>OX371215.1:22500-622500 GCA_947310845.1 Yponomeuta plumbellus
GGGTGAAATGCAGTTACGCACCGTGACACCGCCCCCTGAGGGAGGGTGGCGGCCGTGTGTCAGGCTCGCCCACCGAGTGTGGGCATACTGACTAAAACACCCCGGGAGCCGTCCTGTCGCTTGTGCAATGGGGCGCCGCTGGATCTCGCAAGTGGTGGACCACAACGCGAATGCGACAGCGGCGAACCTAACCTAACCTAACCTAACCTAACCTAACCTAACCTAACCTAACCTAACCTAACCTAACCTAACCTAACCTAACCTAACCTAACCTAACCTAACCTAACCTAACCTAACCTAACCTAACCTAACCTAACCTAACCTAACCTAACCTAACCTAACCTAACCTAACCTAACCTAACCTAACCTAACCTAACCTAACCTAACCTAACCTAACCTAACCTAACCTAACCTAACCTAACCTAACCTAACCTAACCTAACCTAACCTAACCTAACCTAACCTAACCTAACCTAACCTAACCTAACCTAACCTAACCTAACCTAACCTAACCTAACCTAACCTAACCTAACCTAACCTAACCTAACCTAACCTAACCTAACCTAACCTAACCTAACCTAACCTAACCTAACCTAACCTAACCTAACCTAACCTAACCTAACCTAACCTAACCTAACCTAACCTAACCTAACCTAACCTAACCTAACCTAACCTAACCTAACCTAACCTAACCTAACCTAACCTGGGGCGCCACGCCAGATAACCTTCACGTGTACCCCTCCGCTTCCGTTCCCTCTGATTCCTTGTGAACCAGATGGAAGGGCAAGTGGTGGGGTCGGTGCGCCCTGAGCGTTAGTCAGTGACTTCTCCTTGTGGGATCTTGCTGGCTAACGGCGAATGATCTGGCCCGAGGGGTCGCGTGGGTTCCAATTCCTCTGTGAATCGGGACCCAGGCGACCAACCGAAGGAGGTCCGGCTAGGGGGGGGCGCAGTCGCGCCTCAAACTAGTCGGATAAGAGTGGCCGCGGGCGGAGGGTCGGGGGACCCGACGCCCACGATCGCGGCGGGCCGGAAGGCACCCTCGTGTGTTCCGAGGGTGCCTTCTCGCGCAAGGAGAGGGCCCGTGCGCTCGCTCTCCACCTTCTCTGCTTTCAGAGAAGTACTGGAGAGCGAGCGACGGGCGTCGCAGCGTCGCGCCGTCCTCCTCTTGCCTGTTGTATGGGCGACGGGTCGGGGGAGGGCGGCGCGAGGAAGCGGTTGGGGGCCATTATGGCCCCCCAGAGGAGGGGTGGCGCTTGCGCCGCCGGGGAGCCAATCTGGCTCCCCACCAGTAGAGCCCCCTCGGGGGCGAGCTCTTGCCGGGTCACAGTGACTTAACCTCTGGCCTATCCTGTGGCCCGGTAGAGTAGCGGAGGAACACCGCGGGGTTTTAGGGGGTAGTCCAGCACTGAGCAGGCGGCTCGATAGTGCTGGGAGTCCACCACAAAGCTGCTCTGTTGTCCCCCGGCAGCAGAGTGGCGAAGTGCGCAAATGCATTTCCCCACGTCAAAAAAAAAAAAAAAACCTAACCTAACCGCCCAAATGCAGTCACTGCGGCGGATCGCACCTCAGGGCGCAATGCCCGGACTACACCGCGGGGAAGGCGCCCACCTGCTGTAACTGCGCGGCCGCCAAGTTGGACTCCACAGCACATGGCGCGTTCAGCCGAGACTGCCCTGTAAGGATAAAATGGGACTCCATTGCACGGTCAACAACCGAGTATCCTTACCGGTGCTGAGGGCGTCCCTAGAAATGAACAACATCACTATAAGGTGCTACAAGCTAACCTCCAAAAAGCGCAAGTCCCAACGGATGAAATTATGATCGAAGCAGTGAAGCGTGGAGCTGCTGTAGCTCTACTGCAAGAACCGTATCGAGGAGCGATAGGTAGGATGAAAAGCTACCGAGGCGTCAGGATCTTCCAGAGCGCTGGTCATGGAGACGGGGTTGTAAAGGCGGCAATAGCCGTCTTTGATTCTGACCTGGACGTAATACCGTACCCCGAGCTCACCACTAACAACATCTCGGTGGTGGCATCCGTACCAGTGCCTGGGAGATTCAGATGGTCTCCATCTACTTTGAGGGTGAACTACCGCTGGAACCCTACCTCGACGCGTTTAGAAACATAGTGCGTAGATTCAAGGGCAACATGACTATTATTGGAGGTGATGCAAACTCCAAAAGCCCCTGGTGGGGCAGCGATGTCGAGGATCGGCGGGGGGAGGATCTCATGGGTGTCCTGGTGGAGACGGGACTGCAGGTCCTAAATGAAGGAAACACCCCCACCTTCGACTACATAAGAGGGGGCAGAAGGTACACCAGCTTCGTAGACGTTACGGTCTGTACTAGCGACCTGTTGGGTGTCGTCGACGGGTGGAAAGTCGTTGACGATCTAGTCAACTCCGACCACAACGGTGTGGTATTTAACGTGAATCTCCAAAAATCGGCAGGCACGCACATAAAACGCACAACGCGCCTCTTCAACACCAAAAAGGCAAACTGGGGTGACTTCCGCAATAGCCTAACGAATTCGCTCCAGGCAGAAAATGTGAGTGCTGACAGCATCAGAGGATTAACAAGCAACGAAGATCTCGAAAAAGCTGTCAGCAAGTACTCCCAGAGCCTGGAGAAAGCGTGTACCGTGAGCATGCCGAAGAAAAAGAACAAGGAGGTACTTACCATACCGTGGTGGTCGGAGGAGCTCGCTGAAATGAAGAAAATGGTGAACACTTACCGTCGACGCATCAGGAATGCAGCACCGGTCAGGAGAAGCTGGGTCATCACGCAGTACCTGGAAAAGAAGGAAGAGTATGAGTCGAGAATTAAGACAGCCAAGATCGACAGCTGGAAGAGCTTTTGTGGCAAGCAGGACCGCGAGGGGGTTTGGGAGGGGATATATAGGGTGATTGGGAGAACCGCGGCAAGGGAGGAGGATTTACCGCTGATCGATCGGGGAGTTTGCCTGGACCCTGGCGGATCTGCAAGGCTCCTGGCAAACACCTTCTACCCAGAAGATCGGTTGGATGAAGACAATTCGGAGCACACCAGGATACGGGCATTAGCCGAAACGATAAACACGGGGGGTCATCATGAGAATGATCCTCCATTTACGCATGGCGAGCTGATGTGTGCTCTGAAGAGCTTCAACCCAAAGAAGGCACCAGGAGCAGACGGCTTCACCGCGGACATATGCTCACGAGCGGCAGCATGTGATCCGGCACTGCTACTGGCTCTCTTCAACAAATGCCTGGAACGCCATTACTTCCCCATCGTGTGGAAGGAGGCCGTAGTTGTGGTGTTGAGGAAGCCAGGGAAAGAGTCCTACAGCGTACCCAAGTCATACAGACCGATTGGGCTTTTGCCTGTACTTGGGAAGCTGTACGAAAAGTTGCTCACCGCACGTCTCAAACACCACCTGCTACCGAGGATGAGTACTCGCCAGTACGGCTTCATGCCACGGCGCAGCACCGAGGACTCTCTCTATGACCTTTTACAGCACATACGCCGACAGCTTGATGACAAGAAGATCGTGGTATTGGTGTCGTTGGACATAGAGGGAGCCTTCGACAGCGCATGGTGGCCAGCTATCGAAGTCCGGCTGGCTGAGGAAGAGTGTCCGACAAACCTGAGGTGTGTGATGGGCAACTATCTCAGAGATAGAGCAGTGCGCGTAAGATACGCCGGTGAAGAATTTCGAAAGGCTACCCAGAAAGGTTGTGTGCAGGGGTCGATCAGCGGACCCTTGCTCTGGAATCTGTTGCTGGATCCCCTGCTCAAGCAATTGGTCTGTAGGTCCAATTATGTACAGGCCTTCGCGGATGACATCGTCCTGGTATTCGACGGGCACTCGACGCAGGAGATTGAAAGGCAGGCCAATGCCTCCCTCGAGCATGTTCGCGCGTGGGGAGTCGACAACAAGCTCAAATTTGCGCCGCAAAAAACTAACGCAATGGTGATCACGCGGAAGCTTAAGTTCGACAACCCACGCTTGAGCATGGGCGGGGTGGACATTGGTCTGGCTACACACATCAAACTTCTGGGTCTGACCATCGATCGCGCGCTCACGTTCAACCAACACGTCACTCAGCAATGTGGGAAGGCCATCAACATCTACAAAAAGCTGGCGAGGACGGCCCGGATCAGCTGGGGGCTGCACCCTGAGGTGATCCGGACCATCTACACCGCAGCAGTAGAGCCAACGATTTTGTATGCAGCCAGTGCATGGTGCCCAGCTGTCAACAAACTTGGAGTCCGGAAGCAGCTGAATGCGGTACAGCGAGTCTTTGCCCAGAAGCTGTGTAAGGCATATCGGACGGTCTCCCTGCACTCGGCTCTGGTGCTATCCGGTGTCCTCCCTCTTGACCTCAGAGTCCGTGAGGTAGCATCACTCTATGAGATCAAGAGGGGGATACCCCGGCCTGAGCTCCGTGGTAGGGAGATCGAACGTATGGCTCCAGCTTCCAGTGCCCCGCACCCCGCTGAGCGTCTGAGCCTGGAGTTCGGAAGCGTGGTAGACGAGGAACAATATGACAGGGTGAGTGACTTGCAAGTCAGAATTTTCACGGACGGCAGCAAGATTGAGGGCAGGGTCGGTGCTGCGCTTTCCTTATGGGACGGCGCAGCCGAAACCAGGGCCCTCAAATTTGCTCTGCCGTCGTACTGCACCGTCTACCAGGCCGAACTCCTAGCGCTCAGCAAGGCGGCTAGCGTGGCACTCCGGCACGACGCAACCGCATTCGGAATTTTTAGCGACAGCAGAGCGGCCCTTTCGACAGTCGCCAACGATGACTCGCCTCATCCCTTGGCGATCGAGGCCCGGAACAGCATCCGTCTCTGCAGGACAGCGGGAAAGATGGTGTCGCTGTTCTGGGTCAAGGCACATGCCGGTTTAGAGGGAAATGAGAGGGCCGACGAACTGGCGAAAGCAGCCGCTCTGCGGCTAAAGACAGCTCCGGACTACGATCTGTGCCCCATCTCGTTTGTCAAGCGACTCCTCCGTCAGGAGTCGCTTGACAAATGGAATGTCAGATACACCGAAGGCACAACAGCTTCGGTCACCAGGATGTTCCTTCCATGCGCGCTGGAGGCATACAGAATCGTTCGCAAGGTGGAGTTGACAGGGCCCACAACACAATTCTTGACGGGGCACGGTGGGTTCTCCGAATACTTGACCCGATTCAAGTGTAAGGACAACCCATCGTGCGCCTGTGAACCCGGAGTACCTGAGACAGTTCAGCACCTCCTGCTGGACTGTCCAATATTTGAGAGGCTGAGGTTGGACCTGAGCCTGCGAACGGGAGTCGAGGTTTGCCTGAGCAATGTCGCGATTTTAATGGCTGAACACACCGCAGCATTATTGGGCTACGGTCTGCAAGTGGTCAAAGTAGTTAACAAACGCAACAGCACGTAACGCCTGGTGGGCCCGATACTATAATTAATACTGGTACCCTACCAGACGAAAAAGTACGAGATGGATCTGTTTCCCACAAACGTTAGCTATAGGGGCCACTTGCGGACCAACCCAAGATGCCTAAAATAGTGAGGGCTGGAACTTCTTCTTCTACTTCTTCTTCCTGAACAATTAAAATACAATTCCTGTATTATTTTTTAATGATTGACTTAATTATTCGATTCGAATGATTTAATGACAAATTTAATATCTTTTAATAAATGAATGTATAATAAATAATTTAAATAATAATTTTAACATATAAATTTGACAATAATATTAACGCATATTTTGAAATGCATAATAAATAATTTAAATAATAACTATAACATATAAACTTGACAATAATATAAACGCATATTTTGATTGATTTGATTAAAAGAAATCTACTCGATCACGAGTGGGCGCAAATACATTAAAGGAATACATATATAAATCAGAATAACAAAGGCTCCGCAACATGACAGAGCGGAGGAGCACAGTACAAACTGAAAAAAAAAAAAAAAAAAAAAAAAAAAAAAAAAAAAAAAAACCTAACCTAACCTAACCTAACCTAACCTAACCGAACCTAACATGGGGCGCCACGCCAGATAACCTTCACGTGTACCCCTCCGCTTCCGTTCCCTCTGATTCCTTGTGAACCAGATGGAAGGGCAAGTGGTGGGGTCGGTGCGCCCTGAGCGTTAGTCAGTGACTTCTCCTTGTGGGATCTTGCTGGCTAACGGCGAATGATCTGGCCCGAGGGGTCGCGTGGGTTCCAATTCCTCTGTGAATCGGGACCCAGGCGACCAACCGAAGGAGGTCCGGCTAGGGGGGGGCGCAGTCGCGCCTCAAACTAGTCGGATAAGAGTGGCCGCGGGCGGAGGGTCGGGGGACCCGACGCCCACGATCGCGGCGGGCCGGAAGGCACCCTCGTGTGTTCCGAGGGTGCCTTCTCGCGCAAGGAGAGGGCCCGTGCGCTCGCTCTCCACCTTCTCTGCTTTCAGAGAAGTGCTGGAGAGCGAGCGACGGGCGTCGCAGCGTCGCGCCGTCCTCCTCTTGCCTGTTGTATGGGCGACGGGTCGGGGGAGGGCGGCGCGAGGAAGCGGTTGGGGGCCATTATGGCCCCCCAGAGGAGGGGCGGCGCTTCCTTGCCTCGTCGTATGGGCGATGGGGCGAGTGGCGCCGCCGGGGAGCCAATCTGGCTCCCCACCAGTAGAGCCCCTTTGGGGGCGAGCTCTTGCCGGGTCACAGTGAATTAACCTCTGGCCTATCCTGTGGCCCGGTAGAGTAGCGGAGGAACACCGCGGGGTTTTAGGGGGTAGTCCAGCACTGAGCAGGCGGCTCGATAGTGCTGGGAGTCCACCACAAAGCTGCTCTGTTGTCCCCCGACAGCAGAGCGGCGAAGTGCGCAAATGCATTTCCCCGCGTAAAAAAAAAAAAAAAAAAAAAAAAAAAAAAAAAAAAAAAAAAAAAAAAAAACCGAACCTAACATGGGGCGCCACGCCAGATAACCTTCACGTGTACCCCTCCGCTTCCGTTCCCTCTGATTCCTTGTGAACCAGATGGAAGGGCAAGTGGTGGGGTCGGTGCGCCCTGAGCGTTAGTCAGTGACTTCTCCTTGTGGGATCTTGCTGGCTAACGGCGAATGATCTGGCCCGAGGGGTCGCGTGGGTTCCAATTCCTCTGTGAATCGGGACCCAGGCGACCAACCGAAGGAGGTCCGGCTAGGGGGGGGTGCAGTCGCGCCTCAAACTAGTCGGATAAGAGTGGCCGCGGGCGGAGGGTCGGGGGACCCGACGCCCACGATCGCGGCGGGCCGGAAGGCACCCTCGTGTGTTCCGAGGGTGCCTTCTCGCGCAAGGAGAGGTCCCGTGCGCTCGCTCTCCACCTTCTCTGCTTTCAGAGAAGTGCTGGAGAGCGAGCGACGGGCGTCGCAGCGTCGCGCCGTCCTCCTCTTGCCTGTTGTATGGGCGACGGGTCGGGGGAGGGCGGCGCGAGGAAGCGGTTGGGGGCCATTATGGCCCCCCAGAGGAGGGGCGGCGCTTGCGCCGCCGGGGAGCCAATCTGGCTCCCCACCAGTAGAGCCCCCTCGGGGGCGAGCTCTTGCCGGGTCACAGTGACTTAACCTCTGGCCTATCCTGTGGCCCGGTAGAGTAGCGGAGGAACACCGCGGGGTTTTAGGGGGTAGTCCAGCACTGAGCAGGCGGCTCGATAGTGCTGGGAGTCCACCACAAAGTCGCTCTGCTGTCCCCCGGCAGCAGAGTGGCGAAGTGCGCAAATGCATTTCCCCGCGTCAAAAAAAAAAAAAAAAAAAACCTAACCTAACCTGGGGCGCCACGCCAGATAACCTTCACGTGTACCCCTCCGCTTCCGTTCCCTCTGATTCCTTGTGAACCAGTTGGAAGGGCAAGTGGTGGGGTCGGTGCGCCCTGAGCGTTAGTCAGTGACTTCTCCTTGTGGGATCTTGCTGGCTAACGGCGAATGATCTGGCCCGAGGGGTCGCGTGGGTTCCAATTCCTCTGTGAATCGGGACCCAGGCGACCAACCGAAGGAGGTCCGGCTAGGGGGGGGCGCAGTCGCGCCTCAAACTAGTCGGATAAGAGTGGCCGCGGGCGGAGGGTCGGGGGACCCGACGCCTACGATTGCGGCGGGCCGGAAGGCACCCTCGTGTGTTCCGAGGGTGCCTTCTCGCGCAAGGAGAGGGCCCGCTCGCTCGCTCTCCACCTTCTCTGCTTTCAGAGAAGTGCTGGAGAGCGAGCGGCGGGCGACGCAGCGTCGCGCCGTCCTCCTCTTGCCTGTTGTATGGGCGACGGGTCGGGGGAGGGCGGCGCGAGGAAGCGGTTGGGGGCCACTATGGCCCCCCAGAGGAGGGGTGGCGCTTGCGCCGCCGGGGAGCCACATCTGGCTCCCCACCAGTAGAGCCCCCTCGGGGGCGAGCTCTTGCCGGGTCACAGTGACTTAACCTCTGGCCTATCCTGTGGCCCGGTAGAGTAGCGGAGGAACACCGCGGGGTTTTAGGGGGTAGTCCAGCACTGAGCAGGCGGCTCGATAGTGCTGGGAGTCCACCACAAAGTCGCTCTGCTGTCCCCCGGCAGCAGAGTGGCGAAGTGCGCAAATGCATTTCCCCGCGTCAACAAAAAAAAAAAAAAAAAAAAAACCTAACCTAACCTAACCTAACCTAACCTAACCTAACCTGGGGCGCCACGCCAGATAACCTTCACGTGTACCCCTCCGCTTCCGTTCCCTCTGATTCCTTGTGAACCAGATGGAAGGGCAAGTGGTGGGGTCGGTGCGCCCTGAGCGTTAGTCAGTGACTTCTCCTTGTGGGATCTTGCTGGCTAACGGCGAATGATCTGGCCCGAGGGGTCGCGTGGGTTCCAATTCCTCTGTGAATCGGGACCCAGGCGACCAACCGAAGGAGGTCCGGCTAGGGGGGGGCGCAGTCGCGCCTCAAACTAGTCGGATAAGAGTGGCCGCGGGCGGAGGGTCGGGGGACCCGACGCCCACGATCGCGGCGGGCCGGAAGGCACCCTCGTGTGTTCCGAGGGTGCCTTCTCGCGCAACGAGAGGGCCCGTGCGCTCGCTCTCCACCTTCTCTGCTTTCAGAGAAGTGCTGGAGAGCGAGCGACGGGCGTCGCAGCGTCGCGCCGTCCTCCTCTTGCCTGTTGTATGGGCGACGGGTCGGGGGAGGGCGGCGCGAGGAAGCGGTTGGGGGCCATTATGGCCCCCCAGAGGAGGGGCGGCGCTTCCTTGCCTCGTCGCATGGGCGATGGGGTGAGTGGCGCCGCCGGGGAGCCAATCTGGCTCCCCACCAGTAGAGCCCCTTCGGGGGCGAGCTCTTGCCGGGTCACAGTGAATTAACCTCTGGCCTATCCTGTGGCCCGGTAGAGTAGCGGAGGAACACCGCGGGGTTTTAGGGGGTAGTCCAGCACTGAGCAGGCGGCTCGATAGTGCTGGGAGTCCACCACAAAGCTGCTCTGCTGTCCCCCGACAATAGAGCGGCGAAGTGCGCAAATGCATTTCCCCGCGTAAAAAAAAAAAAAAAAAAAAACCTAACCTAACCTAACCTCGACGAAGTCGTAGTTTGTTGCTTTACTTTACATATAATGTACGCCGAGACACAACTATACCGCGATACAGGAAACCGTCAACGCCATCTATTGCTTTTACTTCGCCTTGCGGACCTTTGTCCTTCTCAAGCTAGTCAGCTTGTTGCTTGTAACTACGTCTAATTTGAAGGTTTTATGATGATGATGAAGTAACCGAGAGACGGCGCTAGGAGTATTTTACGTCTCCGTATTCGACAATACGCATTGCGACATTTATAGATAAAATGTGTATTCATAAAATGATAATGATAAAATGTGTAATGTTATTCATTTTCTTCTCTGTTGTCGACACTGCGTCGTAGATAGAATCTGTCTAATTTGAAGATTTTCCCAACGCGCAGCAAGAACCGTTCGTTATTTATTTCTTTTCAACTAACGCGCAACGAGAAACTGGTTGTTATTTATTTATTTCCATCTTGTAGGATTCAGCTAGTAAAACCTGGCAATCGCATAATATGGTTGAGATGATTATAGATACTGTAAGTAACCGAGAGATGGCGCTAGGAGTATTTTACTTCTCCGTTTTCGACACTGCGACATTCACAGATTAAATCTGTATTATGGATGTCATTTAACTACCTTCGAAATCTAGGAGCAACTATAATAAAGGTGAAGATTTGGGGTCTTCTGTTTCTTTCGGACTTCGGTTCAAATCGTGATAAATTTGTGTTCCTTCTTTGGCGACAAAAACTATTATGCTGGGGGAAAAAAAAAAAAAAAAAAGAATCACGATTCGAACCGGGTCTCTTGATATCTGCCCGAAACGGATCGCCTGTTTTCTCGTCAGAAGTCTCCCAACCTTGCAGGTAAACGCGAAATTTACCTCTATATGTTATTATAACAAATTTCAATTGCCTTAAAACACGGGTAAAACAACGTTTTCTAAAAATGTAACCTAGTTAGATCAATTAAACGCCCCCGAAAGCATCTGCCTACAAAATTTCGTAAAAATCGTTGGAGCCGTTTCCGAGATTCTGATTAGCGTAAGTAGGGTAGTAACTGGCCAGTTAAGCACCTTGGCCACTTTGAATGTATGCCGTGTCTATAATATATAAAATATATAGTATATAATATAGACACGGCATACATATTATGCGCTATCGTATTTTACAGATTGTTATATATTTGAAGGCAGGGGGGGCTTAAAACGGGCGATTTTGGCAGTAACTAGCCACAATTTTTTGTTACTGGCATGCTTATTTGGGATAACTGGCCACCTTAAGAAACAAAGAGTTTCCGATAAATTAATAGCTTCAACACATTTAAACCTAATTTACACTATCACACTCTATTATAGCATAAAATTGCTGTTCTAACATTATAATAACTTTTCTTTTTTAACTTCAGAAACTACAAAGTTTAACATATTATCACCAATAGAAAATTAACATAAATATACTACACTATTATAAAGAACTTCTTCTTCAGTCTTTTCTTCAAATGTAAAGAAAAAAAAAAATATTATTAAGAAAATTTCAGAAGGCCTATAGCTTTTGGCAATAATCGCATTCTAGAACTTTTTTTATTATTTTACCTGCAGAACATCATTAAAGGTCGCAATTGGAGTAAGCACCATATCACCCTGATGACCGTATTAATCTTGTTCGTTTCGGAAATGTTTCTACTAATCTCTTTATGAAATTTATTTTCTTCTCTTAAGCGCTTTCGAATATTTTATATCTGTTCTTGTAATTTATTTTCTCGTTTTTTTTTCGTGATAGATAGAAGTTATAATGCAGAATTTAGGGAACCTTTCAATTTCTCTTACTTTTACTTTACGGTGATTCTAGCCTCTTATTTTTTCCTAATATTAAATAAATAAATAAATAAGCGGTGGTGGCGTAGTGGGGTTGACCCTTGCTTCTCGATCATGAGGGTCTGGGTTCGAACCACGCATGTACCAATGACTTTTAGTTACGTACATTTGTTTGTACAGCAACACCATTCGCTGATAAATTGTGCCCGGATAACGGCGACAGGCTTGCCACTTGTCACGTTTGGGACCTAATAAACTCGGCAAAACGTGGGTCCAGTTCTAGAGACTGGTGCCTCTGCCTACCCCTTCGGGGATAACGGGCGTGAGTTTATTATTTATTTTATTATTTATTATAAATAAATAATGTGCTAAGTGTTCGTTACAGAACAGAGATTGATTGAAAGATTGAAATAGTAATTATTTAAGTTTAATTTTTAGTATTAGCCAGAATCAAGTTGCGGATACGGAAAGGCAAGTGAAGTGACATTTGTGACAAATTAACTACCAATGAAAGACAAGCAACAATCAGAACATAGTATAGTATTAGCTATTTTACTTACTTGGCTTTTAAATCAATTTTAAAACACTTGTGATTAGAAAAATTTTGTAAAATCTTAAAAATATATATAATAAAAATAGCGCTCATAAAACATTAAACAATACATTTTATCTTAACTAACTAAAATACGAATCGTCGTAGACAGAACTCCGGGGCGATTGAAAGCTCGTAAGCTCATGAGCTTTCAAGTATCGTTGTCATCTGGCGCAGGAAGTAGAACCATGCGGTTGAGAGAGCGACGAACTGTGCCTTGAGCTGTGGAGGCCTCGGCGACGCGTGGAACTCCATCCGATCCGGGAAAAAGCTTGACGACTCTACCGAGCCGCCAGCATAGAGGGGGTGCGCTGTCATCCTTCAGCAACACCAAGTCGTTCAGTTGCAAGTTTCTGCATTTCTCGCGCCACTTCGTGCGCTGTTGGAGCTCGGCGATATATTCATTTGACCATCTCGTCCAGAAATGCTGCCTGCATTGCTCCAAACGTTGAAAGCGGTCGAGGCGATGAGGGTTGACGTCCATGATGCCCGGTGAAGGAATAGCAGTCAATACTCAATACTCAATACTTTATTGCATTCCACAAGTTGTAGGGTTGTTACAATTTAACTTAACAGTTATTTGATGAGATCTTTGTGGACCCTGTAGGGCACGCAACATTTTAAAGTGCTATTTGAAATATGCATTACATTAACTTACAATTGGAAAATATTGAATTAATAATCATGCAATTTTAGTTATTCTATTTAAAAGATTATATTTAAATGTTATTTGTGAGTACAATAATGAATATTCTATCTATCTATCTAAACAATTAATTATCTTGTTTCATCTATACTATCTTTAAAATATTCTTCTATGGTATAATAACATTTTGATATTAGTATTTTCTTTAGATCTTTATTGAAATTGTTGTCGTTATTTAATTCTTTTAAGTAATTTGGGAGTTTGTTATAAATTTTAATAGCCATTATCAATGTACTGGAAGAGTGTAATTGCATTCGAGAGGTGGGTAATAACAATTTATTTTTGTGTCTTATGGGTCTTATAGTGACATCTTCTTTTTTTGTAAAAATTTCTTTATGTTGTCTGACGAATTTTGAGATTTCTAATATGTAAATAGATGGTAAGGTAAGTAGATTATAATGTATAAAATATGGTTTACAACTGTCTGTAGATACTATATTTGCTATTATTCTAACTAATTTTTTTTGTTGGGTGAAGAGTTGCGGTGCATCTGTACTGTTACCCCACATTATAATTCCATACGACAGCCAGGCGTAAGCGTATGCGTAATAAGTTACGAGTGCAGTTTGCACATTAGTGGTTTTTTTTACTTCTCGAAGACCGTATGCGAAGGATGACAATTTTGATTTAATTTTTTGTATATGTTCTTTCCAATTTATGTGCTTATCTATAATTAATCCTAACAGTGATATATTATCCACTTCCTCTATTTTAAATCCATTAAATGATACATCTATGTCCAATGAGCGTTTTTGATATGGGTGGAAAGTTATAATTTTGGTTTTTTCGAAGTTAATTTCTAGATTGTGTATATTTAGCCAATCATTCGTGTCAAAAAGCATACTATGTAATTTTGAATTTATCATTGTGCTATCTTCACATGATGTGAGCAGAGAGATATCGTCCGCAAATAAAATACATGAGTCGTCCAAAATTTTGGGTAAATCGTTGATATATATTAAAAATAGTAAACTACCAATAACACTGCCTTGGGGAATAGATGCATTAACAATTATAGGTTCTGACCTTATATTTTCAATTTGTTTTAACTCGTAGTTGTAAAACTCTATTTCTACTGACTGTTCTCGGTCTTTTAAGTAAGAAACAAGCCATGCGTGTGCTGCTCCGCGAACTCCTATGCCATATAGTTTATTCAATAGGATTTTATTTTGAACTTGTCGTAAGCTTTCGACATGTCAAGTAGTAATCCGACTGCATATTTTTTATTATTTATAATTTCTAACGCTTCTTGGATAAATTTAAACACTGCTGTTATTGTAGATCTTTTTTTCCGAAAACCGTGTTGACACTCATTAAATATCTTGAACTTTTCACAGAATGAGTAAATACGGTTAAACATAACTCTTTCGAAAATTTTTGACGCTGTGGGTAACAAAGCAATGGGTCGGTAATTGTTAGGGTCAGATTTTGTGTTCTTTTTATGTAACGGTTTTATTACAGCTACTTTAAGTTTATCGGGGAAGGTGCTTTCCTTGAATGATTGGTTAATTAACATAGTAATTGGTTCAGTTAGCTCTTTCGCACATTGTTTTATCAAGGATGGGGGAAGCTCATCAAACCCATGACTATTTTATTATTTAGATTCTTGATGATTTTGAAAATTTCTTTTTGTTCGACCGGTTTTATAAACATTGAATTCTCCGTAGGTTGGATAACAGGATATCCTTTTGGAACGGGTTTCTTGGGGTCTTGTTTCGTGCCTATTGAAGAGAAAAATGTATTGAATAAATTAGCTATCTGTTTTGGATCTGTAATTTGCGTCTGGTCTAATTGCAAAATTATATTATTTTTCTCTTTTTTCGGTTTTTTGTTGGTTCTTTCATTTATAATACTCCACATACATTTAGTTTTATTATTAGATTTTCTAATTATATTTATATATTGCAGCTTTTTTGCAGTTGTGATAGTTTTTTTTAATATCTTTTCGTATCGTTTATAATATTTGGTTATAATTTCGTTGTTAGCTTGTAGTGAAAGAATTTTTAGTAATCTTTTGTTTTGGCATGATTGTTTAATACCTATAGTTAGCCAGTGTTTTTTAAATAATTTGTTTATTTTGATGTTTTGTTTTGGGATTTGTTCATTTAGAACTTGTAATAAGGTGGCATTAAAAACATTATAGTTTTCATTAATATTTTTATCATGTTTTATAGTATCATTCCAGTTTATTGATTTTAGCTTAGATTTAAAATTTTCTATGTTTTTATTATGAAATAATCTTTTTTTTATGTTCCATTGTATTTGAACTCTCGTTATAGATGTCTGCATGGCTAATATTGTTGCTGCATGGTCTGAAAGTCCAAAATCTTCTACCTTTGTATGTATTATTCCCTTTTTGAAGTTTGTGAATATTAAGTCTATGCATGAAGATATAGATGGAGTTATATGTGTAGGGTCATTTATGTGTTGAAAAAAATTATATTCCTTCATTAAATTTAACAAATTATTTGATTTTGTGTTGTTCTGAAATATATTAATATTAAAGTCACCTCCTATTATAATTTTTAATTTATTGTATTTATTATTTATATGATAGAGTATTTTTTCTAATTGATTAAAAAATATTTCCTCCTCTCGTCCGTTCCAGTACATCGTTACAATCAAAACATTTTCTTTTATTAGTTCAGTTGCACATACTTCTATAATATATTCTACAGACAGATTAGCTACATCGGTCCTGTCGATACTTTCGATGTGATCTTGGATAATTATGCATGTACCACCACCTCGTTTTATTTCCCTACAAAACGAGGCTGCAATTTTGTATTGGTTGAATTGTACATATTTTAATTTCTCTTTGGTAAGCCAAGATTCTGTTATTCCGTATGCATTGTATATGTTTCGATTACTGTCGATAAAAGCTTCCATTGTATTCTGTTTGTTATAGAGGCTCTGGAGGTTCTGAAACATAATTTCAAATTGACTGTCTGAATCAATGAAATGTCCTATTGTTTTGTTTGCATTCATTGCTGCTTTTTGGTTTGTTTTCACGAAATGGGGTTGTCGTTGTCTGTGTTGTTTCTTTTGTGTTTATAAAAGTTTTAACGTCATCTTCGCTGCGGATCATGATTCTCTGTGAGGCGTGATCTTTTCGTGCGTAGATACGGCCTTGTTTTGTCCAAATGAACCTCCAGCGGGCGTCCCGACCCGCGTCGCGGGCCTTTGCAAATAGAACACGGTTTACCTTGCTTAACCGTTCGTTTACATAATAGCTACGCGGCTCGTGCGGGGGGAGACCTAACTCAGCTGTGGTCGCGCCGCGGCGCACCCGCGCGCTCTTCAACAGTTCATCGCGGAGCGAGCGCCGCGCCAGACGTACGACGATAGGTCGCGGCCGGGGCGGCGAGGCTCCCTCAGTAGGACTGCGTCTCGGTCCGACTCGCACCGCGCTCACCACATCGCGCTCCTCAAGTAGCATTCCCAGTTTAGTCGCCGCCGTTAAGACAAGATGGCCCACAGACTCGCCGTCATGCTCCGGGATGTTTGTTAACTCGACGTCATTAGACAGGAGCTCCTGATCCTTCTCGTTGACCTGTTCCTGTAGATCGCTGATTTTTTTCGCCAACCCAGTAGTATCTTGAGCAGAAGAAGACGAGACCTTTTGCTCCAGTACTGAAAAATCCTCACGTAGTCTCTGATTCTCGGCTCGGAGGACCTCCAGTTCTTCGCGGAAGCTCTCACGGAGTTTAGTCAAGATAGCATTGAATTCAGCCGTCAAACCCGATCTAAATCCATTGAACTTTTCATCTAAAAGTTTATCGAGCTGCTGGTAGGAGACGACAGGTCCGTGGGTAGCAAGTGGGCCCGGTAAAGGCGCGGGTGCAGCAGCAGCGGACAAGTTGGGTGAAGCAGTGGGCGGGGTGGCCGCAGTGGCACTCAAAAGAGCCGGAGCAGGAGGCGTGTTGGCCGGTGGTGGTGCCCCGGCTGCTGCGGACAGGGACTCGCAGACATCCATGTCAGTACTATATGAAGCGCCGACGACGAGGTTGCCCGGTCGCTGCTCAAACTGCTTCCTAGTTGGTGTGTCCTCACCCCTCATTCGACTATTGCGCATTGTAACATTCTCGCATTCGTGACAACGCCACTTACCCTTATTCAGCTCCCTGTATATAGCAGTGGTCATGTTTAGACAAAGATAATGGTATCGCCTACCGCATACACAGCATTTTAAAGCCTCGTTGTTTGGTATAGCGACAGTGCAAGCTTCACATTTCATTGTAGTAATATAGTGGTATGTGATTACTTGACTCACAAACAGCAAAACAGAACGGTGCGGGGCAGTCAGACGACGTACAGTCAACGGCCTGCCGATTAAAAAGTAACCCGGGGTGAGAGGATGAAGGTCATTGGGTGAAGGACTGAGAGGACAAAGATGATGGCTATTGAGGATAGCTTCAATTTGAGAAAATAATGAGCTCAATTCCTCAAAAGTCAAGTGTGTGTTCCCTAGGACTCTACGAATATGAAATTTGTCCAGCTTTACACCTGATTCAGCCTGGCCATTGAAATGAGGAGCGTATACGGGTGAAAATCTAAAGTCGATGCCACGATGAGCAGCAAAGTCAAGTAGAGGTTCCTTATTGCATTTAAAGAAATCATGGATCTCCTTCGCAGCAGCCACAAAATTCCCACCATTATCACAATAAATCTGACGTGGTATACCCCTTCGAGCAATAAACCGCTTCAATGTTAACATAAAGGCATCTTTGGACATTTCGCTCACAGCTTCCAAGTGAATACATTTATACCGAAAGCAAATAAAAACACATAAATAACATTTTGTTATTTTACAGCCACGTCCTTTTCTATCCGTTATCAAGAACGGGCCAGCCATATCCAAACCAACAGTGCTAAAGGGAAAATCGGCTTCAACCTTTACAGTAGGCAAATCACCCATTACATTTTTCATATGCTTCGCCGCAAAACGAAGGCAAACAACACAGCTTCGAGCAACGCGACGGGCAAGGTTTCTACCACCAATAGGCCAATACTTGTTCCTCAAGGAAGCAAGTAAATGTTGAGGCCCAGCGTGCATCAAATCAATCTTCACTTATAACCACATGTTTATATTGTATAATATTTAAAATTCAACCTTATACAGGGTGGCCGGGGGATTGACGTCAAAAAAAAAAATTTGGCCCCTCTTGTCATGGGGTATCCGAATCAACCCCATATATGTTCCGCGATTTTTCATAGTTTCGGAGTTATGATTTTTTTTCTGAATTTTTATGAATTTTCGCCTTATCAATTTTGAAAATTTCTAAAAAAAAAAAACTAGAAACTTTTTTCAATTACTTTATTTTGTAACTGAATCTTCACAAGTTGTTCTTCTATGCATAAAATAATCAGCTTCGTAACTTTGATAAAAGTTATTAAAGTGTTGGTCTAAAGTCAAAAATTTACGTTCGGTAAATTATGACTTGAATTTTCAAAAATAAATTAAAAATCCAAACAGATGTTTTAATGGTTTCTTAGTTAGCCTCAGAAATGCGCAAGACTCTCATATTTCATAATCATTAAAAAAAAGTACTGCTTAACGAGCTACTTTGTGTACATTCGGCCTTCGAAGATAGCGAGGTGAAGAATTATTAAAATTAACATTTTTTTTTTCTGCCATTTCGTCTTTTCTTAGGTTATTAATGAACGAGTCGTCATCATCATGATGAATAAAAGTGGTTTTGTCAATAAAACACAGATTAAAATGTAAAAAAAATGTTTATTATAATAGGTTTTTAAAGTTGCCACCTCCAGCAGCAATACACATTCTACACCTACGTAGGAAATTATCTTTTAATCGTCTAAAAGCTGCTCTGGTTTCCTTTACAACACGTTCGGCTTCTGTTAATTTCTGCCTCAGCTCTTGTTCACTCCCACTTTCTCTGGCGTATGCTATTTCCTTAAAATAGCCCCAAATAAAAAAATCCATGGGGTTGAGGTCAGGTGAGCGTGGAGGCCACGATATTGGTCCGCCGCGTCCGATCCATCTATTGGGGTACGCCTCATTTAAATAATTTCGGACTTGCGTTGCGTAGTGACATGGAGCGCCGTCATTTTGAAGAACCATGGTTCGTCTTAGTTCAATATTCACGTCTTCTAGCAACAATGGAAGTTCATGTTCCAGAAAGTGTCGGTATCTTTCTCCATTTAATCTGGACGGCACACTAACGGGTATTTGAGCCAAAAAACCGGTCAAAAGTGGTTTTTCTAAAATTCATAAAATGACACAAACAATGCATGTTTAAGTAAGAACAATAACCGGTTCACCGCTTCCCCGCCCCCAAACCCGCGTGCATTACTGCGTCTGGCCACATAATCAGTCGGAACCTAGCCTTTGTGTGTAACGCGTGTCTTTGTTCTCGGCGCTTTCGATTATTTTACATCTTTCTCTGTGTTGATATGTCTTCGTATGGTGAATTACCAGAAAAAATCGTATTGAATACGGATGTTGAAGGTATGTACTTTGTATAAAAATATGTTACAGTTAATTTCTCGTCAAAGTTCCGCATTTAGACATATGCTGAAAATTTCCTTCTTAAAAACGTGATATTTTTAACAAAAGTTTAAAACAATAGTGTTTTTGTGTATGTGTCGGGCTTTGTCGCCTTACATTTTAAATGTGGTAATAAAGTTTGAACCTTTGCCTATCTGAATCAAAAATAAAATCTCCCCCCGACCCACCCCAACTTTTTTTTAAAACTGTTTTATTTAAATGCATAATTAAAAAAAAAAACTTTTTTTTATAGGTTCTCCGGAAAACGTGAAAACTATCACCCGACTGGAACTATATAATATTCTAAAGGGATTCAAAGGGAAGAATATGGACGAAAAATTTGCCTTGATGGAAGATAGACTTGCTGAGCTGACTTCATGTCCAACAGAAGATAGGGATGTTTTGTCTCGTTCATTGAGGTATTTTAAGACAAGTTTTAAGCAGAAATGGACGACAGCTCATAACACTCATGAACGATTTTTGAAAAACAACGAAGAATGGCTTAGGGTACCATTGAAGCTTCCTTTATGGTCACACAGGCCTGGACGTCCAGTTAAAGATTTCCATGAATTAAGTGAGAGGAGCAAGCGGCGGAGCCAAGTTTTAGTTTTAGAATTACGGGCCCAGGTACCTGCCGAAGAGTTGATTTTCGCTGCAAGTGTAAGTCAGGGCACTTCCGGAAATGCAGATGCTTCGAAAATAATAAAAGAATTAACTTTAACACCAACGAGAGCCAAGAAGTTCAGAAGGATAGTTTCGTCTAAAAAAAATCTCGTGGACTTGAAATATACAACGCAAGAAGCGCTATCGTTATTTGTAGAAGGTAACTTCACAAGAAGCCAGTGGAATTTAATACAAGGTGGACGCAAGAACATCTACCCTTGTTACTCTCTCCTCCAAAAGGCGAAAAAAGAATGCTACCCAGATGATGAAAAAATAACTGTTACAGAGACGAGTTTTAATGTTGAACTCCAAGCTCTGCTGAATCATACGGCTTTGCGCCTCATACAATATTTAAAAGATGTCGTAGATACGTTAACTGACACCGAAAAGCAAAACCTACTTATGATATCTAAGTGGGGATGTGATGGATCGCACCAAACTCCATTTAAGCAAAAATTTGAAAACGCCACCGATGATGATTCAAATATTTTTGTGAGCTCGATTGTTCCAGTGAGATTGGTTGTTTCCCTTGATGGTAAAACAACAAAAACCATTTGGCAGAACCCAGTTCCATCTTCAGTGAGATTTTGTAGACCAATCAGAGCTCGATTTATTCAAGAAAAGATGTCACCAAAGAAGAAATAGAATACATCGAAAATCAAGCTAAAAATCTGAAGGAAACTGAAGACAGTGAAATATCTGTGAAAATCAGTCACAATACTTTGCTGACAATGGTAGACGGAAAGGTCTGCAACTCCGCAACGGACACGGCATCAACTATGCGATGTTATATGCGGCCAGACATCAAAGGATTTTAATAAATTAAAGAAAGGTGCCGTTAAAAAAGAAGCCCTAAAGTTTGGACTCTCTGTACTCCATGCCAGAATACGTTTTTTTGAGACACTGCTGCATTTAGCATATAAACTACCCCTCAAGAAGTGGCAAGCCCGTACACCGGAAGAGAAAAAGATTGTTAAAGAAACAAAAGAGAAATTACAGAAATCTTTCAGAGAAGAAATGGGTCTACTTGTTGATGTTCCTAAAGCTGGCTTTAAAAAAAAAAAAAAAACATTTACACACAGGCACATACATTGCTTCTGGCCCCACACCAGGATACCCTGTGTCGCGGGAACCAGAAACAGCGACGCCACAAACATCCAAGACCTGGAGTTTTTTTTTTTTCTCTCCAGCCGGGGATCGAACCCGGGACCTCTCGCTTGGCAAGCAGACGCGCTAACCGCTACGCCACAGAGGTCGTCAAAGAGGTCAGAGGTCATCTTTGGAAATAGCAATGATGGGAATACGTCCAGGAGATTTTTCCAAAATGCAGAATGCTCTTCTCGCATTACCGGCATCAACTTGGAATTAATCAATAAGTTTAAAGTGATTCTTGAGGTAATCTCAAGTGGCCATGAGGTTGATCACCAAAAATTTGATGATGCCCAAGACACTGCCAAACTGTATGTGGAATTGTACGGCTGGTATCCAATGTCACCTACAGTCCACAAAATTTTGATGCACGGAGCGCAGGTGATGGCAGATGCAATTTTGCCAATTGGACAATTGTCAGAGGAAGCCGCTGAGGCGCGAAATAAGCATATTCGCAAATATCGGGTAGATTTTGCAAGAAAATTTTCGAGGACTGAGTGCAACAGAGACATTTTAAATAGATTACTTTTAACATCCGATCCCCTAATCAGCTCGAGTGGGCCAAAGAAGAAAAAGAAAATCTTGCCATTTTCCGCCGAGGCCAAAACTATTTTGATTGCTGCAACACCGAACTTAAATAGGTCGGACGACAATACTATTGAAGATATTGATGATGTTGAAGAGGGTTCGGATGTTAACAGCGAATCGGAGGGCACTGATGCCGAATAAATTTTTTTTTTTTTTAAATTACTTTTTATTTTTCTGTTTATTTTTCTTGTTTTTTTATGTATTTTTATTAATAAATTCTAAATATTGATGAGATATTGTTTTTTATTATATTTTGAGATAATATAGGCTCCTAAATAATTTTGACCGGTTTTTTGGCTCAAATACCCGTTAGTGCGGCAATTCAAATGGACCAATCAGTTCGCCATTGAGAAAACCAGACCACAAGTTAACGCTGAAACGATGTTGAAAGGTCGACGCTCTCATTTCGTGTGGATTTTCAACCGCCCACGTGTGGTAATTATGAATATTGAAAATTCCAGTGCGCTCAAAACGTGACTCATCTGACCATAAAACTTTATTGAAAAATCCAGGATCTTGTTGTTCTTTTTGTAGCATTGTTTGGCAGAAATCAATGCGCAATTGGTAGTCTGTAGGCAGTAAAGCTTGGACTCGTCGGATATGGAACGCATGATATCCTTCATCGTGAAGTATGTCTTGGATAGAAGTTCTTGGGATGTTCAGAGTACGAGCCATAGCTCTGGTACTCGTGGAAGGATTTCGTTGAACTTTTTCGAGCACAACTTCTCTGCGATCCGGGTCAACTCTAGGGATTCCTTCCCTATCGCCTCGTTGGCCAGGAATGCGGCCTGCCATTAAGGTATTGTGCGTGTTAATAAAAACGCGATGGTCGGGATAATGCTCAGGTTGCGGCCCACCACGACGTTGAAGTTGTTCGCGATACAGTCGCGCTGCTTCAAGGCCGTTTCCTTGTGCAACTCCATAAAAATAGTGCATTTCTGCGTATTCACTTAACGTGTAACTCATCTTTTACACTTCCAAGTAAACAATGTCCAAATCAGTATGCAAGACACAGTCCAATTAACGAGCAAAGTAGTCGAATAAGTAGGCAGCGGAATCCGCGGACAAAGCGAGACAGTGAGGTAAAACAAAATGAAGACACGTGTAGCAGTAAACATAAAGTGAGAACGACTGAGGTACAAACTTGTTTTGTGTTCGCTTCTGCTGCGCTGCCCCTCTCACTCTTACCGCTGAGAGTGAGAGAGATAGCAATAGATCGGCGGCCTCCTATCCTCAAAGACTATTGTTATTACAGGTAAAAAGTTGCGTCTGCATTTACAACCCATGACCCACGAGAATTAATTACTGTAAAACGGAAAATGCCTCCAAATTTTTTAATCTGTGTTTTATTGACAAAACCACTTTTATTCATCATGATGATGACGACTCGTTCATTAATAACCTAAGAAAAGACGAAATGGCAGAAAAAACAATATGTTAATTTTAATAATTCTTCACCTCGCTGTCTTCGAAGGCCCATTCGGCCTTCGGCCTTTGTATACACAAAGTAGCTCGTTAAGCAGTACTTTTTTTTAACGATTATGAAATCTGAGAGTCTTGCGCATTTCTGAGGCTAACTAAGAAACCATTAAAACATCTGTTTGGATTTTTAATTTATTTTTTAAAATTCAAGTCATAATTTACCGAACGTAAATTTTTGACTTTAGACCAACACTTTAATAACTTTTATCAAAGTTACGAAGCTGATTATTTTATGCATAGAAGAACAACTTGTGAAGATTCAGTTACAAAAAAAAGTAATTGAAAAAAGTTTCTAGTTTTTTTTTTAGAAATTTTCAAAATTGATAAGGCGAAAATTCATAAAAATCAGAAAAAAAATCATAACTCCGAAACTATGAAAAATCGCGGAACATACATGGGGGTGATTCGGATACCCCATGACACGAGGGACCTAATTTTTTTTTTTTTGACGTCATTCCCCCGGCCACCCTGTATAACCTCAAATAAAAAAATAAAAAAAATCAAATAAAGAAAAAGATGATCTTTTATACGTACCGATACTACCTATCAAATAAATAAAATACTCGCGTCTTTACTCACCGTGTTAGTGCGCATACTCCTCCGAAACGGCTTGGCCGATTTTAATGAAGTTATATTATATTATAATAATCGGTAGTTCTGAGAATAGCTTGTTATCTATTTTTCATAGCCTTTATTGAAAAAAAAAATAGCACATCAACAAGTTTGCCACTTGCCAGGGCAGCTAGTCTAGGTATACCATATTATGAAGAAGAAATATTTGTATTTTTGTGTGTGTGTGTATGTTTGTAATGAATAGGCTTTGAAACTACTGGGCCGATTTAAAAAAAATCTTTCACCATTAGAAAGCTACATTCTTTGTGAGTAACATAGGCTATATTGGATTTTCAAAAAGTTTAGGGTTCCGTATGAAATCTCGAATAATTATTTTTTTACACTAGTAATTTTACAATACAATACAATAGTAACTTTGTAACGAGGTGAATTTGCCTCGTTGCCTTTTTATTATTTTCGGCCACCTACGTTTAGTGCCTCATGTGCCTTTCCTTTACATTATAAATAAAACTTAATTTCAACGTGCCCCTGGATACCCCCTTTTCATATTACGGATCGCACCCTACAAACTTACCCCCGTGCGACAACTTCTTACACCTTGGGTTAAATTACAATTTAGCCCAAGGTGTAAAAAATTACTACCCCGGGAATTTTCCACGGAACTAATATAGCTATTTCCACGGAAATGTTTTTGCCACCCGTGCGAAGCCGGGGCGGGTCGTTAGTGTATTATAAATTAAGCAATCCCTTACTTGAAGCTTAATTTTGTCTTACTAATAAATCGTTGATTTTCCTGTAGCAAGTAAGCCCAGAAATTACGTTTTTTTGGCTGTTTACTCATGTTTAGTTGGCAGAAATATTTGGGAACCAGGTGCAGCTGATTGATATTGCTAAGCAAATTTTGGTAAAATTTTGTTTCGGAACTATGACGTAACATTTACGAAACTTTGTGACCAAATATTATTCTAGTAACAAAGTTACCACACCGTTACGACACAGTTTACCTTTGATCCTTTGCTTGTTGAAAACTCAACGCAAAGTGTATAAAATAAAGTCGACACAAATCCGTACACATTGTGACTCATCGACTACAAAAAGTTACTGAAACACTTTCTGGTCAAACTGTGTACACACTGTTACAACACATACAAACCGAAACAAACACAGTCGCATTGTTTCGAAACAATAACGGAACTATGTAAACTTGTTACCGACTTCTTTATTTTGCGACCAAAAAATGCTATCTGGGCATGTTCTTGCGTAAAAGTAACAAAAGCCAAAAGCCACAAACCAATGCCGAAACCAGACATCATCCCTCGCGTCAATAGGCTATTTAAACATTTACACACAGGCACATACATTGCTTCTGGCCCCACACTAGGATACCCTGTGTCGTGGGAACCAGAAACAGCGACGTCACAAATATGTAAACATCCAAGACCTGGAGTTTTTTTTTTCTCTCCAGCCGGGGTTCGAACCCAGGACCTCTCGGACAGATTTCTGAAAACCATCTCACATTTTTTGTTGGTGTTCTTGGAATCCTCAGAAAGTGGTCATTTTAAATTACTTCATGTAGGTATTTCTTCTAAAGTCTTTCTTTTTTCTTGACATCTCAATACAATCAAATGTCTGAATGTTGTTAGTAGGTACGCAATAACCAAATTACCCCATTTTACTTCCAAATAAAAACTGTTTGTGCTACGCTGGTTTTTTTTAGACTTTGCTCTTATGCGGAATTAAAATCTAATGTCTTTGATGTGGTGAGGATTTTGATCACACGAGTCTTCTATTCACTGTAAAAAAAAACTTACCTAACGGTAACACCGCGTAATTTTTTTTGCATCGAATTAACTTTTACTGTAAAAAAAGGTTAACGAACATTTACTTTTGAAATAAGCCGCCAAAACGCTATCTTGGGCAACATGGCGTCGCACAGGAATTATGACGTCACTTCCCAGTAAACCAACCAATGAACGTAAGAAAAATTGAACAACAGACGCCATTTCACTGGCATGTGAGGTCATCATAGAATCGGCCAATCCAGGCCGTTTTCGATACAATGGCTACAGATACATAATAATCAAATATCTTGTGTTTTTTTTTAAATAATAATAGTTTTTTTACTTAAAATGCATAAACAGGTTTTAAGACTCATAATTTATACGAATACGTATAAATAATACCTACTGTTTTTTTCACACTGTCAAATAGCCTCTTCCTATTAATTGATGTATCGTGTTTTTAGGCCATGAAAAACTGCTACAATATCATTATTCAAAAAGCTCAGGTGTGAAATCGGGTGGACCCTAAGCAAGGTGACTCCGGTTCTAGTCTAGGTAGATAATTATTTTTCTGTTTTTTTAAAGTTATTTTTGCAATGAGGGCTTTATACAGCGTCATTAAAAAAATGCAGTATCCGCAAGTTACCAATAGATGGTGCTGACGTCTGAATCATTTGTAATTTACGTACTCCATCTTTAAGAAAACGGTGAGATTATATGTTTTTACAACAGTGGACAATGCATGGGGTAACCTTGATTAAAGACATCCATTCACGTACGTATGTAACGAACAAAGTAAAAATACTTCGGTAACTTTCAAGTTTCAACAGTTTCGAAACAAAGTCTAGTTTAGATCACAGACTACAAAGAGATGTTTAGATTATCACAGATTAATAACATTTAACATGTATTAACATTTGTTCTCCTTGCAGCGCCATCTGTTTTTTTTTAATGAAATCAACTGACAGCTGTCATTGAAAATCCCTCATTTTCTAATGCTGCGGCCAAGGTGAAGATTCGTGTTCGCGTTGTCGCGACAAAATTTCGTGTTCGCTCTACGTCGAAGAGCTTGGCCACATCAAATAAACCTTCGCTACGTCGCGACAATCTGGGACGTTGCTAAATTCATTTTGCCCTTTGATGTGCGGTATTTTACCGACAGCAGCGCGAAAGGTGTTTGTATTCGCGATGATGATTCGCGATAGGACGAATTTTTTGGCCAGACATGTCGCGACAACGCAAATCTTCGCGTTATCGCGATAGTGTGGCCGTACCATAAACGCATCTGAAACAAAACTTAATTTGGTGTCCGGATCATCACTTTTGCGACAGTATGGATTGTGGCAGTTAGAGGGTTAAAATCGTTAAGGCAGGATTTGACCGATCGTATTGATGTTGGGTTGTTTCGGGGAAGGGAAAAAAGACACAGTATTTGCAGTAGAATGTATTTACATTTCGCGCTTCCGTAGAGGCGGAAGCGTTCACTACTACACACATAGTAGGTACATCGTATGTTTCAGATCGATCACAGTGTTTCATTAAAAGTAACGTCGAAAAATATAAAATTAAAAGTCGTCATAATAATTATCTCGATTTAACTATAGGTACATCGCATAAAAAATAAAACCTAAGAGTTTTTACAAACGTTAATCTCATCGAGGCGTCCGGAGACGCGGAACTGTCACAGAGTCACTCGGTATGGCACGGCGGGCGCGGCGCGGGCACTAGGCGCCGAGACACTAGGCGTCGGGACACTTGGTCTTGCCGTCGAGCAGCTTGCGCCAGAGGTCGAACTGCTCGTGGCGGCGCACCATGTGCACGCTGACGCCGCGCTGCACGGCGCACGGGTGCGGCGCCACGTGCCGGTTGTAGAACTCCTTGGCGTGCTGCAGCCGCAGCCGCAGGCGCGCGCCCAGCACGCCCGTCACGAACACGTCCTCGAGCCGCACGTAGGGCAGCGCCGGCGCCGCCGCCAGCAGCTCGCGCACCACGTCCGTGCTCAGCAGGTAGGCCGGGCCCGTCGCGAAGTCGGGGTAGCGCGCGCCCGGGAACTGCAGCGGCGACACGTAGTACTTGGAGCGCGGCGTGCGCTTGGGCGGCGAGCGCCGGATCACGCGGCCCCACGCCGTGCGGTTGGCCGGGTGCGCCGCCGCGAAGCGCAACAGCCGCGGCACGTTGATGAACATGTCGTCGTCCGTCTTGAGCAGCCGCGGCGCGCGCGGGCAGTACGTGGCCGCCCACTCCAGCAGCGACAGCGTCTTCAGCGTCAGGTTCGAGTACGAGTCCACCGAGTTGCCCTCGATCAGGTCCCCGTAGAGCGCGTCCTCGGCGTCGAGCGCGGCGCGCAGCGCGGCCGGCGGCGCGCCCAGCACGAAGCCCAGCGCCACGTCGCGCCGCGCCGCGTAGTGCCCCCACGTGAGCCGCACCGCGTCGCGCGCCTCCGCGTGCGCCGGCGCCGACGTCACCAGGATCAGCAGCTTGACGCGCGCGCCCAGCGCCGGGCACAGCTCGGGGTGCGCGCGCGCGTGCCCGCCCACGTACAGCTCGCGCGTCAGCACGGGCCGCGGCCCCGCGCCGGCGCCCGCCGCCGTGCTGCTCGCCGGCGCGGCCGGCGCGGGCTCGGACGAGTTGCCGGGCGCCGCGGGGGCGGCCGGGGCGGCCGCGGCGGCGGGGGCGGCGGGCGGCGGCAGCAGGCGCGCGGGCGGGGGCGGGGGCGGGGGCTGGGGCGCGGCGCGGCGGGAGAGCGCGTGCAGCAGCAGCAGCGCAGCGGCGGCGGCCGCGAGCGCGAGCGGCGCGCGGCGCCACGCACACATGCTAGCGGCGCGAGCGCGGCCCGCGCCCGCCGGGCTGCCGACAACACGACATTACGTAAGTACGAGTACAACTGGCTGAGTGAAGTATGCATGGGAGTAATTTGAAGATTTTTTTTATACGAATTTGTCGGTTAGACATTGGGATCGTTTAGGATTTGGTGCGCGTAATAGATATAAGACGACTGGAACAAGAAAGACCTAGAGAATTTGACAATAGGCGACTGAAATCGTTCAGTTTTTGATTCACGTATAATAAGCGCTAAACACCACTAACAACAATACTCACTTCCGAAAGACACAGGAGAAAAGAATAATGACAAGTTTTTATTCCAACGCACTTGGAATCTCCAGATTTAGATGAACGTCGTTGGTACACGTTTGTACCAAGTTCTAAGGCGAGAACGCCTGACGCTCTCGATCAGATATCCTCCTACTGCCTCGATCTTATCACCGTCTCACAATCTCGACGTGCTTAAATCGTCATAAAGTTATTACTCGGCATCCGGCAGCGGCAGCGTGACTTTAAATCAAAATGCAAATAGAACGAAACAACATGGATTAGACCCAAGTGCCGTTACGAAACAATCTGCGGACTGAGATGAACCGACCTCGCGCTGAACATAACCAGACGCTTTTAGTATCGTAAGGAGGTATCCTGCAACATATCCGCAACGCAAATGTTACATGACTTCGGTACGTAACATTTTGTATACCGGCCACAGTTCAATCACAATAAGAATCTGGATTTGAATGAAATTACTCGTATCTTAAAGAAAGCTTCGCAAATAAACAGCTTCGCGTAAAGAATACTCCATCCCAACGAAGGTGAATACGTTCTTCTGTTATATTCACGTCGATTCTGTTTGAACCAAATCTGAAGCCATTTTATTATGTGAGGTGAGTGCTAACTAACTGCACCGGAAACTAACAGACACTCAAACACGAACCCAATAGAACGCCGAGACAGCTAGCACATAGAAAAATAGAATGGAATAGATATCAGATATTTATTACAATTGTTTGCAAGTGTCTTCGGGGCGATTTTGTTGCGGAGAAAAGGGTAGCAAAGATAATCAACAATTTGTAATACTGAAATCTTAGTACATACTCTTACAAAGGTAAGAAGACATTAATGCTGCTGCCAAACAGCACAAATCATTCATTTATCTATAATAATTACATTACGCAGTTGTCAGCCCCAACCAGCCATCTAGACTCTAGAGGGAGATGCGACCGGCCCGGGCGCGGCCCCGGCCACTACGCCGCCGTTCACATTATACTTGAGTCATCAAATTAAACTCAGGTACGATACGAATATCTGTAATATTATAGTTAGTGATATGCATTATGGCCCTAAGGCAGTTTTGGCAGTCTCCAAAGCACATCTAAACTCTTATCTTATCTTTTTAGCTCTTATATCATTATTAGTAACAAAGCGTAAGTCAGCATTGTTACTAACACTTTATGGTGACGCCTGAAATAAATAAATACATACATATCCTACGTGAAAAACATTAACAAAATTAATTATATAAAAACTTCTTATTTTTTATTTATAGATGATAGGCCTGACGAGAGGTCGCAGGCTTCTTAGGTAAAATGGCAAAACAACGTTTGTCGGGTCGGCTAGTTTATAATAAGAATCTTTGTTGATATGATTAGTAAATCGCTATTAAAATAATGGTGTTTTTTCTTGAAACGATACTCTTCACTGCGACTAGGGGCTTAATTATGCGCTAGGATTCGGAGCGATTTTAATAGTCTGTCAAATTCCATACTAATTTGACAGTTAGATGACTAGAATCGTTCAGGATTCGGTGCGCGTAGTCAGCACAAAAGTGTGTAAGAATTTCGCTGCGCTGCGCACACACGTGTCTAATGATATTATGTTTACGTACAAAGTTCGGGAAATGCTCGAAAGAAGACTGGCTTTTGAAAAAACTAAGTTCGAACAAATAATTACAGTCGGTCATTGTAAAAAAAACGAGTTGCGAGAGGGACTGTGGTAAAACCACAGAGCTTTATGTTAATTTAGTAATTTGAAGTCTATTTTATTTTCCTTGTTCACTCTTGTTAAACTGTAAGTTTGCAATTAAAAAATATTGGATTTTAGAACTTTTTTTTTTAAATAGGGACAATAAATATGAAACTGTTTAATATTTTTGTTAATTTTATTGTGTAAAGAAATAAATAATACAAACCTTTACGAAAATCAAAACGTTAAATAATTAAAAATATTTTAAATTTAACCAGTATTTTTCAATAATGATTTTCATCAACATTGACAAAAATCAAATCACCTGATTGCAACTCCGGATCCCGGTCTTCGAACGAACGGTCAATGCATCAGCCAAAAGTATTTCCCTTTGATATACACGGCGAGTTGTTAAAGACAAAAGGATTGCGTTTATGCACTGGGTGTGCGTGTGGCACATGGCGCGAGTCGCGAGGCGCAAGCGCGACGGGCGCTGGCGATGGCGCGGGCGAGCGGCGGCGAGGCGCGCGCGCGGGGGACTGGCTGGCTGTACTGCGGCTGCGGCTGGCGGGCGACGGGCGACGGCTGACGAGTCGACACGAGTGACACGTCACGCCGCGAACCTTCGGCCTGCTGCGCGATACTGTGACGTCACTACACGCGGCACCCTCCACGATCCTGCAGCTTCAATGAAACCCGTTCTCGGCCTTACCTCTGCAGTTCATTCCTAAGTTGGCAGCCAATACCCGCAGCTGATGATCGCCGAAATTAACGAATCACAACCTATAGGATCGAAGAAGAGTATGGGCGTCTGAGACGATCTTTTGAGCTCCGTCTTTGTGTGTAAATCCATACCTTATTCATGCGTACCTAACGCTCCGAAGCATAGTATCTCAGTGCACCTCCATTTGTGTGTTTATTGCCGCGGTAAGCCGGGAGCCTACAACTCGTCAAGATTTCCGAGAACAGTGGCTGCACACTGTAGAGGCTGTGCGTATTTCCCGTTTACTCTAGTCTCACGCAGCTCAACGCGGAGCGATATCAATGGAATGGCATGGAAGTTCCGCTTGAGTAAACGATCGTACGTGTATCATTATTAGGGAAGCACAATTTTTGATAAATCTACAGTCATATTTTGAAGCTAGCCTGAAGACCGACGACAAAACTTAAATGCCACCACGTTTCGCAACATTCACAACCCGTTCCTCACTTGTTGCGACCTTCGCAGACGCACAATAACTATCGAAAATTGATAATTCTGCAATTGCCATTTGGTTAGTTCCTTCATCATAATTGCGCTGCGCAAGCTGAGTGTTGCGTCAGCGACCTCACGCGTTCCGCCGATTTGATTAATTGCGTAAGTCGTATTAATGACCCTAATGTGGGCAAGTATTTAGAGAAGTGGAATTGTTTTCAAATTTACCTATTTATTTGTGACAGCGCGTGCCCCACGTAGCCTTCAGCCAGGCGCGGCCTCGCGCACACATCCCAGCCTCGCTCATTTAAAAATGTTCCATGAATTCGGTGATGTGATGATAGATACAACCGTGTCACGTGTCTTTACGACGAGAAAAACCCGCCTTCTCAATCCCATCTAAAGTTTTAGAAGTTTCCAACGTTTATCGTTCGCGCCAACTGTTTAGATGTCAGCATGAGAGTCATCTAAGTCAGCTGATCCTCTATACACCCTGATACATGTCGCCCGAAGAATTTTTAAAGAACAAAGAACAAGAACAAATTTTGAAGAACAAAATTTTGACTGTTCAGATGTTTCAGATGCATTGCATCTGAAAACTCCGCGGAGCGTGGCTGCTAGAACGTGGCGCGTTGCGACGTTCATCAAAAACTTTACAAGAAAATTTCTTAAGCGCCAACGATTGCCAACTTGCACGCTGTCTCTGAATGAATCATCTAGCGGTTTGATTTGGACCTCATGTTCTTCGAGGCAAAGGTTGCAGTTGTAGGGAATCTGCTCTTTAGTGCAATCAACATTAAGTACAGAGTAGTGCCGCTTTGGTGGACACTTCTAGTCTTCTTTCTTTCAAAGCAGCAAAATTAAGCCGAAGCGCACTTATCTGCCGAGCTAGTTAGGTTCTCCTCAACTTACTAGCGCCCAACTAAAACAAAACTGGATTTTGAACCCTTTACATTTAAGTCACTCGTAACTAGTCGTAACCAATATCGTTGCTCGTAACGTAACTTAGACACGCGCGGATGTAAAGGTGGATAGACTGTTGACTGTACTTGGCAATGATCGTAAATATTGGCAGTGACGGACTTGCGACAAGACCCGCGGGATCAGTCATCGACACCACACAGGCTATCAGCCCTGCAGCACTATGCATACCTACAACATTCGGTTCCTCTATTTCTCCTCAGCACGTTGTTGATGAAGGCATGTAAGTACCTACGCATGTTTCTTTAGTTAACAGTCTTCTATCATAAAATTATTTTCCCCCGAAAGAGATCATTCACGGAAATAACGTCCTATCTCTTTATCTGTTTGCTCAGCAAATGACATCCGTTGGAACATTCGGAGAGCGCAAATATGTGCGTTTCGGCAGTTATCAGCTCGGAGCAACACGCAGTTTTGGGGCCGATGTTTGCGGCGGCGCGGCGCGGCGCGGCAGCCGCTCGCGGGAAGGTCGCGTGTGACATAACGTCGTGGAACACTATCCGTGCGTTGCACAACGCGTAGCTTACTTTTACTATTGTCGATTTGCATGTTGGGTGCGGATCGCGATCGCTCATTACAATTTTTCGCAACTCTGACTCCTTCGCCGAAACGGTAGAGTACGGCTAGCGGCGCACACGCCCCCACGGACGAGCCAATCGGTCCAAACACGACCGACAGGTATCGCTTGTCGTCGGTCGTGAGTCAACCGCGTCGCCCGCCGTCTCCCCACTAGTTCGGACAGTCGACTTCGACACTCACCATTCGTTACTTTGGCCGTAGTCTACAATGTACAGGGCAAAGACCTCACAGAAATAGCGTAGACCGTCACCATATGGCAGAAAACGAACTTACTTACCTAGAAACCATCGCGATAAAATCTTTAAACTACCAACCATTACAGCAGGCTCGAAAGCCCATAACGCAAGGCCTGAAAGCAAGTTCATCACAGTGATCGTAAACGTAAACGTACCTATCGAGAATTCAGTTCTGGCAGTATACGGTGTAATTAACAGCAGCCAAGGAGTTGCATCGGCGACTGTACTGCGAAGGCTAATGAGTGGGCATCGGCGGCGGAATGCGGGTGCGACGACCGCCGCGTGCCGCCGATTGCAATGCCGAGTACACCTTGCACGGGTGATACACGGCTAGCGCTACAAGCTCCGAGAATACCTGCCGGTTAGGTCTTCGATCAATCACTGTTGCTTATATCCCATCAAAAACATAAATGTGAATGATAGAAGAGCCAAGTTCGATAGGTATTAAGAACAGACGTCGTTATCGACTTCGCCAACAAAAGAATTGAGATCTATATGGGTGCTGCCAAGTTCTCTGAAGAAAATCATGAAATTTTAGTTACAAGATCACTGAGATGTAAATTGCAATTCAAGCTCAAGATTTGACTGCTAGTTTTTACCCACAAACCAAATTTCAGAAAAGTCACATAGGTATTATACCAACCTAACAGCATAAGTACAATACAAACAGAAAGTACACTAACCCCCGTGACTAAACGAAGTACAGTTCATTAAATAAATATTATTTAGCCTGTACGTGTGAAAACTAGCCAAGTCAAATCTTAAACTTGAATAACAATTTACATCTCTATCAATTGGCATCAAGGTAGACCATTGAGCATATACAAAGGAAAAAATCTAAAAACTGAAAATAATAATTTTCCGTTTTTAGATTTTTTCCTTTGTATTATGCCCAATGGTCTACCTTGATGCCAAATATCAAGTTTCTAGGTCATCTAGAAGTGGGTTAGGTTTTTGATCTATAAGTGAGTCAGTCAGTCATAAAAATGACGGTTTTTATACGTTAATATATCTATAACTGTTTGAGCAACATTGATGAAACTTTGGATTCTAGGCAAGCTAATGGACTTTAAGAAATGTGCCAAATTTCATACGTAGGTTAAATAGTTGTAGAGTTGTGAAGGGGTCAAAAGTAGCGCGAAGTGATTCCTGAAATATTAGGTACACACGGCTGCTGCGTCGCCAGTTCCTTTTTTCCCGAACTTGGCTTGGGAACGAGAAACCAAGAAAGGTGGGAGTTCTTGAGAGAAAGCGACTTTACTAAATTCAACCTAGACTCGTCATACAAAAGCTTCCGTAATCGTCACCCTTAGTGGAGTGAAGATTGACGGCGTAGATCTTTCCAACGGAATCTCCAGAAAAGACAAGACGGACAAGAGCGAGGGGGGCTCACCCATCTAGGCTTCCGTACTCGCCGTTTTTTCCGAATTTTTCCCGACCTTCAATGGTTTAATTTAAAATGTACCTACAGTTTTTAGATAGTTCCCTGTATTTGTAGTATAAGGTGATACTACTTGCTTAATTTCATAGTTCTAGGTCAACGGGAAGTACCTACCCTATGAATTTTTATTCCCTTGAAAGTCGAAACATACGTTTTTTGCGGCATAAACAGCCGTATCTTTTTTACGTTAGTTTAGAAGTTTGATTTTTTCACAGCTTTAAGAGACCGTATACTTAAGTTGATAGTTTTTATTTCAACTTGATACCTCTACGCGTTCTTGAGATAAACGATTTTGTCAGACGGACAAAGTGACCCTAACAGGGTTCCGTTTTTTCCTTTTGAGGCATGGAACCCTAAAAATGGGGTAACTAGGCACCAGCTTATCAAAGTGTCGCCGCGGCGCGTCAGAAAGCTAATGGCGCGTGTCGGCGCGAATGCGGGCTGAGACACGAAACCGCCGCGGAGGCTGAGTCCGAAGCTTTAATTCCACCATTATAGGCATAATTGTTTAAAAGACTTGTATGTATACAAAGGTACTACCATTGAACGAGTCTTTAAAATCATTGTACAAAAGGTCTCCTTCTCATTTCAGCGCCTCTTCACTATTGGAGATTGGCCGTCAGCTCCGTTTTTAATCGTGGTTATCTTTGCCGACCGAAATAATTCCACATTAGAAACTCAAATACATTCTCTGATGTTACGGAGCCATGATTTTCTTTTTCTACCAGCAGCGCGCTTCTTCCCCTCAATTTCGCCCACAATGATAATCTGAAAAAGTTTGTACCGTTCGCTTCGAAGCATGTGTCCCAAGTAACTTAGCTTTTTTTAATGGCTAATCAGTTGAAAGAAAGAAGAGTTTTATTAGAATTGTCACAGATTGATTGATTAGATTGTTACAGATTGTTGCGTTATAACCTGAAAAGAACAATTAAAACCATTGTTATGGTGAGTCGATCGGCCCACCAAAGATTGCACCTACAGGTTAATGTGAATTCATGAAATTGATTGACACCTTCTCGTAAATTCAATCGTTTAAAAATACAAAGGATCAATCGCGCTGATTTGCGTGGCGCCATCTCTACAGGACGACAAAGGACTTGCTTGCCGTGGTCTGCCATGGTTCCAGGCCACGGTTCCCAGCGAAGACCAAAATATTTGCGGTGAGGCAGTTATTTTTAGTATCAATAGGTAGCGGCGAGGTCGCCGCGAATTATTTACAAGCTGGTTAAATAATGAGCGCGCAGCCAGATCCACGCGACCGATTGCGGAGCGCGATCAATAAAATTATTACATATTTTATTAAGCAAGTATCCGCACGAAACGAACCCTCGCTCATCGAGATGCGCTCGGCCTTCGACATACGTATTGAACTACTGAGTAAGTTCAGTACCATCCGCAGCTCGACTTGGGCGCGAGACAGACTATCAAACAGCATAGAAGGGTCGCTTCACTTAGCAGATGTGTAGTCTTGATGATACAGTAGATAGGGTAACAAGATAGATAACTTGCATTCACGAGACCTTTAAAACGTTATAAAATATAGCGTTATTAAGTGTTACGTAACGTTTAAATAACAAAACTCTACGAGAAACTTAACGAAATCATAACTAAATCATCAACAGTATAATAACGTTATGAATAAAGTTATGGCGCTGTTGCCGCTCCGCTCTACCGGGGGGAGGCGTTGCGTGGTCGCGGACGGCGGCGTTGCCGCACTGAACGTGGCGGGGAACCCGGAGCAATACTCGTAAATAGTAAAAATAAGCTCGCGCGCAGTGTGAGTAGTGTGATCCATCGCGAGATACCGACGGAGGTAACTTGCGTAAGTTGCATGCAAATATGAACTACTAGCTGTTGCCCGCGACTTCGTCCGCGTGGGCTTTAGTTGAGTAAAGTGTTGCGTTTGCAAATAAGATTGGGATACTTTTATTTATTTATTTTATTATAGCCATTTAATTTTTCCCAAGCGAAATTAGCTTAAATTTTTTTAATTTGAATCAAATGTAAAATTTAGGCTACTTGGGATACTTTTAGAATAGAATAGAATAGAAAACGTTTATTTGGTACCAAAAGGATCAACATAAAATTAAGAACAATAATGGTGTAGCGTGTAGACATAATGACTTAGGTTCTATTAGAGTACTTACTACCATAAATAAGACATGAATGGCACCAAAATGGCCGCCGCTCAGCATATGCCATGATCGTTGGAGACCATGACGCTGATTTTCAGCGGTCGCCAAAATGAATATAATAAACACACACAACAATAATAATAATAATAATTCAATTCATAGACAATTTTTATTAAATCTTTAATAAAACTAACACTGGATGGGTGCTTTTAGCGCATGCGAAATAATTAAAACCATTGTAAACTTTTAGTCCGGATTTACTTACGGGTGTTGTTATATAAAAAAAAGTTAAAAGTTTACAATGTGTTGTGCTTACGAAAGTTTTAGTTCAAAAATTAAAACCATACTACTCTCTCTGAGAGAAGACCTATTCCCTGCAGTGGGACGTATACTCGTATAGGCTGTTTACTATGGGTTGTATTTTAAAGAACTGAGAAATATTTATATACACATGAACTGAGAAATAATAATAAGAGTATAATAATAATGAGAAAATTTATTCAAGAGTTAGAACAACAAATAATAAGAAAAAAAAAAGAAAGTAAGCAAGTATTTAAGGTGGTATTTAAACACATGGAAGAACAAATAAATTCAATTCGAAAATCGCAGCGAAATTTTTAATAATCGAAGCGACGATACGAAGTAAATACGAAGAACTTTTATACCTTCTAAATTTGCAAGCCCCATAAGTATTGAATTCAAAAAAAGGGCTGTCGGCAATAATCACTAACTTTATCAGGAACTTATAGCTCCTGCCCGCTTAGGGATTTAATTCACAAAAAGAGATATCGGGAATAATCATTATTACGAACTAATAACCCAAATACAACATTTTATTAGAATAGCTTTGAAAATCAGAAAACTTTCATTCTACCTTTGCACCCCCCTACTACCACCTGAAGGGATGATTTTCGAAAAACTATTTTACTTGTATTTCATGACTTTTAATGACGAACCTTCATATTAAATTTCATTCAAATAACTTCAAAAACGGCAAAGTTTCATACTAACTTTGCACCCCCATTTTACCCCCTTAAGGGGTGAATTTTTAAAAATCCTTTCTTAGTGCTACCCTACGTTATAAAAGAAACTATTTACATGTGTTTCATGACTTTCAATAAAGGACCTTCATATTGAATCTCATTCGAATAACTTCAAAAACGGCAAAGTTTCATACTAAGTTTGCACCACCCCTTTTTCCCCTTAAGGGATGATTTAAAAAAAACTATTTTACACATGTTTCATGACTTTCAATTAAGGACCTTCATATGGAATTTCATTCGAAGTATCGCTCGTAGCCGGGCTGCCTGAGTGATCTTGAACGATCACTAAGGTTAAGCAACATACGGCGCGTTCAGTCCATGGATGGGTCACCGTCTATGACTAACGCTAGTGGCATTTTTTCCGAGCGATTCCGTGCTTCGCAAGGTACGTTAAGCAGTTGGTGCCGGCTGCCGTCGATAGATGGCAGTCGTTAAGCCAAGTCAGAGGCCTTTAGGGGCGGCTTGAAAACTTCTGACAGTAAGACCAGCCACTAGTCTTACAAGCCTCCACCAATCCGGACTTGGCCACCGTGGTGGAGTATGGCCTAAACCTTCCTCAGGGAAGAGACTCGTGCCCCTCGGTGGGGACATAATGGGTTGATGATGATGATGAACTTCAAAAACGGCAAAGTTTCATACTAAGTTTGCACCCCCCTTTTCCCCCTTGAGGGAATCTTTTTAAAAAACCATTTTACACGTGTTTCATAATTTTAAATGAAGAACCTTCATACCAAATTTCATTCGAATAACTTCAAAAACGGCAAAGTTTCATACTAACTTTGAACCCCCATTTGACCCTCATAGGGGATGAATTTTCAAAAATCCTTTCTTAGTGCTCCCCTACGTTACAAAAGAAACCCTTGTGCAAAATTTCAAGTTTCTAACCCTTAGAGTTTGGGCCTTGCGTTGATATGTCAGTCAGTCAGTTTTATATAATGCTGTTGCCCGCGACTACGTCCGCGTGGGCTTTAGTTGAGTAAAGTGTTTGCAAATAAGATAGGGATACTTTTAGCGCATGCGAAAGAGCTGTCATACTAACTTCGCAACACCCTCTCACCCCCATAGGGGATGATTTTCGAAAGACTACTTTACACGTCTTTCATGACTTTCAATGAAGTACCTTCATACTGAATTTCATTCGAATAACTTCAAAAATGGCAAAGTTTCATACTAACCTTGCACCCCCCTTTTATCCCCTTAAGAGATGTTTTTTGAAAAACTATTTTACATGTGTTTCAAGACATTCAATGAAAGACCTTCATTCTGAATTTCATTCGAATAACTTCATAAACGGCAAAGTTTCATACTAACTTTGCATCCCCTTCTTACCCCGTAAGGGACGATTTTTGAAAAACTATTTTACATGTGGTTCATAAGTTTTTATGAAGGACCTTCATATTGAATTTCATTTGAATAACTTCAAAAACGGCAAAGTTTCATGCTAAGTTTGCACCCCCCCTTTTTCCCCCTTAAGGGATGATTTTAAAAAAACTATGTTACACGTGTTTCATTATTTTAAATGAAAAACCTTCGTACCAAATTTCACTCGAATAACTTCAAAAACGGCAAAGTTTCATACTAACTTTGAACCCCCATTTTACCCCCTTAGGGGATGAATTTCCAAAAATTCTTTATTGAAATAATTTTGAAAATCAGAGAACTTACATATTAACGTTGCACCCCCTTTTACGAGAATCGCTCGTAGCCTGGGCTGCCTGAGTGATCTTGAACGATCACTGAGGTTAAGCAACATACGGCGTGTTCAGTCTATGGATGGGTCACCGTCTATGACTAACGCTAGTGGCATGTTTTCCGAGCGATTCCGTGCTTCGCAAGGTACGTTAAGCAGTTGGTGCCGGCTGCCGTTGATAGATGGCAGTCGTAAAGCCAAGTCAGAGGCCTTTAGGGGCGGCTTGAAAACTTCTGACAGTAAGACCAGCCACTAGTCTTACAAGCCTCCACCAATCCGGACTTGGCCCCCGTGGTGGAGTATGGCCTATACCTTCCTCAGGGAAGAGACCCGTGCCCCTCGGAGGGGACATAATGGGTTGATGATGAAGAACTTATAACCCATAAGAAATTAAATTCGAAAATCGCAGCGAAATTTTTAATACTTTATACATGTTTCATGACTTTCAATGAAGGACCTACATATGATACTGAATTTCATTCGAATAACTTCAATAACGGCAGAATTCATACTAACTTTGCACCCCCCCTTTTACCCCCTGAAGAGATGATTTTCGAAAAACTATTTTACATGTATTTCATGACTTTTAATGACAAACCTTCATATTGAATTTCATTCGAATAACTTCAACAACGGCAAAGTTTCATACTAATTTTGCACCCTCTTTTTACCCCCTTAGGGGGTGAGTTCACAAAAAGGGATATCGGAAATAATCATTATTAAGAACTTATAACCCAAATAACACTATTTATTGAAATAACTTTGAAAATCAGAGAACTTTCATACTAACTTTGCACCCCCCTTTTATCCCCTTAAGGGAAGATTTAAAAAATATATATACGTGTTTCAAAATTTTTGACGGAAAACTTTGTACTGAATTTTATTCAAATAACTTAGAAAATGGCAAAGTTTCATACTACTTTGAACCCCATTTTACCCCTTTAGGGGGTGAATTTTCATAAATCCTTTCTTAGTTCTTAGCTCCCCTACATTATAAAAGGTACTCCTGTGCAAAATTTCAAGTTTCTAACCCCTATAGTTTGGGCCCTGCGTTGATAATAATATGTCAGTCAGTCAGTCAGTCAGCTTCTCCTTTTTTATATAAAATATAGATAATTTCGCCCGCGACTCCATCCGCGTGGACTTTAGTTCAAAATTTTGCCACCACGTTCACTCCCTTAGGGGTTGAATTTCGAAAAACGGTGAAACACGTGTTCAATCAATTGTGTTGAAGAGTATTCATTTCAAGTTTCAAGAAAATCAGACAACATTTTTTATACCTCCCATACAAATTTTGGCATCCCTTTTCGCCCCCTTAGGGGTTGAATTTCAAAAAATCCGTTCTTATTCCTTGCCTACATTTGTATATAGAACCTCTGTGCAAAATTTCAGCTTCCTAGGTCAAACGGCTTGGGCTGGGCGTTGATGAGTGATCAGTCAGTCAGGACTTTGAATTTTATATACAGTGTGTCCCTGGATAAAGTGCAATCCCAAAAGGGGATGAAACTAGACCATTAATCAATGACTAGAAAAATATAAAAAAAAATTATAAAAAAATTTTGTAGGATTTATTGGTATTTTAAGATTTTCATGTTTCATTAAGGACTCTATGTACAAAAGTATTGATTTCTTCCAAAATAATGGGTCTATTTCTTTGAAATAAAAAAAAACAGTATGCCTAATACCTGGCGATGACCTTGAAATAATAAATAGTCCGCAAAAAAGTAACTAGCTTGGGTAAAAAAATGTATTTTTATGAAAAAAATGATTTTTTTAGACGTTTATTTTAAAAAACTTCAAATTACTAAAAAAATGTGCCCTATAACTATGTAATTTTATAGCTTACTTTTATTCTTTACCATTTTAGCTTCCAAATAAAAAAAAAACAATGTTCTAACTAAAAAAACACGCTATCTACGAACTTTTAAAGTGGAGCCTAATCGTGTTACCGTGCAGGTAGAGACCGTTTTTTCCATTGTTTCCGTCCTACTCTGTGCCCTTCGGCAGTCGCAGTCCGTTTGTTCTACACTCAGGTAGAGGGAAGGCGAGGGGAGGGGAGGCAGGGGGTTCGAAACAGGACTTACACAGTCGCTCCGATATTCTCGCCGCTGCTACTACTGTTCTCGTTCTCGCATTGTGTTCTCGTTGATTTGTTATTAAGTTTTTGTTACATTGTTGACTGTTACGTTTTCTACTGTTCGTTACGTTTGGACTGTTCCTGTTCTGCTGTTAAGTGTTGACGAAATGCCGCGATTGACAGAGTTCTCACCTCGAGAAATAGCCGACATGCATTATTATTATGGCATGTCACATGGTCGCACAACAGTCGCTCGGACTGCATACATAAATGCTTTCCCGGGCAGACTCATACCCTCAGCTCGAAATTTTCAAGAGATTCATAGGAGGCTCTCCAACATTGGACTTGGTTTGGCACGAGATCGCCGTGAGCAACTAGCTGTCGTTATTGACAATGCGATAGAAGAGGCCATTTTAAACGATCTGTTTGCTGACCCTACAACAAGCATAAGACGATTAGCGTTGCGTCATGGCATATCGAAGACGTCTGTCTGGCGAATTTTGAAAAAGGAGGGATTGCATCCTTTCCATTACCAACGAGTACAACATTTACACGAAAATGTAGATAATCGTCCAAGATGCGTAATGTCGACGTGGATTCTAAGAAAAATTAGAGCTGACCCAAATTTTCCCAAACGCATTTTTTGGATGGACGAAGCGACATTTACCCGAGACGGCATTACAAACTGCAGAAATTTGCACCAGTGGTCTCACGAAAATCCACGATTGAAGCGGGCATCTACTTTTCAAGTAAAATTTTCAATAAACGTATGGGCAGTCTTAATCGACGACATTTTAATTGGTCCAGTCATTTTACCCAGAACCCTAAATGCTGAACTTTTAGAATTACTACAAAATTTACCCATGTTGATGGAAGATGTTCCCCTGGCTACGAGACGGCGTGGGCGTATGTATCTCCAAATGGATGGATGTCCTACACATTATGGGCGGGAGGTGCGGCGATTTTTGAACGAAAATTACCCGAACCGGTGGATTGGCCGAGGAGGGCCAGTAGGCTGGCCAGCGCGTTCACCTGATCTGACACCCCTACATTATTTTTTATGGGGTGTCATGAAGCAAAGAGTATACAGCACGCCAATAAATACCGAGGCACAGTTGCACGACCGAATAATTCAGTGCGCAAATGACATTAAAAATGATCCAGGAATGATTCGCAGAGCCACTAACCAAATTAATATTCGTGCAGTAATGTGCTTGCAAAATCGAGGAGGCCATTTTGAACATTTAATGCATTAAATAAAAATGCAAAATTGTAAATTACGGATAATTTTATTAATAAAGTTATTGTGATTAAAGTCTGACTTTTATTACCTACTAAAATGTAAATAACTCCTACCTAGCCAATTTTTTAGTTACAACATTTGTTTTTTTTTATTTGGAAGCTAAAATGGTAAAGAATAAAAGTAAGCTATAAAATTACATAGTTATAGGGCACATTTTTTTAGTAATTTGAAGTTTTTTAAAATAAACGTCTAAAAAAATCATTTTTTTCATAAAAATACATTTTTTTAAACAAGATAGTTACTTTTTTGCGGACTATTTATTATTTCATGGTCATCGCCAGGTATTAGGCATACTGTTTTTTTTTATTTCAAAGAAATAGACCCATTATTTTGGAAGAAATCAACACTTTTGTACATAGAGTCCTTAATGAAACATGAAAATCTTAAAATACCAATAAATCCTACAAAATTTTTTTATATTTTTCTAGTCAATGATTAATGGTCTAGTTTCATCCCCTTTCGGGATTGCACTTTATCCAGGGACACACTGTATATAGAAGATAGATAGATATATATATATAATAAGAAGATGATCGCGGAATGAGTGGGAAAGAGATGCCATATAACTTTATGTTACGTTACGTTAACGCTACTATAGCGCTATTTATAAAGTTAAATCGGGCTTAACGTTCTTGGAATAGCGCTATTCGACCAATTTGATAACGTTATAACCGTATAACGTTTTAGGAAGCTTTTCATAGCGTTATGAGGCATAGCGTTATGAGCATAATAGCGGTATTTCAAGGTCTGTACGAGAGTTGCATCACCTTTGCTTACAGAATTCCCTCTCTCTAGCCGTCCAACTCGTTACAACGGCAAGGAAAATACAGACCACGAAGGCTTCTGTTTCGAACTACATTAGACGATGCCTTGAGTTGTTATATTATCGCGTTCCAACCTGCCAACTTCCTCAAAGGTGTCTTGTCTTCCTCCCCCTCACCGCCACCGTCTGACGCTGACTCAGAGCAGAGCGTGTACGTTGGAGGTTATTTTTTTACTCCGTGTAATTACGTTTCGGTGTTGTTTCGATTCCGCCCCGGGCCATAGCGGTTAAAAAAAGTATGATTACAGCTGAGCGACCACCTACAAGTCTTTTTTTGGCAACATCGAATTGGAAAATCACCTTTAAATGGGAGAGGAAATGTCCAGTAACGAAGGCTTTGATGTCTGGTCGCACCGAAGCGATCTGTTGCACGTAGCGCGGCAGGCAGCGTCGGCGGCTGCCAACTTGTTGCATGTGCAAGTGCTTCGCTAAATAATGTTCAGCGACACTCGATGTTCAAACTTCCTTTCAAAAAATCGACTAATTCGATTCGTGACGTCGTGAAGCATACGGCAAGCCGTGGGTAAATCATGCTAAACTCCAAGAAACCATTATTTCTCGAGTCAGTGTCGTTGATAGTTGTTTTTGATGTGGTCGTGCATCGCCTTTCAGGCGCCTATGTATTTTTTATTAATTACTCCAGGTCGGGGTCGAGCTGTCTCGGCTAAGATATCATAAAATTAATACATATCTGTAATCTGTGCATAAAATAAAAAAAGTTTTGTCAGCGTCATTGTTTTGGTGGACGTTTGTTTCTAAGAGAATAAATCTCTAGACCGCGACTGCAGTTGGTAATCCTTAATGCAGTTCGCGTCACGGCGCGCCGCAGCGTGCCCGCACGGAACGGAAGAACAGTCCCGTCCGCGCGTGTAAAGGTACACTCACTAGTCACTACTCAAAGATAATAATATAGACTAATCTTCGGCCGTATATTCAGCAGAAATACGTTTTTAACTTGCTTATGCTGAAAGTCCATCTGACACAAGTCGCCATTTTCCTACATTTTCTCAGTAATTGCTCTACATTACATAGGTGTAAGAGTCAAACTTGGAGTGACTGTTACAATGCAAGTTCTTTTTTTTAGCAACACAGTGAAAACCAGAAAACCGGATTGTTTGCTCCAGCTGGTCATATCATAGTCGTGAGACAGTCGGCAAGTGGGAACAGTAAACGATGCTAGACAGTAGACACACGTCCAAACTCTCCCACACGCTAGACTCCTTGAAGAGGAGAAAGAATGGGTTTAGCTTAAGCCGATAGTGCTTACATCTCAGTACCGAGCTGTACCTCTGCTGCTAGCGCTAGCGACGTCTCTCTGTTAAAGGCGATGCAATTGACATAATTATGTGCGGGCGCACAATGAAACCCGAGCGGCCCGAGTCGGCGGGTGCGGGTGACGGGACCGCCGCCGCCGCCGCCGCCGCCGCCAGCCTTGAGCCGAGCTGCCCAGATACCGATACCTGCTCTATTCCATCCGCGCGATCGATACGGCCGACACAATAACAGCACACTACCCCCAGTATCTCATATTACCTTAAACTGTTAACAGTTGTCGCTTTGCTTGCATCCCTAACTGTTAACAGAGTCCTAATTCCGACAGGATTTGGTGCGCGTAGCACCAAATCCTGTCGGAATTTGACAGTAAGACCACTGGAATCGCTCAGGATTTGGTGCACCTACAATAGGAAGTGATTGTGAAGGTGTGAAAAACCTGACTCTCATGCATTTGGACGATTTGAGGATGATTCACGTCACTTGTGCTAAGCGTGCTGCAACTAGACAGGTTGCTGAATAGTTTATAAATAAACCCTAACTGTTGACCAATATTGCATCAGCGAAGACAAAACAGGCTTTAACAACATTACAGGTTGCAAGTTGGAGGACACTTTCGAAAACAACAGCTTGTGTGGTGGAAGATCTCAAGTTTAAAATATATCATTGTCTAGTGAATGTAGTAAGTACTTCTGATTGCCTCAATGCTTGATGAACTCAGAGAGAAACACCAAAACAAATTAGCATGCTAATGGCCATTGATAATGCACAGAATGTTGTAGTGGACTAACACAATTGTAATTTTAATGAATCGCAATGCTCACACTTACTTATAATTTATTAGGTTGACATGATATCTCAAAATGTCCACTGCAGTTTTCTATACAGTTTACATGCCACTACCAATATTTTGTTCCTGCAGGAAACAAATATATACTATACTAAAATCTAAATTATTTAATTTATCTAATTTATCTAAATTAATTAAATAAACCCAAAGAGTAACAAACATTAACCAGAAATCAATAATAATATCATTAACTTATGAACGGAATAGCAGCGACAAAAGTGGAAGCAAGTGTGTCAACACAAGTCAGCGACACCACAACAGGTTTACGTCTGCACAATGACACTAACATGTAAAGAGTAAAGTTGCGCTGAACAATACACCAAATTGAGTAAGTTTACAGACAAACAAAGGTTATTATGTTGTTGTATAGTATGAGTAAGCAAAGTCTAAATAAAGACTTTGCCAATTTAAAGATTTTCAAACAAAACAACAAAGTACAGAATGCTAAAAAGACCCATAAGCACAAATAATTGGTGTCAGCCAATTAATAATAATAACTACCACACAACACAATCACTAGACATGGTCCCAAGCTAGGATACCCTGTGCTATGGGAACCAGGCAAGAACATCTCAAATATGGAAATACACCCAAACTGAGGCAATTAGTACGAATGTACAGCGGCCCCCAGTGAGAATTGAACCCTCAACCTCCAGAATGGTGATGAAATGTGATACCGCTTGGCTAACAAGGCAAACACACTTGCATAAGACTGTTGAAGACACTATGTAGTGATTAGGACTAAGAAATCAAAAATTAGGTATTTTTTTAGCTAGTTAGTTGCTCTCCTTATATTCCCCTGATTTATTTATCCCGGAACATTGATTAAAGAGATTACATTGAACACAATTATTACACTCAAGCAATAAATTTATGAAAGGTTATTGGTATTTAAGGGATTGAATATTAATACTACTAAAATGTGCAGAACAAAATGCTCAATCAGTTGCTACTTTCTCATGCTTAAAATTTGTTAAGTTAGATATATGAATAAATTTTTTGAATATTTATTTGGACTGAAATATGGAAAAAAATTACTGATCAATAATGATAATAATAACACAATGTGTAACTGTGTTTGTTGCAGATATCTGAAAATATTATTTATTTTTGCTTGTAGTGGCAAATCATGGTAGATAGATAAATAATTTATTATTCACACACATGCAATAACTCCTACCTCTCCGTGATATGGGAGTAAGTTTATGTCTGTGAGTTGGAAGATCAAAAGCCATTATAGCTATTGTAGAACTTTATAAAAGTTTTAAGATTAAGGCAAAATATAAAAAAATAAGTAAATCTTCACTTAAAAATTCACATAATACAATCTCAGGTCCGGATCTGTAGAACCCTGTAGTACTCAAGTAAGAACTCAACAAGCAATGAACAAAGGGTCGAACTAGGTACAACATCACACAAATCAGAGACAAATAAAGGCAGGCTCAGCAGGAACTGAGTGTAGGAACCTCTGTCTGTCTCGAGCCAGTGGCGACCTGTGGCCCACACCACTACGATCCAACAGTAGCTGTAGGTACCGTGACCAGTCAATAAACTCCGACAACATCCGATAAAACGGGAATGTTCCAACACAGACGCGACTCCATTAGGACGGAACTAGAAAGGTCGGGCGTTCAGCTGATGGACAGGCATGACAGTGAGCGATACCAGACGCGCGATAACACACGGGACGGGACGGACTCCTAGACCGCAGCGAAAGTGGGAATATTGTTGTATGGCGGCGGCGGCGCCCTCTCACCATTTCACAGTCCCTGGTGCGGCGGCAGGCGGCGCGTCACATGGCGCGGCGGGCCCCGCGTGGTGCACTCAGCATAGGCTCTCGTCTCGGCGCTACACGCGACTCCGCCAGTTCCGCCACACAACTTCAGACAACACAAACGCTCAATCAATTCCACGGACTGACTTCGACTGACTGACTGACAATCAGTGTTGCCAGTGGCAGATAGTCAAAGACACGAGACAGATCAAAAAGTTTTTTTTGTAGAAACCGACACAATACTTTGTCATGGCAGTTTATTACACTGTGGGGTTGACTCTACACCACATTCACAGGCGGCAGTTAAGCGTGCGTAGATTCGAACCTTGTTGCTCGACCTGCGAACGCTGAGCATAGCTGGCAGGCTATAGGTGAAGTAACCGAATAAAAACATGACTTTCTGATTCTGTCACAAAAATTTAGTGATTGATGAGGTACATATCGATTTTATTGTATATTTTTTATGTTATACTAGCTTTCGCCCGCGACTCCGTCCGCGTGGACTTTAGTTCAAAATGTTGCAACTCCGTTCACTCCCGTTAAGGGTTAAATTTAGAAAAACCGTGAAACACGTGTTCAATCAATTGTGTTGAAGAGTATTTATTTCAAGTTTCAAGAAAATCTGACAACATTTTTTTATACCTCCATACAAACTTTAACACCGCCGTTTACCCCTTTAGAGGGTGAGTTTCAAAAAATCCTTTCTTAGTGCTCCCCTAGGCTCCCTAAGGAACTCCCATGCCAAATTTCAACCCCCTAGGTTCAGTAGTTTGGGCTCTGCGTTGATTCTAAGTCAGTCAGTCATTTTCTTCTTTTATATATATAGATAGATTTCGTTGATATGCTGTAATTGATAGTTTATTGCAGTTAGTCAGTGACAACTCCTTCTGTATATATTATTTCCACCGTGCCAATGTACTATAGTCAGTCAGTGTAAATAAACGTGTACATAAATTATCTTCCTCACTTTCCTTGGCACCGGATCCTAAACTGGTGACCCCGACTGGAGCACAACTACTGACATACTTTAAATATTGTACATACATGAATATGTCGAACCCAAATGAGTTCGCTGATGCGCAACAACAGCCAGCTGATATCAACCCGCCCGCAACTTTATCCAACAATCGGAACTCACAACTCGAGGTAAATCACATCACGAAGTTACCTCTATTTTGGCCCCAGAAACCGGCGGTATGGTTCGCGCAAGTAGAGGGACAGTTTACGCTCGCACGCATTAAACATGACGAGACGAAGTATTGCCATGTAATATCTCACTTGGAACCGCAATACGCAGATGTAGTTGAGGATATTCACCACCATTGACCGGAAAGTATGACAAGCTTAGGGCTGAACTAATCAAACGATTATCAGATTCGAAGGAAAAAAAGGAAAGCAGCACCTGGTTCATGAAGAGTTGGGTGATAGGAAGCCCTCCGAGTTCCTGCGGCACCTGCAGCATCTTGCAGGTAATGATGTTCCAGAGGAGTTCCTGAGGACTATCTGGGCTAACCGACTACCGATGAGCACTCAGACCATCATAGCGGCGCAAGCGGGTGCATCGCTAATGGTATTGGCAGGTTTGGCGGACAGAATTCATGACGTGGTTCCCTCCAGGATGCAAATAGCTGCAGCTTCGGTAATTCCTGAGAGCACAATAGAGCTCATGTCAAACCAAATATCAGCACTAACAAAACAAGTCGAGGCATTAACAGCGGAATCGAGAGCATCCAGGTCGAGAGACCGATCATTGGATCGAGAAAAGCGCAGTCGTAGACGTTCTGCATCCTCCAGGTCACAATCGATGTATCGAAGGAATCCATTTGCTGGTATCACGCGACTTTTGGAAGTAGAGCCAACCGATGTGTTCGGCCGTGCGTATATAAGCCTAGCGAATCAAAAAACGCCAGGGGCAATCTGTAGATACGGCCGCTGGTTGCCCGACTTCAAGTGGCCGTTTATTCGTTACGGACACCAGATCGAAGCTACAGTTCTTACAGGTCAATACTGGAAGTGACTTATGCGTTTTTCCGCGCTCTGCAATTCGTGAGCGGCGGCCGAAGACAACGTACAAGCTATGCGCAGCCAACGGATCGGAAATAGCTACTTACGGTTATGTAGAGTGCAATTTAAATTTAGGCCTACGTAGAGTAGATTTTTTATCCTTTTATGATTTATTAGTAGACTGTCGAGAGCAACGATTAATTGATCGACAAACTAAACTATCGTCAGTAGCTTCGGTTACTTCAGCTGTTTTTTGAAATACAATCGGTTAAAGTGCCCACTGGTGACAGTCGGTTTCACAAACTGTTAGACTCTTTTCCGGATATTACACGCCCAGCCGGTACGCCACGCATTGTCAAACATAACACTGTACACCATTTAAGCACTACCCCGGGTCCGCCAGTGACATGTACTCCCCGTAGGTTGGCGCCAGACAAATTAAAGATTGCTAGGCAGGAGTTTGAAGCAATGCTGGCCAATGGCACTGCCCGGCCATCTGACAGCAGTTGGTCGTCGCCGCTGCATCTGCCACCTAAAAAAGACAACAGTTGGCGCCCATGCGGTGACTATAGATGTCTCAACGCTCGCACCGTCCCGGATAGGTACCCAGTTCGACATATTCACGATTTCACCCACAGCATCTCCGGTTGCGAAATATTTTCAACAATAGACTTAGTTAAAGCTTATAACCAGATCCCAGTTGACCCCTCGGATATTCACAAAACTGCTATAACAACTCCATTTGGCCTTAACGAATTCCCGTTTATGACGTTCGGCCTTAGAAACGCAGGGCAGACATTCCAAAGGTTCGTGGACGAAGTAACAAGAGGTTTGGATTTTGTATACTGTTACCTTGACGATTTCCTAGTGTTTTCAAAGAACGAGGAGGAGCACGAAGATCATCTGCGTCAGGTGTTCACCAGGATGAGGGACTACGGTATTGTCGTGAATACAAGCAAATGTGTTTTCGGCGCACCGGAGGTAACCTTTTTAGGATACCACATTTCCAAAGACGGGACTAAGCCTCTCTCAACGAAGGTGCAAGCTATTATGGAGTTCCCTGTCCCTACAACTGTCAAACAACTCAGACGATATTTAGGTATGTTAAATTTCTATAGGCGATTTACTGACTGGTTCGGTAAAAGGCTCTCATCCAGTTAATCTAACCGGAGATTCTTTAAATTCTTTTCAGGAGTCCAAACAAAGCCTGTCCAACGCCGCACTGCTTGCTCACCCAGATTGTCGTGCCAATCTAGCGTTAGTCACATACGCCTCAGATCTGGGTATGGGCGCGGTTTTACAGCAGTTTGTTGATTACCATTGGCAGCCTTTAGCATTTTTCTCGCGCAAATTAAGCCCATCACAGCAAAAATACTCGCCTTATGACCGTGAACTTCTAGCTATCTATGAAGGTATTAAATATTTTAGGCACATACTCGAGGCGAGGCATTTTGTAGTCTACACTGACCACAAGCCACTATGTTTTGCATTTCATGAACGAAAAAGTAACTGTTCTCCTAGGCAGTATAAGCATTTGGACTTTATTTCACAGTTCACAACAGACATTCGTCATATCTCAGGCAGGGATAACGTGGTGGCCGACACTTTATCGCGGATTGAAGAAGTACATGGATCTGTAGATTTTGATGCATTAGCAACCTCGCAGGTCACTGACCCCGAGCTCGCAGAACTTCTGAAGGGCTCGTCAGCATTGCGCTTGGAGAAAGTTGTCATGCCAGGAAGCACAACAATGTTATACTGTGACGTAAGTACTCCCATTTGCAGGCCTTTTATCACTAAGTCGTTCCGCAAGGCTATCTTTAACAGCCTCCACTGTTTAAGTCACCCGGGTGCTAACGCAAGCGCTAAGCTTGTGGCACAGCGCTTTGTTTGGCCAGGAGTACGCAAGGATTGTCGCGAGTGGTCACGGGCATGTCTGGATTGTCAACGCTCAAAGGTAAGTAGGCATGTTACTTCTCCTCTGGCTGAATTTACTTTACCCCGCGCCAGATTTCAAATTATCCACATAGATTTGATTGGCCCGTTGCCACCTTCTCAAGGATTCCGTTATTGTTTAACGGCGATTGACCGATTTACGCGTTGGCCAGAAGTCGTTCCAATTATGGACATGACGGCTGAGACAGTGGCCCGGGCCCTGCTCTCTGGCTGGATATCTAGGTTTGGTTGTCCTACTGATATAGTTACTGATCAGGGGCGTCAGTTCGAATCAGCCATCTTTAGACATTTATCTAAAATGGCTGGTTTCAAGCATCGCAGAACTACCGCCTACCATCCAGCATGTAACGGACTAGTTGAGCGATTCCACCGCCAGCTTAAGGCGGCGATAATGTGTCATGCTGATACAAACTGGACTGAATCTCTTCCTTTGGTGTTACTGGGGGTTAGGAGTGCTTTTAAAGAGGACCTTCAAGCATCCTCAGCTGAGCTGCTTTATGGAGAGCCTTTACGGCTGCCTGGTGAATTTTTCGGTCATGATTCGGTTGGATCAACTGACCTGACCGAACTTTCCACACGTCTCAGGTTTTTTGCGGCAAACCTTCGTCCAGCACCTGCATCCCGTCACAGTCAAGGAAAAGTTTTTGTTTTTAAGGAATTAAGCACCTGCAGCCACGTATTCCTACGCGAAGACGCGTTGCGCGGTTCCCTTCAACCAGCCTATACTGGCCCTTTCAAAGTCTTGGAGAGAGGTCAGAAGGTTTTCAGAATATTGCGGCAGGGAAAGGAGACAACTGTGTCGATTGATCGACTAAAACCGGCCTACGAGCAGGCAGATCGATCAGCCGCTGTGACGAAGAATGTGTTACTAGGCACTTCACCTCGCAGTTTTCATCCTTCTCAGCAATCGCGCACTATTACACACCAGTCTCCCCAACCTCCACTTCCTCAGCCAACAACAGCTACAACCAACCAACCCTCAACCATTCCTCAAAAGACCTCATCAGGGCGACGCGTTCGGTTTCCTGTTCATCTAAATGACTATTATCGCCCGTAAGACGGTCTCTGGAGGGGAGTGATGTGGGGTTGACTCTACACCACATTCACAGGCGGCAGTTAAGCGTGCGTAGAATCGAACCTTGTTGCTCGACCTGCGAACGCTGAGCATAGCTGGCAGGCTATAGGTGAAGTAACCGAATAAAAACATGACTTTCTGATTCAGTCAGAAAAATTTAGTGATTGATGAGGTATCGATTTTATTGTATATTTTTTATGTTATATTTCGTTGATATGCTGTAATTGATAGTTTATTGTAGTTGGTCAGTGACAACTCCTTCTGTATACAGGGTGGCCGGGGGATTGACGTCAAAAAAAATATATTAGGTCCCTCTTGTCATGGGGTATCCGAATCACCCCCATGTATGTTCCGCGATTTTTAATAGTTTCGGAGTTATGATTTTTTTTCTGAATTTTTATGAATTTTCGCCTTATCAATTTTGAAAATTTCTAAAAAAAAAACTATAAACTTTTTTCAATTACTTTTTTTGTAACTGAATCTTCACAAGTTGTTCTTCTATGCATAAAATAATCAGCTTCGTAACTTTGATAAAAGTTATTAAAGTGTTGGTCTAAAGTCAAAAATTTACGTTCGGTAAATTATGACTTGAATTTTCAAAAATAAATTAAAAATCCAAACAGATGTTTTAATGGTTTCTTAGTTAGCCTCAGAAATGCGCAAGACTCTCAGATTTCATAATCCTTAAAAAAAAGTACTGCTTAACGAGCTACTTTGTGTACATTCGGCCTTCGAAGACAGCGAGGTGAAGAATTATTAAAATTAACAATTTTTTTTTCTGCCATTTCGTCTTTTCTTAGTTTATTAATGAACGAGTCATCATCATCATGATGAATAAAAGTGGTTTTGTCAATAAAACACAGATTAAAATGTAAAAAAAATGTTTATTATAATAGGTTTTCAAAGTTGCCACCTCCAGCAGCAATACACATTCTACACCTACGTAGGAAATTATCTTTTAATCGTCTAAAAGCTGCTCTGTTTTCCTTTACAACACGTTCGGCTTCTGTTAATTTCTGCCTCAGCTCTTGTTCACTCCCACTTTCTGTGGCGTATGCTATTTCCTTAAAATAGCCCCAAATAAAAAAAATCCATGTGGTTGAGGTCAGGTGAGCGTGGAGGCCACGATATTGATCCGCCGCGTCCGATCCATCTATTGGGGTACGCCTCATTTAAATAATTTCGGACTTGCGTTGCGTAGTGACATGGAGCGCCGTCATTTTGAAGAACCATGGTTCGTCTTAGTTCAATATTCACGTCTTCTAGCAACAATGGAAGTTCATGTTCCAGAAAGTGTCGGTATCTTTCTCCATTTAATCTGGACGGCAATTCAAATGGACCAATCAGTTCGCCATTGAGAATAACCAGACCACAAGTTAACGCTGAAACGATGTTGAAAACTTGAAACGTCGACGCTCTCATTTCGTGTGGATTTTCAACCGCCCACGTGTGGTAATTATGAATATTGAAAATTCCAGTGCGCTCAAAACGTGACTCATCTGACCATAAAACTTTATTGAAAAATCCAGGATCTTGTTGTTCTTTTTGTAGCATTGTTTGGCAGAAATCAATGCGCAATTAGTAGTATGTAGGCAGTAAAGCTTGGACTCGTCGGATATGGAACGCATGATATCCTTCATCGTGAAGTATGTCTTGGATAGAAGTTCTTGGGATGTTCAGAGTACGAGCCATAGCTCTGGTACTCGTGGAAGGATTTCGTTGAACTTCTTCGAGCACAACTTCTCTGCGATCCGGGTCAACTCTAGGGATTCCTTCCCTATCGCCTCGTTGGCCAGGAATGCGGCCTGCCATTAAGGTATTGTGCGTGTTAATAAAAACGCGATGGTTGGGATAATGCTCAGGTTGCGGCCCACCACGACGTTGAAGTTGTTCGCGATACAGTCGCGCTGCTTCAAGGCCGTTTCCTTGTGCAACTCCATAAAAATAGTGCATTTCTGCGTATTCACTTAACGTGTAACTCATTTTTTACACTTCCAAGTAAACAAAGTCCAAATCAGTATGCAAGACACAGTCCAATTAACGAGCAAAGTAGTCAAATAAGTAGGCAGCGGAATCCGCGGACAAAGCGAGACAGTGAGGTAAAACAAAATGAAGACACGTGTAGCAGTAAACACAAAGTGAGAACGACTGAGGTACAAACTTGTTTTGTGTTCGCTTCTGCTGCGCTGCCCCTCTCACTCTTACCGCTGAGAGTGAGAGAGATAGCAATAGTTCGGCGGCCTCCTATCCTCAAAGACTATTGTTATTACAGGTAAAAAGTTGCGTCTGCATTTACAACCCATGACCCACGAGAACGGACCGCGCAAAATTAATTACTGTAAAACGGAAAATGCCTCCAAATTTTTTAATCTGTGTTTTATTGACAAAACCACTTTTATTCATCATGATGATGACGACTCGTTCATTAATAACCTAAGAAAAGACGAAATGGCAGAAAAAAAAAATGTTAATTTTAATAATTCTTCACCTCGCTGTCTTCGAAGGCCGAATGTACACAAAGTAGCTCGTTAAGCAGTACTTTTTTTTAATGATTATGAAATCTGAGAGTCTTGCGCATTTCTGAGGCTAACTAAGAAACCATTAAAACATGTTTGGATTTTTAATTTATTTTTGAAAATTCAAGTCATAATTTACCGAACGTAAATTTTTGACTTTAGACCAACACTTTAATAACTTTTATCAAAGTTACGAAGCTGATTATTTTATGCATAGAAGAACAACTTGTGAAGATTCAGTTACAAAAAAAAGTAATTGAAAAAAGTTTATAGTTTTTTTTTTAGAAATTTTCAAAATTGATAAGGCGAAAATTCATAAAAATTCAGAAAAAAAATCATAACTCCGAAACTATGAAAAATCGCGGAACATACATGGGGGTGATTCGGATACCCCATGACACGAGGGACCTAATTTTTTTTTTTTGACGTCATTCCCCCGGCTACACTGTATATTATTTCCACCGTGCCAATGTACTATAGTCAGTCAGTGTAAATAAACGTGTACATAAATTGAGGGGTGTAAAAGCAAAGCCGACTCTGTCCATGTAGTCTCAAACTGAGTTATAAATAAGCGAAATTCGTTTTTTTTAGTCAACAGGGGTCATAGAAAAAGTTTATTTAAGGAATTAAAATAAAGTCTAAGATATTCAAAAGCTGGTTTAAAATGCTTATAACATTCAAATATACGCAGGTACAAACTAAACTACATTCACAGGTTAAAATGTTCAAAAAGTGGACAGAGTTGAGTTTGCTTTTATACCCCTCAATTATCTTCCTCACTTTCCTTGGCACCGGATCCTAAAACACAAAAAGTAAAATAAGGTTCTTTTCCCATTCGAAAAAAACTTAATAATTTGTTGACGCGAATGTCGAAAAAGAAAAAAACATACAATCAATGATGTTTGACTAGTAGCAACCAATTTAAGAATGTTTTTCAATACCATAACCTGCTTTGTCATCAATTAATATGAAAAAACGCCATCACATTAATGAAGAAGAAGTAACACAAAAGTAACATATTGGGTCGTGTAACATGGAGGTAACATAAGAGGGCCAAAAGTAACGTAAAATGTTACTTTTGTAACATTCTGGCAACGCTGCTGACACTACTGACAGATCGATGCGCGATGCGCGTTCCGTTTCTGCTAGTCACCCGATACCACAGATAACAGCTACAGTACAGTCGACAGCACGTCAATCTTCACATTTTAGTTGCAAATTCGCCCGTAATGCAACGGAGTAGAGTGCATGGGTGTATACCATGATGTGCTGTCGACTGTACTCACGCAGCTTTTCGCTTTCGAGTTGAAAGAACGGAACGAGCTTTGCTGGAAGTTTCATTTCGTTCTATGAAAAAACTTTTCAACTTTTACATCAACGATGTTTTTTTCTTGCCTTTCACTTCACTTAATATTGCCATTAATAAAACAACAAAAATCCCATATCAAACTAAAAGGCCATACTGACTGTACATGTACAGTCAGAGTTATTTAAAGACCTTGTTAGAGCAAGCGAGGGACGGCGCCGCCGCCCGCCGCGGCGCGCGGACGGGCGCAGGTGCGGTGGGTGAGCAGCCGCGCCAATTTCTATTCAATAGAGATTACTCGTTCATTGGACAAATTACATTTACGCCGGCCTGTGGAAGGGTAGCACATGCCACAAGTTGTTTTTCCATGTTAGGGTTATGGGTTACACACAAAAACTTCGCGTCTTCATTATGGTCATTGTAGTCGGAGAACTAACTAATATCCGACCTCTGTGGCATAGCGGTTAGCGCATCTGCTTACCATGCGAGAGGTCCCAGGTGCGATCCCCAGCTGGGGAGAAAAAAAAACTCCAGGTCTTGGATGTTTACATGTTTGTGACGTCGCTGTTTCTGGTTCCCACGACACAGGGTATCCTAGTGTGGGGCCGGAGGCAGTGTGTGTGCCTGTGTGTAAATGTTTATGTTAAATAATAATAATAATAAATAAACTCACGCCCGTTATCCCCGAAGGGGTAGGCAGAGGCACCAGTCTCTAGAACTGGACCCACGTTTTGCCGAGTTTATTAGGTCCCAAACGTGACAAGTGGCAAGCCTGTCGCCGTTATCCGGGCACAATTTATGTTATGTTTATATTAATTTAAAAAAATAATAAGAAACTTCACTGTGTGCGCGCAATGCTTGTAAATCAATCTACGCCATTAGTCCAAAGATATAATACGGCCAGTAAAATCAGCAATAAAAATCCTACATTATCTATTCTAGTCTAGCTGTCGTTATCTTCATACCAAACCAATGTTTGTCACACAAATAAAATGGTATGTAGCGAAAGGATTTGCAAATCAGCTTAACTCGCTGATTGTTGCCCAAGCAAAGGTCGCCAAACAGTGCCTAGAGAGGTAACGCTGGAGGAGGCTCCTCTCAAGTAACCCAAAGTGCAAAAGGCCTAAGAGGGCCTAAGTTTAGACTTGAGGCTTTTTCTTCGTTATAGAAATTAGTTTGACATTCAATTGTTCGTTCGCCTTCTCTCGTCACTTATTCCTTAGCTAGAATAAAATAGTAGGTAACTAATCAGTATTAAGCCTTTAATGCACAATATCTACTAAGTTAAATAAATATTTTCAATAATACTAATAATGTTTAAATTATATTGCTTTGTAGAACCTTGTGGTTAGGGTATGCACATATCTAAGGCTACGAATGTTCATCTGTATGGCCATGGCCCCGAGGACGCGGACGGTACGCTGACTGCTGGCTGCTCGCGATGTGCACACGCTGGCTGCGCGCTGATTGGACGCTTATCGGCTGGCGACACCCTCCGGAGCCGCGGGTTGGCCCAATACATCGGAACTTGGCCAAAGCCTGGACCTAGCTGGCTCATGATTCTCTTCCTTTAGTCGACAAAGCCTGACTTTACATTGTGTTGCGTAGTTGCAACTAAAATTTAGTAATTCTTTAAAGAGTGGGCACGTGCTTTGTTTACTACTAAATGTGTACCTACCTAATACATATTCCTAAAGAATAAGTACTTATTCACAATAGGTAGGTACATACAGCGTTTTAAAAAAATGTGTAAAATAAGATCCAATGAGACTTGATTAGTGTGCAGCCCTCGCTCTGTCATAATGCAGATGTTGTTTGTTGGACGGTGGTGGAAGAAGAAGTATTTTATCTCTTCATGGTGGTTTATTCAGGGCACAGAATTACACAGTTTTAGTAGTTCAATATAAAATATGTGTATATTGGGCGAGTGGCTCGAGCCGACCGGCGGGCGGTAGAGCAGTGTGCTGGACAATGCCAAGATTGCCAAGTCAGCACACGCAGCGATGCACGCTGCTTAGCCCGTACAAGCTTATTGTATGTAGTAACTATCAATAATAATTTAATCCTTATAATATGGCGTTCAACACTGGTCAGTGTTGAACGCCATATTATATATACGTAATATAAACATAAGTTTCCAATAAAATATCAGCTGTTTCATCTTAGCATGGAACAACTGATATTTTTTTATGATTTTAGAGTTATCTTAATAAAATTTCTTTATATCGATTAGTGGGTTCACCCAAGTTTCACAGGACCTTATAAGAAATAGTAACCAATTAATTCTTTATTATAAAGAATTAAAAAAATGACCAAGAAGGAAGGAAGAATGAAAAATGAAAGTGTGTCGCAGATCATAACGTTTGGTTCATGTCGAATACCTAAGTATTGGGCCAAGCCTTGTACAAAAGGGTTGGGGCGTAGGTATTGCGGTACGCAAGTTGTTCCGGCATTGTCTCTGAGAGGGTGCGGCAGAGTGGCCAAGTTAGAAGTGCTCCCTTTGTACTTACCGTACCGACTTTGTGCTTAGTAAGTTTTGTGCTACGTAAGCTCTCTGTGACGTCACAATGATATCGCGTGACACCATCACCTTTGCTTTGATATACTTTACTTTCTTTCTAGACAATGTACTGCTCACTGCGCTTGGTAAGTTGTGTCCAGTCAGATGCACACATTGCACTTACGCACTCATTTTAACAATTCAGTTTAATACCTCTAAATGTTACGGCATTTTATTGCAGTGCCAATAGTTCCGGAGCTGTTAGGTGAAGACGAAGACCTGGATTGGAGCGGTGGAGACGTACTCAATAGCACTACTACTGCTGAGGGTACGTTTGCTTGTCAGACAGCTTGTTGTGAATTATGCAAAATTTCACTTACAAATTGCAGAAAACTCTTACCGCAACCTGGAATAGCCCACACAAGACTTAAGAATTTCCTTCTATCGCTATCAAACTACCTACTCAGTAGGATAAAAATACGGTATTACATATTCAGCGGCATACGTACATCACACTGGTGACGACGTAGTCTAGGCAGTGAAGCACCTCGGGTTACCAAGCGGCCAAAGACTGATCGATCATCTGAAAGAATTGTTTGGAAAAAAACTAATTTTGAAAGAACTGGGTGGCTGGTATTCATGCCGGTGGTGTTGCAGGATCGGGGAGTGGGTCGGGTGCGTGGGCGGGGCTGGTGCTGGGCGCCAAGGCGGCGGCGCAGCTGGTGTGCGCGCCGCTGGCCGGCGCCGCCGCGCGCCGCCGCGGCCCGCGCGCCGTGCTGCGCGCCGCCACCGCGCTGCTGGCCGCCGCCGCTGCAGGTCTCGCCGCTGCTTGCCTCATTTTGCCCTACAACTGGTCAGACAGCCCTCATCCCACATTCAGATGCAGATGATTACTCCAAATGACTTGTGTGAAGCATACTTCTTCATTTTAAACTAGCTGGTAAATAATCAGAATATCAGTGAAATGAAGTAGGAAAAAGTGGCGTGCCTTATATGTTATGCCTTCATGAACTCTAATAGTGATCTGTTACCAGCTTTGTGCGTGTGCGCTTGGGTCGGCGCGGGCGGCTGGGGCGCGGGCGGCTGGGGCGCGGGCGGCTGGGGCGCGGGCGGCTGGGGCGCGGGCGGCTGGGGCGCGGGCGCGGGCGCGGGCGCGCTGCGGCTGGTGCTGCGGCTGGCGCTGGTGCTGGCGCGCGCGCTGCAGGGCGCCGGCGCGGCCGGCGCGGGGGTGGCGGGCCTGGCGGAGGCCTCGCGGGGGGAGGGCGCCGTGGGTGCACTGCTCGGGGCCGTGGCGCTCGGTGAGGAAATATTTGAATCATGTGTTGCGAAAACAACACAAGCAACCATTTTTTAAAATTTCACTTTTCAACGGTATTCGATTGTATGACCATAAAGCCACATTTGCTGCAAATATCACACAAATCCCATGGGGATTTCACAGTAGAAACGTGTTGTTCTTAGCACAGAATTGTGCCAAAACAACACACCTCCAGCCATTGTGTTTTGCCATCACATGGCAAAACAAAAATTTCTGCCGCAAGTTTTGATGACTGCCTATCCAGATGGTAAGAAACCATTAAATATAAAAAAAAACTTAAAATTTCAGAAAATTAAAAAATTACATGCCGGACGAGGACCATATTAAAAACTTCTATGAAGAAATTTTCAACTTGCCAACCACAGAGAAAGATGATGTAGAGGTGTCTTAGATTTTAATTACATTAAGTACATACTTATTTCTTAAGTTATGGTTTATAACAAAAAATATGTGACCTTTTCTTTCAATTATAAGTAGTGTTGTTGCAAAACAACACATATCCAGTTCATAAAATGCTCAAAAAATACATTCACATTAAAATATTTTTACAAAATGTGACTCAAAATTGTAAGTGGTACTTACGTGAACGGTTTAGCGACAAAAAAAGTAAAAATACAGCAGGATTTTGAATCTTATATCCTTTTTTGCTCTTCCCCAAAAATTTGGTCAATGGATTTGTGTTGTTTTAGCAACACATGATTTATTTGTCTTTCATATAGTGTAACTCGCATATGGCTGGTTTTTTATGTAGGTATTAACGTACTGTGTATTTCCCAGAAAATATCTAGCCCCTCACAACTATGTCGAAAATGAAGATAATAAGTGCGTGTCCGCATATGCAGGTGTCCTGGTGGGCTACCCGCTGGGCGGCGCGGCGTACGCGCTGTGGAGCCGCGCGGCGCCCTTCCAGCTGGCGGCGGCGGCGCTGCTGCTCGACCTGGCGCTGCAGTGCATCTTACTCGACTCTGATAGTGACGAGTTCGATGAAGTTAGTTTCTTTCTAACCACTAGAATCTGAAATACAACTTCGGAATTGTATTCCAAGCTAATTTGACAGTTAGGCGGACAGGCTTAAGCGGACAAGATGTTGATCAGTAAAAGTAATATATTGATTACTAGAAGTAAAATATTATTTGATAACTATTAATTTCTTTTAAATCTTGAAACGCAGAAAAACTTAAATATTTATCCCTAAGTTGGGGGAGGCCTTTGCCCAGCAGTGGGGCACAATCGAGGCTATGTACAAAATAATAAAAAATAAACCCTAAAATTCATGTCCAATGGCCTCAGTCTATTGGGAAGTTTCAGTCATCAATTTACCTTATTTTGAGAGTATTATCTTTTGCGTCGGTGCTTAGTAAATTTTTTTTGGGCCGTGACAAGTTTTCTTTTATGGGTTGTGTACGGCTAGCACCTTGCCGCCTGCCGCCCTCGCCGTAATGCTGACTGTGCATTGCGCACGTTCGAGCTCATGGCCCGTGCTGCCTACGCCAGATAGTTGGCTTTTGCCTCTCATTAACATCGTAGTAAGTCTTCAAACATGACTTGTATTGTAACTGTGCACAGTTACAAATATACCTACTTCATGAAGACCTAAAATCGACAATCTTCTTTCTTCAGCCACCACCGCCCTGCAACCTAAAACATCTGCTGTACGACCGAGTTGAGTTGCACACGCTCTTCTCTGCTCGTACAGGATGTATGTTTCATCATTGTTTCACTTTCGCTTAATAATAGACTCTGGTAAGGGGCAGGTTGAAATCCTACCTTGGCTCGGAAATTTTCTTAATACGTTATGTTTGTTTTTAGGCCTAACAAGAGACTCGTCTTATATGTATCGCTCGCTTATAAGTGGGAACGTTGAAACTAGCGCTCGCTAGTAAATCTCGTCTGTCACGTAGAGCGCTAGCGCGGGCGCGGGAGGTGAGGGCGCGGGGGGCGGCTACGCGGCGGCGCTGCGGGCGGCGCGGGAGCCGCCGGCGGCGGCGGCGGCGGGCGCCGTGCTGCTCACCACGTGCGTCATGGCTGCGCTCGAGCCCTGTCTGCCGGTCTGGCTCATGCAGCGCTTCCATCCCCAGGTAGGCACTCTTTCATTTTGTTCAGCTAGGTACCTCTAATCTCATTTTTGTTTTGTTTAAGTAACAACAGGGAAGGAAGAAAAACTCTGTGTTTGATCCAGGCTTTCACAGATACCTAAGTTGGCTGAAGAAACATGCAGATTTATGCTTTTGCAGCAGGAATGTTTTCAAAGTGTGTTCGAAATTACATTCGGAAATTAGAGGTTATGATAATTATGTATAAGACTTTCCATTATTCATCAAGCATGAATCGGACTCAGACACCGAAGAATGTCGATGTGGTCGGTTGCAGCGCTGGGCGCGCGGCGCGGTGTTCGTGCCGGACAGCGTGGGCTACCTGGCGGCCACGTCGCTGCTGGGCGGCGGCGCGTGGGCGGGCCGGGGCGGCGGCGGCGGCGGCTGGGCGCCGGAGCGCGTGGCGCTGGTGGGGCAGGTGGTGGTGGGCGGCGCGGCGCTGGCGCTGCCGCTGGCGCCGGCGGCCGCGTGGCTGGCGCTGCCGCACGCGGCGCTGGGCGCCGGGCTGGGCGCCGCCGACGCCGCGCTCGTGCCCGCGCTGCTGGCCGCGCGCCCCGCCCGCGTCACGCAGCTCGCCGCGCTCCTGCAGGTGCTATTGTTTTTCTATTGTTGGCTGAACAGGAAGGGACACAGAGTTGCATTCCCCTTTTCTATGTAGGTACCTCTCAAAATAGTCTAGACTGGTAGGATGATTATATGTATTTTAAAAATATGTATGTACCTACCTACCTTGTACGGGCCAAACCGCACATCTAGCATTTTCACTCATTTGTATTATTTCACACGTAATTGTACCCAGTACTCTATCAGCCGCCCCGGCGAGCACTCGCACAATAAATATCAAAAGCCAATTATCAGACTTTACATCCTCGTCAATCAACAACATCAGCATCCCTGTACAGCAGAGTAGGGCCATCGCTAAGCATCATAAAGCAACCCGCCTCAGCTCGTACATACCTACTTACAATTTCGTTTTAAGTGAACTGTAATTATGAGAAATAAAAGTTGTTATTTCGTACCTAAACAAGTGGGGAGAAAATTCTACGGTGAGTTATGTAAAGTTTCTAGCTGAACCGATGATTTTCTGAGTGCAAAAGTCAGTAAATAATAATATATTGTTATGTTTAAGTCACTCCTATCTGTCCTTACATGTCTTTACATCTGTCCACTCTCTACCCAGTTGCGATACGTACGGGTGTTTTTTGGATAAAATTTAAATGTGTGTATATGTACGGTGGATTGTATTATAATAGTCGTTCTGTCAGCAGGCGGCATCGAGCGCGGCGTACGCGCTGGGCCCGGCGCTGGGCGCGCTGCTGGCGGGGCGGCTCGGCTTCGCGGCACTGTTCCGGCTGCTGGGGGCCGCCAACCTGGCGTACGCGGCGTGGCTGGGGCGCCACCTGGCGGCGCACCCGCTGTCGCCGCAGTGGGGCGCCCCGCCGCCGCCCACCACTGACAGCGATGAAGACGCCGAAGACATAAAGCTGAAACCTACAGCAGTACATGCCTACGCCACACTGCACTAGGCTGGAATAACTTAAATCATAACACGACCGAGAAATTGTGATCGATAAATTATTAATGAACGTAAAGCTACGTGCAGGGAGCTGATTCGACGTTTTTACCTAACATAACTTGCCACTGTAAAATGTATTTACAAGTGATTATGATTAAACGTAATAAATTATGTATTGTATAATCGTTTGTCTAAGAAAAAAGTGAAATCATATTAAATAGGATTAAATAAGGTTCAAAAACTCTGAATTTCATTTAGCTACACTATTGCGGGCCGAAATTAATAAAATTACAATTTGTAGTTTATTATAAATGGAAATTCGATTATTCGTGGTACATTACGCAGTCTACTTGATCTGAGGGTTACTACTACTTAGGTAGAGTCTGACAAGCGAGTCCTAAGGTAGTATTATGAGGACGCGAGTCGCGCGTGACAACGTCAAAAGTCGCGACTTTCCATTACATTAACTGTCAAATTCTCGCGACTTTTGACGTTGTCGCGCGCGACTCGCGTCCTCATACTACCTTTGCTGGGACGCGATTTATTTAGAATTCTTCATATGGCCACACTCTGACTGTCAAACTTAGGTATTTCAGCTGCAAGTAGTACAGCCCAAACAGTTTGATACTCGTCCTAGATTTAAACAAGAAAAAAACTTTTGTTTCTATTCAACATAATTTTACCTATGTTTTAGTATGTACATACGAGTAATAATGTTTTAAAGCAAACATGAATTATTTCTGTACTACTTACAGCTTTAATACCTAAGTTTGACAGTCAGAGTGTGGCCATATGAAGAATTCGAAATAAATCGCGTCCCAGGACTCGCTTGTCAGACTCTATTTACAAATCTGACAAACAGAAATTGTAATGAAAGCATATTTTTCGAAATTGTTTTGAGATTTATGTTCATGCCCGAAATAATGTAGCATGGCCAATCGTGACATTTATTCGTTTTTGTATAGTAATTTATTTCAGACATATTTTAAATGTAAAACTACAAATCTTAAAAACTTTACATGTAACTTACTCACCACAGAAAAATTACATTCTACAAATTCGTTTTAATTGCATTCTATTCTCATATTAAATCAAATGTTGCCAATAATTACATACTTTGGAAATATAATAAAGGTTTGCCACCCCAGCCAGGAATACAAAATGGTGCTTATCTTTCAGATAATAAAAGAACAAAATCAAATCATAGACAAACAAACTCAAACAAAGTTTTCAGCGGGAAAATAAGCAATCGCTAATCGCTTAGTACTATAGGACTTTGCGGTAATATCTATGCTACTAGTTGCAAGTGAATTGTGGAATATTTGGACCAGAGAAATGTTTACTTTGTTCGACATTATTTTAGCCGAGTTGGAAACGGAACTAATGTTCCAAAGTACCTGTAAATAGCCACAGAGTACTTTACGGTAGTGAGTGCCTGCTTGGTGCGGCGGCGGCGGCGGCGCGGCCCTCGCTCTTGCTTCGACGTTTAAAAATGGTTCACTTGTTTCGACAACACTCACGTGTCAACATTTGCACGCCCAAAATTACCGTTTTTCGCAAAAGTTAAAGTTTCCGATGTTTCTAAATTCTCCGTGATTAGTGAAAACTATATAAACACAAAAACACAATATGGCAGCGGTTAGACCAGTTGGTAAGAGTTTGGAGCCATAGCTCACTTTTTATGTTTTCTTTGCTTCTTCCGTAGTTTCCGTGTAGAACTTCCGTTCATTTACTGCACTGGTGGTCGTGAGTCTTGCTTGAAGCGCGCCTAATGAAATCGAATGAGCAACAAACGTCGTAATTGGGTCAAGCAAGCGAGACATTACTTTCTATCTAACGGTCTATCCTCCATCTTACCATATTTTTGAACTAAAACTTTCGTAATTTCATTTCACTCGTAAGTTAATCCGGGCCATATTTTACGATATACCTACCTACTTACTATATTCTCCAGCATGTTTTCAGTCTGAGAACTCCCACAGATCTACCAGTGATTATATTCTCTGTGAGATCTACCAAACATATTTTAAAGAAAGCCAACACGGGGTTGGGAGGCTCTGTCGTGGTTGAGGATTATTGTAATAGAAAAGTCAATGACATTCCACTAGGTAGGTACAAGTGGACCAGCGGGTATCTATACTCTGTATGCCAAATGTCATCCAAATCGTTCAGCCATTTAAATGTCGCTACGCAATCACAATCACAAATGACCATTCACGTTTTTCAGTTCGTCTTTTACAATAGTACCTACCTACCTACATAACCCAAGCTGGGTTAGTGAATAAGGGCTGCAGGGCTGATGAAACGAGAACACTGGACGTGCATACACAATATAATTGTGGCCTCGTCATTCGTACAATATTCTAAAAAATAGGCGACCCGTGCGGCTCTGAAAACATCCCATTCACAAAATGTCTCGTGCTCTCAAAGAAGTATCTAGGTATGTGTAAAAACAGGGGGATCGTTTACTAAACGGGCGCTTCTCCGCACCTCACTTCTCCACTTTAGACTCGTCCTATTTAACCTACTCCAGACGATCAAACATTATAAATACATGTTGTGACACTTCAGAAATGTGAAATATGGATGTGATAACACAATACCTTCAGTGAAGAGGACAGTAAAATTACGAGACAGACAGGATTGATTTTGCGCGAATCCTTGTGAGTGACGGGTAAGGTCCGCACTCCGCAGGGCCGGGCCCAGGCGCGTATGCGCTGCCGTCAACGGTGGGGCACCCGGCGCACGACCCCAGCCGCTTCCGCGCGCCCATGTTCTCGTTCGGCGCGCGCCAGACCGGGCGCGCGGGGCACCTCGGCCCGGGGCCCGCCTACCGCATCGACCGGGTGAGCGCTCCGCACCACACCGTACTGCTTGCTCAGTGCCCACTTTCATGCCACTAAGTCTGCTGTAGGTATAGGTACCCAATACAATATTAATTATTTCGAGGAATTTCAAAGTAAACCTAATCTATTTGGTAGACGCTGCAGTAACGTGGCAGCCGCAGCAACGTCTTGAGCGCGTTGTTTCCTATAGAAACAAATAGGTAGGTAGGAAATTACTCATCGAGTAGGTAATCGGAGACTAGTGGTTGCATCTGAATGAAGAGGCTTCATCATAGGAATTATGTGTGGGTGGAGAGTAGCCTAAGCAATAGTCGGATTAGCCCATATCTATTCTGCAATCTGAAAGCCCTTGTCCGATGTGTAGTCGAGTGTCTGTTCGATTCGGCTCAGTTAGGTACTTACATGGATTGGAACACATCGCCAAGATGGGTCATCGATCACATTGTTCGCATACAAGCAGCATATAACGTGCCGCAGGTGACGCGCGAGGGCGCGGTGACGGCGCCGGCGTGGTCGTTCGGGTCCCGCGTGGCGGGGCGCGGGCGCGCACCGGGGCCGGGGCCGGGCGCGCACGCGCCCGAGCGCTGCCCGCTCATGAAGGAGCAGCGCGCGCCCGCCTACAGCATGGCCGCGCGGCTCGGCGTCGACGCCAAGCGCTTCGGCCCGGCGCCCAACGCCTACGCGCTTGGGTAATACGACCCTTTTCCTTTCCAAGGACTCCGAAGAAGTTTACCCAGCCTGTTTTATTACTATTAACTCTATTTACTCGAAGTCGATACGAGGGAGTTGAAGCCCTCGTTCACGCAGTGCCAGGATGTGATAGTCAGTCGCTTTTCACGTGCCTTCCTCCTAAGACAATAATTGTACTAGGGTACCTACTTCACTTACCTTGTTTCGTCAGATGTGAATTGGTTTGAGGCTTTTTTAGGCATTGTAGGCACTTACGTATATTTCGATTGCTTTTGGGGATAGACAGCGATATGTATGGTACACTTTTTCTTTTCCAAAGTCTAGGGTCTGTACTTGTTATAACGCTTGCAGAAGTTACATCGGTGCCTTCTAGGTAGACTCCGTAAAACCTCTGGGAGTCTGAAGGGGTTTCAATCTAATTGCATACTTACGATACAAATTCTGCAAGAAACTGCAGTGAAGTGTCGGTATGCATTTGCTGAACTTAGTCTTTAATGTAAAAATGATTAGTTAACTAGTTGTCTGTAAGTGATACATCTGTCGCAGTAAAGTAGTTAAATCAGAGAGTCAATTGAATCTCTAGACAGTCAATCAAAGATCGATATTCAACCAAGTCGTTAGCATTTTGATTTAAAGCAGCGTCGAAAACGTTTAATTATCTTACTGACCGAAAGCCAGCATGTTGATTAATAATGTAAAACAAGATGGCGGTCACAACAACAGCTGATCACTTTTAGAGTCTTTCTTTTGGCAAACTTTGTACAACGTTGGTTTGATGTGAGTGGTTTTTAAATTATGTCATGTTTGCTCGTATAACCTCATATTTGTTAAAACTGTTTTTGGGCGTCCGCGATACAGGTTTTACCTAGTGCGGGGCCCGCTGTGTATCGCTCATGTAAAATTCTTTTACGGCAATAAATATTTTTGTATTTTGTATTTGTTTCAAATTGTGGTCTTTGGTCAAATTGTAAGTATATTGTCGACTCCGCCACGATTATTTCATTTGTTATTGTTATTTCGGTTGTCATCGTGAAGAACTGAGAGCTTGGAAATTCCGTGTTTTGTTTTATTGCAAATGGTTACTCAGCAAAATTACCTAGTCACCCTACCAAAGTTGAAATACCTAGGAACGTTTAGGAAATTCGTTAAACGTTTCTTTCACTCACTTGTCTGACGGAACTTTAGCGACTTGATTGAATATCGATCTTTGATAGACTGTCTAGAGATTCAGTTGACTCTCTGGTTTAACTACTTTACTGCGACATATCAAGCGTCAAAGGGCAGTTTGTGTGCAGGTCGTGCCCGGGCGGGCCGGCCTACACGATGGGCTCGCGCAAGTACACGGCCGAGAAGACCAAGTCGCCCGGCCCCGCCGTCTACTACCAGGTACTATTGCTTCGGGTCTACTTACTTCACCGCTCACCTTAATCAGTAGTTTGTCAGTAGTCCAGCCCCCCTCTCGTTAACATAAGTAAAACCGGACGTAGCGGCCTATGGGAAATGAAGCCCTAACGGGAAGGTTACTAGCTAGCTGCCACTAGCTTATAAGTTTTCCGTCGGTCTTCCCATTGACCTTCATCTGTTTTTTAGATATTCTGTTTAAGGACTATATCCCTAGGGACATAGGGACATATCTGTTACAGAAAAAGATATTACGTCCGTGTCAATGAAAACCACGCCGATTTACAACTGAAATAGTTACATACGCTGATATCGTCGGCCTTTGTCGACTGTAGATAATTTTATCCAATCAGCAACGTTGATTGGTGAGCGGGAGGCGCATAGTCGGTGAGTCCCCTTCCCGAACCGAACTAAGCTTGGTGCGCGCTGGCCGCAGCGCTGCGCGGACGTGTACATGCGGCGGCCGCCGCTGTACTCGCTGGGCGCGCGCACGGGCGGCGCGGGCGCCGGCGGCGGCGGCGGCGGCCGCTTCGCGTCGCCCGGGCCCGCCGCCTACCCGCCCGGACTCTACAACACCAAGAAGGTGAGCCCGGCCCCCGCCCTCGGCCCTTTTGTATTACAATTTTTTACTTTGTTGGTTATTCTGATGATACGATTATGCGGTGGTGGCGTAGTGGGGTTGACCCTTGCTTCTCGATCATGAGGGTCTGGGTTCGAACCACGCATGTACCATGCAATACGCATGACTTTTAGTTACGTACATTTGTTTGTACAGCAACACCATTCGCAGATAAATTGTGCCCGGATAACGGCGACAGGCTTGCCACTTGTCACGTTTGGGACCTAATAAACTCGGCAAAACGTGGGTCCAGTTCTAGAGACTAGTGCCTCTGCCTACCCCTTCGGGGATAACGGGCGTGAGTTTTTATTTTTATTTTTTATTATGCTATGTTTGAGGCGAGTCCCTAAAGTGAAAATGCCACCCGGGCCCCTTAAGCCCAGTCCGACCCTGGTAGTAAGTAGGTACTGAGAAATTACTTCAGTCAAAATTAATTTAATCATTCAGTGACAAACTTTTCGATTCCACGGTTAAATATTGCTTCTACACAGTTTTCTTCACCGCTGTTCTGGTGTGTAGTGTATGGTGAACCGTTTTGTTTAGTAAAGTTGATTTGATAACGTAACGCAAACCGAGGGCCCCTTATCCTACAGGAAAAGCGTTGCTGGCTTATTCCGGCACTGTACTGCTCACTACACTGAGCTGTGAATATAGATAGCTAGAACTATACCTAAACCAATCGATTGATTGATTGAATCTACTTACATCGTAGGTTAGGTACTAGGTAACTAGGGTAGCATCGTTGTCTAATTATGCGCTCTGAATCCTGTCGTAATCAGGACCTTTTCGATGGTACCTAATTAGACCTATGGAATTTGATAGTTTATGCGATTGAAATCATCCAGAATTTGGTGCGCATTGCGGAACCATCGGGTCCATGAATTTTGGAGCGTGAGAGAAGTATTGCGTTGTGTTAAAAAGTTTATAGAATAAATGCAGTAACAACGCTCTCCCCCTCAGAATGCCTACTCGTACTCGTTCGGCACCAAGCACAACCCGTACTCGCCGCCCATGATCATCAAGGAGGACGAGATGGATTGCCTGCCCTAGCCCCAGCCCCAACCCCAGTCTCGGCCCCAGCCCCAGCCCCAGCCTCAGCCTGACGACCCAGCCCACCAAACGGCCGGGAGTGTTCGTGACTGGCAAGAACTTGTTACAAGTTCCCGATGACTAACAGCTCGCAGGGAGGCGCCTCGGCCGAAGCTAGTAGGTACTGTAAAAGTCCAACAAACATTGTAAGACGTTGGGAGTTTGGGACGCTTATGCTCTATGCCGAGTCTCTCTCGGGCTGCGAAGGGATAGTGCATAAACGATCTAAAAAATAACGTGATGTTAAAAATCGTACAAATAAAACTGTTATTGCACAAAATATGATGGCGCCTTGTAACATGCAAGCAAGCTCGTAGGTACTGCGCCAATAGGATTCGGACAAGAACGTTCTAACTTGAGTTAAAGTTGAAATGTATGATCGTTGTAAACGCACTTTTATAATTATTTACAAAATTTTGTAAAATGTCTGTTTGTTTATCTTTGTAAGCGTATTTAAACATTTCTTGAGGTGTCTAGTTTTATAATAAAAAAACATTGTTATAGTAACATTTTATTTCTTTAAAATATCTACCTACTTAAAATTAAGAACATTTTTATTTTAACTCATTGCAGCGGTACAACTGTAGGTTGAACGAACCTGAGCAAAGCATGATTGGTTATAGGTTGAACGAACCTGAGCAAAGCATGATTGGTTATAGGTTGAACGAACCTGAGCAAAGCATGATTGGTTATAGGTTGAACGAACCTGAGCAAAGCATGATTGGTTATAGGTTGAACGAACCTGAGCAAAGCATGATTGGTTATCTGTTTGCACTATACGAGTACAACATGGTCCAGAAGGTCCATATTATTTAGTGAAATGAAGGTACATATTCATCATTTTAATGCCATTCGATGCATAGAGCTCACACTTTCATTCGGCCAATCAGAAAGAAGATACCAGAGCGAATCGATAACTGAATCGTCAAATTATGTACATAGGGACCAAGGGTTGCTAATGAAATATTTTATAGTCTTTTGTTTATTGTACGTACTTACTATCTTCCGCCGACCGTTACGTAGTATGTAGTTGGATTGACGGTAACTTGACGTCGGTGCTCACGCGTGGAACTGACTTACCTATTTCGTTTACATAGTCAGTGGAGGTCGGTAAGCAGTTAGCGTTAGAATGACCCGTCAGTGCTGAACCAATTTTGAAATATATTTACAGGGGGGGGTGAGTATCAGGTGAGTGACTGGTCAGCGCTGACTAGGTGTTGCACGGACGTCAGTTACTCAACCATAGCAAGTGCCGCGTGGTTGCACCGTGGCACCGCCTAGTGGCGCCGTGGCGGTCTAGTGCCGGCGCGGCGGTCTAGAAACGGCGTGGCGGTCTAGAAACGGCGTGGCGGTCTAGAAACGGCGTGGCGGTCTAGAAACGGCGTGGCGGTCTAGAAACGGCGCGGCGGTCTAAAAGCAGCGTGGCGGTTTAGAGCCGGCATGGCGGTCTAGAGACGGCGTGGCGGTCTAGAGCCGGCTCGGCGGTCTACAAACGGCGTGGCGGTCTAGAAACGGCGCGGCGGTCTAGAAACGGCGCGGCGGTCTAGAAGCAGCGTGGCGGTCTAGAGCCGGCCCGGCGGTCTAGAAACGGCATGGCGGTCTAGAGCCGGCGCGGCAGTCTAGAGACGGCGTGGCGGTCTAGAGCCGGCTCGGCGGTCTACAAACGGCGTGGCGGTCTAGAAACAGCGCGGCGGTCTAGAAGCAGCGTGGCGGTCTAGAAACGGCATGGCGGTCTAGAGCCGGCGCGGCAGTCTAGAGACGGCGTGGCGGTCTAGAGCCGGCGCGGCGGTCTACAAACGGCGTGGCGGTCTAGAAGCGGCGCATAGAGCGCAGGCGGTTGTTGCGGCGCATGCCCTCGGTCCGCACGCGCTGCCAGTAGCGCTTGGTGCTGGGGTCCAGCTCGGCCAGCCGCGGCGCCGCGCCCGTGCGCAGCCCCCACAGCCACTCGGGGTACTCGCTGTCCGGCTTCAGCTGCGGAGCACCACACCGCACCGTCAGACTCACTGTCACATCCCACGTGGGGCCGCTCCGTAGATAGAGCTCAGAATAACAACTATTCTGAGAGATAGAGTAGAACCATAGATCGAGGCACAGTGTAACCGGTTTCGTCGGTGAATATTATTTCTTTGTGTGCGTGAATGTTGCCAGAGTAAAGTGAATTTGCCATAATGTGTGCTAAAGTTTAGTTTTACTCCCTCTACGGCCAAAGCCAAAGGCTGTCTTTTTTTTTTAATATAAGGTTTAACGGCCCTGGATAATAGTCCTTTTGAGCCTACGCCCAAAGGCTGTCAATGTTTGAGTGTTGCTAGTACGTGAAAACGAAATAACCCCATTTTACTTCCAAGTAAAAGTTGTGCGTGCTACGTAGGTGTGGTTTTATAGATTGCTCTTAAGAGTAAATTAAACTTTAATATCTTTGACATGATAAGGATTTTGGTCACATGATCTTTCATCACATTCACAGTAAAAAAAACTACCGAGTAAGCCTATACATGTTATGGCGGTAAAACCACATCATTTTTTTAAATTAAAAAACGGACTTCAGTGATGACTACTTAGTCAGATGCTATTAGATGGATTCACAGGACAAAAAATAATGGGACCACGAGAGATCACCAAAAAATATTGAGCCCACTATGAAAGTTGGCTCCACTCTAGGTTATATCGTAAATGTGAAAATACTGTTTGAGTTGCTAATAAATAATAATATCCGTATTGTGGAGGCTGATTGGGTATTGATTAACGGGGATTATGAAATAAAACTTGGATGCTACTGCTTAATTCTCCAACGTAAGGACTCATTCAATTTAACCTACTCTGATCTGTTAAAATTACATACATATTTTGACACTTGGTTTCTGTAGAACCCAAACTCCTGCTTTAGAAAATGCCGATCTAGACAATGTTGTGCAATGGTAAATCACTCACCGCAACATCCTCTCCAGTGACGTAGATGTTGGATCCGCAGACGTGTGACACGAGCCGTGCGGGGTCGGTCTCCACCGGCAGCTCCTGCTTCTCCACTGTGCCGAGCTTGCCGCCCTTCTTCTTGCCCTTGCCCAGGCCCATCACACCTGCAATACATGAGGTCACAATAAACTATAGAAATTCCTACACATACATTCTCAATATTCCAGCTCCTGGCTGAAGTTGCCTTTCTTTTCACTTAATGACAGTGTATCCAATCTATGTGACTTTTGTTTGTTCTGTACTAAAAGCCTATGGTTTTGTAAACTTATGTAGAAATAGTCCATGTACCTTGCCTAGAGATGATTTATGAAACTACAATTCATGGTTCATTATGACTACAAAGAATGCTCGCTGAGTAAAAAACAGACATGATAAACATTTAACAAGCGAATGAAAATTAAATGTTACATACATCAGCATAAAGCGGTGTGTGTTTAATAAATAATATTATGGTTGGTGAGTCCTGGTTTCGGATTGGGATGCCCTGTGCTGATGCAGCCAGACAGGTACATCACAAACACGGGAAAATACCAATGTTGTTGGTATTTGAAGGAGGAAGAAGAAGAAAATTAAATATGAATGAAATAAATGAAAGCACAGTGTTCTTGTTTCTTGTTCTTGTTGGTGTTTCACCTACCAACTGTACTCCTTTTATGCTATTTCGTTTTCCTTTTGTGTACATTTAGTGTGTGTGTGCAAGTGTAAATAAATTATTTATCTATCTATCTATCAGCTGTTTTCACGAGTGATCACGAATCGTCTCGCCAGAAGACTCGACGAGTTCCAGCCGCCGGAACAGGCCGGGTTTCGCGGAGGATATGGCACCATAGACCACATTCACACAGTGAGGCAGATTATACAGAAGACCGAGGAGTATAATCAGCCCCTGTGTCTTGCTTTTGTGGACTATGAGAAGGCCTTTGACTCTGTCGAAACCTGGGCTGTTCTGGAATCCTTACAGCGATGCCAAGTAGACTATCGTTATATCAAGGTGTTGAGATGTCTGTACGAAGCCGCCACCATGAGTGTCCAAGTACAGGGCCAGCAGTCTAAACCTATCCAACTGTGCAGAGGAGTAAGACAGGGGGATGTTATATCCCCGAAACTGTTTACAAGCGCGTTGGAAGACATGTTTAAGATGCTGGACTGAAAAGAAAAGAACATTAACATAAACGGTGACTACATCTCACACCTGCGATTCGCAGATGACATAGTCTTAATGGCAGAGTCGCTAGAGGAGCTGAACCACACGCTGGCCGGCCTAGCATCAGCCTCGGAGTTTCTCTGAAGGATAGGATTCGTAACGAATACATCCGACAGAGAACCAGAGTTATCGACATAGCTCAGAGAATTAGCAAGCTGAAGTGGCAGTGAGCTGGCCATATTTCGCGAAGAACCGACAACCGCTGGGGTAAACGTGTTCTTGAGTGGAGACCGCGACTCGGCAAACGTAGTGTAGGACGCCCTCTAACCAGGTGGGATGACGATCTGCGAAGGACTGCAGGCAGATGCTGGATGCGGCAAGCTGAAGACAGGGCGCTATGGCGCTCATTAGGGGAGGGCTATGTCCAGCAGTGGACTAATATAGCCTGATGATGATGATGATGATGATGATGATGATGACAGTGTTCTTCTGGGTAACAACTTCTGATAATGCTACTAAGGTTTAGAAGTTCCGTTCCGCCTGTATTCAATAGGGTAAGTGTAGTGGCAGCTTTGGCTCATAAGTAACAGGTTTGCGCTAGGTGATCCAGGGCCGAAAGCATAGTTACTCCGTTAGTATGTCCTGTCCTTACCTCCCGCGGCCGTAGTCTTCTTGACGGCGGCATGCAGCGGCGCCCGCGTGTGCAGCGGGGCCGCCCGAGCCGTTGTTGCCACGGATACCCTCTGCAGGCCTAGCGCTAGCCACTGAAGCAACATCACCTTATTTCTTAGCGGATCAAAGTAATCATAAACGCAATTTTTTTAGGTTATGTTGTTTGCACAGATTAATGGACATTGATCTCAGACAGAATAACATTGATGGTCTGTCAAATGTTCGTTTTGATAAGATTGCTTTGTTTCGATGTTTGTTACGATTTGAAAAGGATTTATTTAGATAGTAATTTATTACTTGCAAACTAGAATTTTATTAATCGCGCAGGAATGGTTAAGCTTCGTCTATTTGGCAAGACACCTTAAACAACATCTTACTTTCTAAGCGGAGGTACCTACCTGTAACGAAACGATCAACCTGAATAACCACAGAATAAGTTATCAATCAAATGTCACACGTCACACACAGCACAGCAGCACAAATTCTCCGACTCTGTGATTATCTGTGCGTGTTCAACATTGCTGTTTTTCGTCTTTGTCGGCTGTTTTTATACGTATCTTCTTTTCAAGAAAGTGCGAATCGCGCACAGGCTACATAGTGATACTATATAGAATTGCGTGCCTCTCCTATCAATCAAGCCTTGCGTATATACAAAATTGTCTTTACAAACGAGAAGTAGTAGTTAGAAGTGAAACCAGTTCGGGCATTCCATTTTCCTTATCGGTAGTCCCAAGTAGTGGTGCAAGCGGCGGCGGTAAATCCCGGGTGAGTCACCGCGGACGGCCGCGCGATGGCGGCTCATTCGCTCTGAGCGCCCCGAGCCATGTACTTCAACATAGGAGAGCAAGACGACGACGACTTCGGTCTGTTCAGCCACTACCACGAGCGCGACCTCGAGGTCAGCAAGGTATGACCGCCTTGAACTATTTGTGCACTCATTGGCGAGGGCAGTCCACGTTGTGCGCGAATTCGCGAGTAGTAGTATGTGGGAGTGTTATTTGTTGTGTTATTGTGTGCAGCAGTTGGTGTGATAAAGATGTTCTGCTCAATGTTAATTTCACTCAAGTGTCTGCCGTTCTGACATCTTAATTCATACATGTCCAAGTAAAAGGCCAATGGTGTTATTTATAAAAACACAATTATTTGAAACACTCCATAAACTGTACAAATATATTGTGGCAGAGACTACAAGGGAAATACTTTACCACAACAGACCACTGTGTGTATGCAGTGTTTTGAGGAATGGTGTTTTTGGTTCTATTTTACCAGTGTTAGAGGTCCCTATTTGATATGGAAACCAGACCTACTTTTATAGAACTACAATTCTAATATTATGTCAATTCAATATTTGATTGCAAAGTTGATCAATTCACAGATTAACAAGTAAGACTCTGCTACATTATTATTGTAGTATTGTGAAATGTCCCCTAGCTGGCATAGAGTCAAGATAATTTATTAAATCCTTCTCTCGGGTAGCAGCCTCTCACGGTGCGCAGTGAAATAAAGTAAGTTGGAGCTAGCTGGTAATCGGATACAAATCAACATAATCATACAACATGATATGTGGGTGGATGTCACTTACACTATACTGAATTTAGTTATTTTGTGTATTTTTGTTTGCTACCCTACATTTTTTGTTATGTAGAAACGTATTGACTTTTATAAACTAAAGTGAAGGTCAATAATAAAACCATATAATGTGTTAGTTTGGAATGTTTTCTTTAGTGTCAGTCAGTCAAGCTGTGTGCCAGTGTGGTGTCGAGTGAGTGTACAGATTAGAGATTGTGATTAAACTTGACTGGGGTTTAATTGGGATTTATCAAGAGGTGTATATACATAGGTAGTCTTGGTTATCACTTTAAGTACACAATCTGTCTTAAGCACTACTTACTGGTAACTACAGTACAGGCAGTCATCTGATAAAGCTTGAATCCATCTGGGCATCCAGCCTTAGAACATTTCTGATGCCAGATGACCCTGACATTGTACAATATCATAATAACTACTTAGTCATACTTATGATACATACCTACATTTTTGTTAGCACTGAAGCACCAGGGTCAATCTTGTTATTACTTACTTTTATCAATGATAAATCAATGCTTAAACTGCAATCAGTCTTGGTGGCTGATTGTTGTTTTGATGTTTATAATGCTCATCATTTAATTAGTTCCCTTATATGAAAAGTCCTAAAAAGGAAGGGGCGCATGATTTCAATAAAAAATGATCCTTAATTACGTACAAGTTAGAGACCACACTACAAGCGCTTAATCACCCTGCTCCCGGGCTGGGCTTTTTTGCTTCTCCTAACTTTATTTTATCAGCCACCAAAGAGCAGTAAAAAAAAATGGCCTGATTGTTGTGTGCTCCCAACAAAAGTGCAGAGAGTTTGTTTGATTGCTAATGTGTGCGTGGGTGGCGGGTGGCGGTGGGCAGTCGTCGTCGTGGTCTGGCGGCATGCAGTGGTGGAGCGCGGCGTACATCGCGGCGGGCGCGCTGGCGGCGCTGGCTGTGCTGCTGTGTTGCTGCCGCCGCCGCAACCGCGGGCAGGTGCTCGCGCCGCCACGTGAGTTCTCTTTAACCTAATTCAAATCAAGCAGGAGGTTCTCGGTTCGGAATCTGTGTTATTTTTATGTACTATATTCCTCGCGTTGACCGATTTAGAAAATTCTTTTTTGCTTGAAAGGGTTTGAAACTTCAAAACACTTATGTTGTAACTACAAAACACAAAACACGTTGACGACCTCTGTGGCGTAGTGGTTAGCGCAACTGCTTACCATGCGAGAGGTCCCGGGTTCGATCCCCGGCTGGGGAGAAAAAAAACTCCAGGTCTTGGATGTTTACATGTTTGTGACGTCGCTTTTTCTGGTTCCCACAACACAGGGTATCCTAGTGTGGGGCCAGAAGCAATGTATGTGCCTGTATGTAAATGAAATGACTTATAGTTTGGGGCAACGGCTGATAACAATCAGCGCATACATTTTGGGCACCGGCTCTGAGAGCGAGAGGGGAATAGTCGTTCAGTGTTTTTCTTAAATGAACCATGCTGTAGCTCCTATGATAGACGTTGCCCCGCTCCTACATTCGTGCGTATAATTAGAAATCTATCAAATGACAAAAACGTAGAGAGGTACTGAAATCAATAGAATCCTAAAGGAAAAATATTGTTTTTTTATTGTCGGTCATATCTTTAAAAAAAGTCTTTACGTAATAAATAACCGAAAAAAACGAATAAACTTTTCGGATGATTGGATAATTCGGAACATTATAACGACTTTGTAAAATTGATGCAGCTGGGTCCTCAAGATATGGGACCAACGAAAGTCCGGTCCGGTTGGTCCGCAAGCTTTTATTATCATTATAGAAAATTATATTATACAAATTAAAAGTCATCTTACTTTGTTATTGTATTTTTAAAAATTAACTACTTTACTAAAGAAAAATAACAAAAAGACGTCAATAATACTATTAAGTAAATAATTTACTAGTAATACTAACTCTTTAGAGCTAGACAATATCTCTCAGGCACTACATTGCCATTGAATTATCAGTTATTTTTATAATGGGTGTATTGATACACTCATCAACTAGTTAACAACAACACGATCGACATGAGCCTGCGAGCTGACGCTGACGCATTCGTCCTCAGTATTGCTGACTGACACCGCGCGCAACGCTGCGGTTGCGAAGGCATCGGAAACGTCGAGTTTTGTAACCTACAGATAAAGTACGCAGCTCTCATGTTCACATAATGTGCAACTGTCGCCTTTTTTATAAGGTTACAATCGATGAATCTGATCCTCCTAACGATAACATTAATAATAATAATTACCGAACCGTAGCGCTTGAAATACGGTATTGGACACTATCAACAATAAATTATTTGAGATGCTCGATTAAAACAAAAATTACAAAATGTTTCGGAAAATGTATTCTGTTAATCATTTACTAGTTATACAATATTTAAATAGATGAAACATAAAAAGAGTGCTCTGAAATGTGACGTCACAAGCAAGTATTTTCATACGAAATTCCGTTTTAAAAGTAACTCATTTGATATTTTGTCAAATACCCAATTGCCAATCCACGGGTCTGCGTTGTGATTAAGCCCATACTCTCTGAGAGAAGCCCAATGCCATACGGTGAGACGTCTACACTACATACAGGATCTTGGGTGCGTACGCTCTCCAATCAATGCCCTGTAATCCTGCACTCATGTTCGGTCTATAAGCGTATGTAATCGCTCCTGAAATACATTACAAACCCGAAATATCACCGGAGAATAAAAAGGCGAATTTAGAGCTGAGTATTAAAAAAAAATACGTTACACAGTAAGTGATTGTCCCGTGTCCGCAGCGGCGCCGCCCGGGCCCGCGGCCTACCCGCAGCAACAATACATCGGTGAGTATACTTACCTTTTTTAAATCCGACTAGCTTTCGCCCGCGACTCCGTCCACGTGGACTTTAGTTCAAAATTTTGCAACCCCGTTCACTCCCTTTAGGGTTAAATTTCGAAAAACAGTGAAACAGGTGTTCAATCAATTGTGTTGAAGAGTATTTATTTCAAGTTTCAAGAAAATCAGACAACATTTTTTATACCTCCCATACAAATTTTGGCAACCCTTTTCGCCCCCTTAGGGGTTGAATTTAAAAAAATCCGTTCTTATCCTTGCCTACATTATATACAGATCCTCTGTGCAAAATTTCAGCTTCCTAGGTCAAACGGCTTGGGCTGGGCGTTGATGAGGGAATGAATCAGTCAGTCAGGACTTTGAATTTTATATATATAGATTACTTGTCCTGCTTCCGAATTAAGATAACCTTTTTGAGTCCACCCAAGCCATCCTTACTTACCCCATCTTGGAAGTTGTGAATTTCATTGCCGCTGTGGACCGGCGGCGTCCGTTGATTTCTACTAATAATGACTTTATTTTTATTGTTTATTGGAAAACCAATAGGTTGTAACAAAGGCATATTATTATATTCTGGCTGTTTGTTACAGAAAATTATTTCAATGTAAATATTTACGTTCTGTTTGCTGAAACCAATCTACAATGTAACGTAAGCTGCCTTCGTTTCTATTTGTAATGAAGAAAAATGCGGCGAGAAATCTGTACTCACTCTGAGCAACTTCTCTCAAAGCAAATTTAACAGATCAATCATCATCATACCTTATAAATTTGTTACTAAAGTAGCAAAGCATAATGCTGCGGCCATAGCTTTACGTGTTGGTGTCGTCCATGACTCCACCGTATCACAGATATCCTTTTTTGGGACAAAGGAGTGTTATTAACGATTTCGGCCACGGGTGCGTTAGTATTATTGTAGTGGTTAGCGCATCTGCATACCATGCGAGAGGTCCCGGGTTCGATCCTCGGCTGGGGAGAAAAAAAAACTCCAGGTCTTGGATGTTTACATGTTTGTGACGTCGCTGTTTCTGGTTCCCACGACACAGGGTATCCTAGTGTGGGGCCAGAAGCAATGTATGTGCCTGTATGTAAATGTTATGTTATGTTATTGTATAGATGATTGTATTCGCTACGCAAGTATTGTCGTTGTTGGTTGGCACATAATCTACCTTCTTCTGCGTAAAAGCTCTACTCGAAGCCGATCACTAAAATGCGCGAATGTTACTCGATTTCCCATTTGTAAAACCACAACGCGAACAACTTGACATTTCAGCGAAAAACTCACAGCCGCTTAGGCCTGAGACATAGTAAATACTGTGACACGATATTTTTATTTATTAGATGTGTAATTAATACATTTCTTCTTTCAGTGGAAGTTCCTGCGGCCTACTCTGTAGTTCCGGCTAATAACGCCGCGTACCAGCAATCCGCCCCGTACCCCACGCAGGGGGTCCCGTACCCCATGCAGGGGGCTCCGTACCCCACGCAGGGGACCCCGTACCCCGCGCAGGGAGCTCCGTACCCCACACAGGGGGCCCCTTACCCCGCAGAGCAGGTTACCCCGTACCCCTCCGCCCCCAGCGCGCCAGACGCCTGTGGTGAGTGTGCCTTTTTATTGTAGCGTTGTGTTGGTGTTTGTACTGTCGCCCTTAAGGGGTTCCACTGAGCAACACTAGCGCCAGCAGTAAAAAAATCAGAATCAGAATCAGAAATTTATTTCAACGTAAAGAATTTACATTCTGCTTGTTGAATGTCAATGTACATACAGTTATGTATAATGTTAGCCGCTGCCTTGGGGCCGTCTGTAGTGGAGAAAAAGGCAGCGAAAAAAAAAAACTCCACTCTGACCATCTTTTCTCAAATCAACTTAAAGCTAATACAAATAAAACTTATTACTATTAACGATTGCAAATACTCTTTTTGCAAATTCGATCTGTAAAAAATATATGTTTATCTTCGGTGGTGCTAGTGTGACGTCCTGGAGCCCCTTAACATAATTGATTAGTTGCACGTATGTAACGGTTGTCTCGGGTTCTTGAGTAAAACTCGAAATAATGAGCGATAAGTAAAATGTATAAATTACAATGGCGCGGGCGCAGTCCTAGCATTTTTGACAGAGACAAGAGCAAAAACGTAGACAAATACATACAAATGAAATATAGTGATGCAAAAAATTATAGTGATAAGCGTGTACAACAATTGGTATGCTCTGTGCTGTCGACTATTGACCGACTACTAACATTAATCAGATTCCTTTCTCTGTTTAACCCACTGCCCAGTTTAGCTGGGTCTGGTCTGCCATCGCAGTGCATCTGCGCCAGAGAGCTTTGTTCTTGGCCGTCTGTGTTAAGTCGTCCTGTTTCATTTCTCTCTGCACTTCACCAAGTGTCAGGTGCTCTGCCTCTTCCGTTGGACCGATCTGCTAGATTGAGACCATGAAATTGTTTAGATACGTGTGAGTTTATATACACTCGTGTGATGTGAACGCGGGACCATTGTAATATTTAGGGCGAAAAGTTAGTTACCTACTAAATACTTGCTGATTTAGATTGTTGTTGAAGAATAGTAGCCAAGTATGTTGTACGTCCTCCTGCTGCTATCCCGTATGGGAGACGAGGCATAAGTAGGTAATGGCATATCTATATCTGTTTAAACTAATATTATAAAGAGAAAAGTGTGTAAGTTTGTGTGTAGGGGGCAAACGTACCTTTAGGTACATATCCAATTTAAAAAAAATCTTTCACGAGTATTTAGAATGGACCTTTCAAGGTAGACGTCGGCTTTAGGCTGATTCGTCGACGCGAACACAGTCGCGGGCACTGCTAGTTGGTAATAATCATACAGGGGTCTTTCAGTGTCTTATTTGTCGAACGATCGTCTGTTACTATGTTGGAAGCGGTAGTGACGACTATTTGCGAAGTACGTACTGCATTGAAACTGTGTGATGTAAACTGTAATGTTTGCTGCGATAACGCCTTCCGCCAGCCGGGAGCAGCATCGCGCGCCCTCGGCCGCGGCATTGCTTAGGGTTCCGCGCCCCATGGCCGGAGCGGGGCCCTGTTAATGGGCCCATATTTTCTTTCAATCGGCATTTATCAGAGTGGAAACATTTAAAAAAAATACTATCTAAGTCCTTTTCCTTGTTTGTTCGATGTTTCGTGAGCATAAAGTCATAAAATAATAATAAAATCAAGAAATTGATAATACAGTAACACGATTGATGAACTAATGAGACGAATTAATGGCTTCGGGCTAACAAACAACTTAATAGACATTGCTCCGGTTTTTTTTATCAATAATTTATTTACATGAAGGTATGTGCTAAATGAAACAAAATATACTCTGTCTCACTTTCCTCTTTCTGTCTAACTTGTAATCTCCTGAACCAAAATAGGTACCCAGTTTAATTTTACACAGAACATCATGGCGGACTGAAAGATTATTAAAAAAATAAGAAATGTAAAAACACGGGTCTCCGTGGTCGTGGTCCGTGATGGGTCTAGAAGAACCGCAATTTAAGAAATACTCGTAGTAAACACACAAGTATCAAACTACGTGTGATTATTGTGTGATTAGTTAGTGCAGCCCTTTAGAAAGCGCAGCTCCCGCTCACTCCCGCTTATGGTAGTGAGAACAATCGAAATTTCGCTGGTCTTCAGCAGTCCTGACCTTTAACTGAGAAGGTTAAGTATGTCGATGAAGCGATAGTGATTTGTCAAGCAGGATCGTGGCAGGTGGCAGTCTCTGGTCTCTGCCTACCCCTCTGGGAGGTGGCTCACAGGCGTGAGCTTGTATGTATGTATGTATGTAAGTATGGTTTGTAAAAGTATATTTACGATAGTACGGAACCCACGGTACGTAAGTCTGGCTCGTACTTAACACGTTTTATCATCTTTACTAACACAATTAATACACATTTATAACATCCGCCTTGCGTCAAGCCTAGTTGTGTACGCGAATTCATTACACTAACTGATTGTATGAGCTGGGCTGAGAGAATTTCGTTAAAGTTGTTTTTAATTAAAGAAAAAAATGCACCAAACAGATTCGTTCAGAATACAGAAAAATTATGTTATATTTTGTATATAGTCTATTCATCTCACTGCAGGGCGCATGACTCTCTCGGAGAGAGCGTAACTATGAGCTTAATCACCACGCGTGCCCGTCGCCGAAAAGCGATTTCAAGCCCTGAGTATATACAGGGTGTCCAATTTTTTAAGTACAATTTTTTTTTAATGTATCATTTTCCAAGCTGGAGCAGCTTGTTAACAGTTTAGAGAAGCATAATTCAGACTTAAAAAACAAAAAAAAATGGAAAAAGTAATGATTTGTGGCAACAGAATTTCCCAAATGTTTGCTTATTAATTTTGTATACATCAAGAATCAAGAATGTTTATTGTGAGCTTAGACATGGGTTATACAATTAGCAGTAACAGTTGCTATAAGAAAGTAGTATCACCAAACCTTACCTTAATATTACAGGTGTTCACATTCATCCATCATTCACATAATATTATTTATATTATACGAGTATGTATGATGGAGATAGTAACAAATCAAAATAGCTACTAATAAAATTTTAAAATAAAATCCTTAACTGTATGAGATCATCTTAAAAACTAAATAATATGTTATACATATCTAATAATTTCAACATTAGACACACTTACATTTACTCATTTTAACAATCTTAACAGCTATCCTATAACATAGTACAACTATTCAATATCATATTCCATAAACTCGTTCAAACTATAAAAACAATAGCCTAGGAGCCACTTCTTTGTTAAAATTTTAAAAGTATTGATATTTAATGTTTGTTTTTTAAAAGATACTGGTAATTTCGAATCGCTCGTAGCTTGGGCTGCCTGAGTGATCTTCAACGATCACTAAGGTTAAGCAACATACGGCGCGTTCAGTCCATGGATGGGTCACCGTCTACGACTAACGCTAGTGGCATTTTTCCGAGCGATTCCGTGCTTCGCAAGGTACGTTAAGCAGTTGGTGCTGGCTGCCGTCGATAGATGGCAGTCGTTAAGCCAAGTCAGAGAGAGGCCTTAGGGCGGCTTGAAAACTTCTGACAGTAAGACCAGCCACTAGTCTTACAAGCCTCCACCAATCCGGACTTGGCCCCAGTGGTGGAGTATGGCCTATACCTTCCTTAGGGAAGAGACCCGTGCCCCTCGGTGGGGACATAATGGGTTGATGTTGATGACTGGTAATTTGTTATAAATATTTACACACATTATGAATGAATTTCTACATACTAGAGATAGATTTGCTGGTGGTTTATGTAGCTTTTGTGAATTATTAGATCGAAGAGTTCTTGCTGATACATCCTGATTACTTTGAAAAAGACACCTATTTTTAAATACAAATAAACATATTTCAAATATATCCTCGTGAGGCCCAATGCCCTCAAGTGATCACAAAATCAATTGTTCTTTTCAAGGTCGGGCCTCACGAGGTTATACAAACATTCAATTTTTATTTTTGTTGTTCTGTTTTAATAACCAGTATGGTATGTCTTTTCACCCGATTCCGGCATGATGTCGAGTTTTGGGACATGTATGTATTGTATATAAAAAAGCAACAAATACCTGCACCGAACTAACCACCACGGAAATCATCATCATCATCAACCCATTATGATCCCACCGAGGGGCACGGGTCTCTTCCCTGAGGAAGGTATAGGCCATACTCCACCACAGGGGGCCAAGTCCGGATTGGTGGAGGCTTTTAAAACTAGTGGCCCGTCTTAATGTCAGAAGTAACCACGGAAGTCATCCGAATGAAATTATCCCAGTCTTACACAGTTACTACATTACACAGTTCCTAGAGTCGAGTAGATGACGCATAAAAATAGAATAGGCCCTTGCAGTTTTCCTTTAGAGCGAGCGATATTGTATACTCGTAGCTACTACAAGGAAATACCGCTGCCAATACCGGCTCGTGGTAGGTAGGAGGTCAAGGACTTCTCTTTCTAGGACCCAGTAATCAAAACCGTTACATTAAAAAAAACTTGTTAACGTCCAGACGACAAGTGAATGAACTCAAGATAAACATATTTTTATTCAAGAAAACAATTATACATTAACCTTATGAATAAAGGGTGGTACCCTGATCCCTAAAAAGATAAGAACCTGTGGCTTAGGATAAAATATAGTGTCTTTGGCTTAATAAGAAGCTGGTAAGTTATTTTGTTATGTTGTTAGCTGTGTGCGCCGCAGGTCGTGCATTGTTGGTTAGATATTTTTAGCTTTCAAGCAAAACAAATCTCGGTATTCGGCGCCCCACTCGGCCCCATTGAGCATTATGATGACAGTGTTTTCAACAATAGGCTTGTGTTGCCGACGACGTCACACGACGTGTTATCAGTTAATCTTTATTGCACCGTGTTATCGAATTAAATTCTAATGGCACTTGTACATCTCATATTACGAAAATACCGGCTGCACCACTTTGACACATAGAACATACAAACGAGCCATATTTCTGTATTAACTGTATGTTGTGTATGTGTGTGGGCACTAGTTTGGGACTAGGCCCCACACTCTAATAAACAAAATATTTGTTATTTGCCTCTATTTTGTAGTCAGTAGACTAAAGCTAAAGCATACGCTCGTAGAACCGGCTGCCTGAGTGATATTAAACGATCACGAAGGTTAAGCAATATAGGGCGCGTTCAGTGCATGGTTGGGTGACTGTTCTATGACCATCGCTAGTGGCATTTTTCCGATCGGTTCCGTGCTTCGAAAGACACGTTAAGCAGTTGGTGCCGGCTGCCGTCGATAGAGGCAGTCGTTAAGCCAAGTCAGAGGGGGATACCGCCGTTTAGCCAAAGTATTTTTCGCCAAATTTTACTTCCCAATAAACTTATGGCATCAGTTTCATTTCCCAAATGAAACTTTAGCAAGTTTTCATTTCGCATTTTATTCATTTGGTCAAATTATCATTTCGCATAATTTTACTGCGTCAAGTTTTATTAAGACAAACGTTTATTATGCTAACGTTTTATTTTGGCTTTTATTCATTTGGTCAAATTATTATTTGGCATAAATATAGTTGACGATTAGGTACTAATTATTATTGAACGGGGGGTCGGCGATGTAAAGAATACGTGGCAACAGAAATATAGGTGCGACGACGCGCGTAGCGAAGCGGAGCGCGTCGGAGCGTTAGGTTCTCTATGTAAGATCGAAAACAGACTCGACTTTGTTGTGTCATTTACACACATTGCCGGCAGCGTATTCGGTATTGTATGGAAAGGTACTTTTTGCCAAACGATACTTTTGACTGAATAATGCTTGGTAAAATGAATTTTGACCAAGTATTTATTTGGTAAACAATAACTTGCCATAATAACTTTTGCTAACTGTTTATTTGCTTTAAGTTGTTTTGAGAAATGTTTTTTTGCCAAGTGATAATTTGCGGAAAATAGTTTGGGAAGTAATACTTTGGGAAACGATTTTTGGCAATACATTAGTAAACCAAACACATAAAACATTTTTTTAAACATAAACATTTACACACAGGCACATACATTGCTTCTGGCCCCACACTAGGATACCCTGTGTCGTGGGAACCAGAAACAGCGACGTCACAAACATGTAAACATCCAAGACCTGGAGTTTTTTTTTTTTTTTTTCTCTCCAGCCGGGGATCGAACCCGGGACCTCTCGCTTGGTAAGCAGATGCGTTAACCGCTACGCCACAGAGGTCGTCGAAACCAGTCAGAGGCCTTAAGGCGGCTTGAAAACTTCTGACAGTAAGACCAGCCACTAGTCTTACAAGCCTCCACCAATCCGGACTATAGGCCCCTGTGGTGGAGTATGGCCTATACCTTCGTCAGGGAAGAGACCCGTGCCCCTTGGTGGGGACATAATGAGTTGATGATGATGACTAGACTAAAGCTTGCCTTAGCAATGTCATTCCAATGGTATAACCCAGTTAAATCAAATAGGCATCTCTCGCGGAGATGATTGAATCGCGCGAGGCACCGGTTCAGTGGCGCGGGTTATAAATGCGGTTAATGACTAGACTACCAATAGTGTCAATGAAACAATCGTCACCGGACTAATTAATATGAACCTATTGAACAACTCGTGCCAGCCTCCCATTATCGGCCCCAACATGCGTTGGGTTTGTTGATCGGGCTCTTGTCTTTTGTATACAAAGAGCTTCTGAACTATCTAAAAGAAAACGAGATATTTTACTTGTTGTAAAATATTCAGAAGTAGGTATAATAAAATATAAATAGTGAATTATGTGTCACTGGTGGTAAGTCTGCAAATGATGCAGATTGGCCCGTCTTATTGGTCTCCCCGATGACTCAATGTCTCGGCGGTATTTCCTTGCCGATGGGTTTTGGTCGACCTCGGCGACACCACGCATCTCGGGACGAATGACGCATGTGGGTGCCAAGGCCAGACTGACCGGTTTTTCGCAACATAATTGAGGGATATAGAATCAAAGGCTGCTAAGTGCCATACTTTCCAAATATGAGCCATCTAGTGTATTTCGAGTTTAAACTATGCATTTTTTCATTATAGTAACAAAATCAGCAAAATACCACTTACAACCTCATACAAATCTCATATTGGGCTCAAAGGCTGCTAAGTGTTACCGCGTTGGAATCAAATGCGGCAAAGTGGCTTGTGGTACTTTGCAGCCTTTGATTCTATTCCCTCAATTATTGTAACTTCCGGACGTTCCGATGAATCTAGTATCGTGTTACGCTGGTTACCGTTCTCATCAATCGATCAAGCAGTTTTCAGTCAATATACTTGTTCACCGCACGCCACTTCTTTCCGTCATCGGCCATCCGCATCCAGCTGCTGCCTGATAGTCGGTCCTACTCATTATAAAAAATTAGAAATATTTATTACTTTTATTTATTTGTATTTTGGCAACAGACCGTCACAGTTTTACAAGCAGGCACTTTGAAATTTTGCTTCACGAAAAGACTTAGTGCCGACAATAAAATTTTAGGCTTAGATGTATAATGTTTATGGTAACTAGTATACAGTTATAATTCATGGATATGAATCGTAAGGCTGGGTTCTTCGAGAGCACGGGATTTGTATGGGATTTATTGTGCTGTGCGAGCGAGTAGTAGGGAAAAAGTAGGGAAAAGTAGTTCTGTAAATAGAATTGGGTCGACTAAAGGCACTAATAGATTCATTAATAGTCATTTTGGTATATAATTTTTATCCAAAACTCACGACACTTGTATACAGTAACCACTAGTGTTGTTCTCTTCGTCTTGTTGTTATATTTAAACAAACAAAACATAAACATTTACATACAGGCACATACATTGCTTCTGGCCCCACACTAGGATACCCTGTGTCGTGGGAACCAGAAACAGCGACATCACAATCGACACGTAGGCTTTAGAGAGTCGTCAAGTAGAGTTATTTACTATCTTTTATTCGAATTCCCTGTGCACAAATCCCCTTAGTTTCGCTGGCTACTTACTGTTGTACTTGATAATATGTTCACTCAAAAAAAGTTCATGTTCCAGTCAATGATGGTCATAAATCCGCATTCACGGAGACGAGCTTGTGCCTAAGCAGCGGTGTACCGTTATCGGATGACGTCATGTCCTCAGTTGAAACTAATGCCGCATGACCTTAGTGTCGACATGCGTTCGTACATCTGTAGCTGTACATGGACGGGTCAAATCGCAATTATTAAGGTGATAAAGTTTACGTAACAAATAATTGCAATGGTGATTTTATAACAACTGTCAATATTCACCAAATGAGACTCCATTTTAAAGATATAAGGTGAATATAATGCTACAATTGTTAATTAATTAGGTTCACAGATTTTTTGTATTTTTCTGAATAAGTGTGAGACTAATTTGACCTAACGTTCGTGTCACACGTCAATATAAGTACCATTAATATTTATATAACGGCACGCTGTTGCCATGACGGTACTACGTAAAATAACACTTTTTTTTTTAACTTTTTGTTAATTAGGAGTATTTTTAATTTTGTATCGAGCCATGATATTGTTACGGGCTAGGGATCTGGATTTGGATGTAAAACGCCAATGACAACTTCTTAGGATTTATTCACGCAGGGTCTGGTCTGCAGGTCTTCACGACACGAAGTCCACACGTAGAATCCAATCGCAGGTCCAATCGAAGCCCAATAGTATCGCTGAGGTCGTAGGTTATCGCTCGTATGGCAGGTATATTCGCTCGAAGTTCACTCTTCGCTATTCCAAACGGAACTGACAGTGCGCCGCGGCGGCCGCTATTTATATCCGGCGGCAAGGGTTCTAGAACATTCCCGTACCTACGTACCTACACTCGGTACACTCGGCAACGTCGCTCGAACAGTAACCCATTCAAAGAGTTTTGAACCTTATGCTAGTGGACATACGAGTCATTATTGTTTGCAGCGCAGCAAGCGGCGACTATTCGATAGGCTTCTAGAAGGCTCTATTCTAGATGGTTCGGGATAGGACCGCGACAATATTAATAGAAACTGACGGCTCGTAGCATGATGCTACTAGCAACTCAGTTGATGACGTTTTAAGTGCATGAACTACTTACTTGCGGTTTCGAAGACATCGGTGTTCTATTTTTGCTTTGAAAATTAATTAAAGCGACTTAACTTGAAATAATTAGCCCAGACCCTCAAAAATTACCTATCTATTTTGTCAAGAAGAAAATGGAATAATTTTTTTAACGAAAATGCCAATTAGATCCTTTAAGGGACTCCTAGACGGGGCATCCTTTCACGAAAATGTATAGCTGCAAGGGTGTAGCTGGTAGCATCAGCCAGCAGTTACGGATAGACTTTGCAATACTCTGCAATGTTTCAGTCGCGGCTGCGACTAGCGACTAAAACAAACTCATAGAAATGTACGTAACAAGCCACGGGGTTGACGCCCCGCCGTTCGCGCCGCGCGATTTTTCGCGCGGGCGATTTGCCCCGTGGCCAAGCCGTTAGTGTTTTAGCCGTATAGCCGAAACGATCGCTTTGCAATCGAAAATACTGCAATATTTTTCAGCTATATTATTGCTGTCTCGCTTTACGGTCTAAGTGCGTCCCTTTTTCATGCTACGTGATGTTTGCCACGATGAGTTGAGTTCGTCCGCCATTGCAGCTAGCCAAGCCACGTATGTAGACCGTGTAAAGACAAAATAATGAGCCATATACTGTTGCAGAAATATTGCACAGATATACATTTTTCAGCTATGTGCTGCATTAAAATGTTTTTTGTATTTTCGGGATATAGTCGGCTATGATGTAGCCACATAGTTCATTAAAAGTGTAGGCCGTGTAGAGGCCCCTTTAGGTGATGCTGTGTGAGTATCGCGCCTCATAAATTAATATAGTGTGACGTTTGCAGCGCTGCCGCCTTCGTACGAGCAAGCGGTGTGCTCCGAAAAGAGCGCGCCCTACAACCCTCACGCGCCGCGCTAGCTCGCCGACTGCCGGCCGCCGACTGCCGACTGCCGACTGCCGGCCGCCGACTGCCGACTGCCGGCCGCCGACTGCCGACTGCCGGCCGCAGCAGCAGCCCGCCGGTAGCGCTAGCGACCGCGCTACCACCGCGTACCGTCACCCGCTAGCGCTGGCGCTAGCTATATGTAGCTGCCTGCACCGCTACGGGGGACTGACGGATTTACTTTTATTGTGACCTTGAAAAGAACAATTGTAGAGTCGACGGATTAAAGCACATAAGTCAAAATGTCTAATTTTATTATTATAAAAGAATGTTCTATAGAACATAAGTAAATTAAAATTTTAGTTTGCTTTTTTTTTTTTTTTTGTAAAAAATAGCTCCTTTTTTTCAAAAAAGCTATGTTCAATTCATTGTTTCATGACAGCTCTCCGTTAAGGTAATTCAGGTAAAAAAATATAGTAGAATAATTTTATAATATTTCCTTCAAGAAATGCGGCTCTAGTCCGCCGACCCAAGAATGAAAAAGCATTGCAGTGGTGGCCCGGGGCCGGTCGGGTCGTTCAGGTTTCTACACAATACGGAGCTACCTAGCGCCACAAATGGTATGTTTAATTCGCTTTTGCGAAAGTGAACATAATTAGAAAGAATTACAAATGGATAAAATTAAAAAACTTGGATAATGGCGAGAACTATTTTTAAAACTACAGCTTAGTGATTAGGTTCAAGAACCTATAACTTTAAAGTACAGGTCAGTTATCTAAAGCTGGCACGTTCACAGTACTCACACTTATGCAATTTCACTATACAGTATGTTTCAAAATAAATGATTTTGATTCAAAATGCGACTCTAGTTTAAGTGTAGACTAGAGTTAGGTTTTAGTAAGATGGCTGCGTTGTAGATAAATAAATACAAATATATGTGTTACTTGTTATAATATATTTTTAGCAAATTCGAGCGAAAAGTATTAAAATAAAGGTGGAATCAATGGTCACAAAATACTTTTAATTTTCAATAAATTTTCACATGAGCAAAAATAATTTCACCTAAGAAAATCTTTACCAAAACAGAAAATAATTATCCCAGAAATCCTCAACAATTTAATTATAATTTAAATATGTAACAAAGGGTCACGGACGCTCAGTGGTCAGTTACTGGATGAATGAGCCGATATCAGATGAACTAAAAAAAAAAATCTAATGGCTGTCAAAGGAATGCAATTCTGGACCTCAGCGCAATAGCCATGTGTGATACATCATCGAATAGGTCTCAGCGAGCTGAACAAAAGTTACTAGGACGCCAACAGCCAAATGTTTGTCCTTTCTGAGTAATATTGTATTGAAAAAAAAACTAACATTTTCAATACAATATAACTCCGAAAGGACAAACATTATTCAGCTCGCTGAGACCTATTCGACGATGTATCACACATGGCTATTGGACAAAACAATTAGTTCAACTGGAATCTGATGAAGAACATGCAGATAATGTGGATAATGCTTCCAATAGCAAAATTAAAAACCGAAGTAGACTGAGGTACAAAGAGGGTGGCTTGCAAGAAACCTTAAGATTGAGTCAAAGCAGCTTGAGTGACAAGAGTTCTTCCTCCAATGATGACAGCGGTGATGAACTCAGATGAGTTCATGACAGCGGTGATGAACTCAGATGAGTTCATGACAGCGGTGATGAACTCAGATGAGTTCATGACAGCGGTGATGAACTCAGATGAGTTCATGACAGCGGTGATGAACTCAGATGAGTTCATGACAGCGGTGATGAACTCAGATGAGTTCATGACAGCGGTGATGAACTCAGATGAGTTCATGACAGCGGTGATGAACTCAGATAAGTTCATCACCGCTGTCATCATTGGAGGAAGAACTCTTGTCACTCAAGCTGCTTTGACTCAATCTTAAGGTTTCTTGCAAGCCACCCTCTTTGTACCTCAGTCTACTTCGGTTTTTAATTTTGCTATTGGAAGCATTATCCACATTATCTGCATGTTCTTCATCAGATTCCAGTTGAACTAAAACAAACAATATCTTACTTACACTAGTTACACTACACTACACTACTCTACACTACCTAGTTTCGACTAAATGTTTCTAAAATATGTCAACTCAAAAGTAACAATGGGAATTGAACATAACAATAGTACCTACATTATTGAAGCGGCCAGCAAAAGAGGCATTCATGGACGAACGTGGAAATGTGGGCCGAGGCGAAGCCGAGCCACACATACGTGAGTCCATCAATACCTAGTTGTGGCCAAGGCTTGTACATGATTTTTCTCAAATATGCGCGGAAATTAAAATTATGAAGTCACATTCTTTGACAGCCATTCGTTGAATACCAAAAAGATCACGCTGTATTTATAAACAGTAGCAAAAGTAAAACTATAACTGTCCCCTTCACACTCACAAGCTAGACCGCGCGCAAGAGAGACGGGCAGACTTTTCATGATGCGCATGCAGTACACGTCACGCCGCGCGCTATTCACAGACACTACACAAGCGCAACGTGTCAATGTGTTGAACGTGCCAGCTTTACTTAACTGACCCGTACATATGTTAGCCAAAAATACCTTTTAGCCGAAACCCAATACAAACTACACCCGACAACAGCGGTAATTGGTTTTAAAATTTATTTTAATGATTTTATAAGTAAGACTGTTAGGTTATCAAAACTAGGTTGTAAGTTGTCGTGTCTAAAAATAGCTATCAACGTTATAGTTTTTTTTTTTTGCAAGGAAGCGTGAGTTTATATCATGTTTTATGATGTAAATTTTTTGCATAAACTTATGTCGTACGTTTTTTCCCCTTTGGTGACGCTAGTTAGCACGGTGTCAGGCACAGTGCTTACGAAGACCTGGTAAAAGTGTATCAGGCCTGTGTGCGTCCCGAGGACAGCGGCAATGTTAGATAGTTCTTATGTTCTTAATCATTATGTACTGAGCCAACTAAGCGGTTTATGAATATAATATAATGTACTCTCAAGCAAATATTGTATTATATGATCGGTCGGTTACAAAGTGCGCTACGGCCAAAGGGTGTTTTTTACCAGCCAATTCCACGTAATTGAATAAAAAAATGTTGTTTATCTTCGGTTAGCCAACCAGAAAAACTCTTAACAGGCTGTGGCGCCCTCTGTTGGCAGCTATAGGGCTCCAGGGGGTAAAATTTGCCTCGCCGACGAAATACAATATATTTTTTAAGGATTGAATTTGCAAAACGTGTCTACAAAGTATAAAATCTTTCAATCATGTTATTAGTTATTTTAAGGACCCACTACCGAGAGTGTAGGACCACGGACCTCTGACTAGGTAGCATTTGTTAATTATATCCTAAATTCACTATTAATATGATTGTGAGATTCCACAGACACTTCGATCGAAGAAAAAAATTATTAAAATGATTTGTAAGAAAAGATGATTGTTTTCCCTCGGTGGCGCTAGAGTGGGTAACACTGGCTTGGATCCCCTTAATAATGTATCCTACTACTCAACTATATTAAGGTGCATACGTATAGATTTTTTTTTCTTAAAATATAACTACGAATTTATTTTATGCCAATCGAGGCGGATGTGAAGACTCACGCTCGATTTCGGATATAAATGTGATGTTATAATATGATACTATAGAGTATTTTATTTGCAAAAAGTTCTAATTATAAACTGGAGGTTAATTTTCCTCCGATGTAAAATGAGATTAATTGATAACGATTGTCTTAAAGGCGGCTCATGTGATGGGTGCTGGGTCACGTGGTAATTATTTTTAATACTTCCGTGGTCGACCTAAGAGGTTTTAAAATATGTATTTTTGTAAACAAGGAACGATTACAGAATTTATTTATTTTTTTATTACCACTTAGGGGCCGTCCATAAATTACGTCATCGATTTTTTCAGATTTTAGACCCCCCCCCCCCCTATAATCATCCTATCGTCATTTCTTAATGACCCCCCCCCCCCCTTCTCCCAAAATTGACGTCATTACTAGTTTGACAAAATAAAACATTGCAGATTTGAGAAAAATAGGGTATTATATGATTAAAACACTTGGTTATAGAATCACCTTTTATTATTTTTACTTTGGCAATTATCATTGATATAATATAACAAGATGAACGGTTAAGAAGATAATCATATATGTTTGTCACGCTTTAATTACCGATTTGTGAAACGGAGGTCACCAGATTCATACTAAATATATCGTTTTGGTGATCTTTTCGATATCTTACTTTGGTGCATAGCACGGGAAAGTCAAAACTAGTCTTTATGTAGGTCACAGACGGTAAAGTTAAAAAAGCAATTAAAATTAGGCACAAATGCGAATGCATTGTTTACGTAAATACTTGTTTTGAGTTCGTTTGCGATTGAAGGTCATCAAGCGATCTGATTTGACGTGATTTTAAATATTTTTAATCATTGTATATTTTCAACTTTTTAATATGCCCACCTCTACATGTTTCACAGTCTAATTTGTTCGTATATTTGCTACTAAAGTGATACATTTATATTAACTCTGTTCAGGTTGACAGTCCTAAGTCTGTAAATTATGAAGAAAATTTGAAAATAATAGTAGATACAATCTGTTGTGATTATGAAAGAAATTGTGAGCTGGATATAGTAGGAAATAGGTAGACTAGACTCATCACTTGTGTCGCACGGCTCTTATCTCCACTCATACTCTGTTGTACGTCGTATGAGCTGGGATACAACGGTGAGTAAGATATGATTGGGATATAATGTGTCCCGGTGATCAAAGATATGAGATATAACAACTCCCTCTAAGGACACACTTTGCGCAAGTCTAGAGCGCAGGCCGCAGGTCCGCAGCGGTGGCGGTGCGCGCCAAAGACAAAGGAAGCCGACTTTGTTTAAACAGCGCCGATTTCTTTTATTCTCCGAGTCGCCGCCAATCTTCGTTTAATAAACACAGTGTCGCATACAAACTATTTTCATAGGTACGATGTTATTTATAGTTTAAAAAAATAATGTAGACATGCCTTGACCTTGTAATAAATAAATAAATAATGAGTTCAATAATTAATACCATTAAATACTTGTAAAATATCACAAGAACATTATCTTTCCTTAGTATGAGACATGTATTTAAGTATAAGTATAGTATTAATATGTACTTTTATTAATTATGTAATGTTGTAGTTATTATTTAAGTATTGTGTTTATTATCAATACATAGTATAAAACAAAGTCGCTTTCGCTGTCTGTCCCCATGTATGCTTAGATCTTTAAAACTACGCAACGGATTTTGATGCGGTTTTTTTAAATAGATAGACTGATTCTTAAAGAAGGTTTATATGTATAATACATGTAAGTACCACGGGCGAAGCCGGGGCGGGCAGCTAGTATTTTACTAGGCGTGCTGGAAGAAATTTCTTTTTAGAAATAATCTTTTTGTACGTGAAAAATAAACTATAAATAAATAAATAAGAATGACGTCAATTTCGAAACACCCCCCCCCCCCCATCTATCATTTACCGTCATCCGCAGACCAACCCCCCCCCCCCCTAATTTAGAATGACGTAATATATGGACGGCCCCTTAGTTATTTATATCAATACATGTTTCTGTGACTTCCACTCAGGCGTTCCGTTGTTGCTTCTACTCTGTGTTATAAGTGAAAAGTGATGCCTTATGATGTCCGTGTTAAAGCTCACTTTTGTCTAGCCAGCATTTACTCTAAAACTAAGTCAACTTATTCCATTTATAGAGGAGTTAATCTTGTTGTTCGTTATGTAGTAATTTTATATTATATAATATTACACGTTGTAATGAGTCCACATACATTGTAAGCATCGCGGCGCAGAAGGTAGCCCATTGGGCTCAAAATGTCCTCATTGTAGTGTGTCATTTTATTTTAACTATGAATATGATTTATTTTCATTTAAGTTGACAAGGCAATCGACTTATGGCGTTTTCGTTGATATTTTAAGTTCTTCATAGCAGCTCGGACACAGCATCGCAAGAGGACAGTTGTAGACGCTAAGGCCGGCCACATACCGTCGGAATTATTCCGTTTCCGAATTTCGAAACGGGATACCAATCCGGACTTGGCCCCCGTGATGGAGTATGGCCACAGTATGGCCTATGCCTTCCTCGGTGGGGACATAATGGGTTGATGATGATACCGAACGCAGTAAATTCATAAAAACCTATGGGCGTATACAATACATACAGCAGATGTCGGTTTGGAATGATGTGCCGTACCGTATGTATGTGCCAGGTCCATAGGTTTCTATGAATTTGCGGTGTTCGATATCCCGTCCCGAAATCCGGAAACGGGATTCCGACGGTACCAAGCTAGAACGTTGTTTGATATTCTGCAAGTGCTGCGATTAGGGCACGCTCCCGCTTTCGTTTAGTGTCGAGGCAACGAGTATCCGGCCGTTTCGCGCCACGACAGAAATCGGAAATCATAAATTTATTTCAACGTAAAGAATTTACATTCTGCTTGTTGAATGTCAATGTACATACAGTTATGTATAATGTTAGCCGCTAACAGTTATGTATAGCCGCCGACAACGGGCGCACACCCCGAGATTGCAACGCGTCAGAAGTCGGTTACCTCTGTAGTGTACAAGAAAAATATTCATTGTAAGATGATATGATTTAATTATACGATTGCACACACCAAAAAGACTTTAAACTTGTTTCTGTTTCTTTTTGGTAAATAAATAATTTGTATTTGTATTTGTATACGACCATCATTTTCCGGTATCATGATTTAAAAGTTTGAGGAATTCCTCAGTCAAGGCAGCGAGTTTTTTGTTTTGTAATAGTTTATTTCTCAACATTGGTTGCTTATGTCGCAGTCTGTCCTTTTATAACTTAATTTGTATTCAGTTTGTTGAGGTATTAGAGATTTAATTACTGTCTGTAATGACGGATCTAGTTTTGTATACAATAAACGTTGCGGGGCGCTGCCCTCGCAATCCTACCATGTCGCAGTTTCATTTAATATCGGCGGCGCGAGCCACGCGATAGCTACATTGTAGTCTTATTACCTATAATAATATAACTTCCATGATACCCTGTGATATGTTCTCCAGGCAAAAACATCGTAACTACGCTCAGACTGAGGCCTTTTTATACTAAAGTACGACGGCCCCCAGTGGGGATTCCCACACCAGTCTGATTGAACCCACATCTGTCTTGGTAGTTAAGTGCCTTCACGGCTAGACTAACGAGGCAGTCAAATAGTATTAAATGAGACCTGCACGCTTAGCATGATCTCTAATCTCGCGCGCGAGAATAGACAAAAGCTCGCGCCACCCCATTGTCCGCTACGTGAGCGCAGGGTAGGGCGATTCCTTCTCTTCTTCTCGCGCGCGGAGAGAGATCATGCTAAGGGGGCAGCATGGGTCGCGCTACCCATGCAGGGGGCTTTTTCAGGGGCTTTTTCAAACAACTGCAATCTTAGTTTTAATAAACTAAAAAGACACTACAATTCGCTGTAAATTGTGGCCGAGTGTTATTTATTGATAATTTTATTGCACCTACCTTTTTTAAATTCAGATAACACCGACAAAGATGGTTGCGAATAAGGAAAAAATAATCTTGCCGCAATTAGGATGCCTAGTTGCGGCTAAGGAAAAAGTTTTCTTGATTCGCCACTGGTTGCGAACAAGGAATAAACATTCTTGTTTCGCAGCCAGTTACGAAAACGGCCGGGGGGATAACATCTACATACAGGCACATACATTGCTTCTGGTCCCACACTAGAATACCCTGTGTCGTGACTTCGTGAGAACTAGAAACAACTACGTCACAAACATGTAAACATCCAAGACCTTTTTTTTTTGTTAACGGGGTGAAATGCTTTGTGCACCATAACCGCCACCCTTGGGGGAGGGCGACGGCCGTGTGTCGGACTCTCCTCTCCTAATAATAGGAGAGGCATACCTCCTAAAACACCCCGGGGGCCGTCCTGTCGCTCGTGCAATGGGGCGCCGCCGGATCTCGCAAGTGGTAAACCACAACGCGAATGCGACAGCGGCGCCCCGGCGACGTCGACCCGACTCGCAAGGAGTCGGGCCCACCCTCACTGGAGAAGGGGCATGGGCCCCTCACCCCCTTCTCCCGTCACGATGTCGGACGGCAGGTCCCCCAACCTGCCTTCTGTGACCCTCACTCAACCGGCGGCGCAAGGTCCGCGCAGCGTCCCCCGCGCCACCGACTCTCCCGGCGGAGAGGCGCGAGCTCCCCAAGCCTCCAGCTACCGAAGACCCGTTTTCTGGCCCTCTGCCAGGTCTTCGGCCCCGTCTGGTCCTCCCCTCCCTAGTCCTCCCTTGGCCAAGGACCATGGGGTCCTCAATCCCTGGTCCCCGGCCCCCCTCCCAATGTCCCTCCGGGCCCGGTTTGCAGAACTCGCGCCCCTCCCCTCCCCGTCCGGCCCTCTGGTTTTGGTCCGCGCCGGCCGAAGCCGGTACCCCCCATATCTGGAGGGCGTTCCCCTATCCGCCACCCGGGGGACGCGTCCGATGGAAGATCCAGAAACTCCACACGGAAAACATCCAAGACCTGGGTTTTTCCCCCAGCCGGGATTCGAACCCGGGACCTCTCGCATGGTAGTCAGATGCGCTAACCGCTGCGCCACAGAGGTCGTAGGTAGGTACAATGTAGCTGATTTAATATCGTAGGCATTTTCTACCAGTCAACCGCAGTAGGTAAAGGAAAGAGTTGGTAGCCGTACAAAAGAAAAGTAAGAAAATAAATTTAAAAACAAGGTGTAATATAATCTTAAACATTAATACTGTCTTCGTACTTACTAATTTGAATTGTCATGGTAAACCATGAGCAGGCCTTTAGTCCCATGAAGTAAGACGGGGTCTTACAAGTCCTAATTCCCTGTTGAGCAACGCGGTTGAAATGTTTTTTAAGTTCAGCTGTATGATAGCAGTTCACTGATAGCAAAAAAAGTGTAGGTATATTATATTAACAATTAGTCTGAGCAAACTGTGCACGGTTTTAGTAGGTAACCGTTTTTCGTGCACCCGGGTGTGTGCTTTGTGGAGCTGGCTGCCATTACACTTACTACTACTAACGTTTTTCCTCGGTTGAAGCTCATACAAGGACCAGGGAAAGTACGACAACAGGGTGAGTACAACTCAACTTTAAAAATAGTCTAATTTTTCTGTAGCTCGATAAAACTATCAGTAGGCAAGGTAAGTGACAAAATAATCGGCATGTGCCAGTTTGTACTCGTAAGCATCCAGAAATGTACCTACCTCAACGTTGTACCTATTCCTTTTTAGCTGGGGCGGTTACGTCAACTGACAATCTACCATTCATAATTTATTATCTATCTATATCTAAGTACCTAGTTACGTACTTACACTATGCCACTCTTTGACGAAAGCTGTGGGTGGCTTATAGAGCGATGGCCAGCGGGTTTGATAAGTTGTGTCATTGGCCGTGAGGGCTTTTCTTAAGTCACTGATGACAATGTGTTAATCTACTGTTAACAGCCGTCAAATGTTTTTTTCGTATGCAGTTTGGCACACTGACAACTGTTAACAGTAGATTAACACCTTGTTAGTGTACGAGAAACCGGGGGTTAACCTCTGGCAGCAAGTGCGAAGTCGTCAACGAGAATGATTAGAGTCTGTTAACATCTTCACCACCTTATCACTAAGGTAAGCCGAAGCGACAATCTGAGGCAAATTGCTGGCAGCGTCTGGATGCGCGTGGCTAAGGATAGAAAGACGTGGCCTGTAAGTATGAGATGTGATTGAGTGTCACTGTGGTGAATGGCAGGGGTGAAGTAAGTGGTGTGTCCACACCACGTCGCGCCGGGTTGTGCGTGCGAGCTCGCGAGGGCGGGCGGGCGCAGTGGGCAGGGCAGTGCGCCGGCGCGCGCGAGGCGCGAGGCGCCGCTGTGTCGCGTCACGCGTCGCGCGTAGGGCTGTGCTCGGTCTGTTTGTTATACTTTTTCATAATTGTTCGGGTTCGAATCCCGGCTATGGACAAAAAAACCCAGATGTTTAGGTACACGTTTGTGACGTCGCTGTTTCTGGGTCCCACGACACAGGGTATCCTAGTGTGGGGACAAAAGCAATGTATGTAAAAGTATGTTATGTTATAATCCTGCTTCTACTTACTTCAATTATTATACAAAATTCTTATCTAAGTATATTATTAAATAATACCTAAACCCCAAAACTGCAAGAAGTAAAATGTCTAAAGGGGACCCCTTAATTCTAGAAAATCCCTAAACCCAGCAGAACATACTTAGTTGAGTAATATAAGTTGGGTATAAGAAGGATTAAGAGGACTATTCCAGTCTCGGGACTGCTTATTTGAAATGTAAAAAATAACTTGCAAGTATTTACTTACGTGTGTACTATGACCGCATGCATGCGTAAGTATTTACATAAATTCACGCCTGTATCCCCGGGGGTAGGTAAAAAACAGGGTGCGCCGCTTTATTTTACCACATAGGTATTTTTTTGTAGCATAGGCTGGAAAGTTTGGTGATACCTACAAGGGCAGGTCAATCGCCCTTGTTTTCCGAACTTTCCAGCCTTTCGGCTCAAGCATTTAGACGACTCCAAAGTGTCCAAACATGTAGGAACTAGTCATTTGACAGTTCCGAGTAAGCTAGATCAGACAACTCTATACAGTGCAGGACTTCGTCGCACCCCAAATCTAGCATAAAACTCCAAAAAATCACACATAGCTGACAAAGTTACCACCTCTGCGGCATTCGAAGACTTATACTAAAAATGTCCCGACGTGTATTAATTCCATCTCTACGCTGGCGGCGGCGCCGCGACGTCGCGCCGACTTGTTGCCGCCGACTGCGGCACCGCGCGCTCGCGGTACCGGTGGCCGTTCAGTTGACTCGCCTTCGAGTTACTGGTGTTCGTGCCGGGAAATATTGCCAGTGTGCCCGGACAGCGGACACGAATGTAATAGTAACCAAAGCGTAATGTGTGGCCGCGCGAAATGATACACTGCTCCCGCGTATTTTTGGTATATAACTTTCCTTTGTGAAATTAACATTGAGTAGCGAAATCGGCGAGCTTGTACATAAACATCACGAAACGAATAGGTTAACGTCACCATTTTATATGGTTAGGTACTACATAGTATACGGTTATGTTATTATACTTCAATTAATGAACTAAATAATATGTAGCTGCCGAGATAGACGTCATCGGATTATATTAATAAGTACATACCTACATTCATTGTTAACGATATTAAAAGTATCGGTAAAATTATTTATTAAGTTTTTACTCTTTATTCATTTTGCCCCAAGGACGGCAATGCGTGTTTCATGGGCTGTTCTGACTCATAATGCGCATTGCGCCGCCGCCGCAGCCGCCGCCAGTCGACATAGCGTCGACGTCGAGTGACCGCGGCACCGCCGCTGTCTGCCAGCCTCCTCCTCCCGACTCCTGTCGATCCTGCCACCAGACACTGCACTCTTTTGCTCATCCGTACTACTGTGCTGACACTCATTTTACTTGTTCATTTAGACTTCTGGCTGCGATAATAGGATACTTTGTTTAATATTTTTTACTAAACTAGTTTGTATTCCTGCATTATGTGAGAATTTTACGACTGGACTGTGTTACCAAATATTTGTTTGTGAATTTCATTGACTACGCTGCTACGATGGTAAAGGCTACTGCCCTGTGTAGTAGCTCAGACCAAGACCGAGGAATCCTGTGTGTTCTAAACCAGTGATGAGAAGGTGAGTGTTCTTACAAGTTCTGTGACTCAGCGTGATTCACCCGTTCTTTATGCAGTCTAAGATTTTTAAGCCATAGCTAATAGGCAGGTACTCATTATTACTCATGTAAGTTTCATAACTGTCATCTGAAAATTCCCTTATCATCTTTCACCGATTAAAGGTAGATGCGGAGAACCAGTATTGGCTGCCCTAGGCCGGCCACGTAGCTGCCCTCGCCCTATATTGACAGAGTTAAGATATCCTCTGAACTCGCTGTTTGTCATCCGCATCATCTTATCTTATTTTTTATCTTATAATGCATTTGATAGTTCGGAGTAAGTAGGCTAAATTAGACAACTCCATCCAATGGAGGACATACGTACGGTGGTCGGTCGCACCCCTGATCTGAAGATGAAGAAATTGCATACAACTCCATTGAGTATTGAAATTCTGAACATGATGATTTATTAACGATTACTAAGATTACACATATTTCATCATCTTAATTATCTATCAATTTTATTCTTATAATATAATTCTTCGTTCTTAGAGAGTTGGAATAGCTAAATATTTTTCCCTCGGGTCTCTATCTAGCCGCCCAGCACTGTGTAGGCCATATCTAGGCCCGGGCCTATCCTCTGACTTTATTGACCCGGCAAACACAGTTTTGGCATCTTAATTAGTCTACAGCCCTTTCTCAGACCTTGGAAATACACAAAAATAGAACATCAAAATTAGCCGTTACTGAGGACTTCGATAACAAACACTGACACGGGATTTTGTTATATTAGATAGGTACTGCCTTTTATTTATAATTTACAATTACAGGCTTGTCACTTGTCACGTTTGGGACCTAATAAACTCGGCAAAACGTGTCCGTATAGTTGGCTTTCACGTGGTCGATTTCAGTAATTTCAAGTATGCCACCGAACTGTGTATTAATAGTGCCTAATAGTGCTACAAGGCACAATTAGCTAGGACAAGTATTTCCAGAGATATTCAGGCGACTCACTGAGGCAGCCAACTAGACGTCTACTTAGCAGACACATCACGAACGGCTGTATAGAGTTATGATTTGTATGCCAGATAATTGTGCGCTAATAGTGCTCCCTACATGCCAAGTTTCCAGAATAGTGCTTCAATACAAGCTGAGAAAACATACCCTGAGGCAGCCAACTAGACGTTTTTTCTTACTATGATTTCTTCGTAACGGGGTAGAGTTTTGAAACAAAACCTATACCAAAAAACTGTGCGTTAATAGTGCCTCTTAATGAAACACAAATGACCCCGAATCACCTATGCGTTTAGCTAAGAAATGTGTGCAAACTGCTACGTACTAAACAATAATAATAATAATAATAATAATAATAATAATTTTGCAATAAATTAAAATGAACTCTCACGAAAACGCGATTAGGGTGAAAATTGTTTGCAACAATTATTTGATACCGACAAGCAGGGAAGTGATTATAACACTCAGTGAGTGTCACTCACGGCCATCTAATGGCTAGTTGAGTACACTGCGCCTCTTGGGCGTTGTTGGTCAATAGTGGGCTGGTGATGTTGAGTAATAATGCGGCGGCAAAGCCCAAAAAGAGGATTAATTATCAATTGTTGTGACATACGGTACTTATGTCCAGATGCCCCGCTTTAGTCGGATGTTCCCGTTTTAAGGTGTCGCACCCAGGGTGCCAAACGAGACTCTTTTACCTACTCTGCGTTCACTATCTGTCCTTCCCTGTTCAACCTTCTAAGGACTGTGTCTTAGTTTTGATTTGAAGATGAAGATTTTTTTATATTGTATAGTTTCTGAGATATATTATTTTTTTTTAATATTTTTTGGAAAGATAATTTTGATGTATATTACTGCACACAGTACATACTTACTCATAATAAATCGACGCAGGACGAAAACCCTTGCCGATGTGTTGCGCTGGAAGAGTCAAATCAGTTAGCCAAGTTGTCACATGACCGAAAAAAAAACTGATCCCTGGTTAGCGCTAACTAATGCCCGATTCAGTGCGTCCTACCCGTCATGACATACGGTGCCGAAACGTGGACACTCACGGTGGGGCTGATCCACAAATTTAAAGTCGCTCAGCGTGCTATGGAAAGGGCTATGCTCGGGGTTTCTCTGAAAGATCGAATTCGAAACGAAGTCATCCGACAGAGAACCAAAGTCACCGACATAGCCCACCGAATTAGCATGCTGAAGTGGCAGTGGGCCGGCCATATCACCCGAAGAACTGATAACCGATGGGGTAGAAGAGTTCTTGAGTGGAGACCGCGGATCGGTAAACGTAGTGCAGGACGTCCTCAGACTCGGTGGAGCGATGATCTTCGCAGGGCGGCTGGCAAGAGCTGGATGAGAGTAGCCGAGGGCCGTGCTCAGTGGCGTGCAATGGGAGAGGCCTATGTCCAGCAGTGGACAACCATAGGCCGATGATGATGATGATGATGATGATGCCCGATTCCAATATCGCTACAAAACAAAACGCTTCGTTTTTGCTTACGATCGGTTACAATTCCTACGAAATTCCTACGAACCATCAATAAATTGTAGGGAAGAACGGATCGTAGCCGGTAGGCGTATATTATAGGAACCGGGCATAACGCGCTTTCATGGAAAAAAATTTGTACTAGTTAATGTCGAAGGCTTCGTTCGTCATTTCTCTAATTATCTCACCGCTTTCTGAGAGAAGAGTCTACCCACAGCGTCTTACTATCTTAAATTATAAAAAATAGTACATTATTAATTTCACCAATAGATTAATAATAGTGATTAATTCCATATTTTTGGAAGTGGGAAAGATATAAACAAAAAGAAATAGTACAAAGTATTCATAGTGATTCGGTAACTAGTATTCGGAAAGGTTTAATAGTAGTTTACTTTAGTAGTTAAATTAATATACCGACTCCGGATACTTTAGTCTGTGCCATATTTGCTGATTGATATTATTTTTTCACTTTTGTTCTTACATGTACCAAAACCTCAATGTATGTAAAAGTTCACATTAATTTCTTGGCTAAACGCATAAGTGATTCGGGGGCATTTGTGTTTAATTAAGAGGCACTATTGACGCACAGTTTTTTGGTATAGGTTTTGTTTTAAAACTCTACGCCGTTACGAAGAAATCATAGTAAGAAAAAACGTCTAGTTGGCTGCCTCAACAATAGGGTATGTTTTCAGCTTGTATTGAAGCACTATTCTGGAAACTTGGCATGTAGGGAGCACTATTAGCGCACAATTATCTGGCATACAAATCATAACTCTATGTACAGCCGTTCGTGATGTGTCTGCTAAGTAGACGTCTAGTTGGCTGCCTCAGTGAGTCGCCTTAATATCTCCTGAAATATTTTTCCTAGCTAATTGTGCCTTGTAGCACTATTAGGCACTATTGATACACAGTTCTGTGGCATATTCGAAATTAATGAAATCGACCGTGTGAAAGCCAACTATACGGACACGGCAAAACGTGGGCCCAGTTCTAGTGATTGGTGCCTCTGCTTACCCGCTCGGGGATAACGGGCGTGAGTTTATGATTTTTTTTCTACAATTAAATTAATTGTATCAAAGAACAGTTTTCGTTTATTGACTTTATTTCTACATGTGGAATATAATATTTTAATGCGTTTTATCATCATTTACATTCAATAAGAGAGATAGCACCATAATATGTAGGATTAGTATGATTCTGGATTTAATATATCGTCATGTTTTGCAGCGCATCATTGTGGCGTGCTGCCTCACGTAGCTAAAGCGTGGCGAGCATTGTGCCACAGTGACGGCCGACGTAGCGCGGCGACGCGTAGCGTGGCGGCGTCGCGCGACGTAGCGTTGCGGCGTAGTGTGGTGGCGTAGCGCGACGTAGCGTGGCGTAGCGTGACGGCGTAGCGCGACGTAGCGTGACGGCGTAGCGTGGTGGCGTAGCACGACGTACCGTGGCGCCGTCGGCGCGGCGGCGGGTGGGGCGGCATGGCGCGCGGAGCGGGGGCGGGCGGCGTGCGGCCGCCGAGCTACCCCGCGTACTACGTGGCGCTGGGCGGCGTGCTGCTGCTGCTGCTGCTGCTGTGCTGCTACGTGCTCTACTACTGCATCACCAAGATTAATGGTGAGTCGCTCTATGCTAGTTTGGAACCAGCGCCTTAGAATGATCTCTTGTCCCGCGTGCGAGAAGTAGAGAAAAAATCGCGCTATCCTGCGCTTCCGTAGCGGCCGAGAAGGGGATTGCGTGAGTCTTTGTCTATTCTCGCGCGCGGGATGAGAGATTATGCTAAGGGGACTGGACAAGTGTAGTGTGTAAGTTGTATATTTATCTCTCCACATTACGCTGGTAGGTATGTATGTACATTTCACAGCTGAAAGTAAAGTATCGTTTATTCATGTACATAGGGTAATTTAAACAGAGCTTAGTAGCTAATTGGCCTAGTGGCCAATCTCACCGATCAAATAGTTCTGTACGGTCTTTCGTGTAAATGTGAGGTGGTTCATTGACTACATAAGACAATTTTAACTAGTTTCAGACCCTCTCCTTCGTGCGTAATTAAAAATGGAATAAGGCTTCTTTCAAGACGTAACTTATTGGTCGCAAGTATGAAAGTACACGCGTGGTGGTTAAGCCTATAGTCCCTCTGTCCCTACAGTGCGACGAATCTACGCTGCATTATAAATCAACACTTATTACATTTCATTCAAATGAGACAGTGTACCTATTTTGTTTGTTCCGCAGAGTTGTCGAAGTCTGAGTCGCTAATGTCGGCGGCCGGCGGCCCCCCCCGCCCCGTGCACCCCGCGGGGTACCCCGTGCAGCCCGGTCAGTGCACGCCATTATTTATTTCAACCAAAAGCTCGGTCCAAATATTGGTTCTATATCGTACCTCCGTATCGTGTCAGCGTAGGGCACTGTTTGGTATGGACATAACTGAATATATAGCTTGACCTAGCTTAATAGCTTTGGTAGATTAGTAGATAGTGGATAAGAAAACATTGTGAGATGACCGAGTTATGGTTAAGCTCCGCCCATCTATCCGTCTCACCCTCTCTCTCTGACGGTTTATGCCCCTCTGTTGCCTCTGTACGACCCCCTAACTCCTATTAGAGCTTTCTGCTCCGAGACTACCTCAGCCTACTATTTTGTTCTGCGACACCAGATTGTGTCGGATGAGGTTGTCTCGCCACCTAAGATCGCCACATAAGAAGAGGTTAGACACCCTTTTGCACCTATCAGGCTACCAAAACTTCTCTAGGCGATATAGCAATTGATATGGGTTGGACCGGCGACAATGGAATCTTTCAACATTTGGTGACTTTAATATAGGACATGATTACCAACCTCTCTGTTCGGAGAGACGCCAGAAGAAAACATCCAAGAACGGTTATATGACACCACGCCACACACTTATTTTCTGACTTTCATTCTGTTGTCTTATTGGCATCGGTTGTGAACTTCCAGCGGTCCGTTCGGGCGCCGCGGCGCTGGCCAAGCTGTGCCAAAACGGGCCACCGGCCAATTCCAGTGAGCCAGCGCTGGGCCAACACGCGCCAACGTTGGACACGCAGAGCTGCGCGCTGTCGGAGCCGACCCTTAGCACGGAAGTGTCCGATACTGGGCCAACGTTGGAGCCAAGCGACCCCACGATGCCTTCCTGTGATGACTGAGTGTGGATGAGTTCCGCCTTCGAGACAGCTAGACGTATGACTGTTACTTTATCAGGGCGGTGGTGGAGCTAATTAATTTGTAAAAGTTGCATTAAGATAAAGTGGCAAAACTAGTAATATTTTTATATTGTAAAAATCTATGTTTGTTCCAACGTTCCGCCATCATTAAAACGGTGGTTAAGTCGGAAAATGTAAGTAATTCTTATATTGGGGTGCCAAATTGTTACAAAGCTGCCGAGATGTGGAGTTGCTGAGCTAGCTTTAGTACCTGTCAAGGGTTTTAGGTACCTAATCGACAGTTGATCTAATATAGGTTGAATTTGTTGGTCAACATAAAATATAAACAAATACGTATGCCAAATTTTAACGTTATTCGATGTTGTTTATGCCTCCAGTAAAGATGGCGCGTGTACGGCGTATGCTTTACATTTTCTAATCAGTTTTAACTTTTGATAAGCCGTTTAAGCGTAGCTTTTTTAAAGGTTATATAATTATTATAATAATGTATTCTCTGTGCATTCATACCACGTGCCTCGATGTTAGACAGCAAGCGGGCGCGGCCGCTCGGCGCTGCCGCGCGCAAACCGCTCTTAGTTGTAAGTATTGTATAGCTAATTAAAAAAACCGAAATCGGCGTGCAGACACTAATGAATGTGTATGGAGCAAAAGAGGTTTGTCAGGATCGTGGCAAGTGGGGAACGCTGGTCTGGCCCTCTTCTCCTCCAGGATGCAGGCGTGAGTTATGTAGGTACGTATTGCAATTATTATGAGCAATGTAACCTTTTGGCTTATCAGCCTGAACGTGAAGTGTAATCGAGGGCTAGTTAAGGATTATTAACGATTCACTTATTTGATTTTTGTCGGGAGAGTCTGGGACTCGATTCTCTTATTGCATTATAATACGATGACAGATGCACGGTCGGGTCACGTGACGCGTTTTTTCATGCCTCTGACGCCTAGAATCATTGATACCTGTGCTTGCGTTGACTTGAAGCGGCAATGAAACTATATCGCCGTTGTCATTGTACTACAATGCATTTGCAGAATCAAGGGGCTGGTCGGACGAAAAGCAACAAAGTGAATCCGGAATTAATTAAGTACTAATCAATGTGTTGCGCTTACGAACGTCTGAGTTCGTAAATTAAGGATTACTTATTTATTAAGGTGAAGATCTCAAATGTGCCAAAATATTGTCCAAAAAGAGGTATTATTGTAGTAGATAGTGCCAAATGTAATTATGATAATTAGGTACTTATGGTATTTAAAGTGTATCGCGATTGCAATGTTAGTGTCTATACATATACATATTTATATATCAATAACTTTTATGAATTTCTATGAAATAAGTAATTAAACGTAACTATTCTAGTTCTTCAGATATTTGTATTGTTACATTTTTAAATACTTTTTAAATCAGCTCTTGTATTTTAACTTAATGCTTGCAGTTCAAAACACTTACCGACCAAAACAATCACTGAACTGAATTACGACATGTCTAACAATATCAGCTAAAACATTCCTACGTATCTTACACTTGGAAAATGTGCACCAATGGAAATATTTTAATAAAGGAACTTTATCTATTGATAAGCGTCTCTTTATTCAAAAATCACACTTTCCGAAACAATTCAGAATGTACCTACAGACGACAAGCGACATTAGCGGCTAATGCATTATATAGGTACGTATTCCGCTGACCAAAATATTGATTGGCCGAGCGAATGACATCTTTATCTTGCTGATAATTGATTTTTTTTTTTAAAAAAGGTTCATTTCATTAGCTACACCGATAGAAGAAAAAACATTATCTACTTTACATGCCGTTTTTTAAGGGTCTTTCCATTCTCGCAATTAAATAAGAATAATTTAAGAATTTGATGGTTAGAATCATCGACTGACAACCAAGGACAAAAGCTGGGACTCGACAGAGTTTGGAGACGGGACTGCCACCTGAGACGATCCTGACAAATCACTTTCGCTTCATCGACATTCATGGGTCGTCGCATGCACGGTCTCTGCCTACCCATCTGGAATACAGGCGTGAGCTTATGTATGTATGTAGGTAAACAGGGTTTACGCCGAAAATAGATCCAGTCACACATAAAAAACGTAATTCTTTATTTCATTATCTAGACTTCCATAATATAAATTATCAAGTTATAAAGTTTTTAAAATATTTGGCACTTTTTAATAAAACACCCATTTTCAGAATGTAACATTATTTATCTCAGTGTAACAATAAAATTGGAGTTATAATTGAGTTAATTTTATAACGACGAATTTTATAATTGACGACTACAAGTGACAAAATTGCACTAAGTATTAACATTCATGATCCAAATAGCGGGTTGGTATAACAGTAATACCAATACAGGTCATACATAAAATATCTGGGGTTTGGTTCTCGTACTCACCGACATTGACAACCAATCTTCATCCGTAGGAGCCTACTCAAGTCACGACCACTTGGAAGTCTGTCTTGGAACGATACAGAGCGGTTAATGTTATGGTTGAGGTTTACGTTTAATTTTCTTTCTACAGTAAGACTTTTTATTTACAGTTCAAACTTATTGTAGTAAAAGTATTATATCTTTTATTTTATTTTTTATTTATTTTTTAAATATAACCTTTGAGGTTATATTTAAAAAATAAAGATTCCCCATAAAATATTGAATATATATATATAAAATATTTTCCCTTTCAATTTTGGGTAGCTATATCTATATTTCTGAACTGAATGATATGATATTAAAAGAAAAATCACGTCTCTTGTTATTTTCTATTACGAAATATTCAAATGGATGGTGATTAAAAAATCAGGTATAGTAAAAAAGACTAGAAAGAAAATTGTTGAGCGTATAGAAGGCCTGGACTATACTATAGCTGTCTATAGCTCACACTGATAAAGATAAACATTAGACATTTTGAGAAATAACTAGTAAAATATTAGGTAAAAATAACAAAACATTCAGCACGGTACAAAAATACCGGTCGTCTCATTTTTCAAGCATAAGTATTTCTTTTACTCAGAAAGTTTTCCTTCTGAATCTATGGCTAAACATTTAAAACAGGAAGCGATTTTTGTTGCAGTTTACTGCAAACGATTTTCGATTAATACTAAATGACTACGCAACAAAACAGGTACCTTTGGTCAACATTTCATTATTTCTATCGAGGCGCTTACACGCCATTTTCCTCTCACGTCTCGAGTCAAAACTAGTCGTCCATCCTTCTTACCATAGCTTCTCTTATCACTCACCCAACCATCTCTCTGCACGCGTGAGCGCGAGCCCGTGAGCGTCAAAAAAGTGATTTACTTATTTCTTCTCTTTTCGCTCACGTGCTCAGTCTGCCCATGTTTCCCGCTCACGTGCTCGCTCTTCTCTTTGCGCTCACATTCTCACCCTACTTTCTCATTTCGCTCACACGTTCACTCTCCCTTCTCTCTTCCCTCGTGCTGTCAGCCCCCTGCAATTTTTACTGACACGCTCACTCTACCTTCTTTTTTCGCTTGCATGCTCCATCTGTCTTGGTTTTTCGCTTACATGCACACTCTCCCTTCTTTTTCCCTGACATGGCCACTCTACATTCTCTCTTTCCTCGAGTGCTGTACTGCTCACACTACCTTCTCTTTTTGCCCACGTGTTAATTCCACGTCTCTTCTCATTTTCACTCCCCTTTCTGTTTTCAAATGAAGAGTTACGCTTTCTTCTCTCGCCGCTTATATGGCGGTCTCCCGCGGCACGTGCGCGGGGGAGGCGCGGGGCGAGGGGGAGGGGACGGCGGCGCCACGGAGTGACAGTTCCACGTCGCTCTCTGTTGGAATATTCAAACTATGTATACAGGGTGTGTCGTAAATAATGGATAACCCTGTAGCTGCTGACTGGCCACATAATCATCTATTACATATCCCACTTTTATCGTCATTTGGCCATACATTTTTTTTTTAAGAAAATTGAGTCTAAGTTACAGAAATTACCTTAAAATTAGGAAAAAACTATTTATTCTTAAATAATTGTTAATACTATCTTATTTTATTCTAATTCAAGTAATAGTACAGATATTCAGGAATTAGAAACAGAAAACAGAACCAAAAAACCTCTTTATTTGTGGAAATGGTAGCCAATTTTGTAAATATAGCAATAGTTCTTTTGAAAATAAAAAAATAAAATCATATTTCAAAAATGCATGGTCAAATGACGATAAAAGTGGGATATGTAATAGATGATTATGTGGCCAGTCAGCAGCTACAGGGTTATCGATTATTTACGACACACCCTGTATATTTACGTGCTATTACGCCATTACCATTCATACACTGTTTGTAAGTGCTTATATTTTTTAAGGAACATTAACAATAGACCAGGTACCTACTTACAAAGTTTTTTTCTCCTACGAGCCTCATCATCATCATCAACCCATTATGTCCCCACTGAGGGGCACGGGTCTCTTCCATGAGGAAGGTATAGGCCATACTCCACCACGGGAGCCCAGTCCGGATTGGTGGAGGCTTGTAAGACTAGTGGCTGGTCTTACTTTCAGAAGACTTCAAGCCGCCCTAAGGCCTCTGACTTGGCTTAACGACTGCCATCTATCGACGGCAGCCGGCACCATTTGCTTAACGTGCCTTGCGAAGCACGGAACCGCTCGGAAAAATGCCACTAGCGTTAGTCGTACGAGCCTGTCTGAATTTAATGCAATAACATCCATACTAATAGCAAGGAGAATCCTTGCTAATAGGCCATACTCCATACGGGGAAACGTACGAATTTTTTTGGACGATATCATCAACTCACATTTTCATATGTGTTGAAAACACATTCGTTATAGTTATTTGACTCCAATGAAAAAATACCAAGTTACCTTTTGATGCAAAGGTATAGAGAAAGCATTATAGTAGTTGTAAAGAAAAATATTATTATTTAGAGTCGTGTTGATGTTTGAAAAAATACAAAGTGAAATTGAAAATAACCGGAGAAGGCGCCGGACTCGGGGCGCGGGGCGGGGGCGGGGGCGAGGATGTCGCCGTCGCTGGCGTGGCGGGCGCCGACGGGGGGCGGGGCACGGGCGGGGGCGGGGGCGGGGGCGGGGGCGGCAGGCGGCGACTGCGCGCTGTACCCGCGCTCGTACTGCGCCGGCTCTGCCGATGCAGTGTTGCCACTTTAGCCACTTTATAGCTAGATCTAGCCACATTTCCGTAATGGTTAGCTACAAAAAAAAATTTTGGTAGCTAAATATTTTAGCCACCATTTCTAGCCACTTTTATTATTTTATAAAAGTTCTAATGTTCCATTAATTTATAATAATTTATAATGCAAAGAAGTGTAGCTATTTAAAATGTAATGATTTCTTGTAAGTTTGTTTAGTATGGAAATAAACGTAGTTACTTTTTTATGTTTTTGAACGCAACTCTTTACTAACAGATGGGGATTTCATTCATCCAATTATTCATTCATTGTGTCTTTCTTGTTTTGGTGTCGCTCGGTCATTTTTTGTGCTTTCATTCAATCAAAGAGCAGGAAAAAACCGGAAAAAATTTAAACATCTGATCGAAAAGAAGTGGAAAAAGAGGTCAGCATGGACTTACGTATCAAAAAGAAAAGTATTATTTTGTTTAGCCACTTTTCGCCTTAATTTATTGGTATCTAGCCACTTTTTTACTACTGTTTAGCTACTTTCTCGCTAGGCAAGGTGGCAACACTGTGCCGATGCCGAAACAGTTCCTGCGTCAAGTAAGCTGGGAAACACTACTGTAGCGATTCTTCTTTATAGTAGCTGGCCCATAGATATCTGAAGAGTAAAGATGGCTGTGAGCTGGCCGGCACACCCGTCTAGGAAGATTTTGAATTAGGTATTAAAAGGGAAATCGCTTCGTTTTTGTTTAGGTGCCAGTCGATCCTAGGGAGCTAATAGGCTAGGCGATGCTCGACGAAAAGATAAAATAAAAAGGACTTCTGCCATAGTTCGCTACACTGGTGGAGGCTGCTACTTCCCGATCGAAGAATTTAGTTCGCGCTCGAAGTGTGCACGAGTTCGTGCCTCGCCTTCGAATAGGAAAGAAGATCCCGAGTTCAATTGCAGGCAGAGTGATGAAAAACGAATACCCAAGGATACTTTAAAACGAATACCCCCCTTGATACTTATTCAAGAAAAGAGTTTGACAGGACTGTTTGAGAAGTATGTCAACTTGCGTTTCAAAAGGACCTTATAGGTTTCAGGTTTCGGAAACTTGATAAAAAAAATCTCGTCGATTCCTTTTCAACACTTCAAAATCATCCTAGACGGCTGTAATGGCCAGCTACTAAAAGAGGAATCGCTAAATAATTGTTTCGGTGTCAGTCGATACGTGAATAGGGAAACAGTACATGAAGTAAGCTGGGATCATACCGACGGAGGGCGGCGGGTAATGCCCCGGCAGTGCCGCGCCGCCGCCGCCGCCGCCGCCGGCGTGGCGCGCGCCGGAGCGCGAGTCGGCCCGGCCGCGCCACTCCGCCGCGCCGCGCAGCGACTCGTTGAACCACTGCTTGCCCTCCTACGGGCACACGGTGTGGCCACTCACAGCAACATGCTCTTAGCACTTAACTACTCATTGATTCGGTATAAACAAGACACAAACTTTACGAAGGCGAAGATGGCGGGACGACCTAAATGCATTCTTATCGGGATGGTGCGGAGTGGCTGGAGACGAAGAGATGGAAAGCAGAAGGGGAGGCCTTTGCCCAGCAGTGGGACACACGAGAGGCTACGTAAAAAAAAAAAACTGTGCCTAGCTGCCAGGCGAGGTGACCGGGTCACCTATTTCCCTCTATCTCTACCATCTCTATTCACAATGATTGTCGATTTACGAAACAAAATTTTCAAATGTGGTCCACCTACTGTGTTCATACGGCAGCATGGCCTTTAACCTGAACTAATATGGAACTGCTTAGTCTTAAATAATTAGCAGGGGAGTCGCTACCTTGGCCCTGTAGAGACAGCGTATAGCCTCCTCCTTGCTGTGAAGCTGCTCGATGACGTCACTGAGCATGCTGGTCGGCGGTGCCGCCGCCTCCGGCCCCGGTCCGATGTAGAACCGCGGCGTGACGTCACCGCTGGCACCCCCGCCCGTGACGTCAGGGCCGGCCCCCCCGCCCGTGACGTCAGGGCCGGCCCCCTCGCCCGTGACGTCAGCGCCACCCTTCGTGATGTCACAGCGCGAGCGCTTGGTGTTGGAGTGGTGCTTCTTGCAGCGCGGGGGCGGGGGGCTCGCGGGGAACGAGGCGGGGGTGGGCGCTGGTTCTGCTGTGTCCTCTGAAAGGGGAAGGGGCTCAATATCAGCTAGAGAACTGGACGCTACGCATTTTCAATAAGTAGGAGAAACTTCGTACTAGATTTAAATCTGAATGTAGGTTGTGATTAGGGGGTCCTGCTGTTTGACCAAAAGTCATGGGGCAAAATTACACTTGACAAACAATGTTTGACAAAAAATGCTTTCGCCAATTGATCATTTTACTACTAATCATTTTACAAATGACTCACTTATCCAAATGATCAACACTTAAATTTACATTTTACAAATAATTATTTTACTTAATGAACATTTAACAACTGAGTTATCAGACAAAACTACTATTGGTCTAAAAACGTTTGATAAAATGTATTATTTGACAAATGTTTCGTTTATTAATCAATCTTACGAACGGGCGGTCGGCGATGTAAAGAATATGTGACAACAGAAATATAGGTGCGACGACGCGCGTAGCGAAGCGGAGCGCGTCGGAGCGTTAGGTTCTCTATGTAAGATCGAAAACAGACTCGACTTTGATGCGTTCAACATTTTGTTAAATGACATTTGGACAAATGCTTCATTTGCGAAACATATTATTTGGTGAAATTAAAAAAGGTCAATTGACATTTTAATATTCAAAACATTTAACAAATGTAGTGTTTGCTAATGGATCATTTGCTAAGTGAGTTTTTGTAAGATGATACTTTTGTCAAATGTCTCGTTTGCCAAATGAACATTTGGTTAAACGTTGTTTGTCGAATGACCATTTGTCAATAATTTTTTGGTCAACCATTAGTAATCCAATCCTGTGATTAGTTGTATGTTAGATTTACTCAGTTTGAGTTAAAAACTAGACTCATTTATGTCTGCACTCTTTACTAAGAGTCTAGGTATGCAGTACGTACCCAAACTTAAGCCTATGTCTGCAGTGTGTTATCATCATCAACAAATTTCTCGATGTAGTGCCGCCCACATCCAGCGGCTCCCTGCCACCGTAACCAGGTTGTCAGACCATCTACAGTGTGTACTTAGACTCCATTGTATGTCTGAAGTGTGTACCCAGTCTTAGGTCTAAGTTGGTAGTAAGTACCGAGCGTGAGGCAGACTTAAAGTCTAAGTCTGCAGGAAGTAGGTACCGAATAAGAAACAAACTTAGGTGGACTTACTTATAAGTTTCCACCGAGCATCGAGCGTGACACAGACTTAGGTGACAGAGGGCAGCGAGGATCGAGCGTGAGACAGACATCTAAGTCTGTCTCATGCTCGATCACTCTTAAGCTGGCTTGCCACGGTCCGCGACATCGCGGACGGACGCGGACGGCTTACGACCACGGACAGCCACGCACCACGAGAGGCTCTTCTAACCTGCCTGACCTGTGTCGTCCTTTTGTGCTACCATGGACCGAGACCACGGTGTGTCGTGCGAGCTGCTCCGCGTCCATCCGCGATATCGCGGACCGGGAACTAACGCGAATCCAAACGAACAAAAAGTTGCAGTAGTATGGCTTGGGCTTGTACGGATGAATAGCGCGAAAAAAAGTCGCAGTAGTTCCATCATGGAACTCGGCAATGGAACTACTGGCGAATGATTGGGAAATCGGTTAGCTTTACGAGTGCAGCGAGTACCTAGCGTGGGACAGATATAGTGCAGCGAGTACCAAGCGTAAGACATATCTAGGTGTAAGAGTGCAACGAGTCTTCAATCGTGACACAGACTTTGGTGAAAAAGTGCAGCGAGTATAGACCCTTAGACAGACTCTTATAATAACAGTTCAGCAAGTAGCAAGCGTGGGACACATAGAGTGCCGCGAGTACCAAGCGTGAGTCAGAGTTAGGTGTAAGAGCGCAGCAGCGAGTACCGAGCGTGAGGTCCCTGGCGGAGCGCCAGACGCGGCGCGCGAGCACCTCGTCGATGACGCTGCTGCCGCGGCGGCCGCGCAGCTCCTCGTGGCTGCGGTGCGCGCCCTGCGCCGCCGCCGCCGGCCGGCACTCCGAGTCGGCACCGGAGCCGGCGCAGACGCCTGCCGGCCCGCAAATGGCTATATAGAAATTGCTTAGAATAAGGCCGCCAATGTACTTTGATTTATTAAAAATCTGTAAATTTAATTTATGAGAACTATAAAGAATATTCTATCTTCTATCTATTTAGACTCGTTCTAATACACTCGGAGGTTTACTGAAATAACTTTTTTAAGTAGGTAAACATCACAATATTGTTTTGTTTTGTCTTGTTATGTTTTGTAAAGAATATTCTTATTTTAAAAAACGTCAACAAAGGTGTTAGTTTCAAAATACGTTAGGTACCTACGTGGAGAATAGGCGGATAAAAAAACTCCACATTTATTATTTTCAAAAAAGTTTTAACTTTGACAGAATTTGTAACTTAAAAACTGTGTTGAACACTAGACACAATCGTCCTCTAAATACCCATAAATGTTTTATGTTTAATACCAGACCTTTTGGTCTTCTAACCCTGACCCTAACCCCAATGCTGACGTTATCATCATAATCATCAACCCATTATATCCCCACCGAGGAGCTAGGGTCTCTTCCCTGAGGAAGGTATTTATAAGCCGTACTCCACCACGGGGACGAAGTCCGGATTGGTGGAGGCTTGTAAGACTAGTGGTGGTCTTAATGTCGGAAGTTTTCAAGCCGCCCTAAGGCCTCTGACTTGGCTTAACGCCTGTCATCTATCGACGGCAGCCGGCACCAACTTCTTAACGTGCCTTGCGAAGCACGGAACCGCTTGGAAAAACGCCACTACTTTTAGTCCGGATCTACTTACGGACTCTGTGTTATCGGACGAGTCCGACCAGGTTTCGCTCCGATTCGCAGCGCTTAATAATGGTGAGCAGTGACGGAGCTCGCGTTACTAGCGTTAGTCATAGAACGGTCACCAATCCATGCACTGAACCCGTCCTATGTTGCTTAACCTTCATGATCGTTTAACACATTGACTGCAAACTACGAGTATACTCGTATTGACTTCTTATTGTGGGAATCGGGATTAGATTCATTGTTGGGAGCCAATGTGTTAGGTAAGATCACTCAGGCAGCCGGGGCCTTGTTACAGTTTATAATGTTTTTGCAACTTAAAATGATTGCATTGATTTAATATGTAATGATTTGTGTACGTGTGTGTGTTCTTTGGAAATAAATATTTTATTTAAATATCATTTTTTTATATATATTTTACTCGAAACCGACGTGCGTGCATGCAACGACTAATGAATGTCGATGAAGCGAAAGTGATTTGTTAGGATCGTGGCAAGTCGCAGTCCCTGGTCTGATTTTTTTATAGGTGGAATAATACAAGATGAAACGTGTTGCGGAGTGAACCCATTCCCCACGGAGAGCATGGGTTCTTAGCAGCCGGCGGCGGCGGCGGCGGCGTACCGGAGGGCCCGGGCAGGTGCAGCGAGGCGGCGCTGCCGCGGCCCGAGCTGCCGCGCCGCGACCACTCTGCAACAACACCACACTCATTACTTGCAACGATAACTCTTTGATATATACATACATGCCAATGCACAAGGTTATTTCTAAATAACGCTATTCGTGAAACATGTCAGACTTTGTCATTTCTTTTTCTTTGAATTAATTTTTGTAAGTTCGTTTTTAACGAAGTTTTTCTGCAGTAGAGTGGCGGTATTTAATATAGGTCATGTTTGAAATCTTAAGTATGGGGCAAACTTTATTTTAGGTAGAGCAGTGATTTACGTGGAAGCTGCAAGGTTGCTAGCGTGTGCCAACGAATAGAGCTTTTAGAACTAACCCTGTATGCATTACTTATATCCTTCAAAATGAGAATTTAGAAAAGTCACCTTTTGCGACGACGACGGGCTTTTTGGGGTGTTTGCCGGTGCTCGAAGCGTCTGAAAATAGTAAATATGGCCTTTTGTAGGTTCATCGTACTAACTTACTATGACTTGTTTATCTATAAGTTGTAAGTTATAAGTAATTGTAAGTTACGGATTTTTATGAATTTGTAGAAGAATTGTCACGCGCTAACTGCGAAGGAAAAAGAGTATCCAACGTGTTAGCCAATCAAAGCCTAACTCAGTGCCTTGCAAAGGGACATATAAAGGCTACTTATGAAAGCTTAATACCAATCTATACTTAGTGGTGTAAATAAACCAATATTAGTTCCTAACAAAACAAGATCCTAATTTTATTAGGAAAATTAACAGCTTATGTATGACTAACACATCAAATTTACACACACAGAAACAGAAGCCAACAAAAAGTTTTCATAGATAGCAATAATTTGACCAAATATTTGTGTACCACAAATACAGGTGGAAGAAAAATGACACACCAGAGTCAGCTAATCCAAAAATAAACGAAGGAAGATGGCACACCGTGAGTCAGATGCATCGGTAATAAAGCCTACACACCAAGTCACAAAACTTGAAAGTTATTGCTTTGTTAATAACGGAAATGCTGTCGGAGAACAAATCAATGTCTACGCGCGTTTTCGATACAAAAGTCGTTAAAGGATCGTATAGCTCTAATGAAGTAAGAATTTTGTCTAAAGTGTGCGCAAGCTCAAGGAACAAATAATGATAGTCTTCGACGAGACTGGGAACGTGAATAGGCTAGCCTCGTAAGGCCCGACCTTGAAAATAACAATTGATTTTGTGATCACTTGAAGACATTGGGCCTCACGAGGCTAAGGCAAAAAAAAAGAACCCATGTCTTGGATGTTTACATGTTTGTGACGTCGCAGTTTCTGGTTCCCACGACACGGGGTATCCTAGTGTTTAGCCAGAAGCAATGTATATGTTGTGTATAGGTACAGAGAACCAGCAGTACCGTCGCTGGAGTCGTCGGGCCAGCAGCACAGCAGCCAGCAGCACAGCAGCAGCGGCGCGCACAGCTCCGCCGCCAGCAGCGCGCCCGCCGCGCCCGCCGCGCCCGCCGCGCCCGCCGCGCCCGCCGCGCCCGCCGCGCCCGCCGCGCCCGCCGCGCCCGCCGCGCCCGCCGCGCCCGCCGCGCCCGCCGCGCCCGCCGCGCCCGCCGCGCCCGCCGCGCCCGCCGCCATCGCACCGCCCGCCGCCCGCCCTGCTGCATCACGGATTATTAAGAAAATTCTATTGGAACTACTGAAATATAAAATAACATAACATTTACATACTAGGATACCCTGTGTCGTGGGACCCAGAAACAGCGACGTCACAAACATGTAAACATCGAAGACTTGAGTTTCTTTTTTTTTATATTTCCCACGACACAGAGTATCCTAGCGTGGAGCCAGAAGCAGTGTATGCGCCTGTTAATCTTTAGGTTTATGTTATTTACTTGATGAATCGATCGCTTAGTTCTGCAGCATATGCAGTTCAATGTATCCGATAACTATATAACTGACGTCGCTGCTAGGCTTGTTTGTTTTTGCATAGCAGACAGCAGACATTGGAACCATCTTCGTAATGCAGAAGAGAGTGATCTGATTCATTTATGCCTATCGGCAGTAGAGATCCGTTTAAAGATTTATTTAAAGAAACTAACATTCTGATAGTTGCTAGTCATTATATCTATGAAAATATTATAATATCCGTCGGGAAAAATATCAGTAATTTTAAAACTGTAGGGAGCCAACGCAATGCTAATACTAGAAATAAACATAACTTTCGTTACCTAGGCTGGCAGAGGTACATTCTTTACGGGGTTAGGGGGTCACGGAGCATTGTATACGTTTCTATACATTAAGGTCCCTGAAGATGTATGATCTGATCCCTGATCCCAGTTCAATGCATGAATTCTAGATCATTATTGTAAACTACTTAGTTATGTAATTTTGAAAAGCCTGTTTGAGTTTTTTCTCTAAATCGATCTACACTTTGAAAAATACACCTAGTTAACTTGTAACGTTTTCGGTCGCAATTTTCGCGCTATTTTGGATAAAACATTTTTGATTTGATCCTAATTGGCGATACAGTCCCGGGGCGCTATTACGTAAGTTTTCCACTGTATTGAATCGTCCGATTGAACCCACTCCGAACTGTCAAATACATACACATTTTGACACTTGGGAGTCGTCAACATTGTTAACCCGATAGAGTGAACAGTTTTAGGTACAGTGATAAAGCGCAGAAGAGAAAACATGGTAGAACAAATTTGTGTTTCGTGCTAAATCTAATATTTATAACGAAGGGTTTGTTGTCGAACTCCTCCAAAACTGTTTCGATATTATAGTATATTTCCATTTATTTTTATGTTTTTTGTGTATATTTGGTAGGAAAAGAATCGTAAGAGGTCGTAGGCTGAAAAAATCTTTGGCCTTTGCATCTATGTAATGCCACGTTTTATTCAGCGTCAAGTGGCACCTTGAATTGCTCCGACAGAAGCCCCGACTGCCTAATGATACTCGTAAGTAAACGACCACGAAGGCTAAGCAACATAAGGCACGTTCAGTGCATGGATGGTGGACCATCTATGCCTAACGATAGTGGCATTTTTCAGAGCAGTTCCGTGCTTTGCAAGGCACGTTATCAGTTAGTGCCGGCAGCCGTCGATAGATGGCTGTCGTTAAGCCAAGTCAGAGGACTTAGAGGAGAGGGCGGCTAGAAAACTCTGAGAGTAAGACCAGCCACTAGTCTTACAAGCCTCCACCAATCCGAACTTAGCCCCCGTGCCGGAGTATGACCTATACCTTCCTCAGGGAAGAGACCCGTGCCCCTCGGTGGGGACATAATGGATTGATGATAATTAAGTGGCACCTTGACTAACACTAGACAGGTGTAACGACCACTCGGACGCTGCGGTTCAGGACATAGACGGAGTAGGCTAAACAGTTTGCGAAACATAGCCGGTTCAGCTGGTATTCGAAAAAAACTTTTAAGTATTTCATCCAGAAACCGAAGAAAGGTAGACGGCCTGTCGCCTAACACACTCACCTGTAGTTCCCACTACTTGACTGAGCTATTCCAAGTATCACATTACCGAGTGTTCTCTACCACCTGTTAGTCACTGCGCCTATAGCTGAGCATTTTCACCTTGAAACAGAGTACGATACAAGGCGCTGGCTCCAATGGTGGAATGGCACCTTATGATGACGAAACCAGCCGAATGTTAGTACGAGCGGTAGTCGAGGAGTAGGCCGGTAGTCCGGGGCCCGGCTGCCGCGCCGGCGCCGCGCGATCATCTGCGGCGACATGACACCGCTTTGTTCCTAAGGTTGCAGCCACGCTGGAGGACTAACAAACTTAATTATGTCAGCTATTTTCTTCCTACGTTTTGGCACTAATCACTGTCAGTAGGTCTCAGATAGATCACTGTTTTTTACGAAAGCTCAATGGTTTTTCGCAGTTCTATGTTTACTCTTGCCCATTTTTAGAAAATCTTTTATTCCCAAAAAGATTTCTATCGTAAAATCACTAAATTACACGGAGAGGGAGCTCGTCTACAAAAGATGGGATGCTCTGCATCTGCAAGATGCTAGTGGTGGATTTGTATACTATACACGATAACACTTAATTGGGACTGTAGCTGTTATGTTTCGACGCGTTAATTTGGGAAAACTCTACTGGGTGGAAAATAAAATAACACACGATGGGCAGCAAACGATTATTATGAGCATGTAGTACAGTATGTAGAGAAGTCCAGAGGGCATCAGCCAAGAGTATAATAACATAATTTACATTTATTCTAGTGCATAGCTTAATTTTTTGTTTCAATTTATCAACTGCAAAAGTGGTAAGGTACTGATGGTACTAACTCAAAATCTGGCTGATGCGGCCGAAAAGTTCTGGAATGGAGACCATATGTCGGCAAGCGCAGCGTAGGACGACCAGCCACAAGATGGACACAGGATATCGTCCAAGTGGCAGGAAGACGCTGGATGCAAGCCGCTTCCAACTAGTCTTTTTGCAAATCCATGGAGGAGGCCTATGTCCAGCAGTGGATTTCTTGTGGCTGAATGATGGTGATTGATATGTAAATTTGCCACAACCGCCAGTGGCAGTCTGCACACGGCGCGGCTGGCGCCGGAGTGTCGCGGTGCATCGATCCATCGCGCAGCCTCCCCGCCGCTGTACACACCACGCCAAACAACCCCAAGGCTCTTCTTAGATGGACCTTATTGTGGACACAAAAAGTCGAATTCAGCATTTCACGCGCTGTGGATAATACAGGGCAGTATACTCGTACAGCGGCGATCGAAAGGTGACAGTGGACCACAGGGCGTACACAGGTACTCAGCTGACTTGATCTGTAACATTGCGTGACCTAAAAAAAACACTTTCGTAGGTAGTATCTTTTCTACGTAGTAAAGGATAAAGATCATTTTGTCAAATACTATGTTGTTGAAAATAACGCAAAGTGTAGTGGTCTACAAAATACGAAATACCAAAAGTTACAAATTCTTATTTTTTTATATTTTATACAATTTGACAGCATCATATTTGAAGATTTTATGAAAAATTTAAGTATAAAAATAATAATGTTTATCTTTTTTGTTGAAAGCAGTTTGGTTGTCGATGTTGGATGTAGTACGGTTTTCGATATCTGCGGTATTTCAATAAAATAATTTTTCGCTGCGTTTTTCACCACAAAAAACTCTACCCGAAAGCATTGTACATTGACATTTACCAAGCGGTATTTAATTTTTTACTTATTTTCTTTTTGTTCAATCGGATTTTTACTTAACATTAAATAAATTTAATTGATCTCTCAAATGAAACGAAAGAAGGCGTCGCTCTCCGGCTGAGTGATCCAGTCTGCGCTCTTTAGGGTCGTGATTCTCAATTCGCAAAATTGTCAACCATGAATTGTAGGTCAATGGGGCCCAGGTGTGACCTAGGTAACCTGGGTGACCGGGTGACCGCTATACTGTGACAGTCGAATCTCAGCCAGTTCCCGTTGATCCGGCTACGATTCCAGCGGCGATTGTTACAGGTCGCCGATTAAACTCTATAAAGAAATTTTCCCGCGACCCCGCCTCCCCTGGCGCGCCGCTGCAGATAGCTCGTAAACTTAATATTCATCGCCATCAGAATATTAACTACGTGTTTGATTGGTTTCATTGTTTTTGGTAAATACACAATATTGTTTCGAGCAGTATCGATCCGGATATAATTTTATTCGTATTATTGGATCGAGCCAGCGCGTGGCTTTTGGTGAGAGTCTATATACTTTACCAAGCAATTTGTAATTTTCGGAAGACTAGAAATATCCTAAGAGGGATCGAAAATGTCGACCTCGACAGTGAGTCGAACGAGGCAGTCACATTCATCTTCTAGGAATGTGACTGCCTCGTTGGCCTAGTGGTTCGATTCCCACTGGAGGCCTCTGCACTGCATTGTACAAGTAGGCCTAGTTTAAATATTTGTAAATAATCGGGAATTACCGCAATAAGGACGCCTCTTGTACTGTAAGTATCTATGTAAATGTTCTGTATTTGTTTTTCCTGGTACAATAAAAAATATTCTTAACTTATCTTATCTTATCCTCGCCATATAAATTAGCCTATGACCTATTCTTTGCTTTCTTAGTGCTGTGACTTGTAGTTAGATGTGTTTTACTTTGTTTTGTATACAAGTGTGTGTCTTATGTAAAATAAATGAATTATCTATCTATCTAACTATTCTAAGACCAACAAAATGTATTTTACTTTAAATATTAAACAAATCTTACACATACAGGCACATACATTACTTCTGCTCGATATTGCCTGCCTGATATTGTTTATTAACTAACTTAAGAACAAAGTGACTTTAAATCCGAATTATACTTTGTTTTAGTTACAAATTACCTGAAGTAATTCTAGGTAAATAAAACAAATATTAGGACGCGCTAATAAATAAGAATTAGAGATTTATTACGTATTCGCCTTATAGTAGGTATGTATTAGATCTAGCAAAGCTTCGGACCTTAGATGACGAATGAGATGGTATTTATACTGTTTTTATATTATTTTATTAGATCCACCAACAAGATAGTACATTACACAATATATAATTTTGCTTACATGCAATCATTTCTATGTACATCCCGATTACAGGTAGATGCAGTGTTCTTATTGGTTGAATATTGCAAGAAATGCAATATGAATAGACAATGTACATAATAACCCGATTCGGCGAATGTGTTCTTCTTACAGCAGAATTATTCTGAACTAGCTATTGCCCGCGACTACGTCCGCGTGGGCTTTAGTTGAGTAAAGTGTTTGCAAATAAGATAGGGATACTTTTAGCGCATGCGAAAGAGCTTTAATACTAACTTCGCAACCCCCTCCTACCCCCTTAAGGGATGATTTTCGAAAAACGACTTTACTTATCTTTCATGTTTTTCTATGAAGGACCTTCATGCTGAATTTCATTCGTATAACTTCAAAAATGTCTAAGTTTCATACTAACATTCCCCTTTTTATCCCCTTAAGAGATAATTTTCGAAAAACTATTTTACATGTGTTTCAAGACATTCAATGAAGGATTTCATTTGAATAACTTCATAAACGGCAAAGTTCCATAATAACTTTGCACCCCCCCCTTTTACCCCCTTAAGGGATGATTTTCTCAAAACTATTTTACCTGTTTTTCATAACTTTTAATGAAGGACTTTCATATTGAATCTTATTCGAATAACTTCAAAATCGGCAAAGTTTCATACTAAGTTTGCACCCCCCTTTTCCCTCTTAAGGGATGATTTTTACAAAACACGTATGAAATTATGAAATACGTATGAAACACGTATTTCATAATTTTAAATGAAAAACCTTCGTACCAAATTTCATTCGAATCACTTCAAAAACGACAAAGTTTCATACTAACTTTGAACCCCCATTTTACCCCCTGAATGGATGAACTTTTAAAAATCCTTTCTTAGTGCTCCCCTACGTTACAAAAAAAACCCCTGTGCAAAATTTCAAGTTTCTAACTCTTATAGTTTAGGCCCTGCGTTGATATGTCAGTCAGTCAGCTTCTCCTTTTATATATAGTACCTGGGTGACCGAGCTTTGCTCGGTACTTTTTTTGTAATATAAAATATCTAGTATAAAATTAAAATAATCCTTTTTCAACAAAAAAATAACTTGGAAAAAAAACATGACTTGAACCGGGTCTCTTGAAATCGGCCCGAAACGGGTCGCCCGTTTTCCCGTCAGAACTATCCCGACCTTGCAAGTAGACGCGAAATTTACTTATGTATGTTATTATAGCAAATTTCAATTGCCTTAAAACACGATGTACAACGTTTTCTAAAAATTTAACCTAGTTAGATCAATTAAACGCCCCCGAAAGCATCTGCCTACAAAATTTCGTGAAAATCGTTCGAACCGTTTCCGAGATTCTGATTATATATAAATATATATATATATACAAGAATTGCTCGTTTAAAGATATTAGATAGATAGATAGATAATCCGGAAGGTGTGCCTGACATCCAATGTCTCCAATGTAATTTAATTAATTTCAATATATTCATTTTTAAATTTGTAATTCCAAGTGTAATTTCGTAACTTTAAATTGTAACAACAATGTAATTTATCTAGCTGTATACACATGTATTGGTGTTATGGTTTGAATTGAGTGTTTTCATGTAATTTCTTACTTGTATTTATGTCCGTAACACTGTTTTTGTGTGTCTAATAAAATAAATAAATGTATTAATTAATTAGATTAGTTTGAATTATATTAGATTTGATAGCGGAAATTACATTAGATTAAATTACATAAGGATTGGATTGTGCAATATTACATTAAGAAGATACTAGACATAACACACCCTTAAGCAGGTACTAGTGCTACTTGTAGCTCTGGCGCCTCCGCTCGCCGCTCATTGCAAGGAATTGGAGCCGCGAGGTGTCGCAAAACGAACTATTGCAATACTCGACTCGGCCCTGTCCTTACCTAATCAAGACAATAGCCGATTTCTACCGCTAACTACCGCCGGATGGCGAGACGGTGGTGATCTATTCTTACAGACCACAGCTTAGTACAAAGTGCTCTGCCAGTTGACCTCTGGTTAACTTACTGCTGTGTATTGTAAAGGAATAGAGTCGATGCTCGTGGTTTTACTCCAGTTCCGCCTTGTCTCTAGCAGGGCCTCGATTTCGCTAATGCAAAAGTTTAAAATAATATTTTCAAGACCTTGACAGCTGATGTGTGCATTCTATTGTTGCCACATGATTTCATTAAATAGGTACATTGAAAAGATCCCCAAACGTGCAGTTATCATGCGGTCTGACTGCAGTTGGTAGGATGGCACATCAACTGCAAACTGCAAGCGAACTGCGCAGTCGGTTGGCAGTTTTGATGGAGTCCTGTCATCTGCAAGAAAACTGCATCCCAACTGCCATTTTGCAGACGGCTTGCAGTTAAATGAAACTCGACATTTTCAGCCCCAAGGCACGCTTTCGCCGGTTTTATACACGATACTAACATTGTTATAGTGTTAAGTGTACAACACTGACAATAAAAGAACGAAAAGAACTGGAATGGATAACCAATTATCTCGCTTACTTTTATTTTAAGAGAATGGGCGGGCACGGGCCGGTTGGCAGCCCTGCGGCCCGCGCATGCGCCCCGCGCACTGCGGGCCCCAGCGCTTGTGTTTACTTCTCGCTGCTAGTTGTGCTGTGCTCCAGTCCTTGTTGCAAGCTAATTTAATGTAGCTAAGTGATTTATGCGAACGATTGCTGTGATGTGACTTGCGATGTAGGTCTGTGAGCGGTTGTTAGGTCAGGGCTTCGCCCTTCGTGCCGTTGTGTGGGGTATCGATTACGCGGAGCGCTGACTACGTGGTTTTTGGGAACATTTTGACTTTGGTGAGTGTATCCAAGTGGTGCGGGCTGTGAGGCTGTGTGGTAGTGTTTTAGTTTAGGCTGCATACTCGTAATATTGTTATTGTTGGATGAAATAAATGTATTAAGAACTAAACTAACAAACATGAAATTTGTAGTGGTCAGGAATGGTCTCATATTGACTATGATCTATTGAGGATATCGAAAATTACAAAACTCTGAAAATGTCTAAACCATAATCACGGCATCAAATTTATTGTTTCTTTGGTATGCTGTACACTACTTATCTTTTGCCTTGTTCCTGGACAAGTCTGTGTGCAAATGCGAATACATTTTTCATCCATCTTTTTATTAATTGTCCTGTATCCTATCCTGTAAACATTGATTTTTTGGTAAACAACGTGTTTTTACTTTCTCGTTACGGACACAAACGGACAGCGCCGGCTAGCCTCGAAGTCCCCGAAAGCGAAAGCGTTTCTACAAAATAAAAACACGATTCCTCTAAGACCCTTTAAAGAAATAGGTAATGCTAAGTACACAATAAAGTGCTTATTCGCATTCGCTTTTCGTGAGGAGTCTCGACCACCCTGCTCCGTGGTGCTGAAGAATTGAACCCTTATTGTTCAATTCTTCAGCTAGCATGTATGAAACAAATTTATTAAAATAGAAAGGAGAGGAAGTAGTTGCAGGTGATATAGGACAAGAATTCTGTCAAAAAGTGCTAAAAAGTAGTAAAAGATCCCTTTGAGTTTCAAAATGTAAAGGTACCATACATACATGTATCTCGGAGGGATAGGCAGATCTGTCAGGATCACAACAAGTCTGCCACTTGCTATGATCCTGACAGATCTATTTCGGTTCATAAACATTCATTAGTCATTGCACCCCTGCATGATCATTTATTGACTTAACCAATGACTTTCAAACTATTCAAATATCACGATATCGGTAATTAACATACCGTTTAATCGACTCTACGTAACTGTAGTAGGTATGACCTAATCAAATGCGGCTGGTCTATTAGAGCAAAACAATTAGAGCAGTATGTCTGCCTTACTTACCGAAACCACCAATACTGCGCTAACCACGCCGAACTAAGTACTTAGGGACGTATTGCTAACCCGTAATGTGAGAGGATTGTAGAGCGTCCAACTTGCCATACTTATGTTATAATAATTTTGCTCATTTAATCACTTGCATGTATAGTGTTCTTCGGTATGCTCGTATTTTACTTAAATTTATATAAGTGAAAGTGCGTGTAAATTGAGTTTAATTATTACGAAATTCATCTTTATTTAAGAGCCAACTATGGAAGCACTATAATTTAATACGGAGGACTTAGCTTCCAGAGCTAGAATTGTTTTATCTGTACTAGTTTCTCTGAAATAAACAGTTTAAATTAAGAAAAAAAAAGTTAAAATTAAATTAATCTATACCCGTCTGATCCTACTATACTACGCGCACCAAGTCCTGTACGATTCCAATCATAATAATATGAGTCAATCTCAAAAATATTGTACGTCACACAATATTAACACAAAGGAATACTGAATTTTTCGTCACACAGTGGAAGATATGTAACACTGTTCCGTCGCGTCACGTATTATTGTTTTTCTTTATTTTTCTACAAGACAACGCAGGTTTGAATGTATGCTTTTCGTGTTTTCTAGTAATTTAGTTTCTAATGGGAAAGCGACGATCTTTTCATTTTCGGCGGCATACCTTGTGTGCCGCGCTACGATTCGCAAATTGCGAACCCCAATCGCCTATGAACCTTGGTGCCGTATAGACGTGTGCGATACCTACCCCGCGCGTGCGCCGGTTGACCACTGTGTTTCGTGTGTCCCGTGTGTGTGTTCACGTTTTACTGCTAGTTGAGCCTTCCCCTTTCATCCGCTGGAGGGTGCGAAAAAGAACTACCCCTATGGACCCTGCAGTTGGGCGATACAAGCTGATATTGCACCCCTGTGCCGCGGCCCCCGTCCACCTACCACGAGGCAGCCTAAGGAGTGTCAAGTGAGTCGCCTTATCCCCAACATAAATTTGTTCCTTCGAACCAGGATCGCATCTTCCAGCTAGCGTTGTCTTGTAGTGTAGTTTCTGTATTACGTACTAAACTTTACATTTTCCACACGCATCTAACCCCGCCATCTTTGTTCCGCAAAATGTCGGAGGAAGAATCGCCGTGTGAACAAGATATTTTCGAAAGGGAGCTCATTCTAGATGAGCTAAAACGTACTCTTCAGTTCGCAGCGACTGATGAAGACCAGTTTCGCTCGCGAACTACTGATTTGACTCTTCTTCAAAGAAAGTTCACCAAAGTTCAAACCAAAATTGAGAAAACTTTAATCAAATTAAAAAAGTTCAATAAAGAGGAACAGATTAAATTTCGTAACGATTTCGATGAGTTATATTACGCTGTTGTTGTACAAAATAAATCATTAAAAGAGAGGGATGAGATCCAAAGACGACTGAGTAAACCAAGTGTGATTCCCTCGATTTCCGATCTTGAATTTCGTTCCAGAAACTTGCCGACATTGCCATTACCTACTTTCAGTGGCGATCCTACGGATTGGCCGTCATTTCATGATTTGTTTTGCGCGCAAGTTCACAGCAACGGTGCTTACACAAACGCTGAAAAGCTTAGGTACCTACTTTTGACCGTAAAAAATGAGCCCTATAACCTCATCAAATCCATACCTGTGTCTGACGAAAACTATTCGGTAGCGCTTGACATCTTGGTAACCCGCTATGAAAACAAAAGAATTATCGCATCTAAACACCTCGAACGGATTCTCGATATTGAACCTTATTCCGAGAAGACAAGTCACAGTTTGCGTAATTTACTAAATGTTTATCAGGAAAATATCAAGGCGCTAGAAGTTATGAGATTTCCAATTACTGAGTGGAGTTTTTTGTTACTGAACATTTTATTACGCAAAATTCCGATTAGTACGCGAAAAGGTTTCGAGCGTTCCTTAGCAAAACCATCCATAATTCCCGATGTCAACACATTGATAGCTTATCTTGAACGAGAAATTTCTGCTGACGAAATGGCCGCGGTGGCTACCAATAGTAGGCAGTCCGCTAAAAAATCTACTCCAAATGCGGGTAGTTCACAATTCACCGGCCGCAGCGCTGCCGGCGCCGGCCCAGGTATTTCTATTCCCCCCGCTCGCAGGTCATTCGCAGCCAAGGTGGAGCCAACGCCTTCGGCGTCATTCCAAAATCGACCTAATGACCAGGTGCATAAGGTCAAAGGTCATACATGCCCCCTTTGTAGTGCTCAACATTCGTTACCAAAATGTCCAAAGTTTTTGAATCTGTCTCCTCAACAAAGATATTCGTTCGTCCAAGGCAAAAATGTTTGTTACAATTGCCTTAGCGTCGGACATGACGTCAAGAACTGTAAGTCCAGTTTTGACTGTCGCGCGTGTCATAAAAAACATCATTCCCTGATTCACTTCCCATCGCAATCAGCGATTGAGCCGTCCTCTCATGTTGTCTCACTCCCTCCTATGGAGCAGCGCTATTATGACGTTTCAACAAAACATACTAACGTCGACGCGGTTCCTTCGGACCCGCTGGCACTGAATCAAGAGTTGCTCATAAATAATTACGCATCGAATGCGCCGAGCTCTCTTACGACAGTTCTTTTGTCTACGGCTCTCATCGATATTCGTATAGGCACAGAAGTATCGACCGTACGTTGTATTGTTGACACGGGGAGTCAAGCGTCTTTTATTACGGAAGCTTGCGTACATCGTCTAGGCATTGAGCGACATCATGCGAATATTCCGGTGTTTGGTATAGGTGATACCGAGCCAGTCAAACCTAAAGGTTCAGTTTCGTGTCTCATTCTTCCAAAGGGCAAACCTGCCCCTTTGATTTCCGTGGAGGCCCTTATTTTACCTAAATTGGTGTCACAAATGCCAAGTGTACCGCTGCCCCATACACAGTGGTCACATTTGAATAATTTGACATTAGCCGATCCGGAATTTTACAGTCCGCAGCCCGTGGAAATGTTACTCGGAGCCGACGTTCTGTCGCATATTTTACTAAATAACATAATCACTGGGCCGCCGGGCTCGCCTATTGCGATGAATAGTGTACTTGGATATTTACTGTTAGGTAAAATTGATTTTACAACCTCTGTTCCGACCCCACTCCAGGTGTGTTTTAGCTCGTTTGACAACGACAATCTTCAACGATTCTGGGAGCTGGAGTCATTTCCCGAGTCATTTTCTGATAAGCGGAGATACACTCCCGATGAAGAGTTATGCGAAGCCTTTTATGAAAAGATGCATACTCGCAATGAGGACGGGCGCTACGTGCTAGCCCTGCCATTCAAGCCCGATGCCTCGCCCTTGGGCGAGTCGCGGCAAGCGTCGCTCGCTAGATTTCATAAATTAGAGCAGCGACTAGAACGCAACCCTAAGCTCAAAGCTGATTATCACGCTTGCCTCCAAGAGTACGTGGATTTACACCACATGGAGCTCGTCGATGGTGAGGACGCTGTGCCGGGGTCTGCCTACTATATTCCACACCATTGTATCGTGAAAGAGTCGAGTGAAACTTCTCGTACGCGTGTTGTTTTTGACGCTGGTAGTAAAACAACAAATGGGTTATCACTTAATGATGTTTTATTCACCGGTCCCAAGCTTCACTTGGACATAGTTGACGTACTTCTAAAGTTTCGTATTCACTCCTTCGCGTTTACTGCCGATATAAAACAAATGTATCGTAACATTCTCATTCGCTCTGAAGATAGAGATTTTCAGCGCATACTCTGGCGTGACTCGCCTGAAAAACCTGTCCGTGATTATCGACTTTGTACAGTGACGTTCGGTGTGAATGCCTCACCTTATCTCGCGTTGCGTACGATGCGACAGCTAGCTTCCGACGAAGCTGCGAGTTTTCCACTTGCGGCTCCCGTCTTACTAAATGACGTATTTGTTGACGACGTTGTCTCCGGCGCGGATTCAGAGGCTGAGGCTCTTACTCTGCAAAGACAACTCATAGATATGTGCACGGCAGGTGGGTTTGAGTTGCGTAAATGGCACAGTAATTCGCTAGCCTTACTTGCTGCGGTACTGCCGCCAGACTCGCATGGTGAGCGGCAGGAGGACGTCCCTTTCGCTGAACTGGAGAGGGACTTAAAGGTGAAGGTCCTCGGGCTTCAGTGGAACCCGAGATCCGACACTTTTCATTTCAAGGTACAGGTGGCCTCTGAGCAGTGTACAAAGAGAGCTATACTTTCCGAGATAGCGAGAATCTACGACCCACTCGGGTTTCTTTCTCCGGTAACTTTGTATGCCAAACACTTGATACAACTTTTGTGGATCGCAAATGTTGACTGGGACGAGGTCCCACCTAATGATATCGTGAATTCGTGGACTTGTTTCACAAGTCAATTATCACTTCTATCACAAGTCGCTTTTCCGCGTCACATTTTTCATGAATCGGATCTAATACAGATCCACGGGATTTGTGACGCATCCGAGAGAGCTTTCGCGGCTACTGTGTACATTCGCCTTTTCACTAGCGATGGACGAGTCCATACGTACCTAGTCATTGCAAAGACTCGCGTAGCACCATTACGTGTTCGTCTAACTATTCCGCGTCTTGAGCTGATGGCGGCTTTGCTATTGTCCAAATTAATCGACAAGGTTTTAACTACCTACGGCGACCGCATCAGCCCCGACCAAGTCTACGCATGGTCGGATGCATCCATCGTGCTAGCCTGGCTACGCTCAGCGGCGCACGAATGGAAAACTTTCGTATCAAATCGAGTTAGTGCGATTCAAAAACGCTTACCATCCGGTTGTTGGCGCCACGTCCCGTCAGCTGACAACCCAGCCGATGCAGCATCCCGCGGCATGCTCCCAGCTGCATTGGTTCAGCATGAGTTGTGGTTTTATGGCCCTTCCTGGCTCCAACAGGGACCAGAGTTCTGGCCTAGTGAAAAGGATATTTTGCCTACTACTGAGGAGAGACGTAAACAACCGTGTGAGTCATCTTCTGTGCTATCGAACGCGTCTACGGCGACCGATACACAGGATGATGAAATATTTTCACGATATTCCTCACTAGGAAAGCTTGTTCGCATTACGGCGCTAATATTTCGCTTTTATAACAAATGCAAAAAAACTAAAACTTCTTTTCCGGTGCATATTACAGTGCCAGAATATAATTTCACGTTAAATCGACTGATTGGCTTAGTGCAAAGGACGGTTTTTGCAAATGACATAGAAAAAATCAGTAAGGGTAAATTGTCCTCGAGTGAATCTCTTCGACGTCTTACGCCATTTCTGGATAGTGACAATCTTCTACGTGTTGGTGGAAGGATTCATAAGTCTCTTCTACCTTATAACTCGAGACATCAATTAATTCTGCCAAAACATCACCCTTTAACTAACCTCATTATCGATGACGGCCATATTGCGCATTTACACGCCGGCCCGCAGTGCTTACAATATATATTGATGCAACGATTTTGGATAATTTCTTGTCGTGACATTGTGCGCCAACGTATACATCGTTGCGTTAGATGTTTTCGCGCGCGTCCCTCGCGCCTTCAGCCCCGTATGGGACCGATTCCTGCTTCTCGACTGCGCCCAGCGAGACCTTTCTTAAAGATTTCGGTCGACTTCGCCGGTCCCTTTTACGTCCGCGCTAATAAAGTCCGCAATGCAAAAATTATAAAATGTTATGTTTCGGTATTTGTGTGTATGAGCGTTAAGGCCATACATCTTGAACTTGTTTCCGAACTTTCCACAGAAGCTTTTCTTGCCGCTCTGAGACGTTTCACGTCTCGTCGAGGTTTGTGTACCGACATATATTCTGACTGCGGAAAAAACTTCGTCGGTTGCAGCAATTATTTAAAAGAATTGTTTACATTTTTGCGTAGTGATGTAGTGCAAAGTGCACTACAAAAAGAAACCCTTCAGCATGGTATAACGTGGCATTTTCAGCCACCGTATGCCAGCCATTTCGGTGGACTTTTCGAAGCAGGTGTTAAGAGTTTTAAGCACCATTTATACAGAGTGATCGGCACTCGTACTCAGACGTATGATGAAATGCATACTCTATTGTGTCAAATTGAGGCGGTTTTAAATTCAAGACCGCTCTGTGTGTTAAGTGCGGCTAGTTCTGACCCCTTACCTCTAACGCCGGCTCATTTTCTAATTGGCGAGCCTCTAACGGCTCTACCGGATGTAACTTTAGTAGACGATAACCCTAACCGACTCACTCGTTGGCGCTGGATACAACAGTCCGTCCAGCACTTCTGGAGAAGGTGGAGTAGGGAATATCTTCACGAGCTCCAACAAGGAAGCAAGTGGCTTCATGACCGTGGTTCCCCGCTTCGTGAAGGCACCGTTGTTGTGATTTGTGACGAACAACTTCCACCCCTGCAGTGGAAGCTTGCGCGTATCCATGCTTTACATCCCGGTACAGATAACGTCACACGTGTCGTGACATTGAAAATAGGGAACACACTTTTCAAACGCCCAGTCGTCAAGGTGTGTCCCCTTCCTATAGAGTAGAGCGTTTATATTCGTTACGAATTTAATCTAGTACCACTTTGTGTATTGTTAGTTTCATTGTTTTCAAATAAGTTTTAGAATTCGTTAAAAGTACTGCGTGCTTTTAAGGTGAGCGGCATGTTCCGTCGCGTCACGTATTATTGTTTTTCTTTATTTTTCTACAAGACAACGCAGGTTTGAATGTGTGCTTTTCGTGTTTTCTAGTAATTTAGTTTCTAATGGGAAAGCGACGATCTTTTCATTTTCGGCGGCATACCTTGTGTGCCGCGCTACGATTCGCAAATTGCGAACCCCAATCGCCTATGAACCTTGGTGCCGTATAGACGTGTGCGATACCTACCCCGCGCGTGCGCCGGTTGACCACTGTGTTTCGTGTGTCCCGTGTGTGTGTTCACGTTTTACTGCTAGTTGAGCCTTCCCCTTTCATCCGCTGGAGGGTGCGAAAAAGAACTACCCCTATGGACCCTGCAGTTGGGCGATACAAGCTGATATTGCACCCCTGTGCCGCGGCCCCCGTCCACCTACCACGAGGCAGCCTAAGGAGTGTCAAGTGGGTCGCCTTATCCCCAACAAACACAATTGTTTCATAAGGCAGCGTTATATTGGCTTGTAAATTTCTTGGTCGGTTTAATTCACAAATACAAAATTGGAAATGAAAGCAACGGTCGAAAGGAATTAAAGTTAGCCTAGGAACAAAAACCTATTTGAATAGACCAGCCATTACGTTTTTAAAGTTTTCGTTAATTTACCAAGGGAATAAAAAATGATAAATTACTTGATTTGTTTGAATTTTTCTTAGGTTTTATTTTAAATCGCATAATTCTTACTTAAACTTAATAACAGACTTTAAGCTAATGCAAAAAAATGTACCTATGGTTTATTTCTCGTTGTTTTTTTTTTACGCTGACATCAAAAGTAGCGACATGCGATTTTTTTCTCATGTACAATATTTTTGAGACTGACTCATATGTTAAATACATACTAGTTGCTATAGTAAAAGTCAGGATTGTGCCAGAATTTTGTGCACATTATTAAGCCTCAGTCGTTCTAGTAGTCCTGGTCTATTTTGTATAAATCGGATTATATAATTTGTCGGTTAGACGATTGGAGTCGCTCAGGATTTAGTGCGCGAAACAGGGCTCCTGGTCATATTAACTGATTATGGGTGCTTAAGGAAATGGAGCGAGCGCGCTCAGTAACGCCACCGCCAGGCCCGCCCCTGTCGTGGCTGCGCGGGGACCGGCCGCCCCCGCCGGGGCCCGCACTGCGCGGGGACCGGCCGCCCCCGCCGGGGCCCGCACTGCGCGGGGACCGGCCGCCCCCGCCGGGGCCCGCACTGCGCGGGGACCGGCCGCCCCCGCCGGGGCCCGCACTGCGTGGGGACCGGCTGCCCCCGCCGGGACCGGCACTGCGCGGGGAGGGAGCGCCGCCACCGGGGCTCCTGCTGAGTGGGGACGAGCGCTACGACCGCTGGCGCGAGCTGGCAATGCACTGGTGGGGGACGCGGCGTGTGCCGCCGCATCACACACAAATCTTGTTCTACACGCCTGAGGAACTGCGCGAAATGATGCAGTAAGTGTGCCCTACGGCTTTTCATACTTTGATAGGCTGCTAATTTATTAACAGTAAAGTTGTCAGATTCTTTTATTGTTATTAAAAAAAACCTATATTTTGTATAATAACAATAACGGTATAAAAACAAAGTTTTTTTTTTCCCCGGTTCCGGCTTGACGTTGAGTTTTGGGACACCCTGTATATGGAATTTTGGAAAACTTGCCGAGGTCTTCTGCCCGTTCCTAACGTATGGGGCTGAAACACGCTCACAAGGCAGAATATGCACCGGGTCAAGGCGGCACAAAGAGCTATGGAGCGAGCCATGCTAGTGAATATGATATCCAATGTTGTCATCAGACGTCGGACGAAGGTCGACGATATTGGTGACCGGATCTCAAGTCTGAAATGGCGATGGGTGGGATATCTGACGATGCAAAAAAAGATGGCAGTGGACCAGGGCAGTAACGGAGTGGCGGCCGAGAAGCGGGCGGCGGTCGTTCGGTAGACCAACAGCCCGAGGGTCGGACGATGTGGCCTGGTTGGCGGGGTGCCGTTGACGCGAATAGCGAGATACCGTGAGGCGTGGTGTAATGGGGAAAAGGCCTATATCCAACAGTGGGGAGAGGTGGGCTGACAATGACGATGGTGATGACAATTTTCGCGAATAAGTGTGTAAGAAACTCGGCGTTAGCCTTACATGCGAATGAAAAGTAAAAATAGGTCGCCAAGATATGTTGGTACCCCAAAAAGAAAACAATGAATATAATCTGAACGCTTGTCAGACGAAGTGACAGACTGGAAACATTGAATGTGTTCTCCGCTTGCAGAGTGGGGCAACTAGTGCAGCGCGCGCGGCTGCGGCTGCCGGCCGCCGCCGACTGGCGCGTGGACGCGCGCGACTCGCACTTGCCGGTCAGTAGCGGTCAGGGCCTCATAACAATCCCCCGAAGACTCGTGACGAATCAATCAGCCGGTTGCCCTTTGAAACCATATTTATTTCTATGTTTGATGCAGATAGCTTTCTAGACAAATGTATAAAAATACCATTAAATGGTTCGCTCTATATTTACGAAATAGCGGTGTCGAAACCAATCCTTTATTTTTTGTGATCCTTGAATTTATTTGTGAAAGGCGGCAGTGTTCACAACCTAAATCTACGGAATAGAGAGAGACTGACCGTCCAGCTAAGTAGAACAGCACTAATGCAAAAGAGCCACTTTTGCATGGCTCCAAAAATCTACAACAAGCTTCCGAACAGCATCAAATGTCTTTCGCTGATACCTTTTAAAAGGGACCTAAGTAAGCTTCTTGTCGGTAAATGTTTTTATAGAATCGATGACCTATTTAAAGAGAAATTTTAAAATTAAATTTCTTTTAAAGATTATATATATTCGTAATTTATTTATTTTTTATTTGACTATATTGTATTATAATGTTGAGATTATTATTTGGTTATTTGACATTGTATTATTTTTTTTTTGACATTCTTCATCTTTTTCTTTAATTTGACATTGTTGGTACATAAAAATTTAATTTATTGATACATAATCATCTAATTTATTTGACCATTGTATTTTCAGATTTTTCTTTGACATTTCGTTTTTTCACTGACATTTAGTTTTATTTTGAAAAAAAATGTTTTCTTGTATGTAACGCCAGTGCATGATAGCAACTAAAAATATTTTTTGTACACTCGATGGGTATAACATAGAGAAATGCAATAATTTTAACACCTATAATACGAGTGTCACCTATGTAACACAAAATAAATGATTGATTGATTGGTTTATTAATAAAATTCGATGTATATTGCAAAGTTGATTAAACAACAGATTAACAGATGTACTCTGCTACCTACCCCGTCGAATTGTAAGAATAAACAGTTTATGAGACGCGGCCTTTTTAGTGGCAAGAGGGTCTGTATCATATGATGTTTTGCCTTCAGTACTGAATTCATTGGTGATAATTCATTCCTCAAAGATGGTTAATGGTAGATAGTCCAGGCCCGCATAGAGAGAGAGAGAGAAGCTTAATCACCATGCATGCCCACCGCGGATCGGTGACATCAACCGCTGCGGTGCACATGTTATACGTTCGCAGCAAGTGACGGAAATGGGCGCGGGCGGCGGCGCCGGGGCGTGGGGCGGCGGGGGTGGCGGCGGTGGTGGGGGCGGCGGGGCGGGGGGCGGCGCGGGCGCCGTGCTGCTGATGGTGCTGCTGGCCATGCTGCTGGTGCGGCTCGGCGAGAAGTGCATCGCGCGCCTGCTGCGCGCGCGCCGCGGTAAGGCCGCCCCGCATTGCTTCACTCATTCATTCATCATCAACCCATTATGTCCCCACTGAGGGGCACGGATCTCTTCCCTGAGGAAGGTATAGGCCATACTCCACCACGGGGGCCGAGTCCGGATTTGTGGAGGCTTGTAAGACTAGTGGCTGATCTTACTGTCTTTTCAAGCCCTAAGACCTCTGACTTGGTTTAACGACTGCCATTCGACGGCAGCCGGCACCAACTGCTAACGTGCCTTGCGAAGCACTTAACCGCTCGTAAAAAATACCACTAGTGTTAATCATAGACGGTCACCCGTGACCTATGTTGCTTAACATCCGTGATCGTTTAAGATCACACACGCAACTGGGGCTTTGAGCGATTCATTCATTAATTTTATCTTAATTATGGTCGCTCAGTAGTGTAGCAGGAAAATATTACAAAGCAAAGGCTTTAGCTTCTTTAGAGCAGCTCTGCACATAAGTATACCTATTTATAAACTCCGTTGCACAGAACAACAAAATCGTCTATAACGATAGGTGTTCTGTGCTATAACGTCGGGTTGTTATTGCTCAACTTTTAATCAAAAAATTTTTGCGTGACCAAAAATCTGTATTATTTAATTATCCCAAACAATTTAAAAGGGCTGCATTTCAACTAAATACCGACTGCTAAATGGCAGTTCAGATGCATTTTGAAAGCAGTTGGCACGACGGCTATGAAACTGTCAACCAATCGTGCAGAGCCGGTTGCAGTCACTGGGCAGTTGGCGTGTTGTTCCAACAATGAATGGCATTGCAGTCGTACCAACTGCATTCAAACTGCCTCTGAACTGCCATTTTGTTATTTTGCAATCGAAATGCAGTCGTCGGCTTAGAGCCTTAGCTACAGCCGCATTGCTGCCTACCACATAATTCATACGTCCCCTGCATGACCTAGCCCTGTATAGTAGGTAAACCACTCTATTTTGTCCTCATTTTGTATACATAGTTAGTTGGAACGAATTTTTTTTTTCCTCGTGCATTCCCATCCCGACCATAAAAAGCGTAAGATCGTCTTTTCAACGCCCACCGCCCTACTGCTTCTGCCCATTGGTGGTCTTCATTTCAGAAACTTCAACACCCTCGCTTATCCTATCGCTAGGCAGACAGAATAGTAACTAACCACCACCCACTGTAATGGGCACTTTTATAAAACAAACATGTTCCATTGCTTTGTTACGACATAATAATATACCTACTAAAATAGTAGTAATGTCATTAAATTTCTATTTAAAATTCAATGGTTATGGTAACGATCTTGTTTTTATATTGGCAGCCCGCAGACACTGCAACGTCCCTGCTCTCAGTGGTGAGTGATACAAATACACCAATACGACCAGCAGATGCCAAAATAATTACCTATTGTTTTGTTACAAAATTGTCTGTGACTCAACTGAGTCTTTCCTCATAGCCAGCAATGTGCTTAGTGACATTTTAATTAGTGTAACATGCCCGCAGCATTACTTGCACAGTTCATGCGCTTAAACAAACTGTAAAATGACATAACGAGCGACCATTAAACATTTATTATAGGCAAACTTATCGACATATTTTTCTACATAAGTAGGTACATTAGTAGGTACTAGTATCTTAAGAATAAAAGCAATGAGCCGTTTTCAGAAGCACTAAAAAAAATTATTACGGCTGTCAAAATAATGCAATTTTGGACCTCAGCCCAATAGCCATGTGTGATACATCATGAAATAGGTCTCAGCGAGCTGAACAAAAGTTACTATGACGCCAACAGCCAAATGTTTGTCCTTTCGGAGTTATATTGTATTGAAAAAGACAACTAAAATTTTCAATAAAATATAACTCCGAAACGACAAACATTTGGCTGTTGACGTAATAGTAACTTTTGTTCAGCTCGCTGAGACCTATTTTATGATGTATCACACATGGCTATTGGGCTGAGGTCCAAAATTGCATTACTTTGACAGCCGTAATTTTTTTTTTTTAGTGCTTCTGAAAACGGCTCATTCGCCTGTAGAGTGTCATTGACAATGTTTCTCAACGCAGGGCACTCCTTCGATGGCGTGGATGCCGAGAGCTACCTGCCGAGTCTCGACAACCCGCCGCCGTATGCACAAGTGGCGGCCAACGCTGGCCCCGGCGTGACCAGTGCTGGCCCCGGCGTGACCAACGCTGGCCCTGACGCGGCTAATGCTAGCCCAAAACCTGAGCCAGACGAACCGCCGCCACCCTACACCGACTGTAGGAGTCTGAAGGGGTCTTCGAGCGAGTCCCTCGAGGTCGTGTGCGAAGTCCCCAGATTTATGGACGTGCCCAGAGTTGATGACGTCCCCAGAGCGGAAGACATTACTAGAGTGGAGAACGTCCCCTCAGTGGAGAGTTTCCCCGCAGGGGAGGACGTCCCCGCAGAGGAGGACCTCCCGACAATGGAGGAGGTCCCCAACGTAGGGACAGAGGGGCCCAGCGCTCTGTGCAACTGCTGCGAGTGCGACGCGCTAAGGCAAGAGGACGCCGAGGAGAGCTGTGTGTGTGTTTAAGCAGCACCTAATATTGGCGGCCAAGGCGTTCGTTGGCAGCGGACTGTCGACTGGAGCCGAGCGGCGACGTATTCGAGCTGTGAAAGCACAAACTCTGGTTGTTGGCCAATCGGAAAACGTTTTAAGGCTGGGTTCCTCGCGCGTACGAATTGGGACTTATTGCGCTGCGCGAGCAAAATAAATGCGAGAAGTAGGTTTTTGATTTTACGTAAATACTAATCCTATGAATGGAATTTTGATGACCGACGTCACTGACACATTTAGTGATACTCGTAGTCATTTTGGTATTTTTTTATTATCCAAAACTAAGTACAGCTCAATCAAAATCATACCTAGTGATAATTTAGACTCATGTTCGCGTTTTATTTGATGCTAAAAAGTTTAAAAGTCATAAAAAAAAGACCAGCGGCCCTAGATAAACTATTTAAAGTATTTTATTAGATTTCAAATACTATCCATTAGGGAGAAAAATGTATTTTAAAATACCTGATTTAGGGGTAAGGTCGGAAAACCCAGCCTTAAAACAGATTGTGACTTGGACGACCAAACCTCTACTTTACATTCTGAGGGAATCTGTCTGTGGTCTGCCCAGCGATGGATCGTATAATGTGTAACATACCATTGATTAATACAGAACCTAAGCTTGCTATTGCTTATGAAAAAGTAAAGGAATGAATAAATGGGAATAACTCCTGTTGCGGGATCTGCTCTTATATTACGTAACTTCCCACTCTATCGGGTTAAGCATTAAGACAACTCCGAAGAGTCAAAATAAGGATGTATTGTATAATGACAGTTCGGAGTAGGATTATGCGAGACCACATTCATCATCAACCCATTATGTCCCCACCAAGGGGCACGGGTCTCTTCCCTGAGGAAGGTTTAGGCCATACTCCACCACGGAATACCGCGATACCTACTGGGAAAAAAAAGTCCCAGAATGTAACAGTGTGCATTAAGGTGGTGTGACATACCGGGAACAAGAGGGCTAAATCAGACAACTCCATACAGTGGAGTCTTAGGTACAATACAATACAATACAAATAAACTTTATTTCTCTATCCACAAATTAGGTACAAAGGTGATGTAATTGCACCCCAGGTCTATGGAGCTGAACCAATGATTTGTTCTGGGGATAGTGTATGATAAGTACCTATTGGAATTTACTAAGACGAATTTTTATATGTGTACAGTTTATGCCCTGCCTGTAGCGCGGTGACTGCGATCATTCCTTAGTGATGTAGTTATACCTGCTCTATATGTACCTAACGACGTGTCAATGTACTTAAACGACGAACAGTCGACAGCACGTTAACCTTTACATTTGTGCAATGTTGTGGGCAACTGTACAGTTGAAATTTAAAATAAGAAATGTAAAGGTTAAGGTGTTGCTAACTGTCCTATTGAAATAAAAAAATAAACTAATTCAATGAGCCGTTTTCAAAAGAACTAAAAAAAATAAAATAATACGGCTGTCAAAGGAATGCATTTTTGGACCTCAGCCCAATAGCCATTTGTGATACATCATAAAATAGGTCTCAGCGAGCTGAACCAAAGTTACTACTACGCCAACAGTCAAATGTTTGTCGTTTCGGAGTTATATTTTGTTGAAAATGTTAGTTTTTTTTTTAATACTATATAACTCCGAAAGGACAAACATTTGGCTGTTGGCGTCATAGTAACTTTTGTTCAGCTCGCTGAGACCTATTTTATGACGTATCACACATGGCTATTGGGCTGAGGTCCAAAATTGCATTCCTTTGACAGACATATTATTTTTTTTTTTAGTTCTTCTGAAAACGGCTCATTCAATTTAGCTAGAATTTAGGTGAAATATACTCAACTCAGTAGTCACGTAAAAACTTACTTAATCCTTGCAGATGGTCACTTTTACCAAAAATAATAGCAAGGCCCTACCGTAGTACTTAGTGAGCTATATAATCAAGTATCACTTGTAAAAAAACTCTGGATCTCGTTCGTTTTATTTAAATAAAACATTCATACAACAAGTTTATATTTTATTGCTCCTACCTGGCCACAGTAACTACGTCTATGGCAGATCATCATTTATATTTTAGTGAAGGTTGACGTGCTGTACGGAACCGAAGCCTAACACATTCAAACTCATAAACCCAGTCTACCGATGTGCAGTCAACTACAACTTGACCTTTAGCCTTGACCTTCAACGTGTCAGGCTGAGTGAATCGCTGATATTATCCAGATTAAACTACTGTGACGTCGTCTATGGTGGCTGTATACTCGGTCGGACGAAGAGGTTGATCCAACGTGTGCAAAACGCATGTGCACGTTTCTGTTTCAAAATCCCTCCTAGATCCCACGTTAGTCCATACTTGGACGCAGCAAAGCTTCTGAACATGGAGGCTCGTCGGTATTTGCACCTTGCCAAACTACTCTTTGGAGTAATACGTACAAAAACCCCATCTTATCTGTTTAGCAAGCTTAAGTGGGCTACCAGACAACGCAATGTACACAAAGAGAGGATCCTGACACCGGCACACCGGACCATGGCTTTCCGTGGTAGTTTCAGGTATGCGGCGTCCAAGTGTTGGAACAACATTCCTCCTCCTCTCCGTGAAGCGACTAGTGGGTGTGCCTTTGGGCGTAAGCTCAGGGCATATCTGCTGGAGCTTCAGAAACCACCCCTCCCTTCCCTTCCAACCCTTCGCCGCAACTACAGACATGAATCTGTAATCGCATAGCGGGACTGTGAAGTGCTGTATCTATAATATTTCTCTGTATATTTCTATGTACATATTTTGGTTCCTTCTTAATTACATTATCCATATATATTTTTGTTATATTTATTAATTAATTTATACTTAATAGTCTTGTCTGTTTCTTGGTAATAAACTATTTTAAGTACTTAATCTATTCTGTACATAAGTATTATGTTCCTTATTTTTCTGTACATAAGTATTAAGTTTTTTAAATTCTGTCATCGCTGTACCACACCGCGGTCTGTGACGCTCGCGGAGTATCATTTGGCACTGACTGAAAATCAGCGCTGAAGGCTTTTCCTTCAGCATAATGCTGAGTCAGCTGCCATTTATAACAGCAGTGACACGCCGTGATCTTTATTTTCCTCCTGTTTTCTTCTGATTCTTTGTTTTGTACTAATTTTATGGTTTAATTTTTGGATTTATTTTGTTTTGTGGCGTGTGTTTTGTTGTTATAATAAATTTTTCTTCTTCTTCTTCTTCTTTACATTTTAGTTGCAAAGTAATGAAACTAAATAAAGTGCACGCAGGGCGTATATTCTGCGAAAGCATTGTAGTACAATGACAGCTGTATGAGCATGGCGATTTCATTGCTGTTTCACACAGAACATGTTCAGAGTGCGTATACTGAGTTTTGTCGTTCACTTTCGATAGCGAGAGCGTTTGCGTTTTGCATAGGAGTGACAAAGCGCGCCATCTAGTTGTCTCTTTGTCACTCCTATGCAAATCGCAAACGCTCTCACTATCGAGAGTGAATGAAAAAACTCAGTATACGCACTCAGAGTGCTTATAGTTACTGAGTTTTTTCATTTCACTTTCGATAGCGAGAGCGTTTGCAATTTGTATAGGAGTGACAAAGAGACAACTAGATGGCGCGCTTTGTCACTCAGTGCTGTTTCAAGTCTACGCGAGCAGGTTTATCAATAGACGTCAATGGTATGAAAAATAACGTCACGTGACGCAACTGTGTATGTCATTGTAATATATTGCACCATAAATCGAGGCCCGTCTCCGGCTGCACGCTTTGCATTCACACAGCTGGGGACGTTTTTGGACAATGCCTCGTGCGCGTGGCTGTTGCATAGCGCCTCGTTTGGGGTGCTCGTCTGGCGGTGGTGCAGGTGTGGACAATCTGGTGGGGCATGGTCTGCAATATGTTCGAATCGCGGACAGGCTATGTCGCTACTTCTCCATCAACAGAATGAGCCGTTTTCAGAACTAAAAAATAAAAAAAGTTATATTGTAAACTTTTTGTCCGGATTTACTTACGGGTGTTGTTATATCGGAAGAGTCCGACCAGGTTTCGCTCAGATTCGCAGAGCTTCATCATCGTGAGCAGAGACGTAGCTCGCGTCAAAAAGTTTACAATGTGTTGTGCTTACGAAAGTTTTAGTTCAAAAAAGTTATATTGTATTGAAAAAAAAAACTAACGTTTTCAATAAAATATAGCTCCGAAACGACAAACATTTGGCTGTTGGCTTCATAGTAACTTTTGTTCAGCTCGCCGAGACCTATTTTATGATGTATCACACATGGCTATTGGGCTGAGGTCCAAAATTGCTTTCCTTTGACAGCCGTTACATTTTTTTTTAGTTCTTCTGAAAACGGCTCATTGTGAGGCGAGCGCTTATCACAAATATTCCATGTGTATAAGAGCTCCCGAGTCTTTGTCAGTCCAACAGGAAGCGTCCGGAAGGCCTGACGTTGATACCCTGGGAAATCTAAAGCTGGGAAACGGACTCTACGTGTGTTACATTCGCTTTGTTAGACTTAGATTGTGCTGTTAGACGCTACATTCGCCCCTTCGCACTCAGCGTGCACCCTGGGAGCTGCAGGGGAAGAAGAAGCTGCGAGATGTACGTCCAAAAGTATTCGGCGCTTTTGGGGCAGTACATTTTTGTGTCCTTGCGATCGAAACCTCTGGGGTTTGGGGAGTTCAGGGAATGCCTTTATGAGAGAGACAGGTCGCCGCTTGAGGGACCGTTGCTGCCGGATTGTGACTGCCGCTCTGGGCCTGTCTTATGCAGAGGATTTCCCTTGCAGTGCAGCGAGGTAACGCTGCCAACGTAGTGGGAACCTTTGCGAGGGATGTGTCTCGAGGCCCGGGCGGCTTATTTTTTATTATTATGTTTTCTGTTTCTGTCCTTTCTGTTGTTTGTTATTCGTATAATTTTCTCATTTATGTTTGACGTAGGTAGCTATTTGCGACTGAATTGAATTTTAATATGTGAATATTTTGTTTATGTAATGTGTTAATTTAATGTACTATAAGACTGTATGTACAGTCGACAGCACATCATCGTATACACCCTTGCACTCTACTCCGTTGCATTACGGGCGACTTTACTACTAAAATGTGAAGGTTGACGTGCTGTCGACTGTACTGTTAAGTAATAGGGTAGTTTCCAGGGTCAAAATAATTTAATTCTATTTAGTCCGTATTTTAGATTATAAAAAAATAAAAAAATAAGTAATAATAATAATATAATAATAAACTCACACCCGTTATCCCCGAAGGGGTAGGCAGAGGCACCAGTCTGTAGAACTGGACCCACGTTTTGCCGAGTTTATTAGGTCCCAAACGTGACAAGTGGCAAACCTGTCGCCGTTATCCGGGCACAATTTATCAGCGAATGGTGTTGCTGTACAAACAAATGTACGTAACTAAAAGTCATTGGTACATGCGTGGTTCGAACCCAGACCCTCATGATCGAGAAGCAAGGGTCAACCCCACTACGCCACCACCGCTTAAAAAAATAAGTATTTTTTCTTTTTTCGATTAAACAAAAAATAACAAAGATATAGCCCATTGAAGTTACGTGTGACGTCACTCAGTGCTACAAAATGCAGCACGGCGTGACGTCACACGTAACTTTAATGGGCTATATATTTTTCATTTTTGGTCTAATTTACAAATAAAAAAATACGTGTCCCTTATTTTTAAATAATCTAAAAGACGGACTAATTAATTTTTTTTGGGAAACTAGCCTATTTGTTTGTCTATTCAGTTCGAAGAAGTCTTCATAACAAATGTAACTTAATGAACATAAAAAAACGTTTCCAAGTAGGACGAAAACATCGAGGTCGGCATTTCAAGTGCTTTATTAAATAACTTAAAACTTACAATAACGTAAATGCGAATATCTTAAGCGTTACAACTTCAAATATTAATAAATAGGTACTTAACTTAATAAATGCAAATTTTTAGTGAGCTTTACAATATACAATAGTTTAAAATATGTGATACAAAGTTGTAGTCGCCGCGGTACCTACCCTTGGCGATAAAGGTACCCACTATGTCAAATTTCCTTAGTAAAATTAAAGGATATAAGTTAACACAAAATTGGGAACAAAATAAATAAAATATTAATTGTTACATTTAATAACTACAAACCATAGAGAGATCTAACATAAATATTTAAGTTACAAAATATTTTGGTGTCTTCCTTCCTAGTCTTCCTAAATAGTCTAACTTACACAATAAATAGATACAATTTCGATTTAATAAATGCAGTCTTCGCACACAACTGTAGCACCAACGTTACGATTATATCTAAAATACTTTAAATAGATTAATTTTATAACCTACCTAGTTTTATTTTAACTACACAGGCCATTTAAAAATAAGCTTAAGAGGATTTTCAGGATCATACGCCTACATATCGCTAAATAATAAATACCTACTTTCCCCGGAATGGAAAATTACTCTACGCATTAGTTAGCCAGCGATTACTGATAGAGTCACGGAACCAACGCTGGTGGACCAATTCGGAACTTGGAACATTATTGTGTTTTCAAGTGGGCTGCACTTAACGTAAAAGTTTTTTATCTTAACAACTAATAGCATTGAATTCACTCAGACTCTTGAACGAATCATTGACGAGTTGTCGCAATCAATAGGCTATTGACAGTGTGAAAAAAACAGTATTATTTTGGTCTACTTCATTATTTTACCTAAAATTATTATTTATAAAAAATATAGGATAAAAATAGATAATGATGTATCTGCAACCATTGCTCAGTAAAATTGCATCTGTCATTCATGTCTATGTTACGTTCATTGGTTTGTTTACTGATCAATGACGTCATAATTCCTATGCGACGACAGATTGCCAAGATAGCTTTTTGGCGGCTTATTTCCAAAGTAAATTTTCGTTTGCCTTTTTTTTACGAAAGAATTTATAATTACCACTTTCTGAGGACTCCATGAACACCAACAAAACATATGAGATGGTTTTCAGAAATCTGTCAAACTAGCCTATACTAGTAATCCCCGTTTGTCGTGATGCCTCACAGTGCGTCCCTACCTTGAAGTATACTATAATAGATCACCCCCAGATGTCGTGTGGTGCGGTGTCAGTCCCCAGTGGTGCGAGTGTCGCGCTCACAGCCTATGCTCACAGCTCGGCGGCGGAGTGGCGGCGGCGCACGTAGCGCGCGAAGTAGTCGGGCCGCCAGCACTTGCACGAGCCGGGCACCAGGAACCAGTCGTAGTACAGCCGCACCTGCCGATGCCGATGCCGATGCCGCCCACGCATTCTTTGTTATATTTACTTTACTCGCGACACCACAAGCCAGCAAAGTCTCGTCAAAATATGCGTCTACAGTCGACAGTATGCGATGGGGGTGTTGATTTACAGGAAATAATCTAATCTACTTTTAGAACTAAATGCATCATCATCAACCCATTATGTCCCCACCGAGGGGCACGGGTCCCTTCCCTGAGGAAGGTATAAATAGGCCATACTCCACCGCGGGGGCAGGTCCGGATCGGTGGAGACTTGTAAGACTAGTGGCTGGTCTTTCTGTCAGAAATTTTTCAAGCCGCCCTAAGGCCTTTGACTTGGCTTAACGACTGCCATCTATCGACGGCAGCCGGCACCAACTTCTTAACGTGCTTTGCGATGCACGGAACTGCTCGGAAAAATGCCACTAGCATTAGTCATAGACAGTGACTCATCCATGGACTGAACGCGCCGTATGTTGCTTAACCCTAGTTATCGTTTAAGATCACTCAGGCGGCCCAGCCTACGAGCGATCCTCTAAACTATACGCATGCAGGTTAAAAAAAGAGAGAAAATATGCGGCAGAAACTAAAGAAAATAAGTTGATCTGCAACCAAAAAAAAAATTCGATATTTTTGTCTGCGCTTCCACCTTCCACTTTAACATCGTCGTTCAAACGGCACGTTCAGGGAGGGAGGTATGTGTAGTCTCACCTGGAAGCAGCCCATCTCGTCGTGGCCGTCGCAGTGCGTGGGCTTGGCGTCCCCCCCTGCGGCGCCCTGCCCCGCGGCCCCCCCGCCGCCCCCGCCGCCGCCCGGCGCGGCGCCGGCGCGCTTCTGCAGGTACTGCTGGTACTCCTGCGGGGGCGAAGCGGTTACACGGATGCCAGTCGCTAGCACGGGCTCTCTGCCGGGCGGGGTCGCCACACGGAAGAAGTTTTAGCTACTCGGCTGTGAGCTGCCGACTATTTATCCCTTCGGAACAGACATGGGTTTATGTGTTTGTGCTGGAATCATTTTGAAACGAAGTTTTCGTAATGTAAGCTCACTTGTACATAGTTAATTACTTCTTTCTTCATCTTCATCATCATCAACCCATTATGTCCCCACCGGGGCACGGGTCTCTTCCCTGAGGAAGGTATAGGCCATACTCCACCACGGAGTCCAAGTGCGCATTGGCTTAGGCTTGTCTGGTCTTACTGTCAGAAGTTTTCTAATCCTACTGTGCCTACTACTACGGATTACTTCCTGATCCTTTTAATTAATGTTTTGATTCTTAGCAATCAAAGGATCATTGCGGTAAAGTTATTTGTTAAATCAGCTACAACATGGTATACAGACGTACAGACCCCAAGTAGGTAGGTACGTCATTCAGGGAAACTTCTTTGTGCACGCCGTAATAGGTAGATAACTGTTGATCAACCGAAAGAATCCTGTCAGAACAAGTTCGTTCCACCTGAAAGTGTGTTCCTGTTGTGCACGTTTAGTGTAGCTAGGTAGAAGTGTTGCGGCTGCTGTAGTGTAGGGGGGAGTAGCGGGATAGAGCAGCGTGCTGCTCTGTGGCTGGGTGGGATACTGCGGCTGCAGCGAGATAGAACCTAGAAATCTGGGGGCTAGAGTTGTGCAGCTGAGGGGACCTGGAAGTCTTATCTGTCTTTTCTAAAAAGGGCTGGAATACTGCAGCTGCGTGGTACTTGCAAATGTGGGAGCTAGGGCAGTGCAGGTGCGGGGTACCTGGAAGTCTTGAGGCTGGGAAGGCGCGGGCGCGGGCGGGGCGGGGGGGTAGTGCAGCTCGGCCACCAGCAGCGACACCCAGCGCGGCGACGACAGGCAGCCGCCGTCCAGGTAGTGGCAGCGCGACTGCATGCATCTGAGCGGGGAACTCCGTTTGACACAACGATGATTACATCCATGCTTTGAGACGCTCAGCAGTCAATCACTGACAGACGCTACTGTCTTTCCAATAAGTAAGTTCTTTGTATCTAAGTATTTGTAAAACTATCACTGTCAGGTTAATCAAAGTAATGTAGAAATTAATGAGAGACCCGGACACGGACATTGATATTAATAGCGACAGTATCCTCGTGCGGCCCAATGTCAATTGTTATTGTTATTTCAACCCATCATGTCCCCACCGAGGGGCACGGATCTCTTCCCTGAGGAAGGTATAGGCCGATACTCCACCACGGGGGCCAAGTCCGGATTGGTGAAGGCTTGTAAGACTAGTGGCTGGTCTTACTGTCAGAAGTTTTCAAGCCGCCCTAAGGCCTCTGACTTGGCTTAACGACTGCCATCTACCGACGGCAGCCGGCACCAACTGCTTAACGTGCCTTGCGAAGCACGGAATCGCTCGGAAAAATGCCACTAGCGTTAGTCATAGACGGTGACCCATCCATGGACTAAATGCGCCGTATGTAGCTTAGCCTTAGTGATCGTTTAAGATCACTCAGGCAGCCCAGGCTACGAGCGATTCAAATGTACAAAATCAATTGTGTTCAAGGTCGGGCCGCAAGAGGGTATTGCAGCAGTCAGGCGACGGCTAACTGCGAAGTTTTTTAGGAGTGCGTGAGTAGGCTCTCTTCTCATTATTTATGTATAAATCTTAGCTTATATATAACTATTTCCTTCTCAAATGCTTGTATTTTAATTTATTCTTCACTGACACTCGTTTTTTGCGGTGACTTAATGGTTAGTTTTTCTTAATTACTAGTTTTTAATATTTTGTGGCTATCAGTGGAAGCCTGTTAATGAATTTCTGTTTCTATATTTTTTTTAAATACTATTAAGTTATATAATGTCAATGGCTTTCCTAAAACTAAATAAATAAAATAAAATAAATAAAACTGTGTTTACCTCGGCTGTTCATTTTAAGGTAAAGATCATAGAGATCTTATTCAAGGACGCAACTTCGAAAACAACCTACCTCTGAGAGGCTCGACAGCGGCACTGACCTGGTAACCTCGATGGTCTGCGTGAAGTACCCCTCGTAGGGGATCTGCACGACGTAGCGCCAGACGCCCTGGTAGTTGCGCGCGAACACGGGCGTGGCGTACTCCACGCGCGCCGGGCATGGCGTCGGCGGGCCCTGCGGGGGTGCGGGCGGGGACGGGGCGGGGGGACGGGGGGCGGGCTGCAGGTTACAGTGCACGGCTCTTATCCCTCATCTCTCATACAGTAACCTACACTAGACACACCGCAGCCTACACTTGTGTTACATACTTGTCTGGATTATGGATAATAAATGTTCTACTTCTTCTTCTTCAGTAATGTTATGTTAACATTACTGAAGAAGAAATCTATTGGCCGAAGTGCTTACAGAAAAATAAGACCGACGCCGACGGTGCTAATAGTAGATTATCGTATGAGAAACCTCTAAGGGATTAGGCAGTTAGGGCAAGGTTGGGGATGGGATGACCCCTATCGGGAGTTATGGCCCTAACCTTGCCCTAACGTCAGGTCAGGACTCCTAACGACAGTAAAGAAAGTTACAGATTATGGACAGCTTGCACCACTTCCTAAATGTCACATAAGTCACTGTTTAGATCGATTTTTTATGAAGAATTTAGATAACTAGATGCTGTTTGAGCCACATTTGAGAGAGTGGAGACTTCAGTATTGTCTCCTTAATTTGATTTTTGGCATGGTTAGATTAGTTCCTCTACTTGACCCAGTCAGAAGGTTCACGCGGGTTTCCTCACGATATTTTCCTTAACAGTTGCCAAGTGGTTATGATACAGTGACTGAGGTTATTTACATAGATGACCCGTTCTAACTTTGAAGACAAAGCAATTAACTAGTACAATGCCAGAATCGATCTTTGGACCTCTCGCCAGTGTACCGTTTACCGCGTGGTGGGTGCGGCATAACTACTTATGCTTATATTATATTATATGTAACGCCGGTATATCTAGGTACCAATTTATGTAACAAAAATTAAGGCGGAAAGAAAACAATTTTTTTACAGACTAGGTATTTATTTATATCAAGGAGAATAGGGAATGGATGAAAATATCAGAAGTGCTTGATATATTTTTTTGGTGATAGGAATAACCTTCCTTAGCGCGAGAAAAAAGTTTAAATTTTTTTGGCTTCGTAGTTAATTTTTTAATAATCTTAATATTTTTCCCACAGAACAAAAAAAAAAGAGTAGAAATAGTGACATGACCTATCAGTAGGAAAACCAGTGTGACCAAACTCACACACACAAATCAAAAGCACACTGTGAATACCAAGCTGCCATTGGCAAATAAAGGCAATTCTGAAAAGGTCTACATCACAAAAGTTCCAAGTAAAATATGAACCTTTTCAATCATATAAACAATGATCAAAATCAAATGATAATTATGAAATTAAGTTTGACATACGATCTTTGCTTTGTAGTACCGCTACTCTACATTAGATGGAACTACCGCCGCGTGTGATCGTCAAGAAGCTTTAAGTTTTATGCCATAAAGTCGAATATTGAAAAATAACTATCTGCTATGTTGCTACTCAGGCTAAGGATGGGACATATTGCCACATCGACAAATTATAGAACTGTTTCATAAAGCGACAGTTGAAAATGAATTTGTTATGACAATGTTTCTTAATCATTTATTTTTTTAGTATCTACATTGACAAAGTAACATAATGTATTCCCTTCTGCCAAACTGTACCACAGTTCGATGTAAATTACGCAGCCGGCTACCATATTAACTGTCCTTCTGGATGATTGGCTACGCAATGTACCTAAAATGGAATTCTCATAATCTAAATATAGTCGCTTTATGAAACGAAGCCCAGCAAACTTATCGTGTACAATTTATAGAGAATAAGAAAGCCTATTGTATATATTTTTTTTAACTGTAACTTTTATTTGTCTCTTGCTTCTTGTGTGCAATAAGGAATATTGTTTTTTTTTACGTAGCCTCGATTGCCACAGAACAGAAAAAAAGAGTACAAGGAGTGACATGACCTATTAGCAGGAAAACCAGTGTGACCAAACTCACAAATAAGCCAAAACCCACACTATGAATGCCAAGCTGCTATTGGTAAATAAAGGCAATGCCGAAAAGGTCTACATAATAAAAGTTCCACGTAACATATGAACCTTTTGGTGATATAAACAACGATCAAAATCAAATGATAATGATGAAATTAAGTTTGACATTAGATCTTTGTTCGTAGTACCGCTACTCTACACTAGCTGGAAATCCCGCCGCGTCTGACCGTCGAGAAGTTTTATGTGATAGACCATAAAGTCGAAAATTAAAAAACAAGTATGTGCAATGGTGCTTCTCAGCTATGGATGGCCTATCGACAAATTATAGAATTGTTTCGTAAAGCGACAGTTGATATTTAATTCGATGTAAATTACGCAGCCTGTTAGTATACTAACCTACCTTCTGGATGATCGGCTACGCAACGTATATGGAATTCTCATATGAAACTAACCATAGTCGCTTTTGAAACGAGGCCCAGCAAACTTATCGTATGTATAGTTTGTTTATTTTTTTATTTATTTATTTAAAATGACATTTGCCAACGAAAGTCACGAGACTTCCCCATAGATTTATGGAGTAAGCGTTGATTAAATTATCTAGACCCCCCCAGATGATTTTACTACACGAGCACATCAAATCATCTAACTTTGAAATTATGCATGCGGGTTTAGTTTTGATGACAATACGCCAATCTATACTAATAAAAATTACATGTTTTTTGAACTTAAACTTTCGGCACAACACATTGTAAACATTTAGTCCGGATCTACTTACGGGTGTTGTTTTGTCGGACGAGTCCGACTAGGTTTCGCTCCGATACGCAGAGCAGTGAGTGGGTTGTGAGCAGAGACGGACCTTGCGTCGTTCGGTTGCTCGTCTCAAAATGGGATGGGTAAGTTGATCCGGATTAAAAGTTTACAAAAATGACATGATACTGCAGTCAGGACCACATTCTCGCAAAGGAATTAAACAGCGTCAAGGAACATGATCAATAAATTTTGCGCAGTATCAAAAATAATTGCAACTAAAAATGTGTTAAATAATAATAATAATAATAAAAGATGATAATAAACACTTACATACAGGCACATACATTGCCCCTGGCCCCACCCTTGGATACCCTGTGTCGTGGGCACCAGAAACAACGACGTCACAAACATGTAAACATACAAGACCTGGGATTGTTTTTTGTCCCCAGCCGGGATTCGAACCCGGGATCTCTCGCATGGTAGTCAGATGCACTAACCACTGCGCCACAGAGGTCTTCAATTAAAATAAAATAACGACAATTATTTTCCCAAAGTACCTAATAAGACGCAGGTACTCTACCTAAAGTACCGATAATTATTTATTACTGCTAAGTCATAGACAAAATATTATCGATAGATTTTTATAATGTTGTGTCCCAGCTGAATTGAGTAGCATTTGAGTAGCATTCAAATGTTGACAGAAATTTCTAGAAAAAGTACACAGTCTTCGACGAAAATTGAACATTATTTTCCAGTAAATAAAGGTGGTTTTACTTTCTCACTTTCGGATTGCTTTCCTTGTTCATGTCATTGCAAATTTAATTTCTATTAAATTAAATACAATGGAAATACTACTTACCGATGGAATGTTACGGCATGATCGGTACATTTTGGTCCCCAACTTTTATTTTTGCACTCTAACACAGCACAATAAGGCATTTTTGTAGAGTTTTCACAATTGTTTTCTTTACTACAAGCGCACGGCAACTGAGGTAAGAAAAACTGTCATAGACTACGCTTAGGCAATACATTGCTAATTTGAGGCACGCGGGCACCGCCCACTTACGATTTCTACTCTTTTTTTTTTGTTCTGTGATTTTTCCATTCGTAGTTCTGGGCTCAGTACGGCATATCAGACATATTCCTTGGTCCGCTACGTATGAAAAAAAAAATCTGGTGACAATGACAGCTTTCCAAGGTGGATTTTTTTTTATACGTAGCGGACTAAGGAATATGTCTGATATGCCGTACTAAGCCCAGAACTACGAATGGAAAAATATTACGTATATTTAAAAATTAACTACGGGGCCAAAAAAATTGAAACTTTTTTCCCGCGTTAAGGAAGGTTATTCCTATTACCAAAAACAATATCAAGCACTTCTGATATTTTCATCCATTCCCTATTCTCCTTGATTTATATCTACCTACTGCATATAAGGAGTGTTTTAGAGGAATCCTGTTTCTAGAAATTTATTTTATAACAGAATAACAGAAAACTGTTATTCTGTTATAAAATAAATTTATAGAACCGATTTAATTTGATTAAAACTCGATTTTTAAAATATACCTCAAATCAAGTTCAAATAGTTGTGTGGTGAAGGGAAATTTAAAAAAATACAACTCGTGAAAACGGGTGTACACTACCACCGAGGTTTCATAATTTCTTTTAAGGATTGAACTTTCCTTCCCTTGGTGGCGCTAGTGAACCGGATGTAGGTAGCCCCATGATAATATTTGACGACAGAATATTTAAACCATAATATAATAAACTATTACCTAACTGCTTAGGTGTTTTAGAGGAATATTAATAGCACCAAGGTCCGACTTGTTCCAAAGAGACTTTTTTAGTGACTTAATAGGTGGGGCTCACCTCATATCGGGGCACGGCGGCGTGCGCGGCGGGCGGCGGCGCCCCGGGGTCCTCGCGCCGTTCCAGTGATCCCGCGGCCGGGGACGGCTCGCCGTTTATGGCGCGGTACAGCATGCAAAACCTGCGGGGCAACGGAAAACATACTTTAAAATATAACATAACATTTACATACAGGCACATACATTTCGTCTGGCCCCACACTAGGATACCCTGTGTCGTGGGAACCAGAAACAGCGACGTCACAAACATTTAAACATCCAAAACCTGGGATTCTTTTTTTTTTGTCCCCAGCTGGGATTCAAACCCGCGACCTCTCGCATGGTAGTCAGATGCGCTAACGGCTGCGCCACAGAGGTCGTTTTTGTGAAATAACATCTCAGAAATAACATTACCTATCTTTATCCTTCTTCATTCTCTATGGGTGTTGTGATTTTTTTTTGCGTGAAATGGAACGTTGGTACTCAATGCGTTTCGTTTCATGGAAAAGTGTAAATTTTTTTTTACTACCTTATACAACATCTTTGTTTTCTTCAAAGTCAAAGTCAAAGTCAATTTTTTTTATTTATAATACAAATAGAACATTTACTTTATGAACGTCAGAGTTGTTAGTTTCACAATTAATAGATTACATGGAGAAGAAACTAACAAAGAAACTCCACATTTATTCTTTTCAAAACAAATAAAATAATAAAAAATAAACATGATACACCAATATCATAAACATGCCATTTAATACGATAGTTAAATTGTCAAAATAACGAAATAGGTTTACGTAGCGAAACGCAACATATTTACTTCTTTGACATTGACAGTTTCACAGACGTCAGACGTCACTCGTTCCAAGATTTTTGTTCCAACATTTCAAATCGTTCGCGGATTTTTAGGTTAGAAACCTAATTTCTTTTTGTTTCTTACAAAAGCCAGTAATTCCCATGTGCCGCTCCGCGCTATAATGTCTTCAGCTCTGATCAGGCAGGCCCTCGAATTCGTTGACCAAGAAGGTAGCTTACAGCCTAAGTCCAGCGAGTCGCCACCTTTGTGCGTGTGATAAAGTTGTTGTTTGTTTCAGGCACCGCGCGTTCGGGTAAGAAGCGCCGCGCGCCGCCGGCCGCCCGGGGTCAAGGTGGGTGTTTCATCACTATTTAGTGCTCATACGTCACGTGTGACATAACTGCTGAAGGTGTCGTTTAAACTCGGCACTAGCCCGTTCGCGTCGTCTTCGAGGTAGTACACTCGTACTGAAAAACGCCAATCCGTAAGTTTTATCATGTTCAGAGCGATATTTTTTATTGCAGTTAGATATCCCATATTGTACAGTTCCTCCACTCAATACTTTATCTCTATGATCTTTGTTTTAACTCATCTGGTGAAGAAACTACAGTTTCTTTAAACAGTGACCAGTAGTTAATTTTGGGCCATACAGTAAGTCCATAGGTTATTGTTGCTTTACGTTTCGCTGACAGTAGGTCACCCACAATAAGTAAGTTGATGTTTTTATAGCTGTGAGCTCATTAGAATACTAACAGTAGGTATAGTGTAACAAAGGTGTGGTTTTTGTGACCAAATATTTGTTAATTAGGTCGAGTGGTATTAATAATAACTTTGAACATTTCACCTCCAAATTACAGATATTTTATAACAATGTTAGAATACTCTACTTATATTAAGAAGTGCTATTGCACTCCCTATTGGGAAGGACTGTCATAATAATCCATTTTTTTGAGTATCATTGTACTCTGGGTAGTGATTCTAACTAGTGAAATAAATTTCTCAGAGCGTCGTCCCCGCAAGAATAAGAATCCACGCAAGTCTGGTCCACAGCACACAGAGGTTGACCGCACGGACGATAACGTGAAGAAGCTGCTGGCGCTGTCCAAGCCTGTTGCTGATCAAGCTCTCACTGACAAGGTTTGCTTACTTCAGGATAAAACATACCAATGTGGTTGTGGTCCAAACAAAACACTACTGCTGTGAATTATATACGTATGGACGGCAACTGTGTTGGTTTTTTATCCTCTACAGATGGTCTTAGATGGCCGCATGAGTGTTTTTAAATTTTGTTGTCTGTCTGGTTATCACGTAACACAGTGTCCTACGAGTTGGGACAACAATTGATTGTGTTGTGTGCAGGTTATTTTATATTCACGGCTTATGTTTGGTCGAGAAATGTCTGTGTACGAAGACAGTCTATCAAATTTTGGTAGATTAATCCATTTTAGAGTTGGCCAAAGACAAAGTGTGGAAATCTAGAGGAGCGGCTTTTCTTCAGCAGTGGGCCACAATTTTGGCTACAAAAAATTCCTTATTAATTATATAACTGATGAATTTAGATGAACATTAATCTTAAATTGAAATAGGTTTTCTTTTCTACTTAACAATCTCGCATCTGATAAGTGTGAGAACGACATTACTATGCAGATGATTATAATTTCATTTGCTATTGCTGTAACGAAAGTAAATACAGTAGTTAGTTATTTACTTATTTCGAACAAACCAGCGTTATAATTTGATTACTTAATCTTTAGTGCATGTTGCTTCGTCACATTTGATTAGATTGCTTGAACATAGCAAGGTGAATTAAATGCTCCTTGCACATAGTTTTTTTGTTAGCATTTAAAACTCAATCAATCGGCAGTAGCTGACTAGAACTGTCATAGTTAGTCATAGCGGTCACCCACTCTACGTGATTGTTTAAGCGCTTCTCTTAAGTCCCTGTACCAGGCCTGTTTCACTACGCGTGTCGGTATCGAACGCGTAAGTACATGCGGCGACCATTCCAGAGTGGCAAATAGGAAGGTAGGAATTCAGGCGCCAGAAGATGTAAGAGTTACGCGGTAGAAAGAGAGGCAACATGTAGGTGAATATCTCGACCTCTGTGGGGCAGCGGCGAGCGCATCTGACTACCATGCGAGAGGTCCCGGGTTCGAATCTCGGCTGGGGACAAAAAAAAAAGAATCCCAAGTCTTGGATGTTAATAAACATGTTTGTGACGTCGCTGTTTTTGGTTCCCACGACACAGGGTTTCCTAGTGTGGGGCCAGAAGCAGTGTATGTGCCTATATGTAAATGTTATGTCAATATAAAGTACCTTTTTTAGCGCCGTGCGATCTGAATTGCGCCTAATTGTATCGCTGCTAGAGTCCTTTTTCCTTCAATTGATTTTGCGGAGTGAATCTTCTGTACCTGTACTACTATTATTTGATGAAGCTTTGTGTGAATTTTGATTGTGTTTGTAATGTATTTTTTTTATTATTATTATTATTATTATTAATACGTTTATTGCACATAAGTAAAAATTACAATGGCAACGCGGCGGACTTAATGCTACAAGCATTTTCTACCAGTCAACCGCAGGAGGTGTATGAAAGTAACTGATAGGCATACTGTAATTTTAGATAAGATAAATACATGAAAAGTACACATAATCTAATAAAATACAATACAATACCATACAATACAATACAATACAATACAATACAATACAATACAATACAATACAATACAATACAATACAATATAATACAATACAATACTATATAATATAATATAATATAACAAATACATATTTATGTGTAATAAATAAATATTCAGTGAGAAAAAAAAACTATTATGTATTCTGTGGCCGTACTCAAGGCCGGCATTCCCTCCCGGCAGCTGGTGCGCCGCGCGGCGGCCGGCCAGCCGGTGTCTGACTTCATCCCGGTGCCGCGCGGCGCCGAGCCCGAGAGGTCCATACTATTCCCGGAGGAAAGCTTCAACAACTTCGAGGCGGAGCTCTTCACCAGTTAGGCTAACACGTGAGTCTCTGGTTGTTTTGGTTCTTGTTGCTATACGACTAGAGCGCCCGCTGTAGCCTATATATAACCTATGTCCACCCTGAACGTACATTCTATATTATTGAGGAGCAAACATTCAAACAGTAATTTGTCCACCGGCTTGGGTAAATGGAAAAATGTAACGGACCTTTGTAGAAAACACTGTTTGAAACAGTTGATTTTAATATGAAAGCATAGAGGACAAAGAATGTGAAGCAAAAATTGAGTATTTTATCAACTGTAGGTACAAATTGGTGTCGCCGGCTCATTTTTCCGAAAAATGTGACAAATCACTGTTTGAATGAATGCTCCTCATAAACTAGTGAAAGAATTTTTAAAATCTGTTATTTAGTTTTGGAGATTACCCCCCTACACGAAAACTTACAAATATTTCCTCTTTATAATATTAGTAAAGTACATGGATGAGCGAGCTTTGCTCGGTTTTTTTTTGTAATCTGGTTTTTCGAACTCCCAATAATAGTTTTTCTCGCAAAAGAAGGAAATTAAAAAAAATATCAGGATTTGAACCGGAGTCTTTTCGTTTCCGGACCGCCCGATTTCCCACCTGAGCTATTACAACCCTGCAGATCGATGCGGAAAATACCTTCGTAACCTAATGATCAGTCTTTAATTGCCTAAAACACGGATAAAACGACGTTTTATAGAAATCAAACCTACCTAGATCAATTAATCGCCCCCGAAACCACCTGCATACTAAATTTGTTGTTAAACTGATAGAGTGAAAGGACATTTGATTGTGTTGTGTGGAAGTTATTATTACTAGCTGATCCACCAATCGTTGTTTTGCTATATTAATTAGACTACGACTTATTCTCAGACCTACGAAATTATATAAAAATCCGTGGAGCCATTCTTTCTTTGCCTAGTCTCTACATCTATGAAATGGCTTGCTTTGCTCACAGTCATAGAAACATATTTAAAACGTACTGCGAAGTTTACAGCTTTAATACAAGATACCCAAATAAAATCGTGGGCCCCCCTTGTAAAACAGAATTGCCAAAGAAGCTGCTATCGAATGCTGATAAAAATATACAACCGCCTACCAAAATTACTAAAAGAGCTACCTTTAGTCCAATTTAAAAGGAAATTGCACAAATGGCTAGTAGAAAAATGTTTTTATTCAGCTGTAGAATACCTTGACATTAAATATATTGACATAAAATAAATATGTATAAAAATTAATAATTATTATGTAGGACATAGTCAATATAATTATGTACACTATGATTATCTCCTGAAAAACCTTACAAACTTTGACACTTAACATATTTAATTTAATTCAATTTTTGCATGCCTAAGAAGGTGAATTGTGAAGAAACTTATTTATTAGTACCAGCCTAATGTACCACTTTTCGTGCAAATAAACAATTTCATTTCATTTCATTTCATTCCATTCATTTCATTTCATTTCATTTCGGAAAAATCCGATGAGTTCGATAGCAAACACTGTGACACCAGATTTTTATACAATAGATCTTGTGTCAGTGTCTATTATCTAGCTCCTTCGAAACGGCTTCACAGATGTTTATGATTTTTTTAGCTGTATTAAGCCGGGTCTCCTGCTCGTGTTTTTCACGAAACACATAACAATCGGTTTTCAACGCTCCAAATTCACTTTTTATTTTGCTTCCCTTATCAACGAAAATGTTTTGCGCAAAGAAAACGGAATTTTCCGCGTAATGTGTTTTAGCAAGAAACACATCTCATTGCAGAGACCTATTTCATAAAAGAACAAGTCATGTATAACTAAATATTATTCATGTAAATGTCTTGTATTTTGTATCTAAAAAATTCTTGAAAAAATTTTCAATACAATATACCTAACTCCGAAACGACAATCATTTGACTGTTGGCGTCATAGTAACTTTTGTTCAGCTCGCTGAGACCTATTTTATGATGTATCACACATGGCTATTGGACTGAGGTCCAAAATTGCATTCCTTTGACAGCCGTAATATTTTTTTTTAGTTCTTCTGATAACGGCACATTCAACGTACATAGCCTAGCTGAGTGATCTTATTAGTCTGTGGCGGTGTACTGAAACGCGTTCCAGGGGTGCAATTACGTTAGACTCCACTCTATGGAGTTGTCTGATGTAGCCCTTTTGTTCCCGGTATGTCACACCACTTTATGGCACACTTACATTCTGGGATTTTCCAGAAGGTATAATATCATACTCCTACCCCGAACTGTCATCAAAATTCAAAATTATTTATTTACATAACCAATCAAATAACAATGGGTCTCTCCATTTAAGTCTAAAAAACACCTGTATTAGGAGAGGCCCGCTCTTTCAACCGATTCACAAATTTATACTTGTATTTTGGCACACTTACATTCTGGGACTTTTTTTCCAGAAGGTATAATATCATACTCCTACTCCGAACTGTCATATTCAACATTCAAAATTATTTATTTACATAACCAATCAAATAACAATGGGTCTCTCCATTTAAGTCCAAAACACACCTGTATTAGGAGAGGCCCGCTCTTTCTACCGATTCACAAATTTACACTTGTATTTAAACAAAACAAGATAGATTATCGTATAGATGTCATATACATTCTTATTTTGACTGTTTCGAGTTGTCTAAATGCTTAACCCGATAGAGTGGAAAGTTACTCTGAGAATAGGCCGTCGGCTAACGAATACGGCAAAGCAACGTTCGCCGGGCGAGCTAGTACGATAGCGGTGCAATGAGCCGTTTTCAGAAGAACTAAAAAAAAAAAAATATTACGGCTGTCAAAAGAATGCAATTTTGGTTCTTAGCCCAATAGCCATGTGTGATACATCACAAAATAGGTTTCAGCGAGCTGAACAAAAGTTACTATGACGCCAATGGCCAAATGTTTGTCCTTTCGGAGTTATATTGTATTGAAAAATTTTCAATAAAATATAACTCCGAAACGACAAACATTTGGCTGTTGGCGTCATAGTAACTTTTGTTCAGCTCGCTGAGACCTATTCGATGATGTATCACACATGGCTATTGGGCTGAGGTCCAAAGTTGCATTACTTTGACAGCCGTAATATATATTTTTTTAGAGCTTCTGAAAACGGCTCATTCAATACGCGCAGCATGCCGCATGGCGCGTTTTGTAGCGGCGCTGGCCGCCGCCGCCGCCGCGGTCGCGGCCTTGTGGGTTAACACCTACCCCTTCATCGACGAAGGTACGTCCCGTGCAATCGCCCGCTGACAACAACACCTACCCCTTCATCAACTAAGGTCCCCGCAATATACATAGATACATAATATATAAAGAACAATGTATAAGAACGCTTACAAGCACAGGAAAGGATAAAAAAAGGAAAGTATACATTTGCGGTCTTATAAAAACGATTCCACTAAAATAGCCCTCAGTGAGACTGAGAGAAAGGACTTGAGATAGACCTTAAATACATTATGGTTTGTTAAGTGAAATCTCTACTGAGATCCATAAATCCTCTAAAAACCAAAATCGCGTATTTATCTGTGAATATGTCAAAAATGCTTTTGTTGCTCCAGCGATTCAGTCAATTCTTTATAGTTAATATCCATTTATTTGCTCACTAACAATACTCTACCGTCGCTCTATGTATTATAATGTATAATAAGATAATATTTTCTTGATCCCTGTTGGTCGAAATTTCTGTTTTTTTTGTGCTCCCATATATCTACATTCTACATTTAATATCAAGTTACTTATTACGAGTCGGACTCTTGTGAAAACCAGGCACCCGACGATGTCACTCGAGTCAATCTAATCCAGCCCCTATTCCCTCCCGCAGACAGTCCACTGTATAGTGTAGTGCCGGACCCCAAGTGGTTCCTGCTCGTCTGCGCGATTTGGGGACTCTTCTTCATCGGCGGTCTCATGGCCTTCACTCTCTACCACCTCTACCCACATCTGTGAACTCTAGCGCGTTCAAAACAAAACTCTGGTGCATTTGGAAATTCTCCACGGTCAGAACGAAGGATTTGGAGCTTTAGTGCAATCAGAAGTGAAGTTTAGAGCATTTGGAACTCAAGCGCGTTCACAACTGAGTCCGAGCGCGCTTGGAACTCTAGCACGTTCAGAACTGATTTGAGAAAAATCCTATAACAATTTAAGAAAGTCGGGGCGATAATAAACAGACTTTTCTCTTCAATAACATTCCACTGTGGACCATAGGCGAAAGTACTCGCTAATAATATTCTACTAGAGTTATTACAGCGTCAAGACTTAAGACCCAAACTATTGAGCCGTGGACTACAGACGGCTGTACCAAAAAGGTAATAAAACATGTAATTAAATCATCTTTTATTTAGTGATTGACATAGAGTTTTTTGTTCATTTAAACAGTTATATTAACAATATAAAAATGTAGAAGTAAATTTTGATTCCAAATTCAAACTCTGGCAAAGCCTGGTATCTGTCTACCCCTGTGGGATACAAGTGTGAGGTCAAGCAAGATGTCTGTATCTTGATTACACTTTTAAAACACCAATGTTGTACTTTGATAGTTAGCTGTGAATCTCCTCACTGAACAAAGTAAAGTATAATTGTACTTTACTTCATGTGTGGAACCACTACTTTAATATAGTTATTTTCTAACATAACATAAAGAACTCACGCCCGTATTGCAAAGGGGTAGGCAGAGAACAGGGACTGGCACGACCCTGACAGATCACTTTCAGTTCATCGACATTCATTAGTTGTTGCATGCGAATAGCCAGTCTTGCCCTTTTGCTAAATTTACAAATCAATACGTTGTATAACTATTTGTGAGCATCGCGCGTCTTTACGAATAAGAATAACATAAACATTTACATACATTGCTTTTGGCCTCACACTAGGATACCACAGGGTATCCTAGTGTGGGGACCAGAAACAGCGACGAAAAAATAAACCTTATTTAATAACTAGCTGACCCCGCAAACATTGTTTTGCCAGATAGGGCTATGAAAAATAGATAACAACCTATTCTCAGACCTACCAAATGCACATATAAATATTCATCGAAATCGGCCAAGTCGTTTCGGAGGAGTATGCCCACTAACATTGAGAAACGAATATATTAGATTTGCATCTGCAGGCAGATGCTGGATGCGGCAAGCTGAAGACAGGGCGCTATGGCGCTCATTAGGGGAGGGCTATGTCCAGCAGTGGACTAATATAGCCTGATGATGATGATTATATTTTTATACTACACCTGCTTGGAAAGTACCTTGATACTTTATCAAATTTACGGTAGAAAGTACGTCATTGCATATCCAATCCATGAACAAATATGCGGGGAGAAAACGCATCTGAGCGGGAGAGAAAAGTGTATGAAAATCCATTTCTTACGTGGTTTTTCTTTTTTAATTTTGGGTAAGACTATGCGCCGGTAACCTAAATATCAAAAGCCAAAAAGTTTTTACAGTGAGTTTTTATCTCCAAGTTCGCAAAATGACACTGGCCACTAGCAACAATTTCAATATAAATTTCAATTAGTAAAGATTTCGTTTTTTATTTTCCTTGTAGGTGTAGTATAAAGCACTATGTATCACTCGAGAGAAACTGCGATTCCCGATCTCAGGTGTTTTAAAGCCCTTGAATACGGCTCGGGCTTCAAACGACACCCTCGACGGTAATCGGTCACTTTCTCCTCTCGGTGAACAATGTACTATATTATATCCTTTATCCTTTACCTTGAGGTAGGTTTGAAAAAATGACAGGTCGCTCTGGCTCTCGTGGCCTCAAATCGGCAGGTGTGTCGCGATGGCGGAGTACAATAAGTCTGAGTGGATAGTAGTGGGCATCGGCGGAGTGACGTGCGGAGGCAAGACCACTCTGGCCCGCCGCCTCGGGCGAGCCCTCAGCCCCGTTTGGCTCTTCAACCAGGATCGGTACTTCTACCCCGAGGACAGGTCAGTGCTTTGATAAAAAAATAAAACAAAAACCGACTTCAAACAAAAAAGTTCCTTGGAGTCGGTGTCAGCCAAAGAAACACTACAATATTATATCTTGAATCATTGAATCTTGTTTTTGTAAATAATTTCATTTCCAATTCATTTGACTGGTTTACTAATGTATTGCCAAAAATCGTTTCCCAAAGTATTACTTCCCAAACTATTTTCCGCAAATTATCACTTGGCAAAAAAACATTTCTCAAAACAACTTAAAGCAAATAAACAGTTAGCAAAAGTTATTATGGCAAGTTATTGTTTACCAAATAAATACTTGGTCAAAATTCATTTTACCAAGCATTATTCAGTCAAAAGTATCGTTTGGCAAAAAGTACCTTTCCATACAATACCGAATACGCTGCCGGCAATGTGTGTAAATGACACAACAAAGTCGAGTCTGTTTTCGATCTTACATAGAGAACCTAACGCTCCGACGCGCTCCGCTTCGCTACGCGCGTCGTCGCACCTATATTTCTGTTGCCACGTATTCTTTACATCGCCGACCCCCCGTTCAATAATAATTAGTACCTAATCGTCAACTATATTTATGCCAAATAATAATTTGACCAAATGAATAAAAGCCAAAATAAAACGTTAGCATAATAAACGTTTGTCTTAATAAAACTTGACGCAGTAAAATTATGCGAAATGATAATTTGACCAAATGAATAAAATGCGAAATGAAAACTTGCTAAAGTTTCATTTGGGAAATGAAACTGATGCCATAAGTTTATTGGGAAGTAAAATTTGGCGAAAAATACTTTGGCTAAACGGCGTTATCCCCATTTGACTTGTGTACGTTCGAGAATAACACCGACACATAATAATAGATTGAGAAATAATTGTGCGATGCACTAATGGTATTCCTAAATAAATAAAATCATCATCATCAACCCATTATGTCCCCACCGAGGGGCACGGGTCTCTTCCCTGAGGAAGGTATAAGCCACTACACTACAATATACCTAACCATAATGACACCGCCTCCAAAAATAACAATAATTGTAACGCACTTAAGTAAGAATACGCCATTATTTTCAACTTTTTTTGTTTGAAGTCGGTTTTTTTTGTTTTTTTTTTAAATAAGTTTTAGTGAATCCGAAGTACACTAATTGGACGCCAACGAATTATTCAATAAACCACTCGACAATTCGCGCAATTACTGAAAGCAATGTCAATATCATGTGACTTGTTGCTATGAAGAAAAGGGCACGCGCCTGAACAAGCAAATTTAAGACTTATATGGCTTTCGCATAGATGCCATGTCAGAGCTGGACCAAATTGCAATGGGACCTCTTACACTGGATCATGAAATTCGGTACACCTAGTCAAAAGTTTTAAGGTAACAAACAAAAAAAAAAGTACAGTCGTTTTATTGAGAACCACCTATTTTTTTAAGTCGGTCAAAAAAGCTTTAAGACGATTTTGTAATTTATGGTCTGAGTGATGTTTTTCCCCCGCTGCTTTTTTCACCACTACACATAGTACTTCCCGAAGGCAGCGGCTAACATAAGTACATCATCATCATCAACCCATTATGTCCCCACTGAGGGACACGGGTCTCTTCCCTGAGGAAGGTATAGGCCATACTCCACCACGGGGGCCGAGTCCGGCTTGGTGGACGCTTGTAAGACTAGTGGCTGGTCTTACTGTCAGAAGTTTTCGAGCCGCCCTAAGGGCTCTGACTTGGCTTAACGACTGCCATCTATTTACGAAACATAGTACGACTAACGTTATTTTTTCCATTCCAGTCCGCACCACGTTCGCTGCGGGAATCTAGAGCACAATAATTACGACATTCTCTCAGCTTTGGACATGGCAGCCATGCGGCGAGACATCATTAGGACCTTGAATGGGGACGGGGGGGCGGGGGCGGGGGTGGGGACGGGGACGACGGAAATGGGGACGGGGACAGAGACGGAGACGATTGTGGCTCCCGGGAAGAAGTTCTTAGTCATAGAGGGGTTGACCGTGCTCAATTACAAGCCCATAGCGGATCTGTGCGATCTCAAGTGAGTATTTCAAATTCTATTGTTATTTGTCTTTACACCGGTTACCTGTATCCATTTTTCCTTCGGGAAAATCAAATAAGAGTTGTTTTTATGTGACACAGGCCTTCTCTCAGAGAGAGATATAGTATAGATTGCCTGGAAGATTGGCTTGCTATTAGCAATAAAACTGCCAATCGTACTTTTACAAATGATAGCTGTCTAGTTTCCGATACTAACGTAGCTTAGTTTTCATTTAAGAAAAAGCATGCCGTATTCCAATGAATTCTTCAAGGACGGAGGTAATCATTGAATGATTTATAATTGTGGTTTTTTTCCATTATTACTTTCAAATAGTGAAGTATTATATATCTATTTATTCGCAATTCTAAACTCGATTAAACTAAGTAAGTGTCTTTTACAATATCAACAAACGTGTATTTGCAATCCCACATGTCGTTTGAAAATGAAAACCAAAGTAAGTTTGTACGGGAATAGCCTCGTGAGGTAACTCCGTTTCAACTACATACTCATCTTAACTGCAAGACAGCTTATCGATCAATGCCCGGTCCCAATAACCTATTAACTGACAGTTACCTTTCAATGCGATATTGAAATGTTCCGTTTTTCTTTTCTATTGAGTGGCCTATCACTCGCGTTGACAGCTAACTGTCTGTTTTCTGTAGATAGTTTATTGGGACCGGGCATAAGCGATCACAGCAAAACTTGCTCGGACTCTTTCGACGAAAATTAAGAAAGTGAATCCTAGGAATTAAGTTTATAATAAAATCCAGAATTTTAGCTCAAGTAACCCCTTCAGACTTACAACGAAAATCATCACATTTCACTCCTTTGGTTTCATGTAAACATGATTTCCTTTACCCCAGGTTTTGGACGTTTACATGTTTGTGATGTCGCCGTTTTTGGTTCCCACGACACAGGGTATCCTAGTGTGGGGCCAGAAGCAATGTTTGTGCCTGTATGTAAATGTTTATGTTTGTGTTTCCAGGTATTACTTGACACTAGAGCTGGGTACGTGCGCCGCTCGGCGCGCGCTGCGGGTATACGACCCGCCGGATATACCCGGCTACTTCGAGCTGTGCGTCTGGCCCGAACACCTCAAGTATAAGAAGGAAGTGAGTTGTAAAATCGTCGTATTTTAAAAGTTAATTTCTGGTCCTACAGGTCGATACAGGTTCACCAGAGTGAGTTTTTTCATTCACTTTCGATAGCGAGAGCGTTTGCAATTTGTATAGGAGTGACAAAGAGACAACTATGTGGCGCGCTTTGTCACTCCTATGCAAATCGCAAACGCTCTCACTATCGAGAGTGAATGAAAAAACTCAGTATAAGCACTCCGATGTACCTTTTTTACTATACGCAATAAGTGCTTATATAAATTTACAACTCGCCCAAGAAGAAATAGATAATAATGAATAGTGAAATTGGCCATGGTACATGGTACTGGTTACCATAGCACAGGGTATCCTAGCTTTGGACCAGGTTAAGCGATTGTGTTATGTGGAAGATATTGCATACATTTACAGGGTGTCCCAAAACTCAACGTCAAGCCGGAACCGGGTGAAAAGGCAAGTCATACTGGTTATCAGAAAAATAAAAAAATTAAAATACTGCCTGAAAAAAAAAATTATAGGCATTTAAAAAAAAATGAAATATCCTGTTGGCACAAATCTTTACTTTTTCCAATTTTTTTTGTATCTCTGCTATAATGCTTCTTTAAACTTTTAACAAAATTTCAAAACCAGCTGCTAGAGCTTGGAAGAAAAGGAGAGTTTTTAAAAAAAATAACTTAAAAAATTGCCCATTCTTAATTTTAATTTTAGTTTTCATTAAAATATGTTTGTGAAATTTCTTGAGTAAATAATAATAAAAAAATATTGTACTTAAAATGAAAAAAATCTATTTTTTTTTATATTTTTCTGATGACCACTTGCCTTTTCACCCGGAACCGGGCTTGACGTTGAGTTTTGGGACACCCTGTATAAGCTAACGTCTGAATCCTAAAGAGGCCGACAGAGACCAGGGACTGCCACCTGCCACGATGCTGATAAATCACTTTCGCTTCGTCGACATTATGGACGTATGGACCCGACTGGAAATCAGCTTTGCAACTGATCTCTCGGTTGCAACATTATGCTGAGTCGGGCCCATTTTGGGGACTTATTACTTAAAACTTCCTGATATTTTGTTAGATATTTTTTGTATGTTTGTCTTTGTGTTACTTGTGTTTCTACCGTCACCCATTTGTGTTTTCTGTTGAATGTTGTAGGTTGTATGTTGCGTGATTTTGTGGTTTTGACTATTTTAAGTTAAGTTAAAAAGTTAATAAACTCACGCCCGTTATCCCCGAAGGGGTAGGCAGAGGCACCAGTCTCCAGAACTGGACCCACGTTTTGCCGAGTTTATTATGTCCCAAACGTGACAAGTGGCAAGCCTGTCGCCGTTATCCGGGCACAATTTATCAGCGAATGGTGTTGCTGTGCAAACAAATGTATGACTATTTTGTGTCGTCAAATTCATATATTTTTCTTTCTTTTCTTTTTTTCTTTACATTCATTGGTCATTTGGGTGCAAGACATTATGTTATTAGGTACATAATAATGATTATGTTCCCGGGCCGCAGATAAGCGGCGACCGGAGCGTCCGATTCCTGAGCGGCGAAGACTGCGACTTGTTCCAACGGGTTGCGGCCGACTTGCGCAGACTTATCGGCGGCGGACACAACTAGAGGTACTGCAAATTCAAATTCAAATTCAAAAATTTATTTCAACGTAAAGAATTTACATTCTGCTTGTTGAATGTCAATGTACATACAGTTATGTATAATGTTAGCCGCTGCCTTGTGGCCGTCTGTAGTGGAGAAAAAGGCAGCGAAAAAAAACTCCACTCTGACCATCTTTTCTCAAATCACCTTAAAGCTAATACAAATCAAACCTACAAAATAATATCTTGGATGTGTTGAACACTAGACACATTTATCCTCTGATTAAATTTAATATTAAAATACTATTTAATGCCATACGTCCTTGTCTTCTAAATAATCGTTGATTTTCTAATAAGCTTTTTTGCAAAGAGTGTGCTTAACACAATTCTTAAATCGCGTTGGGGGTAACTCTAATATATCTTGGGGTATCTTGTTGTAGAACCTTATACAGTGCCCCATAAAGGAAGTATTAACTTTTGCAAGTCTAAATCGTGGAAATGACAATTTATGTTTACTCACGTTATGATGGCTACCAAGTGTTTCGAAGTCTGTAATATTTTTCCTAACGTACATAATATTTTCATATATATATTGGCTTGCAACTGTTAGGATGTTAGTTTCTTTGAAAAATACTCTTAGCAGTCTCTGCTTCTTTTTCCTTTTCCCTTTAGCCTTTTCACCCTATCCGGTCCAATATTCTGATAAGCTGTAGATCTTCAGCCACCATTACATTTTGATGGCAAAAAATTCCCCCTACTTTTGCATTCAAACTAAAAACGCAGTAATTGCTGTTACTGTGTTTTTCGTTACGATGGCAGGGCTTTACTAACTGTACTGCTTCATGTTAGAGTATTTTCAACCTATCCGATCCGATACCGGTGTCGGACGCCCGATCCGACACCGGAGTAAGGCTGACATTCAGAGACGAACCCCAAGTTCTCGCGTAGAGCAGTCTTAAGGCCAGGCTCTGAATTGAGAATTCCGCTAGGTAACTACTTAACTGTAGTGCTGTCTCATCTAATTTCTCAGAAAAGAGCGTGACAGAACGTTACTTAAGTATTTACTCAGTGAAATTCTCAATTCAGAAACCGACCTTTAGCAAAGTAAAGCCATACTTAGTAAAGCGCCGGAATTTTTGTAATCACAGTCGATCGGAAGCCTAGCTAAGAGAAAAGCAGTCTTAAAAAAGTCATCTACCTAAATTGTCTATTACTTTTAGTGATGTAGTTCTTCCCTGTGTTTAAATATTCATTTTCTCATAAAACTCCGCATTAAACATAAAGCTAATCTCAAATTGCAACCGAAACAGTACGAAAAAAAGGAAAACTTAAAATGAAGAAAACTAAATGACAATTTTAAGTTCATCTAAAGTCACCGATATTGACTACTTACACTTAGCCAAGCACCATTTCATACTAAACTTGCTAAGATTAGATTCTGAATACGGAATATTTATAAGTATGTGATTTTCTGAGATTAGTCTTTGCTTAGTTTTCGTCTGCCGTCGATAGATGGCGGTCGTTAAGCCAAGTCAGAGGCCTAGAGCGGCTTGAAAACTTGTGACAGTAGACCAGCCACTAGTCTTACAAGCCTCCACCAATCCGGACTTGGCCCCCGTGGTGGAGAGTATGGCCTATACCTTCCTCAGGGAAGAGACCTGTCCCCTCAGTGGGGACATAATGGGTTGATGATGAGTATTCGCTTACAGCTCCGGTACCTGCGACCCCCCATGGGTCACCTTCGGCACTGCGCGAGGGCAAGCCGGCAAACCGCAGCAGCCGGCAAACCGCAGCAGCCGGCAAACCGCAGCAGCCGCTAAACCGCAGCAGCCGGCAAACCGCAGCAGCCGGCAAACCGCAGCAGCCGGCAAACCGCAGCAGCCGGCAAACCGCAGCAGCCGGCAAACCGCAGCAGCCGGCAAACCGCAGCAGCCGGCAAACCGCAGCAGCCGGCAAACCGCAGCAGCCGGCAAACCGCAGCAGCCGGCAAACCGCAGCAGCCGGCAAACCGCAGCAGCCGGCAAACCGCAGCAGCCGGCAAACCGCAGCAGCCGGCAAACCGCAGCAGCCGGCAAACCCGCAAGTACCGGCAACGCGACCGACTCCGGCAATGCAGCCGCGGCCGGCACGTGTCGGCTTGACAAGTTTTGTGATTAACACGTTTATTCTTAAACTGGACTTCAGTGACATTGCCAGTAGTGTACGCCTAATAAACTATTTAGATAGTCGCGAAAAACCTTTTTTTACCTATCGGCTTGTAAATACGACATTTTGAACGCCAATATGAAGATAATTATACGAGAATTCGGCCTCCTTCCGAAGTTTATCGCTAATTTGACTGGACCATAACCGAGTTCCAGCAAACTCAGTTTGTGAGATATTTCATAGAACTACCAGTTCAGTACTTGCTGTGATAATTCAATGTGTACTGTACCGATTATTTGAATAAAATATTGCTTTTATGCAAAAATACTAATTTTATTATCTTTTCGTCGAGAGGCACCTAGCCTAGCTAGCCCTCGACTGACATCTCTAACAAAAACGTAGCGATTCTCGTTCAAAATATTTAAATTCATACAAGACGGCTGTGCCAGTCAGTTACTATAAAGAACAATCGCTACAGTACATCGCATTGCATGGCCGATTAAGAAGCTCCCTAGTACTTCCTAGTACTGCCACCAACGGTAAAAGTCATGAGTATCTTTCCTTGCAAATCGAATCTGAGAGAAGTGTCTGTACAAACCCTCTATCATGTGTAATTTTTACGACCCATAACAAAATATCTGAAACCAGATACCATTACCGCCAAAATCGCCAGTATAGTTTTGGCATAAATACTAGACAGACTAGATTATAACTAGTCTTAGATACATGATCCCCGGTTCTCAGTCGTGGATCTTAAAAAACGCTATTGATATGGTTAAGAAACTGTACAGATACTTTTACAAATTCGATTAACAAAACAAAAACATAAGAGATATGATATTTTTCCCTCGCTGGCGCTAGTGTTAGTCTATAATGCCATTTAACCCACAGATTAACAAGAAGGAAAACTCGGATACGCTTGGATACATTGTACATCGGATCGTCCTAATAAACTAGGAATTGTATTTTTAATAAATGCTGTAGTGGAGATGGACCTCTTTGCCTAATCTCGGAAAAAATTGATGTTTTTGGATGTACTCAGGGTGAATTCACTAGGACGGCATTGACTATTATGTGTTATAATTAAGGTGTATAGTATTTAAGAAGTTAAAAATAGTTTAATTATAGGTAAATAGATACCGATTGTATGTTTAAATTGTTAATTAATGTTTGTAAAGATTTTATAATGTTTTTAACTTGTTGCATTAGGTGTAAATCCTGTAATAATAAGTTATAAAGTTAAATAAATAAATAAATAAAATAAAATAAATTTTTTCAATGTAATTTGAAAAAACCTTGTGATGAGTCGGTGTCTCTGGTTCGTGACAATGTGATGATTAAATCAAGGACTTGTATAGAAAGCCTTATGAGGTAAATAAATATTTGTGAAATACTGTCAAAATTACCAACAAAAAGTCTTACAACTGTAATTATGTGTGCGTGACCGCTAGCAAATCAATATAAAATATGGGTTTAATCTTCATTGTGTTTATGAAATTGAGTGTATGTGTTCTCAAGAAAGTGACAGTGACGCACAGACAAAAGAGTGAACTACAGTTTGCAGGGAGCTTGTGAATTAGTTCTAGATATTACTTCGCTATATAAAGTGCCTGCTTGGATATTTATTCGAAGTAAATTAAGAGTCTAGGATCGTTCGATATCATATTTGTTATAGCTTAAGCGATTAAGGGCGGATTGGACTACGATCGTTAAATATGTTTAGCAGCTAAATGTATTTAGGTAGATGTCAAACTATACAAACACATCACATTTAAATAACATTAGCAACTAAACACGTTTAACGGTTTTGGTGCCTCCCATAGGGTTGTACCAAAATATTAGCCGTCCATGAGCTTTGTGTCTTTGATAATACTTGTTATAGCATGATTAATTAAAGAAAGTGCATCGCACAATACTGTTGTGTGTGAGAGAGCCAAATAGAGATTTAATTACTTTCTTTATGTAGTTGTGCTGTAGTGGAATCCTTCACATAATATTCAGTGCAAAAGTAAATGTTGTGTAACCTCCTTACCTTATATGGAGCCCATCTGATGACGATTTCAACAATATGGTGGATCAGTCACAAAATAAAACTCGATAGCTTAAAAAACTCCTAAACGCTGATTAAAATAGTCTTTAGTGGAGATATTACAACGTATTTTCCTCGTAAAATCGCCAGATATAGTCACAGATTAAATAATCAAAGTTCTAAATTGGTTGTATAGTAATCGTATTACAAGTTCATGAGACTAGTACACGTATTTTTCTATATTCTTAGGACATTGGCCATTTGTCTGTTTACATGGAGGGAAATGCTACGCACAGAGTACACACTAATACCACTTTTGATTTATGCCCGGTTCCTATAATATACGCCTACCGGCTACGATCCGTTTTCCATACAATTTATTGACGGTTCGTAGGAATTTCATAGGAATTGTAACCGATCGTAAGCAAAAACGAAGCGTTTTGTGTATATTGGAACCGGGCATAAACCCACATGTGCGAAATGACACAGCATTTATGATAGTTCAATTTAGGGGATATTTTGTGTTCTTATTTTTATTTTGTAAATCAGTTCGGTAGTAGAAGGTGAATGACTTATTTCTTAGTATACTACGCGTCTCGAGTTATGAGCGCTGTCCTTGAATGCGCAGTCATGTTTTGGGTCCATCTGGCGGGGGAGTTGGGGGTAATTTACAGTATTCGATTTAGGAATTTACTATGAAACTCAAAGGAACTGTTATATTCATCGATACAGGCAACTTTTGCTAGCACGTTGGATGGAGTTTATTTTTCACTGATGTGGAGTCACACGCGCGACACCCCCACCGTCCACCAGTTTCGTCCAGCGTTCGTAACTCGTAACGCTACCTATAAAAATGACAGTATAACAAAATGTTACTTTTTCATAGTTATGTCGCTGTACTTTACAAATTAATTGTTCCATGCTTCACTGTGTATTTAGTTGTATAGTTCTGAAATTCATGCATCGAAGTGTGCCTAGTTGTAGCGGGGACTACACGAATCTTCTAAATATATAAAAGAAGAAACTGACTGACTGACTTAGAATCAACGCAGAGCCCAAACTACTGAACCTAGGGGGTTGAAATTTGGCATGGGAGTTCCTTAGGGAGCCTAGTGGAGCACTAAGAAAGGATTTTTTGAAACTCACCCTCTAAAGGGGTAAACGGCGGTGTTAAAGTTTGTATGGAGGTATAAAAAAATGTTGTCAGATTTTCTTGAAACTTGAAATAAATACTCTTCAACACAATTGATTGAACACGTGTTTCACGGTTTTTCTAAATTTAACCCTTAACGGGAGTGAACGGGGTTGCAACATTTTGAATTAAAGTCCACGCGGACGGAGTCGCGGGCGAAAGCTAGTATAATTATATATTTTGTAACTGTATGCTAGCACAATAAAGTACCTATATTGTGTTAACAGTTCATTGTTTTACTGTATCTGCTCCTTGCGTGCTAACTAGTTACCGTTTCGATTGCGCGGCCATGTTCTGTTTTCAAAAAGTGCTTATGTCAGGATTCTGTCGAAATTTGTCAAAACTGACTGGTGAAAACCAAAAATTTGTCAAAGCAGTATTAAAGAAGTTATTGAGGTTTGAAGATGGCCGCGCGAACCTCCCGCGGAGAACTGCGCGGCCATGTCAGATCTCGGCATCTACAGGGTCTACAGGCCTGGTTTTTTTGTCAATGCATGTTTGAATTTGTCAACAAATGTCGAAGAAAGAAAATTCGTTCTATCACCATTACTTCCGAAGATATCGACGCCTGAACGCCATGGCCGCGCAATCCTCCGGTTCCGATTTCTTTAGGTTGTTTTTTTCGTAATCAGGCTTATCTAAATTAGTCAAGACCGATGTTCAGAGCTTGGTCTGAATTTGTCAAAGCCGATGAGGTCTGAATTTACACTCGTTTTCTCATCAGACAAACAAAATTACTAAAAAACCTAAGGACGCTGGCCGCGCAATCGAAACGCTTTTTCATATGCCGATATCTAGTAAACAAAAGAAGTCTGAGATATGATTTATGTACCAAATTCTTTGACATTTTAGGCTCCTTCGATTAACATATCATTTCACCACAGAAACCTATCGTAACGAGAGTTATTTAAAAAAATATAACCTCTCACACAATGTTTGGATAGGGTGACCATAATATCAGGTTTCACGTAAATTCACGTACCGCTCATTGGTACAGTGACCTTTAAAGTCCTTCCTTTGTATATTTTAGCTACTAGTGGGTACTTTAAACGTCTCGTTTTTTTAAAATACTTAGCTTAACCATGGTACAAAAAAGGTAGTGGAGGCCGTGTCCATACGGCTGCTGCCAAGTTACAACTGGCAGTAATACTCACGAAAGGGAGTATTACTGCCGGCTATGGGTGCATTAGGTTACATGTATTGTGCTAGCACAGAACGAAGTGGGGTGCATGTTAAACCTCGCTTGCTTAGTGTCGTTATGCTAGCAAGCAGTTCTGGTTATTGGAATAAAAAAATAGTATAAATTATGCTCATGCGTGCAGTATACCAAATATGAGTAAGTAGAGGTAAAGTGAAATTAGACACTAGTACAGTAAAGTCAATGGCTGATGTATGCTGCACCGGCATCCTTTGTTTTACGGGCGGGCGGCAGCCTTTGACAGAGCTATCACAGGCCAAGGCGGCGCGATACAAAGGCGACCGCATACGAGCGGATTACGGAGAAGAAGTACGGTAAAATGGTATCACACAAAAAGGTTTGTTTTCGGTGACATTTTTATGGGACGTTTTGTAAAGATTGCGTGTAAAGTGGCGCGTTCGCATCGCGACAGAAGCGTGGTTACGTGGGCGAGGGCACACAGCTAGCGACCGCATCGCGGCTGTAGCGCGGCGAACGCGCCACCGTCGCGCGGCCGTAGCGCTACAAAAAGCCGCCGTGTGGGCGAGGGCCCTAAACATTGGGCTGTGTTTATGGGCTGATCAGATACAAGGATAGATAACGAATGTAGAGTATCATAATGTAGAATCCTACTGGATAAATCAGCTCTAAAATGTATTAGTATCATTTTTATTTTAGATAATCTTTACATTTGTTTCGGAGCTTTGGTGAAGCAGACGCAGTGGAGTGGATTTTGCCTTATTTAATTAAATGTCACAAACAATATCTCCTGGTAGCAGTTTTTTAATCTTGTGAAAAGATGGTCAAGTCGATGACGTTTTCATAATTTTCAAATAGGACGTATGTTTCGGTCGCTTAACATGTTTAAAGGTGTAGTGCTCTGCCGCAGAGTCGCCACCTTGGAATCCAATCATTAATACCTTAAAAGGAAGTACGTCAAACGAACATAACGTACCTACGTATGCCGTTATCGGCTGTAATTGCCTGTGGTAATGATAAAATAGACATTGATTGTGGCTCTGCTGCAGAGCGTACTCTCTTTTAATTTAACTGAAATGCTTTCTCGTAAACGATAATCTAGAAAAAAATTGCTAACAGGCGCTTTTTAAGAGAATTATAGAATATTAGAAAAATAATCTTAAAGATCAAATAGGTCTTGATCCTCTTTCACCGCCGTGCACTGTAATAGGCTAATTAAGTATTATTAACCTCCTCAGACCTTGAAAATAATGGTTATTTTTAAGGTCAGGACAGTGGAGGCTCGATTATCGAACGATCTCTGGTGCAATCATCATCATTTACCGCCCACTGCAGGACATAGGCCGCCCTCACGTTTGTCCAAGCTTCCCGGCGGAGTCCCGCCCGCAACCAGCTTGCCAGACCAACTGGTGGAGGCCTGCCCACGCTGCGTTCATCATCAACCCATTATGTCCCCACCGAGGGGCACGGGTCTCTTCCCTGAGGAAGGTATAGGCCATACTCCACCACGGGGGCCTAGTCAGGATTGGTGGAGATCGATTGGTAGTAATCACGCTACGTCGTCCGGTCCATTGCAATAAATAATAAAATGTAGGTATCATGGTGAGTAGTACCAAGTAGTACCTACAAAAAAGACCTCGCCGTTCGGTTGTTCGTCTCGTCTCGAATAAAGTTAATGATTTGTAGTGCTTTAATTACGAACGTTTTAGTTAAAAAATAGTTAGGTACTCACACTCCGCCGTTGTCGCAGAACTTCCTGCTCTCTCGCGCCTCCGCCTTGTCTGTGGGCTGCGCCTGCGACTGCGGCTGCGGTTGCGGCTGTAACTGCGGCTGCGGTTGTAACTGCGACTGTGTCGCGGCGTCGCGTTTGTGTCGCGCGGTGATGCTGCGGGAAGGAGGCTTGTTAGGGCTGTTTCGAAACAATCCTCGTAATGGAGAATGGTATGACCACAGACAGAGGTCTAGCTTGGTCTGTGGGCATAAAACATTTACTTAAAGCTAGTGATGTTAAAAACATAATACGCTACTTGCCTCGTATCAAATTTGACGCGATAAATGGATATTTCCTGTAGTATCTAACGTAAGAAACCGAAATATATTGACTTTGCTAAGTAAATATGCAGGATGGCTGCAAAATTTGCAAATAAAAAAAATGTTTTTCGCTTTTAAATCGGAACGGTGAAAACACTATCCGCCATCTTGAAAGCATCTTTGGTTGTAAACAAACATCTGTCAGTCGTGCGTGCGTAGGTTCTATTGTGACTCATACTTCCTTCGTGGCACGAACTCTACCTATGTTGAATGTCAAACTTTGTTTACAAACGTAGAGGACTTCAAACCATAGACAAAAATGGCGGACCGCGTTTTTAGCTGTTTAGCAAAGCAACGTTTTAAAATAATGATTTTGTTGCTTTTAGGTCCTCAAAAAATATTTTTTGGTCTAATGGAAGAGATATTTAGCATTTAAGACATACTTGAAAAAAGAGTCAAGTAGCGGATTGTTTAAAAACTAAAAATAAAAGCTAGCGCCAAAAAATTTATACGAAATGTAAAAATACAACATTTCGTATTGTAGGTATTTGCCGATTGCGGTCCCAGAAGCCACTAGTCGCCACCCTCCCAGCGCGCGACAATAACGTGTCACCCATCACGCAACTAGCTAACACTGGCTGTAGGGAGCACAGAAGTTCACAGCATTCGCCGGTTGCTATCCCGGAAGCCACTAGTCTCCACCCTCCCAAAGCGCGAGCATAACGTGTCATCACGCAACTAGCTATTACTAGGGCCGGATTTAGGGAAGGGCAACCGGGGCGAAAGCCCCGGGGCCTCCACAAACGGGGGCCCCCACAATACACTTCGGAAAAAAAATCTTTCAAATTAAGAAATAAAAATGTGTTTGTTAAGTACTAAGTGAATCTACTTGGTTTCACAATAAAGGGGTTTGGGTAAAGTTGGCGTCGTTTTTAATTTTGGCGGCCATTCATGAAAGTGGTGTTTTTCGAAAGAGCGGCATAAAATAAACTATTTGTATTATGGAGTATATATAGCTAAATAATATCGGAGCCGAGATATCACAGTTCATAGTTTAATCATAAAACCTAATAATTAACATAATAAATAAGTAAAAACTACTAATTATTAAGTTATTGCTAGTCGAAATAATCGAGAAACCATGCGTGATCATTCATCTATATCATGGGTCACCAACCTTAAGTATAGGGCCCTCGCCCACGGCGACTTTTTGCAGCGATGCTGTCGCGCGTTCGCCGAAATACAGTTGCGATGCGGCCGCTATCTGTGTGCCCTCGCCCACGTAACCGTGATTCAATCGCGATTCCGACGCGCTTCTGTCGCTATGCAAACGCGATTCAGTAACCTAGGGGCCCTCCCTCCATTCTTTCCCCGATGTCGTCCGAAACGGTCTACGAACTACTGAGGATTTCTATGGCCGATTATACGCTGCACATGCCCCTTATTCCCAATGAGACGACCAAGATTCCAGAGCCACCCTGACGCGCCACTACACCGACGAACTGCCTGACACCAGTCAAGACGAGATCGTGCTAGCTCTGAGGCAGCTCAAAAATGGAAAAGCGCCCGGTGAGGATGGAATAACATCAGAGCTTTTGAAAGCTGAAGGAGCCCCTGTTATACAGGAATTACAAAAGCTCTCCAATGCCGTCCTTCACAATGGGAGAACTCCAAAGGCATGGAGCGGGAGTCTAGTGGTGCTCTTTTTTAAGAAGGGTGACAAAACTCTTCTCAAAAATTACAGACCCATCTCGCTCCTGAGCCATGTCTATAAGCTGTTTTCACGAGTGATCACGAATCGTCTCGCCAGGAGACTCGACGAGTTCCAGCCGCCGGAACAGGCCATGTTTCGCGGGGGATATGGCACAATAGACGACATTCACACAGTGAGGCAGATTATATAGAAGACCGAAGAGTATAATCACCCCCTGTGTCTTGCTTTTGTGGACTATGAGAAGGCCTTTGACTCTGTCAAAACCTGGGCTGTTCTGAAATCCTTACAGCGATGCTAAGTAGACTATTGTTATATCAAGGTGTTGAGATGTCTGTACGAAGCCGCCTCCATGAGTCCATGTACAGGGCCAGCAGTCTAAACCTATCCATCTGCGTAGAGGAGTAAGACAGGGGGATGTTATATCCCCGAAACTGTTTATAAGCGCGTTGGAAGACGTGTTTAAGACGCTGGACTGGAAAGAAAAGGGAATTAATATAAACGGCGACTCATCTCACACCTGCGATTCGCAGATGACATAGTCTTAATGGCGGAGTCGCTAGAGGAGCTGAACCAGATGCTGGTCAGCCTAGCCTCAGCCTCGCGACGCATCGGTCTTGGCATGAATTTGCATAAAACCAAAGTCATGATCAATGGTCACATTGACCCAATACCGGTCGTAGGGGCACTCTTCCTCCATTCTTTCCCCGATGTCGTCCGTCATGGTCGCGCGTTTGCATTGATATAGCAGAGATGCTGTAACGCGCTGGCGTCGCTTCTGAAGTGCTTTGCAAATACGACTTACGCGCGTTCGGAGCGATGCTGTCACAACGCGGTCGCTAGCTGTGTGACCTCGCTCACGTAACGATTAACGATACGATAACGATTCAGTCAGGGTGCAAACACGATACCGTCGACTTCCGTTGCAATGAAAACGCGATTCAGTAAAGTCAGAAAAATACTTATGATCGCCACAGATTTAATAACATCAGGGGGCCACCCTCCTTCCATTCTTTCCCCGATGTCGTCCAACACGTCGCTTGTTTGTATCGATACAGTCGCGATGCTGTAGCACGCTTATCTCGGTGGAGATCTCCGGCTTTGACAATACGGTCCTCCCGTCGTGCGTTGTATAAGCTTGGTCAGGTGGCTCCTGCCAAGCTGCTGAGTGAATACTTTGGACCCTCGGTTTTGCTATATTGCCTCTTCAATGAGGCGTGTGTTGGAGCTCCGAAGGTCGCGCCGTACCATCTTCGCAATACGCTTGTTCAGGTCTGACCTCTCAGACGAAGTCGCTTGGGTGGTTTCCCGTCTTTTTGTCAGCAACCGGAGAGTCTCAGCCGAGAGTTTGGATGTCTTGCCTGTCCGCTGCGTTTTGCAGAACTTGATGGCCTCGTCCCTCAGAGTTACGACCAGATTGTGTAGGGTCTCGTCAGCGTCGTCGGTGGGCTCCAAGGCAACAAGTCTATTCCCGAGAAGCTGCTGGAACTTCTCGGTGCCCGCCATGATTTGGATTGGGTTGGTCGAAGCGTGAACTTCATCAGACGGTTTCTCTCAAGCTTCAAGTTGATATTCAGAGAGCCTCGGAGAAGTCGGTGATCGGATCCGGTATAGAACCTGATGATCACTGAGACATCTCTGAATATACGCTTGCTATCCGTCATGATGAAGTCGATCTCATTGTTAGTCACAGTGTCGGGGCTTTGCCATTGCGCTTGCTCGTACAGCCATGTCCACTTCCTTTGAGGCTGTTTCTTGAAGAAAGAGTTCATCTAGAATAGCTCCTCTTTATCAAAGAAGTTGACAAGCATTTGCCCCCTGTGATTTCCTGACTCCATGCCCCTACGTTACTGAATCGCAATTGCATCGCGACAGAATCGCGACGGTAACGCCTTCGCATCGCGACTGAGTCGTCGTTACGTTGACGAGGGCTACGTGATCTAGTGACCGCGTCGCGACTGTATGGATGCGAACGCGCGATAGCATCGCTGTAAAAAGTCGCCGTGGGCGCGGGCCCTAATTCAACCAATCACCATGCATGGTTCGTATACGCTGGACGAAAGACCTTGCCTTTCCATTGTAAAAGTTGAATGATTTATGAATAATCAATATATCCGTAGCACACTATTTATTGAGATCAACGATATTATCGTTGATTGAGATGTTCTGTATCACATACCTAGCATTGCAGGCTATTAGAAATATTATCTTTTCGAAAAGTATGACGACCGCAGGGCAAACTGCTTGCACGTTCCATAATTTCTCAGAATAAAACATTTTTTTTCTGCTTTTTGAAGAGCCATAACTTTTTTCCGATATTAGTTGCAGCTAAACTTATTTAATATTTATGTTAAGTTAAATTAGTATTACAAATAAGCACCGAAAAGAAAGATGGCCGCTCAAAAAAAAAATGACGCCAACCGTCCATACAAAGTTACCCAAACCCCTTTATTTATTGAAAAACTTGACTGAAAAAAATTGTTCATTTTATTTGGAAAATAATTTGAGGCGAGGGGGCCTCCCGCTCCTTTGATGTCCCGAGGCCTCTGGCCCTCTAAATCTGGCCCTGGCTATTACTGACTGTAGGAAGCACGGAAGTTGCTCAAAGGTTCTGGTCCTGGAAGCCGTTGATGTCCCTCCCCTCCCCCCACTCCCCCGTACCCAGCCCCCTATGCGCTGAAAACACAGAACTCACCGGCTGTGGTCTTGGGAGCCGTTGATGCCCCCCCGCACCCCCCGTACCCAGCCCCCTGTGGGTAGAAAACTCGGAACTCACCGGTTGTGGTCCTGGAAGCCGGTGGTGTCCCCCCCCGCCCCCGCCGCGGCCGCCACGTGCGTGACGCGCGGCAGCGTGTCGTCGGCGCGCAGCACCGGCAGCGTGCGTGACAGAAAGCGTAGCGTCAGGTTGCGGATCAGCTCGCTGCAATGCGGACACATTCACAATTCAAATTCATTATTAATATAGATAATTTGGGCCGAATTATTAAATATTAATAAAAATTATCAAATAATTTTAAGCCGCGTCTCCACTAGGCAACATTTGGCGCGCAACACGTGCCGCCCAACATGTTCGGCAACGTTGCACAACAGCGCGCGGCGCGACGTTGCCAGCGGGCGCGCAACATGACGCCCGCCTAGTTCCGCGTCGCAACAAATGACCTGCGCTGTCGCTCAACATGTTGCGCAGCATGTTTTTTTTTTTATAACATGTACATACAGGCACATACAAATGCGCGCCAAATGTTCCCTAGTGGATATGAGGCTTTATTCTAAATTCAAATTCACTTTATGGCTCCATATGATACCTACAAGGCCTAGATTCTGCTATGCATTGTAGCACAATGACAACTGCGTGAACGCGGAGACTTCATTTCATTGCCGCTTTTACGCGCGTCTACGCGCGTAGACGTACCAAACCTTCTAGGCGTCAATGGTGTAAAAAAACATGTCACGTACCTAACCCGGCCGAGTATTAGTCATCTGTCATTGAACTGCAATGCACTAGCAGAAACTAGGCCCTGTTCTGAAATAGTAAGGAACAAGGATAGCTATACCTACATTGCAACTTAAGGTTTCACGAGCGCACGATTTCTGTTTGGGCGCTGCGCGAGCGTAGGTTCGTTGGAGAAAAATAACATATAGGGAAGAGCGGGTGGTCGGGCGTGCTCTTCCACCATAAAGGGAAATTTCCCGCCAGGCAGATCGTATGCCTGGGGACGGCCGGTCCAACTGTTGTTTGTTGGACGTTGTATTTATCTAAGTCAGTGTACCTAATACTTTTGAAACTTTGACAAATTGTAATACGCTACTTGCCTCGTATCAAATTTGACGCGATAAATGGATATTTCCTGTAGTATCTAACGTAAGAAACCGAAATATATTGACTTTGCTAAGTAAATATGCAGGATGGCTGCAAAATTTGCAAATAAAAAAAATATTTTTCGCTTTTAAATCGGAACGGTGAAAACATTATCCGCCATCTTGAAAGCACCTTTGGTTGTAAACAAACATCTGTCAGTCGTGCGTGCGTAGGTTCTATTGTGATTTGGATTGGATTTAGTGTTTCAAAAACTCTTCTTGTGCAGTTAGTGTCTTATCATTTTATTGATAAGCGCAATCATGGACGATGGATTCGTGGAAGCTGATAGTACCAATTTTCCAAAACCAAATCAAATCAAACCAAGCATTATTACAGCTAAAAACAGTTTCTGTATACATTGATATTACAGGACTTACATTAAAGTGATCTTCACATAAATACACCCAAGTTTCAGTCGATAAAGAATAGGGGTCTCTCTTGGCAAGTTTGAGCCAAGTTTTTCTTAAGTTTATTTCACTGGGCACACGAATCCGCGACTTCCCGGCGGTCTTTATTGACGTGTTTTTGCAGTCTCGAATAAATGCAATAATGATATTTGATATATTTTGCATGTAAACTCGATGAAATCATGAATGCGTTGTTGTTATTCCACTATGCTCACAGATCACTGACAGATTTTAGGACTAGGTAAAGATCGTTTCACCAAACAAGTCCCACGGTAAAATCCTTAAGGCCATAACAATAAAATCCAAAATTGATTAACTCATACTTCTTTCGTGGCACGAACTCTACCTATGTTGAATGTCAAACTTTGTTTACAAACGTATAGGACTTCAAACCATAGACAAAAATGGCGGACCACGTTTTTGGCTGTTTAGCAAAGCAACGTTTTAAAATAATGTTTTTGTTGCTTTTAGGTCTTCAAAAAATATACTAAAATATTTTTTGGTCTAATGGAAGAGATATTTAGCATTTAAGACATACTTGAAAAAAGAGTAAAGTAGCGGATTATTAGAAATGCAATGCGACCGACGTCAGCAACTAATAGTAGATTAGAAAAAAAATACTCGTTTTTCTTTTCGCCACTTCATGAACTCGTCGTAAGTTTTCAAATATCTCTCTTTAGAACTTTCAGGCAAAATATGGTTAATTGGTGCGGTGGTGCTTCAGCTTCCATTTTCATTGAATCGGGAGAGCAGCTTATATCTTCATCACTTGCAGAACTCATGTTTTTTTCCTAATTAGCACCTGATTATAAAAAAAAACCAAAAAATTTTAAGTAAAAGTTTTCTATTCCCGCCTTTTTTCATCTTTTTTTTTATAATTTTTTTCAAGAACGAAATTGAGCTACTGTGTAGATATCGAGATACTGACTGATACAGTCAGAAAGAACAGTGGAGTCTTAGTAATAAGGTCCCGTACCCTTAAGAGTATGGAACCTCAAAATAAGAAATACGCCGTTCGATATTTAAAATTGATGACTATTATACTCATACGAAGACAAGGCTGAATAGCGAAGCGACCTCTTTTGTCATTGGGCTGAATGCATGATGTCTATTGCCAGTATGATGGTAAGATGTACGCGAACTTTTTGAAAGAGTGAAGAGTTTTTTTTTTATTTCTTACCGCCCTAGGGCTTTTCTAGCTACATTATTACCCTAGAGCGCTAATTGGTCACCTACAAGCCCCATTTGGGGGTAATAAGGACCTACTTACCGAATATGAGAGATTTAAATAAATTAAACAGCCCGGACCTACTCGTCCACTGCTGGACGACAAAGCAGGCACCTTCTTTTTGTCCTCAACCATCCTCATACCGGCTCTCTGTTGAGCCAAAGATTGCCGGGGATGCCTACCTACATTAAGCCGATGCTATATGGGGTGGCCGGTGTGAGTCGCCGCCGCATTCTCCTAATTACGTACACAGTAAGCGACTATAAAGCAGACATACTTACAAGGGATAAATTCTCCCTTGAGTCGGTGGTTGGGGGGTATGAGTCCGCGGTTAAAGACTTATCAGAAGTTGTTCCCCAAAAAAAAAACGGTCGCGGCTAGTTTCCCGCACCAAGGTTAAGCAGTGACGTATACACAAAGAGTAGGGCTTTTCTTTGAGTCAATGAATCATAAGGTTGTCGGGGATGGTGACGGGGAATGACTTTAAAGAAATACTCACAAGGGGTAGGGCTCTCCGTTGAGCCGGTGGCCCATGGGGTTGTCGGGTATGAGTCCGCGGTTGAGGTCCCCGCAGAGGTTGTGCGCGGAGACCTGCGGCCGCGGCGGCGTGGCGGCGCACGGCGCGCCCGTCTGCCGGTACGGCGGCGGCCGCACTCTGCAGACGCAAATAATAATTATGTAACTTTTCACTCCATCGGCTTAAGCAGACTTGACTTAGTTGAGACAACGGTGTTTTTAGGCCTTACAATAGACTCAAAACTGCAATGGGGTCAGCACATAGAAAAGCTAGCGAGTAGGTTGAGTTCAGCTGCATTTGCAGTCAGAAAAATTAGGCAACTAACAGACGTAGCAACTGCGAGGTTAGTCTATTTCAGTTATTTCCACAGTATTATGTCATATGGTTTGCTTTTATGGGGTCGTGCGGCAGATATAGAGACAGTCTTTATTCTTCAAAAAAGAGCTATTAGAGCTATTTATAATTTACCAACCAGGCAGTCCCTACGTGAGTTTTTTAAAGAAATAGGAATTCTTACGCTCGCTTGCCAATATATATTCGATAATATAATGTATGTGCGAAAAAACATAACAACATTTAAATTAAACAGGGATGTCCATAATGTTAACACCAGAAACCGAAACAAACTTGCCTTATCTAAATTCAGACTAGCCAAGGTAAATACATCATTTGTAGGATATAGTGTACGTTTTTATAACAAAATTCCAATACTATCCCTACCAGCAAATAAATTTAAATGTTTTATTAAAAATGCGCTATGTAAAAAGGCCTACTATAGATTAGACGACTTTATGAATGATGTGAATCCTTGGCAGTAAACCAATTCCACAACGAGATGGTCGCTGGTGTTCCGTAGATAATCATGAATATTTGTTTGTTAAATTTTACAGAAATGTACAGACGCTGTGATTGCATACCAAAACTATGCTATTATTATATATAATTGACAAGAACTTTATCACACAAGTTTGCCAAAGGCCATGCGAATGGTGGCGCGGTGGCCGGGTCGCCTATTTCCCTCAAATATGGTTGAGACTGGCGATGGCTGACCCCTGCGTTATGCTCGTGAACGGGTGCCGTCCGTCCATCCAAAATCAAATAATGTTTGACATTGCAAGTATTGATTGCACTCATGGGTCTTGATTTTTGACATTCTTAGGTAGATGGACATTCGTACCTACCAAAGTTTGTATTAGATTTAAGATGTTTTGAGAAAAGATGGTCAGAGTGGAGTTTTTTTTTGCTGCCTCTTTCTCCACTACATTCGGCCCTAAGGCAGCGGCTAACATTATAATTTTATGTAATTTAATTTAATTTAATTTAATTAAATAATTTACATTCAACAAGCAGAATGTAAATTCTTTACGTTGAACTAATTTCTCATTTCATTTCATTTCATTTCGACAACTCCTCATCATCATCATCAACCCATTACGTCCGCACCGAGGGGCACGGGTCTCTTCCCTGAGGAAGGTATGGGCCATTCTCCACCACGGGGTCCAAGTCCGGCTTGGTGGAGGCTTGTAAGACTCCGACTCCGACTCGACAACACCTAAAGTCCGTTTTTTAATTCGATGCAAAAAAAATCTGGATGGCTCTGTTTCAACAAAATCATTTTAGTCGTGATCTCGCTGTATCTTTAGAAGATTTAGACACACAACCATTTCATTATTCACTTTATCATACACTTAGCTACTTGACTTTTGTCAGAAGAGTCCGAACAGGTTTCGCCCTGAATCAGAGACGGGCGGTCGACAACGCGAGCTCTGTCTCTTCTCACCATGATAAGATAAGATAAGATAAGAATATTCTTTATTGTACCAGGAAAAACAAATAGGTACAGAATATTAAAAATAAGAAGCAGTATGAGGACGTGAGTCGCACGCGACAACGTCAAAAGTCGCGACTTTCCAGTACATTATCTGTCAAATTCTCGCGACTTTTGACGTTGTCGCGCGCGACTCGCGTCCTCATACTACCTTTGCTGGTCGGACTCTTCCGACAGAAAGTCAAGTTAAGTGTACCCGGAATAAAGTCAAGTATGTCTAGTACTTACTAAAGTTTCAGTTCAATACAAACAATTACTTCATACAATACGTCAAAAAATATTCCAAATTATTTAAGGCCGTCTGCCATAAAGCTAAATGTGATCATATAAAAAATAAAATCCTACAATCACCGAATAAAATTAAAACAATTTGGACCATAATAAATAGAGAAACGGGTAAAGCAAAATTAGGAGAACGAGATATTTCGCTTAAGATTGATGACAAAATAATAACAACAAATGAAGATATCGCTGCAGCTTTCTAACAGTTCTTCACTAATATACCAATTGCAACCACAGCTCTGTTGAACTCGTCACCTGATCGTGCAGCAACGTTATTACAAGATCATGTCCCCGCGTGCGAACACGATTTCACATTTAATTACATTAAGCCTCATAACATAGTTAAAATTTTTAAATTATTGAATCTCAAAAAAACTGAGGACTTATGGGGTATGTCAGTAAAAATTGTTAGTTCCGTGATACATATTCTAGCATCGCCGTTATCAGAGATATTCAATAAATGCGTAGATGAAGGAGTATTTCCAGACCTCATGAAATACAGTAGGCTAGTACCTTTATTTAAAAGCGGTGATAAACAAGATCCAACAAATTTTAGACCCGTATCGGTCTTACCAGTACTAAGTAAAATATTTGAGAGAAAAATATCTTGGTTCAATTACTTTTGAATTTCAATAATTACAAACTCCTTCATAGTCAGCAGTTCGGTTTTACTAAAGGGCGGAATACAATAGACGCTAGAGTCATGTTACTTAAACATATTTTCAGTGCGTGGGAGGATCATAGGGATGCTGTAGGAATATTTTGTGATTTGTCAAAGGCATTCGATTGTGTAGACCACAAAACACTACTCTCAAAGTTAAAACATTACGGAATAAAAAATGCAGGATTAGATCTTTTAAAATCGTATTTAGAAGGAAGGGTTTAAAAAGCAGACATAAATCGTATTAAATCGTCGGGTTCACTTGTAAAAATGGGAGTTCCACAGTGATCTATCCTAGGGCCGTTCCTTTTCCTGGTCTATGTAAATGATTTACCGTTTATGGTACAAAAAATGTGTGAGATAGTGCTATTTGCTGATGACACGTCACTTATTTTTAAAATAAGGAGACAGGAAAATAATCTTGACGAAGCAAACAATGCTCTCTCGCACGTTCTAGATTGGTTTACTGCAAATAATCTATTGTTAAATTCAAAAAAGACTAAATGTATGAAGTTTACCCTACCTAACGTAAAATTAGTTGAAAATAACATTGTGATTGGAAATGAAAAACTAGAATTTATTGAAGAAACTGTATTTTTGGGCATCACAATCGATGCCAAACTACAATGGGGTCCACATATTGTAAAATTAGCACATAGACTTAGCTCCGCAACATATGCTGTAAAAAGAATTCGAGAACTTACTGACGTTGCAACTGCTAGGCTTGTTTATTTTAGTTACTTCCATAGTATTATGTCCTATGGTATACTACTGTGGGGCCGGGAAGCAGACGTTGAGACTATCTTCATCTTGCAGAAGAGAGCGATCCGATTTATTTACAAGCTAGGTAGTAGGGACTCGCTAAGAGACTTTTTCAAAGAAACTAACATCCTAACAGTTGCAAGCCAATATATATATGAAAATATTATGTACGCTAGGAAAAATATTACAGACTTCGAAACACTTAGTAGCCATCATAACATTAATACTAGGAATAAACATAAATTGTCATTTCCACGATTTAGACTTGCAAAAGTTAATACTTCCTTTATGGGGCACTGTATAAGGTTCTACAACAAGATACCCCAATATATATTAAGTTACCTCCAACGCGATTTAAGAATTGTGTTAAGCACACTCTTTGCAAAAAAGCTTATTATAAAATCAACGATTATTTAGAAGACAAGGACGTATGGCATTAAATAAAAAATAAAAAATTTAATTAATAAACTCACGCCCGATATCCCCGAAGGGGTAGGCAGAGGCACCAGTCACTGGAACTGGGCCCACGTTTTGCCGAGTTTATTAAATAGTAGTTTAATATTAAATTTAATCAGAGGATTAATGTGTCTAGTGTTCAACACATCCAAGATATTATTTTGTAGGTTTGATTTGTATTAGCTTTAAGGAGATTTGAGAAAAGATGGTCAGAGTGGAGTTTTTTTTCGCTGCCTTTTTCTCCACTACAGACGGCCCCAAGGCAGCGGCTAACATTATACATAACTATATGTACATTGACATTCAACAAGCAGAATGTAAATTGTTTACGTTGTAATAAATTTTTGAATTTGAATTAAAATCGTTCCCGCTATAGGTATCAATCCCCTGTAACGCAAACTGGGAGTTCCTTACCTAGGCGGAGTAGCATTGGGCGATTCCACAAACGCGTAGTACCCCTCAGGAGGCTCGTCTTCCTCGGGGGCGGCAGCGGGGGCGGCGGGGGCGGCGGGGGCGGCTCGCGGCTCGGGCGCCGCGGGGGCGGCCGGGGCGGCGGGAGCGGGGGGCGAGTCCGGCAGCGCGGGACCCGCTGCCAGCAACAGCGCCTGTGGGAGTGAGGAAGGGAATGGTCAGTTGGTTCTTCATGAGAAGCATCTGAAGTCGTAATATAGGCTTGACTAGAATTGTTTTTGTGAATGTGAAATGTGAAAATTATAATAGTAGGTCTACATACTAAGTGCGTTGTACTCAAGACATTTAATTTCGTATTCGAGATAGTCGTAATGCAATATAATTTTTTTGCTTGGGTTCTATTAAGTATTCTGTGGTTTGGGTTAGCATATGGTGGGAGAGGGTGAGCGGTTCATCCCAGACCTGTGCATGTCCCAACTACATGGAGTTGGTGCCTATACTACATTATTTTAATAAATTATCATTGTACTGTTGTAAATTTTGTTAGCATGTCAATCTACAAATAAAAAAGTAGTTGACGCCGACTGTACTTATATTATGCTGTGCGCATCATTTTTAATTAGTTTGCTTTTGCTATGAAGATTCTTGTGCGATCACATGTTCCATGCTTGTTTATGCTGCATACTTGAAAATTACACCAACATCCTAGTGCTCCTTCTAGTCTAGTAACCTCTAGTAGCATTCTAGTAGCCTCGTTGGTCGAGCTGTTAAAGCGTTTAGCTACCAAGAGAGAGGTCGTGGGTTCGATCCCTACTCATACTACTAAATTTACTAAAAAATAAAAATACTCCGGGGCGCCGCGCGCCGTTCATTTGTACAAATGGCCTTTTGTGGGTGTTTTTCGATGTTTTTTTATATACTTGTCTGGTTACCATAGCACAGAGTATCCTAGTTTGGGACCAGATCAAGTGATTGTGTTGCTCACTTCTCAAAAATATCGAACGCAGTCGAAGCGGACATGGCTTCATTTAAGTGTCGGTTCAACACACCAATAACAACCGAAAACTGGTCCTAATTTTCAGGTTAGCGTTTCTCATTTACCTGAGCTACCTTAGCGGGTTTTCTCACCAAGTTTTCCCTCACGAGTAACGATGAGATCATTAGACATTTCTTGCAGTAACAACCACGAAAGTGGTCCAAAACGTTCCTACACTGCGCCCACCATAATTAACTCCACCATCTGACAGCGATCCGGGTCAGGCGCAAGTAGGCTCATGGTATCAGGCGCAGACGTGTGTAATTACCATCGCCACAATGGATAATGATATCATTATTGCGACTAGCGAAAAAAATGGGCACGCCTGACTGACGAGCGAAATACAATTATTAGGCACTTTCGTGGAAGTGAGTTGGTTTGAACTGTGTTGGAGTGAAAATGTTCCCGAGTTGAGGTAAATTGGCAGATGTGGGCTTCTTCAAGGTCCATTCAAAGTTAGTCAAATTTGTGGTCTAACTATAGCTAGTTAGGTCGATCTATAAGCTAAAAAAATCCAGTTCTTTGATGTTTACATGTTTGTGATGTCGCTGTTTCTGGTTCCCACGACACAGGGTATCCTAGTGTGGGGCCAGAGGCAATGTATGTGCTTGTATGTAAATTTTTATGTTAACTATTTACAAGTATTTTTGAACTAAAACTTTCGTAAGCACAACACATTCTAAACTTTTAGTCCGGATCTACTTACGGGTGTTGTTATATCGGAAGAGTCCGACCAGGTATAATAATACCCGTAAGTAGATCCGGACTAAAAGTTTACAATATTTACAAGTACTTGGTACCGAGTAAGAAAAGAAACAAAATTAACGACAGATGCATTTTTATGTAAAGCGAAGGAGGTCTGTCGGGCAATGGGGCGAACCCTGCATACCACACCGGGGTACAAGCGTGAGTATATGTCATGTAATGTATAAAATTATATTTCTGCAAAGATTAAGACCAAATTTAGACAAGGTTACTAAATAAATAATTCCGAATAGAGTTGATAAATATACCATGAGTGACTCTTTACAAGTGACTGTATTAATGTTCATACGATCATATTTAAACTGTTGTGAATTCTACTGTATCTTCTTATTGATTAATAAATAAGTTTTTATGTCGATTTTTTAAAAATAAAAAGAAAAATAAATAAACTCACGCCCGATATCCCCGAAGGGGTAGGCAGAGGCATCAGTCACTGGAACTGGGCCCACGTTTTGCCGAGTTTATTAGGTCCCAAACGTGACAAGTGGCAAGCCTGTCGCCGTTATCCGGGCACAATTTATCAGCGAATGGTGTTGCTGTACAAACAAATGTACGTAACTAAAAGTCATTGGTACATGCGTGGTTCGAACCCAGACTCTCAAGATCGAGAAGCAAGGGTCAACCCCACTACGCCACCACCGCTTATAATTATGACCTTGCCGATTATGACAGAGAAACAGTCGCTACTGCTGCAGGATGGTTCGCCTTGCATAAATAACAAATGTCAAGCGCGAGAGCGCGCGTTAAAGTCTTTTACACTAACGTTGTGTAGGGTATAATAGGTTTGGCATTCATTGGCAGTACAATCATTCCCGAGTTTCATGATTGTTTTCACATTAGATCCATTCATGCGTACAAGCCCAAACGAGGGAACTATTGCGAAATTTAAACAAGTACCATGAATATTTTTGTTATAATTTAAGATTTAATGCATATAAATATGTAGTAAAAGAAGCCTTCGTGCAAAATTATACAGAGTTTTAAAATATTGGCGCCTGACCCGCAAGTTACTTTTACTTGATACTGAAAGGAAATATGTGCTGTAGGTATATAGTATAGTAAATATGTATCTAAATTGTTAATAAAAAAAAACTCACTTTTTTAATGTTTCTAATACTCTTAGTTATGATTTTACAAAAAATGATTTGCTCTATACTTTGTGGATAGTAACAATAACTTAAAAAATACTTCAAAGATATTTCCTGATTTTCGTCCATTACTTTCAGGGTCAGCAGTTTGAGTTTGAATAAAAAAAAAATGAACTCACGCCCGTTAATCCCCGAGGGGGCAGGCAGAGGCACCAATCACTAGAACTGGACCCACGTTTGAGTTGAAGTTTGTTCCAAAACTGACCACGCATGCAGCGACAGAAGCTATCAACGAACTTTCAAGTCAGATATCCCTGCCTGCATTCCAGAGTCCACCGAACGCCTTAAGTTTATTCAGTCTGAACAAAGCGTAACTTTAGTTTATCTGTAATTTTGGATCAGCCGATTCGTCGGAACATTTATTAAGTGATTTATTAATTTGGAGCAGAGTTTCGAGCTCCGCACGCGAGCTCGTCGAGTCATGACGACACTTATTACACTTGAAAGCTGACGTATACTACTGGCCCTGCACTAGAATATTTTTGCTATGTAACGGAAAGTAAAAGAAACTAAGAGAGGACATCATCGTCCTGAGGATACCTTGGAGGAAATTCTCACACTTAAACAAATAACACTCTTAACACAAATAATCACACTCCGTCTGGCCGCTTTGGTCAGACGAGACTATTATCGTTTTTATCTACATAATGATTGCTTTAGGTATCTGAACAGCTTCTTAAGCAGATACTACGTATCGCCAGTATGTACAGTACACCGGTAAAAACTTACGGCTGTTTCTGCGACACCACCCGTTGAACGTAACGTCACAGCTATAATTAAAATACCACGTCTTTACATCGCACTAACTGTATGTAACGGACATCGAACTCAGCGTGCTCGCTACAGTAAGCATTCGGTCACTGATACCACTCTTCACACCTTATTTGGTGTTAATCAAGAGCTAATTTCCTTCCGTGGCTAAAAAAATAACAATACAGTAAAGTTAAAGTATCCTTTCAGTTATTTCTAAATCTCACAATAGGCTATTTGATAGTGTGAAACGAAAAGTATTATTTGTACTTTACATATTCATATTATAAATTACATGTCTTAAAACCGCTTTAAGGATTTTAGGTAGAAAAATGGGTTCTCTATAAAAAAACAGGATAACATTTTTTAACGTTTTATCTACCATAAAACGATATCGTTTTCGCGGCTTATTTTAAGAGTAAACTTTCGTTTGCTTTTCTTAGAAGAAATACACGAAAAAATTTAAAACTCCACTTTCTTAGCACTCAATGAACACCAACACAAATCTGAGAAGGTTTTCAGAAACTAGTCAAATAACCTATACTTCAGCAATATTGCCAGCAATGGCAACCGTTATAATATAACGTACGTTGTTGTTGCATCCTTTTGTGTGACTTGAAAATTCTCCACCATTCCAAAAAGGTTTTTTATCTACTGTCGTTAAATGCTGGTTATTAAGTTCCAAGAAACTGGAAGGAACTTGGGACCAAATTCTGCCCACACTGACTCGTCGGTCTAGCGGGAACAGGCGTAATTACAAAGACCCCTGTCTTTGTAATTACGTAAGTTTGATTTCTGCAAAGGCCGCCCGTCTTTGAATGTTCCGGGTTGGAATCCCGGCTGGGAACAAAAATAAATTCCAGGTCTTGGATGTTTACATGTTTGTGACTTCGCTGTTTCTGGTTCCCATGACACAGGGTATCCTAGTGTGGGGCCAGAAGCAATGTATTTGCCTACTAGCTGTGCCCCGCGGTGTTACCCGCGGTTCATCGATTTTCCCGTAGGAATAAGATATTTCCCCGCGGTAAAACGTAGCCTATGTTTTAATCCAGGGTATCGGCTAACTCCATACCAAATTTTATTAAAATCCGTCCAGCCGTTTCAGCGCTAAAGACTGACAAAGATATAAACACACACACAAACTTTCACGTTTATAATATTAGTGTGATATGTAAATTTTTATGTTTGTGTCTGTTTATGTTTGTTAATGTACGAATGCTGGATTTTTGTACATTTGTGCTTTCGCCTAATTACTATAGCAGAGGGTATCCTAGCTTGGGACCTGGGCCTCGATTCTCTTAATGCATTATAGATCAATTACAGTTGCATAGTAGGGTCACGTGACATGTTTTTTAATTCCATTGACGCCTAGAATTACGAACATGCGTGCGCGCATTGATTTGAAGCGGCAATGAAATGAAATCGACACAGTCATGCAACTGTCATTGTACTGCAATGCATTACCAGAATCTAGGCCCTGAACACGATTGAGTTGTTTATTAAATCTGATAATTAATAATTCAAGTGTCTTTGTTAAATACATCGTCATTTCTTTATGTCAACATAATTTGGTATTCTTAAACAATTTGAAGCTTTCACTATAAGACCAAATGGTACAAAGCGTGTGGACCTTCTATACTTTAAGTGCTTTGTATTTCATGTTACTTATGAGTGTTCCCGTTATAATAACGCGTGTCAACCAGAGCGTGGCGTGAGTGTATCAATTACAGTTGTAATGTGGACTCTACTGCTTCGAGACACGGGTCATTGAGCGCAGGATCTGGCACAAGTACCTACAACCGTCCAAAATTCTCGGAATACCGGGTCACGTACAATACTGTTCATGTCTTTAATCCCTTGACATGTTTAAAGTTTGAAATAAGAACGTTTTTTGTACGGCATTCTAATTTTCTATTTCAACTACAGGGCGACTTCGAATTCGCTCGTTAAATTTTAAGCGGAAAATATAATCCTAATTTAGAAAAATATGAGACTAAAATAAAAAAAAAAGCTGCATTAAAATTATTTTTGCTACTCAAAATGCCATAACAAAAAAAAATATCTGGGCGAAAATTTATCAAAATCAAAAAATAAAAATAAAAACATCAAAATCACTTTGTAGGTGTAAACAAATCTAAACCACTTTGTTGAATTAAAACAAAATTTACACGACAAAAGCGGACCCGTGCAAAATAAATGAGATATAGAAACCTCTAAAGTACCAAAACATACCTTAATACATAATAATTATCACTTACTTACCCCTGCGTCATTTAGGGCAAAATTATTAACGATGTTCCATTTAAAAGTTAAGAGTTTTGTTGTGAAGTCATAAAATTTTCCTTTGTTTCTCCTTTTTTTTCACAAATTATTTATATGTTTATGTTAAAAAAATATATATTGTAATCATCTCACAAAACGAATCACTGCAAAGAGTCCAAGACACGTAAGTATTGTTTTGTAAAATATGCTATCCGTAGTGCATTGAATTTTACAACGAATTGTAGTTTTATTTGTTTATTTTATTAGTCCGGCTTTAGTCGACTGTGCGACGACGCGCATGGTGGCCTCTACTCACAAGGAAACAAACGGGTGCGGAGGTGCCCACTAAGTTCGCCGGCGGCGGCGCGTCGTCGCACGGCTGGCTAATAAAATACCCACAAAACAATGAAAAATTAAAATTTCTAAACTGTACTAAGCGATCTATTGTGGATCTTATATTGTAAGTTTTTAGACTTTGTTTTCTTTAATAATTTGTCATAATTTTAACTATACAATGACAGCAGATTTCTGAATTGAGGATTTCGTTAAGAAGTTAATTACTTAACTGTAGTGAGGTCTCGTCCAATTGCTTAGAAACGAGCGTGACAGCATGTTGCTGGAGTGTTTGCTTGCCGTAAGTTCTCAATTCGGAAATCGGCTGTTACTAAGCTAGCATACGGAAGTAGCCTGGCTACCCATAGCACAGGGAATCCTAGTTTGGGAGCCAGGACACAAATTGTAACATTTTTACTTGCAATAAAGTTTTCTTATTTCTTATTTCTTATTATTTGGAGGTCTACGGTACACCGACAAGTTCATACTTAAGGCACACAATTTAAAAATACTTAAACTTTAAACACCAAATAGAAGTTGTGAGGAAGCTATTAATAGTTATCACTTAATAAATTAAGCAGATTGAGTTATAAGTTACAATGTGAGGATATTCTTATCTTATCTTATACATAGATCAACATTCGCAATAGGGGCTTTTAGTTTTTAGTAGGTACCATTAATCTGCTGCGTTACGGCCTCGAAAAGAACAATTAAAAACGTTCTATCTATCTTATCTTATCTTATCTTCAGTACAATGCAATTTATTATTATTTTTATAGTTTTATGAGACAATCGGCTTGCTTTCTACACTTTACATTATTACCCCGCCCCGTCCCGTCCGGTCCAGTATACATTCTTATCTATAGTCCCGTTACGAAGGAGGTCCGGCCCGGCCGGCCTTGTCCGGTCAAGGGCGCAGGTCAAGCCGGGGCGCTTGCGCTTATGCGCTTATGCGGTCACCCAGTGACTGACTGCGCTTCTGTTATTGTTTTTTTGGACCCTAACTCAGGGTCTTTGACCTCAGTAGATTATTATGATGATGATGATGATGATGCAAACTATATACATATACTAACTACAAACATTCAAACGTTGAGCTATATGAATAAACAACTTGAGTGGCAGATGGATTAGCATAATCTGAGTCAATATTTTGACGCTTGGAGTGCCAAATACATTTCATTTCAGCTAAATTCATAGCGTGTTGTGGTACTGTCAAAATTGCATTTTCGCAGTCATAAACGGAAATGAAAGCAGAAGAGAGGCTACACGTCTCATTAATTGAATTGGTTGGTTGTATAAACAAAATTTAAAAAAAAAAACCGATTTCAAACAAAAAAGGACAAAATAGTTCCGTTTTCTTACTTACTTTACTTGCGTTACAATTATTGCTAGTTTTGGAGGCGGTGTCAGCCAAGGAATCACTAAGTACAATATACCTAACCATAATGAAAAAAGAACTTTCAAATAAAAAAAAGAGTCATTAAAATCGGTTCACCTAGTCAAAAGTTCTGAGATAACAATAAGAAAAATAAATACAGTTGAATAGAACTTCCTTCTTTTTTGAAGTCTGTTAAGAATAGGGTAGCTTCCAGGGTCAAAATAATTAAATTCTATTAAGTCCGCATTAACCGCGAATCGCTCGTAGCCTGGGCTGCCTGAGTGATCTTAAACGATCACTAAGGTTAAGCAACATACGGCACGTTCAGTCCATGGATGGGTCACCGTCTATGACTAACGCTAGTGGCATTTTTTCCGAGTGATTCCGTGCTTCGCAAGGTACGTTAAGCAGTTGGTGCCGGCTGCCGTCGATAGATGGCAGTCGTGAAGCCAAGTCAGAGGCCTTAGGGCGGCTTGACAACTTCTGACAGTAAGACCAGCCACAAGTCTTACAAGCCTCCACCAATCCGGACTTAGCCCCCGTGGTGGAGTATGGCCTATACCTTCCTCGGGGAAGAGACCCGTGCCCCTCGGTGGGGACATAATGGGTTGATGATTATACAAATGTCGTACCCGTATAGTGCGAAGTTATACCACAGAGCAGTCATGAAGTCGACGAAGGGCGAGTCCGGACTGTTCGGAGTGATCAGCGGGAACTGGTAGCTCGATTAAACAAAAAATAACAAAGATATGGCCCATTAAAGTTACATGTGACCTCACTCCGTGCTAAAAAATGCAGCACGGCGTGACGTCACATGTAACTTTAATGGGCTATATATTTGTCATTTTTGGTCTAATTTACAAATAAAAAAATACGTGTCCCTTATTTTTGAATAATCTAAAAGAATCAAGAATCAAGAATTTATTTCAACGTAAAGAATTTACATTCTGCTTGTTGAATGTCAATGTACATACAGTTATGTATAATGTTAGCCGCTGCCTTGGGGCCGTCTGTAGTGGAGAAAAAGGCAGCGAAAAAACAACTCCACTCTGACCATCTTTTCTCAAATCACCTTAAAGCTAATAAAAATAAAACATACAAAATAATATCTTGGATGTGTTGAACACTAGACACATTTATCCTCTGATTTAATTTAATATTAAACTACTATTTAATGCCATACGTCCTTGTCTTCTAAATAATCGTTGATTTTATAATAAGCTTTTTATGCAAAGAGTGTGCTTAACACAATTCTTAAATCGCGTTGGGGGTAACTCTAATATATCTTGGGGTATCTTGTTGTAGAACCTTATACAGTGCCCCATAAAGGAAGTATTAACTTTTGCAAGTCTAAATCGTGGAAATGACAATTTATGTTTATTCCTAGTATTAACGTTATGATGGCTACCAAGAGTTTCGAAGTCCTTAATATTTTTCCGAACGTACATAATATTTTCATAAATGTATTGGCTTGCAACTGTTAAGATGTTAGTTTCTTTGAAAAAATCTCTTAGCGAGTCCGTACTACCTAGCTTGTAAATAAATCGGATCGCTCTCTTCTGCAAGATGAAGATAGTCTCAATGTCTGCTGCCCGGCCCCATAGTATTATACCATAGGACATCTATGGAAGTAACTAAAATAAATAAGCCAAGCAGTTGCAACGTCAGTAAGTTCTCGAATTCTTTTCACGGCATATGCTGCGGAGCTTAGTCTATGTGCCAATTTTATAATATGTGGACCCCATTGTAGTTTGGCATCGATTGTGATGCCCAAAAATACAGTATCTTCAACAAATTCTAGTTTATCATTTTCAATTACAATGTTTTTTTCAACTAATTTTACATTAGGTAGGGTAAATTTCATACATTTTGTCTTTTTTGTATTTAACAATAGATTATTTACTGTAAACCAATCTAGAACGTGCGAGAGAGCATTATTTGCTTCGTCAAGATTATTTTCCTGTCTCTTTATTTTAAAAACAAGTGACGTGTCATCAGCATATAGCACTATCTCACACATTTTTTGTACCAAAAACGGTAAATCATATACATAGACTAGGAAAAGGAACGGCCCTAAGATAGATCTCTGCGGTACTCCCATTTTTACAAGTGAGCCTGACGATTTAATACGATTTATTTCTGCTTTTTGAACCCTTCCTTCTAAATATGATTTTAAAAGATCTAGGACTTAATTTTTTTATTCCATAGTGTTTTAACTTTAGAGAGTAATGTTTTGTGGTCTACACAATCGAATGCCTTTGATAGATCACAAAATACTCCTATCGGAGACGGACGGACTAATTACATTTTTTAGGGCAACTAGCCTATTTAACATTGATCTCTTCTATCTAGCCCATCACATAGGCATCCCGTCCTTCGCTAGTCTGAAGTAATGTTTTGGAGCCCTCCATTCAGTGGCCAAAAACGGGCCACGCACCGGCCAATTTGATAACTTTAGTCGTCGTTAACCCATTATGTCCCCACCAAGGGGCTCGGGCCTCTTAACTGAGGAAGGTATAGGCCATACTCCACCACGGGGGCCAAGTCCGGATTGGTGGAGGCTTGTAAGACTAGTGGCTGGTCTTACTGTCAGAAGTTTTCAAGCCGTTCTAAGGCCTCTGACTTGGCTTAACGACTGCCATCTATCGACGGCAGCTGGCACCAACAGCTTAACGTGCCTTGCGAAGCACGGAACCGCTTGGAAAAATGCCTATTTCACCCATCCATGCACCGAACGCGCCCTATGTTGGTTAACCTATTTAATTTCATAACTAAGGTCTTGTTAATTCTTATCAGATTCGATATCGCATCTTCCTTCACCTTAGTTATGAGGTATGAGGACTATCTCCGTATCAGGCACCGATCAAGTGTCCGTAGCATGCGTGGCGGCGCGTGCGCATACCGCAGCGGCAGCCGGTACCGTTCAAGTCCGTTAGCGATGAATATTGCATGAGCAGCCACTGACCGCTACGCTGCGTGACGTCACACCAGGCCCACTGCACCGGACACCCAGTTCAGTGGATCAATGTCAGTCAACTTAATTTGTGTCGACAGATCATCATTATGCATTCTCAAACATTTTATCTAGATCCAAAAGTAAAGTTAGAAACATAATAAACATTTATACTAAACATACAGGCACATAATTAGCTTCTGGCCCCACTCTAGGTTACCCTGTACCATGGGAACCAGAAACAGCGATGTCTCAAACATGTAAACATCCGTAATGTGTTTTTTTTGTCCCCAGTCGGGGTTCGAACTGTCGTGAATTATGTAGACAGACGCGCTAACCGCTGCGCCACAGAGTTCGTCTTAGAGAACAAACATTTTAGTAATAAGAATCTGTACTTGACCTGTTTCTTGAAAATCTATTTAAATTATCACAGCATTGACGACATCGACATAGGTGAGCCAGTGTCCAATAAATAATAATAAAGTCTTTGCGTGAATTGGCGATCGGCTTGTCAAAGCAAACATTCGGCCTTAATTTGATCAAATTTGCTCAGCAGGTTCTCACGGCGTATGCCTAGATCTAACGAGGTGGTGACGACCCTAATGGTGTGTGGACTGGCTCGTTAATCATCCGACCACTTTAGCTGTTTACCTGCGCTAGACAGTTAGAGAAAGCTCAGAAATACGCCAAATAAAAGGATTTATATGTGGGCTGGCTAACAGTAAAGGAAAACTGTGTGTCTCGTTTGTTTGAGATTTGTAGGATCCTGTTGGTAAATATCAGTGCATTCTGGGCCCCGATTCGGAGGGCTAAAATTAATAAACTTACAAATAATATCGGTCGTCTATGTCGAATCACCCTGTAAGGGTAGTTTGACCGAATGACTGACAATCATATTCAAAGGTTTGTACCAAATGTAAACTCAACACAGGATCAGTAGCAAATTGTATACATACAAAATAAACTCATGCTTTCCTTCCACATTCCCTGGATATATTTATTTCATCAATATTTGATCTTTCGTTTTCTCCATTCCTACAACTATTTCTATTGTCCAAACCATGTTTGATGTTTGTCGATGTTTGTAATGTCCTAGCCTGGGTACCATAGTACAGAGTATCCTGGTTTGGGACCAGGTTAAGAGATTGCGTAGTGTGGAGGTTGTTATTGTTGTTAATGTTGTTAATGTTGGACACTCCATCGTTAGTAGAAAATCTAGCTTTTGGAGATATTTTAGCTAACACCACTAAGCGACCTTTTATACATTTTCTCACTATTACTCTTCTTTCTACATTACGTGCACACTTAATATTTACATATTCGACTAGATTTGATTACAACTCTTTACTGTTCACACCAGAGAAACAAATACATTAGGTCTGATACTATCTCCCTTCCGACAAAGTATTTAAATTTGTTGAGACGAAGTAAAATTGTTTCTCAGTGCTCCGACTACGACCGCGCCGAACACAACAGCATCTGCCCACTGGCTATGGCGTGGCATCGGCGCCAGGACGCCGCGCCATGTCGGTTGCCGGGGCAGGGCAGCCTCATAAGGACAACAGCGCGCGAGAAGCTCGAGAGAGTGTCCCAAAAGGGGCCTCAGAGCTGCAATCAAAGCGAAAGTGTGCCGAAGCGACCGTGCCTTTGTCGTGGCCAGCTATTATCGACATGCATGCCTGCTGACACAGACAAGTCGCCAAATTACTGGTTTCATTGTAAACAAGGAGAACTTCCCCAAATAGTCGGAGTAGCGTACACGATTGAGTGTGGAGAAAGGTTTGATGATTAGATATTGTATTGACTACGGTGTTTTTAAACTAAAACTAGCTTTTGCCCGCGACTCCGTCCGCGTGGACTTTAGTTCAAAATTTTGCAACCCCGTTCACTCCCTTAAGGGTTAAATTTAGAAAAACGGCGAAACACGTGTTCAATCAATTGTGTGCAAGAGTATTTATTTTAAGTTTCAAGAAAATTAGACAACATTCTTTATACCTCCCATACAAATTTTGGCAACCCTTTATTTTATTTATATAGATAGATAAATTACAATTAAATAAACCTGTTTTCGCTCCGATTCGCAGAGCTTTATCATGGTGAGCAAAGACGGAGCCCGCGTCGTCGGTTACTCGTCCCTGATTGACTGGTCGGACTCTTCCGATGAAAATCAAGTACGAGGGCGGTTTGATAAGTCCGTGACTTTGAGATAAAGAAAAAAGTTTTTAAGGAAATTTTTGATGTTTTATATACTTCAACCAGCGATATTCCAGCTTCTTTAAACCATCCAAAAAGTATTTTTTATCAAACCCTGAAAAATAGGCTTTTGCTTCAGCTAATACAGTGGCGGCGTAGCATAGGTGGCAACCCGGGGCGGTTTTCTATTGTGCACCCCCAAAATAAAACAACAAATATGTATGTACCTACTTGCTAAACGTGCTTATGTGACTTTATTTTACTGAAATATTCAATAACTTTATCAAAATTTACTTTCCGGTCCTTTTCGCTGGACAATATGGTAAGATTGGTAAATCGCGCTTGGCTCATTGTAGATCTTAAGTATTTTTTTATTTAAAGAAACTTTTTTCACAAGAAGCCACTGAAACACCAATAATGAATTAAAATCTTCGGCAAAGCGCTAGACTTGGAACAGACTCGGAATAGTAGGAACAATCTTATAATAAACTTGCTGTTGCCCGCGACTTCGTCCGGGTGGGCTTTAATTGAAAAAAGTGTTTGCAAATAAGTCACGGATACTTTTAGCGCATGTAATAATAAAAACAAAACATTTTATTGAAATAATTTAAAAAATCGGAGAAATTAACGTTGCACCCCGTTTTACCCCCTTAAGGGATGATTACATTATAAATATTTTACTCAAGTTTCATGACTTTCAATGAAGAACCTAACCTTCATACTGGATTTCATTCGAATAATTTCAATAACGGCAAACGTTCATACTAACTTTGCACCTCCGTTCTACCCCCGTAGGGGGTGAATTTGCAAAACTCCTTTCTTAGTACCCCCCTGCGTTATAAAGGGAACCCCTGTGCAAAATTTCAATTTTTTTTTTTTTTTTTTTTTTCAAAAAAGGGATTTTGGAATAATCATGATTAGGAACTTATAACCCAAGTACAACATTTTATTGAAAAAACCTTATACTGAACTCTTATACTGAGTTTCATTTGAATATCTTCAAACGCGGCTAAGTTTCATACTAACTAAGCACCCCCTTACCCCCTTAGCGGACGAATTCACAAAAAGCGATATCAGAAATAATTATTATTAGGATCTTATATCAAAATACCACTTTTTATTGAAATAACTTTGAAAATCAGAGAACTTTCATACTAACTTTGCACCCCCCCTTTCGCCCCCTTAAGGGATGGTTTTCGAAAAAATATTTTACTAGTGTTTCATGCCCCTTAACGAAGAACCTTCATACTGAATTTGATTCAAATAACTTGAAAAACGGCAAAGTTTCATACCAACTTTGGACCCCCATTTTACCCCCCTAGGGGGTGAATTTTCAAAAATACTATCTTAGTGCTCCCCTACGCTATAAAAGGAACAAGTTTCAAGTTTCTAACCCCTATAGTTTAGGCCCTGTCAGTCAGTCAGTTCACATATGTTGGAAAAAAAAATAAAGCATGTATCTTAATAATTCACGGCTCTGTTGCCAATAATGTCTTGTAGGTCAAAGTGGGACAAAAAATACGAAAAAAAAATATAACTCAAAAACTACAAAAAATTGCGGAACATACATGGGGGTGATTCGGGTACCCTTAGGGGTGCTCTATCTCTGGACTTCCACTTGACACTATTTTTTGGGACACCCTGTATATAGATTTCAGAAGCTCCAAGGTAGTCCACTGGGTCGCTTCTTGGCAAGAAATGCTGGCGGCTTCCAAGTGGCGCCTCAGACGTAACATCTCCAAAATCTTTTCTTCCGGAGCAAATTCATCATAAACTTTCGTAAGATTTGAAACTAGATATATCCCGAAGGTCTTCTTCTCTTGACGTTAGCAGAGTTTTAGGCTGAACAACGCCAAATGTCTTAAGAATGTCATCCATTGCCCTGTTGCAATGGTCTAGTTCTCCGTAAAATCTATCTAGACATTCTAATATAACTATCTCCAGCTCTTCTGGAGTAAGTTGTCACCACGTTGTCACCCCTTGGTGCTTGGCACCCGGGGCGGACCGCCCCCTCCGCCCCCCCTCTACGCCGCCACTGAGCTAATACTTCTTCATTGGATGAAAATCTTTGTCTGCCAAGCCATTTCTTCATGTTTGGGAACAGGAGGAAGTCACACGGAGCTAAATCTGGTGAATATGGGGGGTGTGGCAATAATTCGTATCACAATTCCACTAGTTTTGATGTTGCGATTGCCGACGAGTGGGCAACGAGTCGACGCGTCAGCAAACGCGGCACCCATCTTGCAGAAAGCTTTTTCATGCCGAGTTTATCGTGCAAAATATGGAAAACTCGTTCAATAGAGATGTGAACAGCATCAGAGTTCTCCCGTATCTTCCTTCGAGGGTCTTCGATAACAATGTCATGAATTTTCTTAATAGCATCTTCAGTGGCGACCTCAATCGGCCTTCCTGCGCGGTTGGCGTCATTTGTGGTGGTACGACTGCAACGAAATTCAGTAAGCCACTTATTCCCTTTCGATTCACGATTCCCCATAATATTTTTTCAGTCTATCCTCCGTCTGCTTAATAGTTTTACCACTTAAAAAAGTAATGTTTAATTAATACACGAAATTCATTTTACTCCATTTTCAAACAATATTCCGACTCCGCTTACACAAAGGCTTCTGATTTTTTTTCTTTCGCGCCAATTTTAAAAATGGAACAACATAAACTTGTTAAGGAGTTCCTAATTACGAAACAAAAATAGAATTTCGAAAAAACAATGTATTCAAGCTTAAAGTCACGGACTTATCAAACCGCCCTCGTAAGTTAATCTGAACCATAAGCTACTTGGCCGATTTTCAGAAATAGCTTACGACACAAATTTAATTTGTAGCTTGACGGTCTTATTCTTAAAAACACGATTCATATAAAAAACTCGTGAGAGGCAGTTTAATTATGAAATAATAAAATGTCTCTGCGTTTAACCAAACTGAGTAAATAATTATTAATAAATAATTATTGTTCTCCTCATTATAGTCATTATTATTTTATATTTAGTTTAATTTTATAATTAATTTTGAGATATTAAGTATTTGACTGTAAAGTGTATGATAATACATAAAAAATACCTTCTCCTCATAGACAGTTTCAATAGTCCGTGTTTATACACAGACTATCTAAACACTCTTCAGAGACAATTTGTGTATAAACACAGACTATTTAAACTATCTCTGAGAAGTGTTTTAAGGAATTGTATTTTATAAGTAAGACAGTAAGTGTGTAATGAACTAGGTATTAACCCAATCCCTATTTAGAGCAGCTAACTGTGTCCACAGGGCGACTGGAATGCCGCTGGCATCGGTGTCAGGTATTTGCGTGCCGGCGGCGCGGCACCGCCGCGCCGCCCCGTTAGGACGCTGGGCAGGTGGGCCGGTGGGCCGGTGTTAACTCCGACGGCCCCTTCTGGGACGCTTACGATTGAAGCTTACCGAGCTAGCTATATAGTTAACTATTGCAGACTAGCACAAACTTTACTGGACAAAATTGTAGCTTTAGATAACAAAGGTGGATAGATATCTCGACGTCAGAAGCATATCGTGATAATGTGTTCGATTACGTGGAAAATTACTTTTTTCTACCTCGAATCTCAGCTCGTCGAGCTTAGAAAGAGCTTAGAGAGACCATAATTATGACATCATCATCATCAAACCATTATGTCCCCACAGAGGGACGAGGGTCTCTTCCCTGAGGAAGGTGTAGCAGACAAATAAAAATAGATTATCAGATTGCTTATGTTTCATGATTGATTCATTCATTCAGCCACAAGAAGTCTGCTGAGCTGCTGGACATAGGTCTCCTCCATGGATTTACAAAAAGACCAGCGTTCAGCGTCTTCCTGCCACCTGGATGAGATCCTCTGTCAATCTTGTGTCTAGTCGTCCTACGCTGCGCTTGCCGATAATACATTTAAATCTTTGTTAATAGGGGAGGTTTCCCAATCTACCTTTTGAAATGGACATCTACTATAATAACTTCCATACCATAGAATCACTTGACCTTGTCCCACACTAGGATCCCCTGTGATATGGTAGCCATGCATACAGTTTCTGCGCTACTATGAAACTTTAGATTTTTACTTTGCCTAGATATGCCTCTAGGTATTGATTTTAAATACATGTGAGTTTAGGTAGTTGAAAAAAGTAGTGTTGTAATTAGTTTGCTGGCATTTATGTAATCTTCCCTGGAGATGTGAATAAAAACCTTGTCAATTAGCTATTTATTTACGAGGGATTTACGGATTCACTTGCTTGAATTTTGTCGGTCAGACACCAGGTTTCGCTCTGATTCGCAGAGCTTGGTGAGCAGAGACGGAGCTCGCGTCGTCATTTCCTCGTCTCAGATTTTTTATCTATTCATTTTACTTAAGGCTGTAACAAGGGCGAATGACTTTGAGCATTTGACCTCTGAGTTATAAAAAAATAAACTAGCGCAATCTCTTGAATGTTTGTTGTACTTCTTCGGCGAATACTTTAGAGGCTAATCCATAATCCAAAGATTACACAGATAAGAGATGTGGCGGATGTTCGATGGCGATTGTTCCCTGCGCTAATTAAGAAATCGTACAATTTTGTACTAATCACGCTTAATATTAACATTTGAAAATATATGATCAGATAGGATTGCAGATATTGATGTGGCCGATATTTGCATGAAAGATTTAAATGAAAAGCTACTATCGTTTACCAGCGAAATTAGATTCTGTGGAAAATAAAGCTTTTGGAAAAAAAAAAATTTTTGCCATCTAGACAAGTTAAATGCAATTTTTTTTCCATACGAATTAGTCACTAATATATCCTTTATTACCAAAGATTTTATTCAGAATTTTTTAGTGCGTACTTTTGCCTAACATTTCAGTTAAAGCTAGCCAATTTTGCAACATTTACCCTTGTTACACCCTTAACCAGTGGGTTGGCGCAAGTCGCCCTATTTGCTTTTGTTGATAGAGTTAGGATGACAAACATTTATACTATCATCTACTCGGACTTTACACTTCATCAAATATTGTAAGTAATATATGATTATCTACATATTACGCTTCCATGGCGGGTAATGGTTATTCAGAGCATCCGTAGCCTACACTTAGCACCGCGGATAGTTTAATATGATCCTTATTTAGAGACATTTAGAGTCTTAAATGTAATAGAGGGAAAACTCCAATTTGGTTTGTGGGTTAAGGGCACTTTCTACAAACCTGTTATAATCTGGTTTGGCGTTAGTGGGTAAGTGTGTAAGGGGGGGGGGGTTTACTTTATTATGTTGGTAGATATCATATAAGAGTCCTCTACTTGAGGAGTTGCTCTATCTAACAATGTAGAACAGTCCTAGTCCAAGTAATTGGCACTCTGTATTCAATCGAGTTTTTTTTCGCTGCCTTTTTCTCCACTACAGACGGCCCCAAGGCAGCGGCTAACATTATACATAAGTGTATGTACATTGACATTCAACAAACTCTTTGATTTCTGATTTTTGATTTCTGATCGCTGTATGAAAATATTTTACTTAGATCGCTTATTTAATAAATTTTCTAAATACTCGTAAACAACTTAGAACCTCGCGCTTTTCGGTATTCAGAGAGCAAAGGACACAACAAGACAAAATAATGAATGACCCATCGTCCATCTGACGTCATGCACTCCTTACCCGGTAGGATTTCGTTAGATCTAATCAAACTGTTGATGAAGTTGCTAACGGAAAAGCTTTATGTCCAGCAAATTAATTGCTATATATCGTAATCACCCCGTACTTCCACTGCTGTACGGTATTACCAGCTAAGTGACCTGCCCACTGCTACTATCTAGGGCAGAAACATGAAAATCAGAGCTGCAGGCTGGTCTGAGTCAGCTGCCATTTATAACAGCAGTGACACGTCGTGACCTTTATTTTTGTTCTGTTTTTTTTCTGATTTTTTGTTTTATTTCTGGATTTGTTTTGTTATTGTGGCGTGTGTACTGTTTTTATATTTTTTTTCTTCAGGTAGATACACCATTTATTTACTTACCACAGCACACAGGTATACAATTAACAGGCATGGATAGGGATCTATCTACTTATGTTATATTAAATAATTTTTGACTTTGCATGTGTTGATTGCACTCATGGGTCTTGCTTGAGCTTCTTAGGTAGATGGATATAGTACGTCAAACTTATGTTTTAAGTTTAAGGTGATTTGAGAATAAAGAATCAAGAATGTTTATTGTGAGCTTAGAAATGGGTTATACACTTAGCAGTAAAATATGGTCAAAGTGGAGTTTCTTTTCCGCTACCTTTTTCCCCACTACATTCGGCCCCATTCAATCAACAGAATGTAAATTCTTTAGGTTGAAATTTTCTGATTTCTGCGGAGTGTAAACTCCGCTCGCTTAGATGGTGTCTTTACACACGAAGGCAATCTTGGATTTAGTAAAAAAACATTTATTTCAATAATACAACTTAGACAGCCAAAACACTTTAAATAGAAAAAAAACATGGTACACAATATACCTTATGAAGCACAAAATAAAACACTACTCTTCATCACTCGAATTGTCCTCAGAATATTCATCTCCACCGGAATTTAGAATAGGTACCTACCTAAGTGATGCAGGATCGTTTCGTTATAAATCCATTCTAAAATACTGATCGATTTAATTCTTTAATTGCGTGATCTACATAATAGTAGAATGAGACGAGCTGCGAGCCAAATTCACTGGCGTGTTTGCGCCGCGTCGGCTTCCGTTAATTTCTTTTGTCAAAAGCCGCCATTTGCCGAGGCGGTAAATATCAAAGTGACACTATGATAGCGAATAGACTTTACCTACATAATATGTGGCTTTCTGCTTACAATGGTCGTGATCATTGACCGATCACTGATCACTGTTGCGTATTACGAACGGCTCATTTTTTGCTTTGTTCGTCCGATCGCGATCGGTTTGTATTCACTGCACTGGAAAACTATTCTGCATGTCTAATGCACTGTTTTTCTATCATTCCACGCATCTTTTTCTGGTCTGTAGTTTCATGTCTTTTCTCTTCAAATTAATGCACCTGACAATCTTGCATTGTGTTTGTCTGAGTGAGAGTAACGCAGGGGCATAAATACGTCAAAGACACCTAAGTCCCAAATTATAAGGCTAGACAACGTTGTAACGGAATCGAAGTAGATCAGCTGTACCCGCTTTTGCATGTGTCTAAGAAATCTACGTTATCCCTTAATCAAATCGTGGGAGAATAGCTCCCACATTAAATTGAACCTTATCAACTTGAAATAAAGTCCAAAACCAATGAAAAATTCATACTACCCATGCCCGATTAAGGGTTATCTAGTTAACTAGGTACTTAAAGAATAGTGAACTTACCAAACAGACGAGGTGACGCCGCAACATTTTCACCAAAAATGTCTTTACAAAAAGTCAAAAACACACAACAGTCAATACTCGAAGAAAGTAGGCTCACTCACTACCATGACCGATCATTGTCAAGAATAATTTCTCGCAAACAACAACAATGACCAAAAAAAATTGTTTTTTCGTAGGAAAACTTTCCAATTTGGCGGCATGCGTCGGAGCGAACTTAATTTTGCGTTTTAATTTGATGACTTTATATTCCGGCTCTTTCAGCCAGCCTTTTTTAGTCAGTTTTTTTTTATATGAAACTTTTTCAGTCAATTTGGATTTTTAACCAAGCAGTTGGAGACTGTACCAGCCAGAAGCGATGGCGACTGTGGTGTCCGGAAACGACTGCGGACTGGCTGGCTGCGCGGAGAGAACGGGATTTCGTCACCGTTCGGAAGAAAGCATATCACTTGGAGCTGTTCGCGGTGTGTTACCTATCGCTGTGGTGTGCCAAAACTCAGTCTGTTAACTTAAATTTCACAAGCAACCTTCAGCAAGGTAGAGAAGGGAAGAGTTATACGAAGATTTTGGTTAAGCTTGTGACGTCCATTGAGTAGCAGTTTCTGGGTTATTTTGAATAAAAATATTTTTATTTGATTGCCTTATAGTCTTGATCTCCTTTCCTGGCAATGCTGAATTCGTAAACCTGTTTGGTGCCTATCTCTTTCTCTAAGTTTGCTAAGCAAAATTTCCTGTAACGTGAAAACTTGCTAAACAATAGTTTGATGGTTTGAAAGAAATACAAATAATTCCATTTAGTATTACAGTTTTTTAAACTTTATATAGGTATTTTATACACTTTAAAGCATTAAACTATAACGCAGTAAAATATTATGTTTTTGCTTTCAAATTGTGAAACTCAGTTCTTTCAATTTACACGATAAACGGAACTAATTTCTGAAAAGTTAATAGCTAGTGACTTTAATAATAAAATCCTATTCTTTGCAATCGAATTCCATTATTGCATTTGCCAGATCCCGTCTGCATCATTTTAGGCGTGGCCATCAGGTTTTCTAGCGAACGGCGTACAAACTAAGTCCTAATACATTAACAGAGCTCTGTACAGCAAGCACTTCACGCTGATTGGTAAATTTATACGATATTGACAAATATTTTCATCTCAATGGCGAACCCCCCGACGGGCATTGACACAGTACTGCAGCTCTGTAACGATACGTCGGCACGCGCCGCAGTGGCAGGCAGCGCCTGCGGCAAGGTCGCCACACCGTTCAGTGCCCTACTAGCAAGCAAGCCAGCCCCAATAAGTAATGCACTTTTCTAACAACTTTAATGTACATATGTAATTTCATCAACTTTATTTTCGAATTTTCTATAAATTCATTTTCTGTAATACTGAATCATGTCATTTCCTTCAAATTGCGGGTTGCAAATTCGTGCAATGCCGATGATGTCGATAGAATAGAATCATGTTTATTTGGTACAAGTTTTTTTAAACAAAATTAAAATTAAAAAAACACAAAGAATGTGGAAACAGCGATGGTAGCGCTGTCAGTAGAACATCAGCGATGGGACCGCTTTCAACAGAACAACAGCATTGGTATGACTATCAGTAGAACAAGAGCAATGGTATCGTTGTCAGTAGATCAACTTTTACATGCACTGCGCTCTAATCACTAATCAGTTTCGATAAATCAGTAAAGATTAACCTATATATTTCTTAACATGATTAGGTACAGTCGACAGCACGTCAATCTTCACATTTTAGTTGCAAAGTCGCCCGTAATGCAACGGAGTAGAGTGCATAGGTGTATACTATGATGTGTTGTCGACTGTATAATAACCATATCATCGCCTGAGACATTACAAAACACTTTCCGCTTTGTTATTTCCCTGACCGCAACAATACTGCGCGGGTGACTCAAGTCAAGACCAAGACATAGGCATTAGAATCAAAGGCAGCAAAGTAGGTACCACAAAGTATACTCTGCCACTTGCCGTATTTGATTCCAACGCGGTAACACTTGGCAGTCTTTGAAACCAATATGAGATTTGTACATAGGCTGCTACTTATGTATGCGGAATCTGGGATTCCAATAATTTTAAACGCAATGTCTGACCTCCATGGTCAAATTCGTTCTTTTTTTAAATACTGGCTGCTAATATTTTTCTCTTATATACGTTAGTGTTTTGTTTTTGTTGGGTTTAAAATGTCATATCGCTGAAAAAATGGAACTCACTCGTGAAAATATTCGTGCTATGATTTATTACGATTTTTGACGTGGTTTAACGCAACAACAGTGCGCAGATCAATTAACTTCGATTTTTGGTGGTGAAGCTCCATCAAAAACGACTGTGTATCACTGGTTTATATAGTGAGTTTAATCGCGGGCGCAGTAAGCTCACGGACGAAATTAAAGAAGGTCGCCCGAAATCGGTGGTTGTGCCACAAAATATTGAAGCTGTGCGAAAACTAATAATGCAAGACCGCCATGTTACGTATCGCGAGATAGAGGCTATTCTGGGCATATGTATGACGAGCATTCATAGAATATTACATGAACATTTGTCTGTAAAAAAAAATTGTTCGCGTTGGATCCCGCACAACTTAACTCAGGATCAAGATGCTCGCGTCGAATGGTGCAAGAAAACCTTAAAAAAATTCAACGGAGGCGACTCAAAATCTGTTTATAATATCTACACAGGTGACGAATCCTGGATCTACGCGTACGATCCCGAAACTAAACAACAATCAACAGTTTGGGTGTTTCAAAATTAGCCGAACCCTACGAAAGTGGCTCGCGCAAAAAGCACTGTAAAGCAATTGGTGGCCTGCTTTTTTGGTATTAATGGCCATGTGGCTACAATACCACTGAAGAATCGCAGAACGGTTAATTCGGAGTGGTACACGACCATTTGTTTGCCGGAAGTATTTGAAGAAAGACGCCAAAACAACCAGCGACGCAGAATCATACTTCACCATGACAATGCCAGCTGTCATACATCTCAGGAAACAACTACATTTTTGGATGGTCAAAAAATAGAATTGATGGGTCATCCACCGTACAGCCCTGATTTGGCTCCCAATGATTTCTATTTATTCCCAAATGTAAAGAATAAATTACGTGGTCAACGGTTTTCGACCCGTGAAGATGCCGTAGATGCGTTCAAACAGCACGTTTTGGAGATACCTTAATCAGAGTGGAAAAAGTGTTTTACAAATTGGTTTCATCGAATGCAAAAGTGCATCGATCATAGTGGAGAATACTTTGAAAAAAATTAAAAACATATTTAGCCATATACATTTGTTTATTTTTTCTATTCCGCATACATAAGTAGCAGCCCTCGTATGAGGTTTTAAGTGGTCTTTTGCTGATTTTGTTACTAAATTGAAAAAATGCATAGTTTAAACTCGAAATACACTAGATGGCTCATATTTGGAGAGTATGGCACTTAGCAGCCTTTGATTCTATAGGCCTCTGATAATGGGCCGATTTCTGAAATGAAAATGTCACTTAAGGCTGTTACAAGGGCGAATGACTTTGAGCATTTGACCTCTGAGTTATAGAATAATAAACTAGCGCAATCTCTTGAATGTTTGTTGTACTTCTTCGGCGAATACTTTAAAGGCTAATCCATAATCCAAAGATTACACAGATAATTGTAATAAATGTTCGATGGCGATTGTTCCCTGCGCTTATGAGCGTTTTTCCTTATGTCAAATTTAGTTTTAAAAGACTCCCTAGGTGGCGCTGCCGTATCGTAGTAATAATCGTCAAAGCAAAAAAAATACTATGGTTCTGTGGAATTTGTGATTGATGGTTGATTACCTAAAAAAAATGCTGTTGTCGTTTGGTGATAAGTGTGCTTACTTACTATTTGGATATTTTGGAGTCTTTGCTGTGGATTGTGGGTTTGAATTCAATTTTTTATTACGAGAAACCTCATCCGAATAGCAACCCTGGCTCCTTCTCTGGTTTAGTAATCTGTGGACTAACTTTGACATTGATTGCTTCGAATCACAAATATGTATGTAGAAACGAATAGCGCCATCTAGATTGTCTCAAGGAACTAAGAAAAAAAAAGAAAGGAAAAACGCTCATTAAGAAATCGTACAATTTTGTACTAATCACGTAATAATACTAATATTGACATTAAAAAATATATGAGCAGTTAGGATTGCAGATATTGATGTGGCCGATATTTGCATGAAAGATTTAAATGAAAAGCTACTATCGTTTACCAGCGAAATTAGATTATGTGGAAAATAATGCTTTTGGAAAAAAAAAAAATTTTGCCGTCTAGACAGGTTAAATGCAATTTTTTCCGTACGAATTAGTCACTGATATATCCTTTATTACCAAAGATTTTATTCAGAAATTTTAGTGCGTACTTTTGCCTAACATTTCAGTTAAAGCTAGCCAATTTTGCAACATTTACCCTTGTTACACCCTTAAGTAAATACTTAGAGTAACGTTCTGTCCGCTCTTTTCTGAGAAATTTGACGAGACAGCACTAGGTACAGTTACGATTACCTAAGCTAGTTGCTTAGGTAACTTAGCGAAATTCTCAATTCAGAAATTGGCCCATTAGTGTAACTACTTCAGATTCACTAAAAATAAAAATCTGACTTCAAACAAAAAGTAGAAATGTTGGCTGACACCGACTTCAAAACTATCAAAAATTGTAACGTAAGTAAGTAAGAATAACAAATATTTTCAACAGTCGGTTTCTTTTGTTACTTTTTTATTATTTTCTCGCATAATAATTTTTCGATACGATTTCTGATATTAAAAAAAATCGTGCGGCGTGATTGCGTAATAATTAACTCGAGTTGATGTGACAGGCGAGGCAAAATTTCTTAATTCAGAAATATTATATTATTTATTAATCAGAATAATATTCCGCAGTATCACTGTTGCTGTTTCCGACGGCATGTTGTCGTCGGAAAGGCGAGAAATAATATAGTATTTTTTTTTTTCAACTCATTTTCCAAAGATCTAAGAGATATACCTACCTACACGAAAAAAAAACATGAAAATCGGTGAACTCGTTTTGGAGCAGTACCAGTACAGTCGACAGCTCATCAACCTTCACGTTGCTCGTAATGCAACGTAGTAGAGTGCATGGGTGTATAGGATGATGTGCAGTTAACTGTACTATAAAAACATTGTGACAGCGATTTTTATATTATTAACATATACCTATAGAAAGAGACGCCTCGCCTGCCAATTACAAAAGATTAATTTTGGAATGAATGAATGAATGAAATGAAAAAAAAATTATGATCAAAGTTAATAATTAATTAAATAGAAATAGAATAGCCTTTTCAATAGCCTTCTCAGTCCTGACCTTGAAAATAACAAGTAAACAGTTAAACTGTTGTAAAATAACAACTGTTTTCTATTGTTATTTTCAAGGTCAGGACTGAAGAGGTTGGGATGTAAGGGATTTACTCAAAGTCAAACAAACAGAAGCGCACAAGAATAGACCTTACCGTCACCGGTAAAAGGTTTGCAATCCCTTAAGACGGCCGCTGCCCGCTGCGGCGGCCAATGCACTGTGCGAACGTGACGCATTTTCACGAGGGAGCAACAGAGATAGCATGGTTGAGTAAAACCGACCGGTGTCGGCCGGGCTTCCCAAAGAATCGCCGGTTTTCCTTATTATTGTTTACTAGTGGCTATTCCCGACAACAAAGTAACACCAATGATATTGAAGAATCTTCAATCAAGAATTTTCTGGTGTTGATAATAAAGAGTTGTAAGAAGAAATTAAAAAAAAAATCAACGTAAAAAATTTCGTTCAATTCAATTCAATTCATTTATTGCCATAAATTCCTAGATCTTATAATTAAATATTGCACGTGTAATTTTACCAATAAAGGCGTAGCAAAATACTTAAAGTAAGGATTCAATTTAATTAGTTCTCTTGGAAGACCCAATAACAGCCCATTTTTAAGATTATTTTACTCTATGACTATAACTATGATCACTATCTCGATGGTGTACTGTAAAAATGTTGCTGTTGTAGATGTTTTATTTATGTTCTGCGTGTATGGCTTATAAATGTATGTACCTATTTATACAGGGTATTCGGCGCATAGGCCGTCAATAATTTTCGAGATTTTATGTATGTAATGTATAAGTAGAAAATAGTTCAGAATGGCCCAACACGCATTTGTATTCTATCACCAGTTGCCAGCTTGCCACTACACTCCTTCTAACTGGAATATTGCAGAAAGTTGGATCAATAAATTCGCACGCGGCCTACATTCACTCGATACCTTAAAGAGAATATTAAAATCAAACCCAATAATATTAGTTAATTTATTTATTAGTAAGCATAGGTATTTATCAAAAATAAAATCGTTATATGGTTCGCCTTTGGGCGTACCAACTTAATCAATATTGCAATGAAAATTATGGTAAATAAAATATCATTTGATATTCATATTTTTTGTAAATTGAGTATGTCAAAAAGTTCATAATGCCACATCTAAGACATCTCATATTTCATGTTCATATATGACAAATGTTCAGGTTCATATAGGACAAATTTCTAGTTTATGATTAAAAAATATTTACAAGATAAAAATAGACCAAAAAAAACTTTATAATAAAATTTAAATAAATTCATACTAAAAGCAGACGTTGTTTTTTTATTATTTACCTAATACGAGGGCTGCTACTTATGTATGCGTTAGAAAAAATAAACAAATGTATATGGCTAAATATGCTTTTATTGTTTTTCAAAGTATTCTCCACTATGATCGATGCACTTTTGCAACTGTACCTAGTGCTGTCTCGTCAAATTTCTCAGAAAAGAGCGGACAGAACGTTACTCTAAGTATTTACTTAAGGGTGTAACAAGGGTAAATGTTGCAAAATTGGCTAGCTTTAACTGAAATGTTAGGCAAAAGTACGCACTAAAATTTCTGAATAAAATCTTTGGTAATAAAGGATATATCAGTGACTAATTCGTACGGAAAAAATTGCATTTAACCTGTCTAGACGGCAAAAATTTTTTTTTTTCCAAAAGCATTATTTTCCACATAATCTAATTTCGCTGGTAAACGATAGTAGCTTTTCATTTAAATCTTTCATGCAAATATCGGCCACATCAATATCTGCAATCCTAACTGCTCATATATTTTTTAATGTCAATATTAGTATTATTACGTGATTAGTACAAAATTGTACGATTTCTTAATGAGCGTTTTTCCTTTCTTTTTTTTTCTTAGTTCCTTGAGACAATCTAGATGGCGCTATTCGTTTCTACATACATATTTGTGATTCAAAGCAATCAATGTCAAAGTTAGTCCACAGATTACTAAACCAGAGAAGGAGCCAGGGTTGCTATTCGGATGAGGTTTCTCGTAATAAAAAATTGAATTCAAACCCACAATCCACAGCAAAGACTCCAAAATATCCAAATAGTAAGTAAGCACACTTATCACCAAACGACAACAGCATTTTTTTTAGGTAATCAACCATCAATCACAAATTATACAGAACCATAGTATTTTTTTTGCTTTGACGATTATTACTACGATACGGCAGCGCCACCTAGGGAGTCTTTTAAAACTAAATTTGACATAAGGAAAAACGCTCATAAGCGCAGGGAACAATCGCCATCGAACATTTATTACAATTATCTGTGTAATCTTTGGATTATGGATTAGCCTTTAAAGTATTCGCCGAAGAAGTACAACAAACATTCAAGAGATTGCGCTAGTTTATTATTCTATAACTCAGAGGTCAAATGCTCAAAGTCATTCGCCCTTGTAACAGCCTTAAGTGACATTTTCATTTCAGAAATCGGCCCATTATCAGAGGCCTATAGAATCAAAGGCTGCTAAGTGCCATACTCTCCAAATATGAGCCATCTAGTGTATTTCGAGTTTAAACTATGCATTTTTTCAATTTAGTAACAAAATCAGCAAAAGACCACTTAAAACCTCATACGAGGGCTGCTACTTATGTATGCGGAATAGAAAAAATAAACAAATGTATATGGCTAAATATGTTTTTAATTTTTTTCAAAGTATTCTCCACTATGATCGATGCACTTTTGCATTCGATGAAACCAATTTGTAAAACACTTTTTCCACTCTGATTAAGGTATCTCCAAAACGTGCTGTTTGAACGCATCTACGGCATCTTCACGGGTCGAAAACCGTTGACCACGTAATTTATTCTTTACATTTGGGAATAAATAGAAATCATTGGGAGCCAAATCAGGGCTGTACGGTGGATGACCCATCAATTCTATTTTTTGACCATCCAAAAATGTAGTTGTTTCCTGAGATGTATGACAGCTGGCATTGTCATGGTGAAGTATGATTCTGCGTCGCTGGTTGTTTTGGCGTATTTCTTCAAATACTTCCGGCACACAAATGGTCGTGTACCACTCCGAATTAACCGTTCTGCGATTCTCCAGTGGTATTGTAGCCACATGGCCAATAATACCAAAAAAGCAGGCCACCATTTGCTTCACAGTGCTTTTTGCACGAGCCACTTTCGTAGGGTTCGGCTCATTTTGAAACACCCAAACTGTTGATTGTTGTTTAGTTTCGGGATCGTACGCGTAGATCCAGGATTCGTCACCTGTGTAGATATTATAAACAGATTTTGAGTCGCCTCCGTTGAATTTTTTTAAGGTTTTCTTGCACCATTCGACGCGAGCATCTTTTTGATCCCGAGTTAAGTTGTGCGGGATCCAACGCGAACAAATTTTTTTTACAAACAAATATTCATGTAATATCCTATGAATGCTCGTCATACATATGCCCAGAATAGCCTCTATCTCGCGATACGTAACATTGCGGTCTTACATTATTAGTTTTTGCACAGCTTCAATATTTTGTGGCACAACCACCGATTTCGGGCGACCTTCTTTAACTTCGTCCGTGAGCTTACTGCGCCCGCGATTAAACTCACTAAACCAGTGATACACAGTCGTTTTTGATGGAGCTTCACCACCAAAAGTCAAAGTTAATTGATCTCTACGCACTGTTGTTGCGTTAAACCACGTCGAAAATCGTAATAAATCATAGCATGAATATTTTCACGAGTGAGTTCCATTTTTTCAGCGATATGACATTTTAAACCCAACAAAAACAAAACACTAACGTATATAAGAGAAAAATATTAGCCAGTATTTAAAAAAAGAACGAATTTGACCATGGAGGTCAAGGAAAATTATTGGAATCCCAGATTCCGCATACATAAGTAGCAGCCTATGTAGAAAGTCTGAGTCAGAGTAATAAGTTTATTTATAGGGAGTAATCTCCGAAATTAAAAAATCCTTAATCATAACAGACATGGGTTAGAGGCTAATCCAAATGCGATAGGTACTGATTATCCTCTACAACATGTTTCGAACAATTAGGTACTTGTTCTCTATTTACAAAAATTTTTTTGCGAAAAAAAACAGTTTTTTGTTTGTAGTGAGTGCCTAGGCAAACAGAATAGAACAAACCAGCAGCGGACCTTCTACTTTACCGCACTGTATTACCGGCCGACACTCACCGCTATAAAACGCTTTACCATCTCAGCCTCGGTTTACTTCTCAACCGCCGCTTGAGGAAAATGTTGCACAAACTGCTCTGGCTGTGCCTCCTGCTGGCCATAGCGGCATCCACGCCGCACCACCACCCAAAACACAAGGGCCAGGCTGAAAGCTCCGAGGAGACCGGGCACAGTCATCACGATTCACCTGAGAGCTCAAACTCAGGGAGCACCAGCGAAGGCGCTTCACGGTCAGGGTCAAATGCAAACCCAAGAGTGAGGACCCCCGCCGGGTCCATCAGAGGATCCTGGATGGAGTCCCGCAAGGGACGCCGGTTCCAGGCGTACCGGGGCATCAGGTACGCGGAGCCTCCCGTTGGACCCTTGAGATTCGAGGTTAGTAGTTATATCACTAAATAGAAATTACGATATTTTGAATACCCAGCATGAATACATTCTTGACCCGAGATAAACTCTGGTTTATTTATCGTAATTGTAGGTTAAATAAAATGTTCAAGTAAACAAGGTATGTAGAACGGGGAACGGGTTCTTTAGGAAAAGTGTGGATAGTTTTAGTACCTGTAACTGCATAATGTATGCTATGTTATAGCATAACATTTACATACAGGTACATACACTGCTTCTGGCCCCACACTAGGATACCCTGTCTCGTGGGAACCAGAAACAGCGACATCACATACATGTAAACATCCAAGAGAGAGAGAGAGAGAGAGTATGGTTTTCAATGTCCACGTCCAGGGCCGGATTTAGGGGAGGGCAAAAGCCCCGGGGCCTCCACAAACGGGGGCCCCCACAATAGTCTTTCGAAAAAAATCATACAAATTAAAAAAAAAAATGTGTTTGTTAAATACTAAGTGCTAAGTCGAGTTTTTCAATAAATTATTTATTGAAAAACTCGACTGAAAAAAATTGTTCATTTTATTTGGTAAATAATTTGGGGCGTGGGGGCCTCCGCTCCTTTGTTGCCCCGAGGCCTCTGGACCTCTAAATCCAGCCCTGTCCACGTCCACCGCGCATTGGCAATTTCAATTATTAAGGTATTGCTGCTGGAAATAAACAACTGTACTTTTTTTCGTCGCTTTACTGGTGAAGAAAGCTACGCCACACTTTTAACCGAACTGAGTCGTGATCCCCACCCTTTCTGCGTTAAAGGGAGATTCTACTGGCAAAGTTTCATTCAGCCGTGAAAGGAGTTAACTGAAACATAGATGAAAAAAGTCCAGCGGTGAATTTAATTTTACTTACATAAAGTTAAAAAATTATAATAAACTCACGCCCGTTATGGGGGGGGGGCGTTAGGGACGGGGGGGGTAGGCAGAGGCATCAATCACTAGAACTGGGCCCACGTTTTGCATAAAGTTCTCTTTCAATAATGAAGTATGTAGCTATAATACTGTAGCGATTCTTCTTTCAGGCCGGCATCGGCACAGCAGTCGCTACGTTTTTGTTTAGATGTCAGTCGGTCCCTAGCTAGCATATAACAATGTACTCTGTGCTAGCTAGGCTAGGCGATGCTCGACGAAAAGATAAAAATAATAATATATTTGCTAATAATCATATTTTAATAAAACTAGCGCGCTACATTTGGTGGAGGCGCCATTTCCCAAAAACACCAGGCTCGTATAAAAAGGGAACTAATTTATTGTACTGTTATTTAAATATTCGAGAAGTTACTTGATTTGAAGATGGTAAGTTTTAACTGCCAAACTTGTTACTAAATAATTATGCATTTTGTAATTTTCAACTTACCTAAACTACTATATACAACGGCCGCGTTAAATCGTGTTTAAAAAAAATCTAATACCAAATTAGAGTTAACCATAAATCCTTTAGGAGGCTTTAGGGAGTTAAACTTTGCTTATTTCCAAATGTTTCCAGGTCCCGAAGCCGATCGAACGGTACGAGGAGGAGGTGGACGCCAGTGCGGAAGGACCGGCCTGCCCCACGCTCGCGCCTGAGTACTACTACCCCAACTTCAGCGAGGACTGTCTCAGACTCAACGTCTACACGCCCGCTGCTGCTAAGAGGTAGTTGATCATTACCAATCTCCCACGTTAGCCCCCAAACCATTTTGAAAGCATTTAAACAAATAAATATAAAGAAAACCGAAGATCTCTGGGGACTATCAGTTAAATTGATATCCACGGTAATTCATATCATGGCACCACACCTTGCTATAATTTTTAATAAATGTATTGATAAGGGGACGTTCCCTGATCTATTAAAGTTTAGTAAAATTGTTCCTTTATTTAAGTCAGGTGACAGTGATGATCCGAACAATTTTAGACCCGTAGCAATACTTCCAGTATTTAGTAAAGTATTTGAAAAAATCATTTTACACCAATTGCTCACACACTTCACATTAAATAAACTCTTCCATAAAAAACAATTCGGTTTCACTAAGGGTCGTTCAACGACAGACGCAGGTGTGGCGTTGATGAATCACATCTTTGATGCGTGGGAGGAGGCGCAGGATGCCATCGGGGTTTTCTGTGACCTATCCAAAGCTTTTGATTGCGTAGACCACAAAACCCTCCTTCGTAAGATGATCAGATACGGTCTCAGTAATAAATCTTTAGAACTTCTTAGATCGTATTTAGCTAATAGAGTGCAGAAAGTTGATATTAATGGAGTTAAGTCACCCGGATCCGATGTTAAAATAGGAGTTCCTCAGGGTTCAATTTTAGGGCCGTTCCTTTTCTTAGTGTATGTTAATGATCTGCCGTACCTAGTTGAGAAATTGTCACAAATAGTATTGTTTGCGGATGACACTTCTCTAATTTTTAAAATCAAGAGAGGTCAATCTAATTTAGACGATGTAAACAATGCTCTTTCTAAAATTCTGAACTGGTTTAACGTAAACAATCTTATGTTAAATGCCAAAAAAACAAAATGTATTAAGTTTTCATTGCTCAATGTCAAAAAAGTGGACACAAGTTTAACAATAGCTGGTGACAAACTAGACTTAGTTGAGACAACGGTGTTTTTAGGCATTACAATATACTCAAAACTACAATGGGATCAACACATAGAAAAGTTAGCGGGTAGGTTGAGTTCAGCTGCATTTGCAGTTAGAAAAATTAGACAACTAACAGATGTAGAAACTGCGAGGCTAGTTTATTTCAGTTATTTCCACAGCATTATGTCATATGGTCTGCTACTATGGGGGCGGGCGGCAAATATAGAAACAATTTTTATTCTCCAAAAAAGGGCTATTAGAGGTATTTACAATTTACCTGCCAGACACTCACTACGTGAGTTTTTTAAGGAAATAGGAATTCTTACGCTAGCTTGCCAATATATATTCGATAACATAATGTATGTACGTAAAAACATAACTACATTTAAGCTAAACAGGGATATACATAACGTTAACACCAGAAATCGAAACAAAATTGCCTCATCTAGATTCAGATTAGCCAAGGTAAATACATCATTTGTAGGATATAGTGTACGTTTTTATAACAAAATTCCTGAAAGTATTCTATCCCTGCCAGGAAATAAATTTAAATTTGTTATTAAAACTGCGCTGTGTAAAAAGGCATACTACAGAATAGATGACTTTATAGATGATAAAAACCCTTGGCAGTAAACCAATTCCACAACGCTCTAGTTATTGGTATTCTAATAATATATAGGGTTTAATAAATTTCATACATATGTACAGACGCTGTGATTGCATATCAAAACTATGCTATTATTATAGATAACTGACAAGAACTTTATCACACAAGTTTGCCTAAGGCCATGCGAATGGTGGCGCGGTGGCCGGGTCGCCTATCTCCCTCTAATATGGTTGAGACTGGTGATGGCTGACCTCTGCGTTACGCTCGTGAACGGGTGCCGTCCGTGTGTCTGGCCGCAGCATTGGTGTTTTATTACCTTTTAAGAATATTAAATGATGTTTGACTTTGCAAGTATTGATTGCACTCATGGATCTTGAGATTCTTGGTATACGAACACTCATACCTAATTTGTATTAGCTTTAAGAAAATTTGAATGATTTGAGAAAAGATGGTCAGAGTGGAGTTTTTTTTCGCTGCCTTTTTCTCCACTACAGACGGCCCTAAGGCAGCGGCTAACATTATACATAACTGTATGTACATTGACATTCAACAAGCAGAATGTAAATTCTTTACGTCGAAATAAAAATTTTTGAATTTTGAATTTTTACCATCAACCATTTGACGCCCTCTGCAGAACAGAGGCCTCCTTCACGGTTTTTCAAGGTCTTGGACCGTCATTCAAGGACTCACTGCCACAGTAAACAGGTCCTATGGACCACCCGGGTGGACTACGCAGGTGTACCACGGGAAAGGAGCGCCTGCTTTCAGTACCGAGTTGTCCAGCAGAAAGCTAGTATTATTGAGACAAATATGGATGATTTTTTAAATTACAAATACACATTCATAATTTAATTTCCGATACACTTACTTGACTTTTAGTCGGAAGCGTCCAACCATGTTTCGCTCTGATTAGCAGAGCTTAATTATCGTGAGCAGAGACGAAGCCGGTTGCTGACTCGTGCTCGTCTGACCGAAACTTGGTCGGACTCTTCCGACATAAAGTCAAGTAAGTGTATCCGGAATAAAGTCAATAAATATGGTTGAACTTGAACTAAAGATCGGCTGCTATCAACCTATGTTTTGAGAGCGCCATGTCCCAAATGAGAGAAGAATAAGAACTGATAATGATGATGGATTGAACACAAACATTTACATACTCATACAGGCAATACATTGCTTCTGGCCCCACACACACTACCCTGTGTCGTGGGAACCACAAACATGTAAACATCCAAGACCTGGGGTATTTTTGTCTCTAGCCGGGACCCGAGACCGTTCTTCGCCTTCGCCACAGAGGTCGTCATGGTCGGAATGACTGATCATGTGACCCTGTTTCCAGCAACGCGTCGCTTCCTGTGATCGTGTTCATCCACGCCGGCGGCTTCTACTCGATGTCTGGCCGCAGCGACCTGGCCGGCCCGCACTACCTGCTCGACCGGGATTTGGTGCTCGTCACCATAAACTACCGGCTTGGCTCCTTGGGTGAGTACTGGTAACTTCTGGTGATTTGCTCATTAGTCAGTATCTGTATTTCTATGCAGTCTATGAAATCATCATCATCATTAACAAACCATTATGTCCCCACCGAGGGGTACGGGTCTCTTTCCTGAGGAAGGTACAGGCCGTACTCCACCACGGGGGTTAAGTCCGGATTGGTGGAGGCCTGTAAGACTATTGGCCGGTCTTACTGTCAGAAGTTTTCAAGCCGCCCTATTAAGGCCTCTGACTTTATTTTAACGACCGCAATCTATGGACAGCAGCCGGCACCAACTGCTTAACGTGCCTTGCGAAGCACGGAACCGCTCGGAAAAATGCCACTAGCGTTAGTCACAGACGGTCACCCATGCGTGGATTGATCGCGCCCAATGTTGCTTAACCTTCGTGATCGTTTAAGATTACTCAGGCAGCTGGGGCTACGAGCGATTCTATGAAATGGATTATACCAATGAATTTGTTTTCTAAGTTACGTAAGTATGTACATAACTATATTATTATGAAGTTATGGTAGCCTCGTTAACGACGTACATTTTTGCTTGCTTCGCACAATAGTCCAACAGATCACGGCTACCTCGTTGGTCTAGCCGTCAAGGCGTTTAACTACAAAGACAGAGGCCGTGGGTTCGGTTCCCACTGGGGGTCGTCGTACGTTTGCACAAAAAGGACTCAATCTAGGCGTATTGTGTTTGTGATGACTTTTCCTGGTCTGACTATAATTTTCACATAACACAATCACTTGACCTGGTCCCAAACTACGATACCCTGCGCTATAGTAACGAGGTATGGACAATACAATCATGGAAAATACCCAGATTAAGCCCATTTCTACAAATCTATGGCGGCCGCCGTTGGAAATCGGAACCACGAAATCTGTCAAATGTCTTATTTCTGCCATCATTCCCCAGGTTTCCTGAGCACAGGAGACGAGCTAGCGCCCGGCAACAACGGCTACAAGGACCAGGTGGTGGCACTGCGCTGGGTGCAGCGCAACATCCGCGCGTTCGGCGGCAACCCTGACCTGGTCACCATCGCCGGCACCAGCGCCGGCTCCTTCAGTGTCGTGCTGCATATGCTCTCGCCTATGTCCAAAGGTGAGTGAATCAGGGACCTTAATTGTATCCTTCACGTAGGTACTTTTCGGAGTAACCGAAGAGGAGAACCGCAATAAATACAGTCTGTTAGCTTTAGAATATACCTCGGGCTCTAGAGTAGGCTTCGGTTTTGTATATCGTACTGATGATCGAGTTCTGATTTCGAAATTAAGTGTCATAATATAGTTCCGATATATCCGATTCTATCCGGTAGTAGCCGAGGTATATTCTAAAAGCTAACAGACTACATATATGTGGGTACCTATATCAACACTGAAGACTCGTGTGTGCTCGAAGTGCAGCTGATCAGATGTCTCGTAGATGCAGCCCAAATGATTACAATAGGTACGATTGTGCTCTAATAAAGTGTGTAAGAAAAAAAAACGAAGCAGGTGTAGTAGTCTTAATAAGGATGGTTCTGGTTTTATTCCCAGAGTGTGGGAATCAAACCAGAACCATATTATTTAGTAACTTGAGACAATGTGAGAAATCTTGAGAATTAGTCACGCGGTATTTCTTTTACGATCAAAGATCTGAGCAGATAAAGACAAGCCTATTCCATCTGTTAACTATCCACCACCTGCTGAACGGTCACTCAATGATGATTTAAATATGTCAGCCATAAAATCCGTATAACATGTCAGTGTGAGAAACATGCCAGTCATCGTATCTTCCATTCTATTAATGTTAATGTTTATTAATGTTTTTTTTGTAATCTTTATTTGAAAGGGTTTTGTACAAAAATTGACAATGTTGCATTTATATGTAGTTAAGGACAAAAATCAACTATCTTAGCTAATTTAGATCTTAAGACTATAAGATTATTAATGTTTGACGACGACGTCTGTGAAGTAACGATCTGCCTACCATGCAAGTTCGAATTCCAGCTGGGGACAAAAAAAAACTCAGGTCTTGGACGTTTACATGTTTGTGAAGTCGCTGTTTCTGGCTCCCACGACGCAGGGTATCCTAGTGTGAAGTGTGCCTGTTTGTAAATGTTTATGCTTATTTCCATCTCCAGGCCTCTTCCACCGCGGTATCGCCATGAGCGGGTCGCCCATCCAGAAGAGCCCGGCGGGCTCCGAGATGTGGGACCTGGCGGTGAAGCAGGCGCGGCTGGTCGGCTGCCCGGCCAACTCCAGCCGTGTCATCATCGACTGCCTCCGCACCAAGACCTGGCGGGAAATCGGGGACTCGCTGAGAGGTTTCTTTGTAAGTTTTTCCTTGTATCTCGAATATATAAGCCTTTCTTGTTAGGGATCTACCAGACAGAGCGGTCACGCGGTCAAGCGTTCAAGCGGTCAGTTTTGGGTTATTATATAACCCAAGACTGACCGTATTTCCTGAATCTTTGTGTTATATTACGTTACATAGACATACTCACACAGGAGGCATTCTGACCGCGTCTGTCAAATGGAAAGCACGCGTTCGCGCGTTCACTGCTGTTTCTCAAAAACATGGTGACACTAGTTGTAGCGCTTCGACCGTTCAACAGTAGGGTTCGTGAGCAATGAGCCGTTTTCAGAAGAACTAAAAAAAAATATATTACGGCTGTCAAAGGAATGCAATTTTGGACCTCAGCCCAATAGCCATGTGTGATACATCATAAAATAGGTTTAGGCGAGCTGAACAAAAGTTACTATGACGCCAACAGCCAAATGTTTGTCCTTTTGGAGTTATATTGTATTGAAAAAAAACTAACATTTTTAATAAAATATAACTCCGAAACGACAAACATTTGGCTGTTGGCGTCATAGTAACTTTCGTTCAGCTCGCTGAGACCTATTTTATGATGTATCACACATGGCTATTGGGCTCAGGTCCAAAATTGCATTCCTTTGACAGCCGTAATATATATTTTTTCTAGTTCTTCTGAAAACGGCTCATTGCACGCTTGAACGCAGAACGCGAACGCAGAATGCTTGATCGCGTGACCGCTCTCTGACTGGTAGATCCCTTAGTCTACTTATTTATTCTATTCAGCGTATACTTCTCCATTGCTGGATATCGGCTACTTCGAAGTAAATAACTTCTTTCTGTTCTCGTTCTAAACTGAGTCAGATCGTTGTCTCAATACTGCGTTTGGGCATAATTGTCTCTCTTTGAGAATATTTTCAACCCATAGGTTCTAGCCCACGGCCACTATATCAATCTTATATTTCAGTTCTTCAGAGTAATCTGGAATACTTACATAAAAGTAAACTCACGCCTATATCGTGAAGTGGTAGGCTAAGGCGATTCGCATACTGCCCCGCACCACGTGCTTGCGGGAGTGCAGATCTGCATCATCGTGCGGGTTTTTCACGCACTCACGCGCGCAGTTGCGTTGTATGGATTCACGCGACAGTGACTCATTTCATTCAAAGCACACGTCATGCCCTTTCAAAATCACGCACGACATCGACACTGCGTGGCTCTGTGTGTCATACCTTGCGTCTCGACCGGCACCCACGTGCGGGTGCATGTTTCTGCGCTTGCAGGCGCGTGATCTGCACGAACGCGCGTGGATGCATTTTCTGTGTGTTGGACTGTGCGTGTTTTATAGACAAACGGAGATACTTTCAAACAACGTAAGAACACGCAGTCACGCGCTACGCTGCGTGATGCGGGGCAGTGTGTTATTCGCCTTATGGTCAGGATAATTCTGAATGTTTACATACATACATAAGCTCACGCCTGTATCGCAGGGGGGTAGGCAGAGACCAGGGACTGCCACTTGCGACAATCCTGACAAATCACTTACGCTTCAACGACATTCATTATTCGTTGCATGCACGCACGCCGGTTTTGGGTAGTTTTTACTTCGGCCTTAATACATCCCCTATTTGGTCGAAGTATGTCCGCCGGGGGCGTCTCTTACCGGCCCTTCCGCTCACATTCGCTCGATATACACATTTGCTTCGTCAGTCTTTCCTCCTTCATCCTCACCACATGGCCAAACAAACGCAACAAAATCGAAATCTGAATATTTCTGAATATTCAACTGAGACAGCGCGTTAGACGTGTTTACACGTCATTTCGCTAGAAAGACACGTAGGAATATGAAGCAGATTAGGCCGAGGACAGAAAGACCTGACGTACTTTAATTTTAACTTTAAAATTTCTCTGTGCTTACTATATTTACACAGTGATTTATTGTCTGTTTGACCTTAAACATGTAAAATGTTTTTCGGAAGAGCACTGCTTACCCTAAACCACAGGTTCTTTCCTTTTTTGGGGAGCAGGGTACCACGCCTTAGTCATAAGGACAATGTATAATTGTTTCTTGAATAAAATATCTTGATCTCTATCTCTCTACTTTATCCTAATTTCGTATTCCTTCATCAGCTATTTCTGTCTGCAGCCAAGCATAACTCCTTTCACTTGACTGTTTCTTACTATCATCCAAAGTCAGCACTCATTGCACCGTTTTCTTTTTAGGGTAGGGTTAAAGGGTAAAAATGACCCTATTACTGAGACTCCGCTGTCTGTCCGTCCGTCCGTCCATCCGTCTGTCACCAGGCTGTCTCATGAGCCGTGATAGTCAGACAGTTGAAATTTTCACATATGATGTAGCTATTTATGTTGGCGATGGCGCTATAACAACAGATAGGTACTAAAAAACTGAATCATCATCATCATCATCAACCCATTGTGTTGATTTTTTTTTAAACGTGTTTTTATCCCACTTAATAATTGTTCGGAACCCTTCGTACGCGAGTCCGACTCGCACTTGGCCGTTTCTTTTCCAAGTACAAACTCTTTTCCAGGAGTTCGCTTACGATCCAGTGGGCATTTGGATGCCGATCGTGGAGCGCGACTTTGGACAGGAGCGATTCGTGACCATGGACCCGGCTGAGGCGATCAAGCAGAATCGTATGCAGGCGGTTCCGCTGCTCATTAGTCAAACCACCGACGAGTTCTACTGGCTGGCCTTCAGTGAGTATTTTAGACTACTGTAGTCTCAGAATTCTCAAATCTTTGGTCATCAACATCATCATCCATCAGAAGCCCACCGTTGCCCTCGGGTATAGTCCTTTCCTCCCAAATGGCAGCTCACATGGTCCCTCACCATTCGCATCCACGGACCTTCCGCCGACCCAACGACACCGCCGATAGGGAATCACCGTGTAAAAACCACGGTATGAATGTTATCTGATTGTAAAAATCAGGCAGAGTGAAATCAGTTTTTATACTATTTCCGTTATAATAGTTAATGAAATAAAAATTAAATATACTTTTATTTCTGAATACACAAAATAGATAATAGTAATAATACTATATCCCTTCCCGTGGCGTTAGCCCGCTGCTGGCAGGCGGTCATTGTTCAACTATTGTTATGCTAATTATCGCCATTAGAAGGCATACAGAAATAAACTAAAAGAAATAAGTACATTTTCGATTTTTGTCGCGCTGAACGGAATGCCAATGTTGGTACAGTGAACGGCCCACATCCCCACAGAGACACGACGTTTGTGATGTCGCCGTCTCCGCTTCCCACGACACAGGGTATCCTAGTGTGGGGCCAGAAGCAATGTATGTGCCTGTACGTAAATGTTTATGTTTATTTCGACTCCAGCGATCCTCCGCAACCAGACTCTCCTGGACCGCATGAATGCGGAGTGGGAGCGCGTGGCGCCGATCTCGTTCATGCTCCCGAAGGACCGGGATAACACGGCGGCCGTGCGCCGCATCAAGGAGGTGGCCTACTTCCGCGGCCGGGACCTCAAGAACGACTCCTTCACGGAGCAGAGGCTCGGGATGCTCTATGGGGACGCCATTGTCGGGTTCCCAGTGCACAGGTAACGATTCGGCTCGCTGACGCGTGCAGTCAAGCTCTTAAATCGCATAGCGGAAAATGTTGATGTCTTCCATGTTACCTTGAGTGAATTTAGAAGAACAGGATTATATGTGATATGTTACATACCAATTTAAAGGTTTACGTTAGATATAAGGAAATGTATGATATTTAAACATTGTTAATAATATAGTTAATAGTATCTCCCTATTGAATTAGGTTACGATACTGTAAGGATAGGAAATGTTTGGAAATAAAGAAATAAATAAAGAAGATTCAACCAATCTAGGCTGGTCGATAAAGATAAACGACCTCTATGGCGTAACGGTTAGCGCATCTGCTTACCATGCGAGAGGTCCCGGGCTCGATCCCCGGCTGGGGAGAAAAAAAAAACTCCAGGTCTTGGATGTTTACATGTTTGTGACGTCGCTGTTTCTGGTTCCCGCGACACAGGGTATCCTAGTGTGGGGCCAGAAGCAATGCATGTGCCTGTATGTAAATGTTTATGTTTTAAAGATAAATATATTTTATTCAAGAAACAATTATACATTGTCCTTATGACTAAGGCGTGGTACCCTGCTCCCCAAAAAAGGAAAGAACCTGTGGTTTAGCGTAAGCAATGCTCTTCCGATAAACATTTTACATGGTACGAGGCCGCTTAGCCAGAAGCTAGAAATAAGCCTCCAAAGTCATAGCTAGTTTATCCTGTAATACAGGGTTTCCCAAAACTCGACGTCAAGCCGGAATCGGGCGAAAAGGCAAGTCATACCGGTTATCAGAAAAATAAAAAAATAAACAAAATTGCTTGTAGGCCTTTAAAAAAAAATTAAAATCCTGTTGCCACAAATCTTTACTTTTCCATTTTTTTTTTGTAGTGTAACTCTGAATATTGCTTCTCTAAACTGTTAACAAATTAAAAAAAAAATGGATCTTGTAAAATTGCACAGTTTTAATTTAAATTTTAGGTTTAATTAGTTTTGTGAAATTTCTGGAATAAATAATTTAAAATAAAAAAAATATTTTTATAAAAAATATAAAATAAAAATGTTTTTCTGATAACTAGTAGGTATCCTATGACTTGGCTTTTCATCCGGTTCCAGCTTGACATCGAGTTTTGGGACACCCTGTATATAAAATTCTCGTGTCAGTGTTATGCGCATACTCCTGTGTGGAGTGGACTGCACAGCGCTTATATTGATACTATTTAGATATTTATATTGATAGGGGAATAGCGTAAGAGTGAAACGACCGATTCCAGCGAGTAGGTTAGCGTCACTAATTTATTAAGAACCAAATAACCCCATTTTACTTCCAAGTTAAAATCGTGAGTGCTACGTAGGTGTTTTTTTAGACAAGGATTTTGTCACATGAGTCTTCTATTTACGGTAAAAAAAATCTACCGAGTAAGCGGTGACACCGCGTCATTTTTTTGCATCGAACTTAAAAACGGACTATAGATCGACTGTTTGATGTAAAATTAACCAGCATTTCTGTCGTTTCTTCAGGTTGGCCTCTCTGATGTCACTGTACTCGCCCAAGAAGGTGTTCTACTACGAGTTCGCGTACGTGGGCAACCACAGCCATTACGAGGACCCGGACACCAACAAACCCATCGGTAAGAAAGTTACCCATTTTGTACCTAGAATAGTAACGGGATGATATATGTATCTATGTGCCTGTGTGTAAATTTTTATGTTTAATCAGTCCTTAAATAGAGCCTACTGTTGGGCATAGGTTCTCTTTCACGCCAACCCATCCGGTCCAGTGCTAGTCTCGTCCAATGTTTCCCAGCCGCTACAAAATGTTGACGGCCCGGTCGGGCTCCTAATGGGATAATAATAAATAATAACAACAAAATTCGCTTATCACGATACTCTACAAATAGTAGCACAATCGGGCAAGATCTTCCTTTTAAGTAGTTATGTAGGTAAGTACTTGTGTCAGGAAGCTCTGCTCTTCCCCAGTTGGACATGATACTAATGTTGGTCTTACACATAAATTATTTGAAATTATGATGAAAAAGACGTAATTTACAATACTAATTAACTTGTTTTTCTAGGTAGGTATTAGCGTATATGTGTATGTGCTCTAATAAGATAAGTATCAGTGAAAACTGTCAATCGGATGGTAAAGTGCAAAATAATGTAGACTCAAACTTTTTTTATGGAAATAAGCAAATTGTACATTTTTTTCTAGATTTAAAATTGGACAGAGTATTTTTTTTTGGAATTTTATATAATTGTGCACTTTTTTAACTTTCTGCAGGTATTTTTTGTTTTAGTGTAGCTATAATAGTCTTTTAGCTAGGATATTTTTTGTCAAGAAGGTCGCGGGTGAAAGTTCGAAAAAAAGCGCGAAAAAAGTGACCTTTGACTCGTGGACGAGTAAGGCTAAAGTCGCTCGCGCGCCTGGACGTTTGAGTGGATAGTGTGTTATGTGGGAGTGTGTGTGTGTGTGTGTGTGTGTGTGTGTGTGTGCGTGCGTGCGTGTGCTTGTGTGAGCGTATAGTTAGTAATAATATTTATCTTAATTTTTTTTTAGTCTAGTAGCTACGACTCGTAGGTACTCTCAAAAGAAAAATTTGTCCAAAAAATAAAATAAAAAAACATATGGGGAGGGATATCAATTGGCTGAGTCTTATACCTGACGCTGACGCGAGTGTTAAACTGTTCCAGGCGCCATGCACCACGATGACCTGATCTATTTGTTCAGCCTGAGCTATCGGTTCCCGCTGATCACTCCGGACAGTCCGGACTCGCCCTTCGTCGACTTCATGACTGCTCTGTGGTACAACTTCGCACTATACGGGTACGACATTTTGAAAACATTCCCATTTTCATTAATACTCTCTTTGAATATGTTTTTGTTTATAATATAATGTTTTTATTTTCACAGTCCTCCTCCGATTGATTGATCTGAAACCAACCTGGGCCGCATAATGTTTAGTGTTCCAAATGTAGCCTTATCCCTTTGTGCCCCCAGCGAGCCGAGCCCGAGCGGGCGCGGAGAGCTGCCGGAGCTGGCGGCGGCGGCGCCGCGCTGGCCGCCGATGACGCCGCGGGAGCGCCAGTACATGCGCCTCGACAAGGTACACACTATTTTGAACCGATTACAATGTGTTTATGCCTACAATATGCCTATCTATCTATCTATCGTTGTACGTAGTGCTTGTAAGTTGAGTAATTTATCTACCTACTTGTATAATGTTTGTAACAGTACATCATGTTTCTTTCATCAAAATAAACGATTTGAATTTGAATTTGAATTTGAATCTATCCTTCTCATTTATAAATAGATGTGCATGTTGACCTGAGTGCGTTGCGTATACTGAGTTTTTTCATTCACTTTCGATAGCGAGAGCGTTTGCGATTTGCATAGGAGTGACAAAGAGACAACTAGGTGGCGCGCTCTGTCTCTCCTATACAAACTGCAAACGCTCTCGCTATCGAAAGTGAATTACAAAACTCAGTATACGCACTCTGTATAAGCACTCTGAGCCTCGATTCTGTTGGTGCATTGTAAAGTCAGATTTTTTATTCCGTAGAATTCTGACATTTCATAAGTGTTGCTACTGAAAAAGTTCTCCACCGAAAATGGGACAAATTTGAACAATTTGAGGGCAATAAAAAATAAAATGCTACGTGTTTTTTATGTTTTACCTACAAAAGGTTAATCTAAATATTTACTTACTCAAGTGACCTAATACAAAAATAACAAATATTTCAATATCACGGACAATATATCGAATTAACTTTAATTACTTTATTTTATTCTTTAGCTGGCATCACTGCCTACTAATTCAAGGTTTCGTAAACCTTTTTGGAAAAGTGAAGTACCTACATATGCCGCTGTTAGCTCGCGATGATGACGATGATGAAGATAGTGATATTAGTATTAACGTTACACTTGCGAATCCTATTTCTATTCCGAAAATCACCTCCGTAACATCCCTACTCAGGACTATGACTATTATTATTATCTACAGCTGTGGTTTCCAAGCTTTTACGGCTACAGAGCAAATCGAGTTTGTCGTTTTGCGGAACCCTAATATCAAAATTAAGATTTGACTTCCCTTCAATCATCTGAAGGTACCGTCATCGCCACTGTCGTATTACCTACAGCAATCCAAAATAACATTTAAATGATAATCTAGCGATTCAATAGCAAATGAGATCCAATCTCAATGACATTTTTTTAAGAACCGCTGATCTTCGGATCCCTTGATGCGAGAGTCCAACACGCCTTTCGTCAGTTAAGTTCTAACAGTGCGTAAGTAAAAAATATTAACTTTACAGGAGAGCGAAAAAACTGTGTAAAATTTCAAAATTTCAATTAGCTACATTATAGGTGTACATTATTTGGGAAAAGTATTTGAAATCAACTTATTGAAGATAAAAAATTGGTCGGTCGAAAGAAGCGCGCCACTTTTCTTCATCAAATGGCATCAAAAGGTCGAAGCGGCCAAAAATGACTTTCGCACTGTTAGAACTTAACTGACGCTTTGTCTAGTAGATGGCCACGGCCGGGCCCTACCATTTATTTATCATTATGAATCAAAGGCCTTCCACACGATAGGAAAGACTCTCCGACCAAGTGGCCTTGGTCGGGTTGGAATTCGTTCCACAAGGTCGGACAACTTGACAACGTACAGTCGAAAGCACGTCATCATTCACATTTGAGTTGCAAAGTCGCCCGTAATGCAACGGGGCAGAGTGCATGGGTGTATAACATGATGTGCTCTCGACTGTACGAAACGACATCGGTGGCGCAGCGGTTAGTGCATCTGCTTATCATGTGAGAGGTCCCGGGTTCGAATCCCGGTTGGGTACAAAAAAAAAGAAACACAGGTCTTGGATGTTAACATGCTTATGACGTCGCTGTTTCTGGTTCCCACGACACAGGGTATCCTAGTTTGGAATCAGAAGCGATGTATGTAAATGCAAGCCTGTATGTAAATGTTATTTTATGTGTAAATTGATATGAATTCCGTCAACACCTTCCGTTCGCGGCTTTCAAAATGCGAACCCATTCCTACCATAATTCGAAACATAATTGGGTAGTTGACAAAATGTCTATTAAATTACTTTTAAAACAGAATTTTGTACCTATGAAAATACCGCATTATGAAGTCATTATTCAGAGCACTTTTTTTATGTTTCATCTATTTAACAATAATTTTAATAAGTAATAATTAACTGAAAGAGATATATTTCCCGAAATATTTTGTTTTAGTCGAACATATGAAGTAATTTATAGTTAGTCGTGTCAACTACCGAATTCGAACTTACTGTCATAGACATACATCCGCCCGCAGCGACAGCCAACGGCACACTGAAGCGCTCGCGTCGGACGACAGCCTTCCACACGATCCATTCCGACCGCCAACACAGCGTGTTGTGATGACTGCGCTTCCGATCAAGGCCGTTGGATTCCGACCAAAATTTGGTTGGACAACCGGCTTCCACACGTGAAATTTTTACACCAACCCGACCAATGTCACCTTGGTCGGAGAATCTTTCCGATCGTGTGGAAGGCCTTTTAGTCTGCGCCTCGATGCGGGCCTCAATAGCCGGATCCACACCAAACGATCCAACGCGCTCCGATCGCGCGCGGCAGGGGCGCGCTCCAGTAGATGCTCCTTTGGAGCGCGCTCCTGCCGCGCGCGATCGGAGCGCGTTGGATCGTTTGGTGTGGATCCAGCTAATAACGATCGAGGGGCACCTATATTAGAAATTTATAAAAGGCTCTCCGTTTGACCCTGACGCTCTTTGCGACTGCCCGGTGGAGAATAAGCGTGTTCCTTAGGTAGCTAACATGTAAATCATGGCAGTTTTCTTCTTTTCAAGACTTCCTCAAGCCCCCTTCCGCTTCACTTTGCTCGTTATAATGCAATTATTATACTCAAGGCTTCTTCTCTTTTGTTGACACCTGTATCCTCAGCCCGTTTGTTCCCACAGGTTCTCACTGTGCACAAATGGATGAAGGAGAACCGCTTCGAGGTGTGGGAAGACCTGTACCCTCTGAAATACTGCAATACGCCCAGGCAGAACTGTCTATAAGTAATAACTCCTCGAATCTACGACGCCAACAAAAATACTACAACAATTATGTAGTTTATTCATAACTGGAGGACTTTGTGATGCTAACACAGTTTGGCAAGATTTTGAAGTTTAATGATTTATTTTCATAATATTTTCTACAACATGTTAGTAAGATAGTACAAAACCTGAAAATTATTAATCACTTTCATAAAAACTTTCAAGTTCACTAAAGTTTAAATTTATCAATTCCATTTTTTTAGTTTTCTTACAGTTTTAAAACTTGATGTATGCCTGGTCAATTTGTATAAAAAATAAAAAGTGCAATACGGAATTTAAACTCTGGAAGTGATTTATGTAATAGCCGACACTGAAGAAATGGTTTTCTAAAGTACAAGTAGGAATATTCATAGCTATGAAGACTATTTTAATTGTATACTATTCAAACGAAGTCTGCATATTGTGCCTACCTAATTATTTAATCGAAGTCACTGTTTGTGATTAGAGTACCTACCTACTGTTTATTATTTATAAAAATAAATTTAATAAATTATTTATCATTTGTTTCACTTGCCTACCATTGTCCCACAAAGCTAAGAATTCAAATATAATTCTTCTGCAACTATAAATCCTGCTTTATATTTGTCTATTATGATCAGTGGGGAACAGGAAATATCCTCGTACGTCGACAGCACATCATCGTATACACCCACGCACTCTACTCCGTTGCATTAAGGGCGACTTTGCAACTAAAATGTGAAGGTTGACGTGCTGTCGACTGTATCTACCATGGGGAAGATTTTTTTGCAGCTAGGTGGTCGTCAAATACTGTTTAAAAAAAAAAGTTTGCTTAGCTTCTTCTCCACATAATCTATTAAAATATTGTGAAACTAACAACTTTGACGTTTATAAAGTAAACATTTTGTTTTTGTTATCAATAAAATATTTGATTTTAAATTTGAATAGGCGTGTTACATACGGACTTTACAGGCATATCGCTGGCGCAGCCTATGTCATAGCCAACTTACACGACGCTGCTCCCACCCGGCAAAACTAATATAATTCAAATATGGGCATTAAATATTGCTCTTTAGATATATTTTACATTGGCATCATAAATTAGCAGACAGCTGACAGCGAGCTATTATTTTTATATCGCGACAGCGAGTCCAGCCAAGTTCGAGAAAAAAGGAACTGGCGACGTAGTAGCAGCCGTGTGTAATTATTACAGGAATCACTTCGAGCTACTTTTGACCCCTTCACAACTCTACAACTATTTAACCTACGTATATGAAAGGCACATTTCTTAAAGTCCATTAGCTTGCCTGGATTTCCTCTGGGTTTCATCAATGTTGCTCAAACAGTTATAGATATATTAACGTTTAAGAATCGGCATTCTTATGACTGGCTGACTGACTCACTTATAGATCAAAAACCTAACCCACTTCTAGAAGGCCTAGAAGGCCTGGTAGGCCTGGTATCTACCTTGATACCAAATATCAAGTATTTGGTATCAAGGTAGACTATTAGGCATGTACAAAGAAAAAAATGTAAAAACTGAAAATTATTGATATTAATATCCTCATAGTGTTTAGTTCCAAATTCTGCCAATATATGGCGCTTTTTAATTCTATATTGCGGTATGGTTTTGTCTCAACCGATTCTATATAATATCTGTAAACGACTTCCTATGCACATTTCTCGGAATTGTAAATGAGTTTCTGAAAAGTCCTACGTATGTTCGACTGTTCGTAGCCGATTTCTAACCCGTCGGTTAATTCGGTTATCGGTTCCTTGGCAATAAATAACGATGTTTCTATTAGTGATCAATACCAATAATCTCTGTACAAAAAGCAGTGATATCCCATCAAAAACATAAATGTGAATGACATGAGAGCCAAGTTCAACAGGTATTAAGAACAGACGTCGTTATCGACTTCGCCGACAAAAGAATTGAGATCTATATGGTTGCTGCCAAGTTCTCTGTAGAAAATCATGAAATTTTAGTTACAAGATCACTAGAGATGTAAATTGTTATTAAAGCTTAAGATTTGACTTGGTTAGTTTTCACGTACCGGAGGTTATTGTACTTTCTGTTTGTATTGTACTTATGCTGTTAGGTTGATATCATACCTATGTGACTTTTCTGAGATTTGATTTGTTGGTATAAACTAGCAATCAAATCTTGAGCTTGAATTACAATTTACATCTCAGTGATCTTGTAACTAAAATTTCATGATATTCTTCAGAGAACTTGGCAGCAACCATATATCTCAATTCTTTTGTCGGCGAAGTCGATAACGACGTCTGTTCTTAATTCAAATTCAAAAATTTATTTAAACGTAAAGAATTTACATTCTGCTTGTTGAATGTCAATGTACATATAGTATGTATAATGTTAGCCGCTGCCTTGGGGCCGTCCCTAATACCTATTGAACTTGGCTCTCATATCATTCACATTTATGTTTTTGATGGGATTATTTTTGCCGGGTGGGAGCAGAGTCGTGTACCTAAGTGGGCTATAATATTCCACCTCAATCACAGAGCACATTACTAAAACCTCAATACAGCTCAGCGCGACACGAGGCAGGCTGACGCTGCACTTCCTCCGCGGTGCCTTGTATTGTACCTAGTTTTAGTTCTGACGCTCTGTATTCATACTTCGAATCGGTAACTAGGTTAATCATTATTTAGCTATGAGTAGTACATATATGTATTGTACTTTTTAATAAATATACACGGTGGCCGGGGGATTGACGTCAAAAAAAAAAAATTAGGTTCCTCTTGTCATGGGGTATCCGAATCACCCCCATGTATGTTCCGCGATTTTTCATAGTTTCGGAGTTATGATTTTTTTTCTGAATTTTCATAAATTTTCGCCTTATCAATTTTGAAAATTTCTAAAAAAAAAACTAGAAACTTTTTTCAATTACTTTATTTTGTAACTGAATCTTCACAAGTTGTTCTTCTATGCATCAAATAATCAGCTTCGTAACTTTGATAAAAGTTATTAACACGTTCCGTGCGGCATCGGGTCGAAAGTACCTTATGAGTTTCTTTCCGTTAGGACGGGCGAAGAAACGCTTGTCTGTCTCATCGGCCTGAACCTGTATCTATGAAACTATCGTGAGTTAGAAAGTGATCGATAGCTTGATGTTATTTTCACGTCAAAATAGGTATATTTAGATAAAAAAAACATATCAGGTGATTTCGACCCGATACGGCCTGGAAGAAAAGTTTTTTCATCAGGTGCGGTTATCGGGTCTAAATGACCCGATGACCCGATGACCCGATATCCGCACTGTGTGAAGAGTTATTTTCATTAGTGATGTCACTGAATGACGTCGTAATTTGCATACAAAATGAAGCGTTCTAGGAGAATGTTACTATTGTGTCCAGATGACTGTGAAGTTTCTACACAAAAGGCCGGAGAAGACAAGAGAGAAGAAAAACTAATTCGAAAAGTGTTCAGACATCAACATGCTGTAAGTCCATCCATCTATACAAGCCCCACATCAGGACAATCTTTGCAAATTTTGCAGAATGTCACTCCAATATCAGAGATAAGTCCATTACAAAGTTCCAACTGCATTAAAATTCTCGAAGATAAGATTCTTACACCCAGTGATTCTGCTACTTTTTCAACTCCCAAAAGAACAAAACGGCTTGTTACAACCAACACACCCAGTAACAATTCCAACAAAGATACGTTGTCAGTTTCAATGAGCAGATGTGGGTCTCTTAGTGACATATCAATTTCAAATATGGTCTCACTGAATTCGTCTTTTGATGAAGAGCAAATTTTTGATTTACTGGCGACCCCTTCAAGTAAATGTGCTGATAAAACAAAAGAGAACACCCCCAGTTCAGTGATAAAATATACATCCTCATCAGGGCAATTATCAACAGCCAGAATTGATACCGCACAGCTAGAACAACCATCTACGAGTACTCACCGTTTCTTTAATTATTCAAGTTCTGATGACGAATTGACAACACCAAATACTGACGTATCGCAACTCAGGCAACCAACAACATCATCAAATGCAAGTGATATCAACCGTTCCGTAAGACAAGAAAAAACACGATTGCACACCATTTTAAGTTCTGACGATGAAGACAGTAAAGAATCCTCTTCAGATTCATCAATTGCGTCAGATCACATCTCAGACGATGAAAATATTATCGGCGATATAGAACCTACTGCAACGGAGCCAGTTGTTAATGACGATGATGAATGGCAAGATATAACAAGTAACGGACCTAATTTTGAACAGTATATGGGAAATAGCGAAACTTTTATCCCTGCCAATGTCAAAGATCCTGATGAGTTCTATAGACTTTTTTTGACGGACGAAATCATTGACAAGATCGTTTTAGAAACTAATAAATACGCTATGAAGAACATGAACGCCGATAATCTCAAGGAAAAATCCCGTTCCAAATTATGGAAACCAACCAACAGAGAAGAGATGTTAAAATTTTTTGGCATTATTCTGGCAATGGGTCTTGTAAAGGTACCCACAATTAAAGATTATTGGTCTAAAAAGAAAGTGTATGGAAATGAATACATTTCTTCCTTGATGAGCAGAGATCGATTTTTATTACTACTAAAATCTTGGCATTTTTGTGACGACACCACTAGCGATGCAAATGATAAACTCTGCAAAATACGAGTAGTTTATGACATGTTGCTGCAACAATTTACAAAACTATTGAAACCCGGGACAGTGCTCGTGATAGACGAGACCATGATTCCATGGCGAGGCAGACTACGGTTTCGTCAATATATTAAAAACAAATCCCATAAGTACGGAGTCAAGCTCTACAAATTGTGCACACCGGAAGGATATACATACAATATAATTATATACACAGGAAAAGAAGGCAGTGGTCAAGACATCGCTCACGGAACGAAAGTTGTTCTACAACTCATAAAAAATTTAGAAAATGAGGGTAGAATTATTGTAGTCGACAACTTTTATACATCAGTCGGACTAGCTGAAGCCTTGATCAGTAAAAAAACATTCATTCTCGGAACTCTGAGAGCAAATAGAAGAGGCTTGCCTAAAAAGGTTGTAAGCACGAAATTGAAGAAGGGACAAATTGATGGAAAGATGAATAAAAAAGGAGTGCGGATAATAAAATGGGTTGATAAGCGTCCTGTTTTGATGATGAGCACATGCAAAAATCATGACGCAACTGTAAAAGATACTGGACGAACAAGAAGAGGAACTAATGAAAGTGTTAAAAAGCCAGAATGCGTACTGAGTTATAATAACTATAAGAAAGGAATAGATTACAGTGACCAGATGTCGTCATATTACTCTACGTTAAAAAAAGGTCTCAAATGGTACAGGAAGGTCATGATGGAACTGCTATTTGGTACTGCTTTGATAAATGCGTGGATTGTGTATAACATGAAAAATGAAAAGAAATTGACAAAGCTACAGTTCATTGAAATTGTAATAGAAAAGTTCACAAAAGAGCCACTAAAGAGCAATCCAGATTTCTCTCATAATATTCTACCCACAACTTCAAGCTCGGAACAAAAGAACGAGACAGATACAAGTCATAACTACAAAAAAAGAGATAAAAAACGAAATTGCTCAGGATGTTACGACAAACTGCGTGAAACATTAACTAGTAAAGAAGCAGCTAAAAAGGTAAAAAAAGTGGTCACTTATTGTAGTGAATGTAAGAAAACGCTATGTCGTGAGTGTTTTAATCAAAAACATATTTCTACTGTTACTAATAAGTAATGTTTCGTTTTAGTATTTTTAATTAAATTTAAGCTAAATTATGTCTCAACATCCTAATATAAAAAAAGGAAAATAAAAAGAAAATACTTAGTGATTTCAAATTAACTTTTATAAATTATGTCTCAACAACCTAGTATTTTAAGAAAAAAAAATTATAAAAAGAAAATAAAAAAATTCTTTGTGTTTTTATTAAAGTTTCAGTTTTTATAAAATTATGTCTCAACAACCTAAAATTATACGAAATAAAAGAAAAAAAAAATTACTTAGTGTTTTTTAATTAAGTTTAAGCTTTTACAAATTATGTCTCAACATCCTAATATTGTAACACGAAAAAAAAAATATCGATGTTTTATTGACAACCCTACAAATAAGTCGATAAATGCTTATTTCTGTGCTGATATCGGGCCGAAAGGATCCTACAGTTTAAATATATTTTAAGATATACTTACAGGCATGGAAATTACGGGCGATCTTAGATTTAGACGGAATACTTATTTAAAAACACTTTGTAGTCATAAAAATTGCATAAAACATAAACATGACTTAGATTTTGTAATTCGAATCAAAATTGGAGAACAGGTCCTTTCGACCCGATAACGCACATGAATTAAGTTTAGGAACAGGTCGAAACAACCTCATACAGTACAAACGGAAAGTAAGCAAATATGGCTGCCGCACGGAAGGTGTTAAAGTGTTGTTCTAAAGTCAAAAATTTACGTTCGGTAAATTATGACTTGAATTTTCAAAAATAAATTAAAAATCCAAACAGATGTTTTAATGGTTTCTTAGTTAGACTCTCAGATTTCATAATCATTAAAAAAAAGTACTGCTTAACGAGCTACTTTGTGTACATTCGGCCTTCGAAGACAGCGAGGTGAAGAATTATTAAAATTAACAATTTTTTTTTCTGCTATTTCGTCTTTTCTTAGTTTATTAATGAACGAGTCGTCATCATCATGATGAATAAAAGTGGTTTTGTCAATAAAACACAGATTAAAATGTAAAAAAAATGTTTATTATAATAGGTTTTCAAAGTTGCCACCTCCAGCAGCAATACACATTCTACACCTACATAGGAAATTATCTTTTAATCGTCTAAAAGCTGCTCTGTTTTCCTTTACAACACGTTCGGCTTCTGTTAATTTCTGCCTCAGCTCTTGTTCACTCCCACTTTCTCTGGCGTATGCTATTTCCTTAAAATAGCCCCAAATAAAAAAATCCATGGGGTTGAGGTCAGGTGAGCGTGGAGGCCACGATATTGGTCCGCCGCGTCCGATCCATCTATTGGGGTACGCCTCATTTAAATAATTTCGGACTTGCGTTGCGTAGTGACATAGAGCGCCGTCATTTTGAAGAACCATGGTTCGTCTTAGTTCAATATTCACGTCTTCTAGCAACAATGGAAGTTCATGTTCCAGAAAGTGTATCTTTCTCCATTTAATCTGGACGGCAATTCAAATGGACCAATCAGTTCGCCATTGAGAATACCAGACCACAAGTTAACGCTGAAACGATGTTGAAACGTCGACGCTCTCATTTCGTGTGGATTTTCAACCGCCCACGTGTGGTAATTATGAATATTGAAAATTCCAGTGCGCTCAAAACGTGACTCATCTGACCATAAAACTTTATTGAAAAATCCAGGATCTTGTTGTTCTTTTTGTAGCATTGTTTGGCAGAAATTAATGCGCAATTGGTAGTCTGTAGGCAGTAAAGCTTGGACTCGTCGGATATGGAACGCATGATATCCTTCATCGTGAAGTATGTTTTGGATAGAAGTTCTTGGGATGTTCAGAGTACGAGCCATAGCTCTGGTACTCGTGGAAGGATTTCGTTGAACTTCTTCGAGCACAACTTCTCTGCGATCCGGGTCAACTCTAGGGATTCCTTCCCTATCGCCTCGTTGGCCAGGAATGCGGCCTGCCATTAAGGTATTGGGCGTGTTAATAAAAACGCGATGGTCGGGATAATGCTCAGGTTGCGGCCCACCACGACGTTGAAGTTGTTCGCGATACAGTCGCGCTGCTTCAAGGCCGTTTCCTTGTGCAAATCCATGAAAATAGTGCATTTCTGCGTATTCACTTAACGTGTAACTTATCTTTTACACTTCCAAGTAAACAAAGTCCAAATCAGTATGCAAGACACAGTCCAATTAACGAGCAAAGTAGTCAAATAAGTAGGCAGCGGAATCCGCGGACAAAGCGAGACAGTGAGGTAAAACAAAATGAAGACACGTGTAGCAGTAAACACAAAGTGAGAACGACTGAGGTACAAACTTGTTTTGTGTTCGCTTCTGCTGCGCTGCCCCTCTCACTCTTACCGCTGAGAGTGAGAGAGATAGCAATAGTTCGGCGGCCTCCTATCCTCAAAGACTATTGTTATTACAGGTAAAAAGTTGCGTCTGCATTTACAACCCATGACCCACGAGAACGGACCGCGCAAAATTAATTACTGTAAAACGGAAAATGCCTCCAAATTTTTTAATCTGTGTTTTATTGACAAAACCACTTTTATTCATCATGATGATGACGACTCGTTCATTAATAACCTAAGAAAAGACGAAATGGCAGAAAAAAAAAATGTTAATTTTAATAATTCTTCACCTCGCTGTCTTCGAAGGCCGAATGTACACAAAGTAGCTCGTTAAGCAGTACTTTTTTTTAATGATTATGAAATCTGAGAGTCTTGCGCATTTCTGAGGCTAACTAAGAAACCATTAAAACATCTGTTTGGATTTTTAATTTATTTTTGAAAATTCAAGTCATAATTTACCGAACGTAAATTTTTGACTTTAGACCAACACTTTAATAACTTTTATCAAAGTTACGAAGCTGATTATTTTATGCATAGAAGAACAACTTGTGAAGATTCAGTTACAAAAAAAAGTAATTGAAAAAAGTTTCTAGTTTTTTTTTTAGAAATTTTCAAAATTGATAAGGCGAAAATTCATAAAAATTCAGAAAAAAAATCATAACCGAAACTATGAAAAATCGCGGAACATACATGGGGGTGATTCGGATACCCCATGACACGAGGGACCTAATATTTTTTTTTTGACGTCATTCCCCCGGCCACCGTGTATATAAACATCATCCGGTTTTTTTTTGGATCCTCCGGCCGCAGCCTACGTATTTGGCGCGTGGGTCAGAAACGAATAATAATAAACAAACTATTAAAAAAACAAGCAGCTGTACATAATGCATCGAAAAGTAGAGATAACTTTCGTAAGGTCAGTGGCTAAGCCTCGAAAATTGGGGCGTTATCGATATACGAATATAAATAAATTAAGGATCCATATCCGGGTGGTACAGTCGACAGCACATCATCTTATACACCCATGCACTCTACCCCGTTGCATTACGGGCGATTTTGCAACTAAAATGTGTAGGTCGACGTGCTGTAGACTGAACATACTCGTCAGCTATGTCGAGGGAAACTGTCGCGGGGGCTTCCCCGGCGAATCGTTGGTTTTCCTTATTATTGTTTACTGTGGCTATTCCTGATAACAAAACTACACGTATAATACTCAATAATATTAATATTCAACACTACTAGAATAAATCAATGGCTAAGATAGCAACATACAATATCGTACATCTACATTGATATGTCGCAATAAACTCGATTAGCCGCTTAAACGTATGACTATGCGACGCATGCGTGTATAAATAAAAAAACGGCCAAGTGCAAGTCGGACTCGCGCACGAAGTGTTCTGTACCATTAACTATAAAAACGGCAAAAAAATCACGTTTATTGTATGGGAACCCCGTTACACAACTATTTCTTTTATTTTAATTCGACCTCTGTGGCGTGGTGGTTAGCGCATCTGCTTACCATGCGAGAGGTCCCGGGTTCGATCCCCGGCTGGGGAGAACAAAAAACTCCAGGTCTTGGATGTTTACATGTTTGTGATGTCGCTGTTTCTGGATTCCACGACACAGGGTATCCTAGTGTGGGGCCAGAAGCAATGTATGGGCCTGTATGTAAATGTTTATGTTTAATTTAACTATTTATTTTTAAAGTGAATAATATCACTCATAATACTCTGAATATTTCGATTGTCTACCTGTTGCCGTTATCAATATCGAGCTAAAAATCCCGTTTGTTGTATGGGAGCTCTTCTTTCCCCCATATTTCTTTTATTCTGTTTTCGTAGTATTTGTTGTTATAGCAGCAACAATTAAAGGTACATCATCTGTGAAAATTTCAACGGTCTAACTATAACGGTTCATGAGATACGGCCTGGTGACGGACGGACGGACGGACGCACAGCGGGGTCTCAGTAATAAGGTCCATTTAACCCTTTGGGTGCGGAACCCTAAAAACTATTTAGAATCACCCGCCGGCCCACCATACGTTTTCCACAACCAGTTGCGATCCCACATCCAAAACTACAATATTACAGAAAGTTCGATGAATAACAGAATGCACGCTATCGTTTCAGATTCTTAGACCTTGCCAAAACATTCTCTACTTTAAAGTAACCCGATAAGAAAAAACTATAATCAAGAATATTTAAATAATCATCTTTAATTTAAATAATCGCTCGTAGCCCCGGCCGCTTGAATGATCTTAAACGATCACGAAAGTTAAGCTACAAAAGGCGCGTTCAGTGCATGGATGGGTGACCGTTCTGTGTCTAACGCTAGTGGCATTTTTCCGAGCGGTTCCGTGCTTCACAAAGCACGTTAAGCAGTTGTTGCCGGCTGCCGTCGATAGATGGCAGTCGTTGAGCCAAGTCAGAGGCCTTAGGGCGGCTTGAAAATTTATGACAGTAACACCAGCCACTAGTCTTACAAGCCTCCCCCAACCCGGTCTTGGGCCCCGTGGTAGAGTATGATGAATGATGAAATAATCATTTATTGCAGTTATTGAATTTGTCGCCTGTAACCAACTTTAAATGCAATTGTTGTTTTCTACTTTCTCTTTGTGTGTCAAAAACCTAGTATTTTACTATGTGTTTGTAAATATTCATACGCCCACAATGGGTTGAACATGGAATGAACTATAATATTTTTTAAGACCTTTTATATTTGTACCTACGTTCATGAATAAATAATTCTGATTCTGAATGTTTTATGTTTGTGGTTTGTAGTACTGTGCTAGCACAATAAAAATATTCTTATCTTATCTTATTTTTTGCAGGGAGAACCTAGACATATAAAATACACCAGCAGCGGACTTTCTACCCTCTCGCATTGTATTACCGACCGACTCTCGGCTTTATAAAACTCATCAACATGTTTGACAAGTTTCAGTTCCCAACCGCCGCTTGAGGAAAATGCACAAACTGCTCTGGCTCTGCCTCCTGCTGGCCGCTGCGGCATCCACGCCGCACCGCCATCCCAACCACAAGGGCCACGATGAAGAAGATTGGAGCTATGAGAGCTCAGAGGAGACCTGGCACGATCACCACGAATCGCCAGAGAGACGAAGGCCTATAAACCCAAGAGTGAGGACCCCCGCTGGGTCCATCAGAGGGTCCTGGATGGAGACCCGCAAGGGACGCCGGTTCCAGGCGTACCGGGGCATCCGGTATGCCGAGCCTCCCGTTGGACCCTTGAGATTCGAGGTTAGTAGATATACCCCTGATTAGTAGGTCATAGTAAAGTTTTCTTGATTTTACTAAAAATAACTTAACAATAAAATGAACTGAAAGCCGGCGTGCGTGCATACAAAGTCTATGAATTTCGATGAAGCGAAAGTGATTTGTCAGATCGCGGCTGCCTAGCCCTCTGGGATACAGGCGTGAGCTTATGTATGTAGCACACAATAATAATAAAAATAATAACAGTATTATTCCTGGTGACATACAATTAAGAAAATTCTATCTATCTATCTATTCTTATTGTTTTTTACTGTACCTAATTTTGTATTGTTTTAAGTTTTGAGTCACGTGTGTTGTCTGTTGTTGCAATAAACATTTATCTTTTTTTTTTTTATCTATGTATGTCAAAGTTCCAACAGAACCAAAATAACCGACATGGCCCACCGAATTACCATGCTGAAGTGGCAGTGGGCCGGCCATAATATCACCCGAAGAACTGATAACCGATGAGGTAGACGAGTTCTTGAGTGGAGACCACGGATCGGTAAACGTAGTGTAGGACGTCCTCAGACTCGGTGGAGCGATGATCTTCGCAGGGCGGCTGGCAAGAGCTGGATGAGAGTAGCCGAGGACCGTGCTCAGTGGCGTGCAGTGGGAGAGGCCTATGCCCAGCAATGGACAAGGATAGGCCGATGATGATGATGATGATGTTTGTATGTAACTTAACTATAGACATAGCAAAGTTTTTCCAACACGATTATTGATCAATTTTATTTCATGCATTTTTGATTGTGATTATTATCTATATTATATATATAAATAAAATTCAAAGTCCTGACTGACTGACTCACTCATCAACGCCCGCTGAAGCTGAAATTTTGCACAGAGGGTCTATATATAATGTAGGCAAGGAATAAGACCGGATTTTTTTTAATTCAACCCCTAAGGGGGCGAAAAGGCTTGCCAAAATTTGTGTGGGAGGTATAAAGAATGTTGTCTAATTTTCTTGAAACTTAAAATAAATACTCTTCAACACAATTGATTGAAGACGTGTTTCGCTGTTTTTCTAAATTTAACCCCTAGGGGAGTGAACGGGGTTGCAAAATGTTGAACTAAAGTTCACGCGGACGGAGTCGCGGGCGAAAGCTAGTCATAAATAAGAATGTAATATCAAGATCTGTTTTAATATAAATAATAAGTAGCTGCGAAATCATTTTATGAAATTTATGTACCTACTCGTTTAATTTATTTTAATTAGTAATTTATTACAACTTGATTTGATTTAATTTATTTTAATTGTTGAATTGATAATCGTCCAATTTTGCCATTTTATCTGGAGTGTAAAATTTTACTGGACCAATGTATTTTTAATTTAATTTTAATAGTAATTCAAATTGTGTTTTATATAATTTCGTTTTTTAAACTCTAGTCGGGAAAGAGAGCTCAACGACGCCGTTGGAACTGGCTGCGTCTCTTAGAGGTCCCGACTGAAAACCAGCGCTGCAGGTCATTGCTTTGCAATCACTGCAGCATATGCTGAGTTCGGGCACCTATTATATTGCCATAGCACATAATGCACAGCCTATCGTAATTTTAGGAAAATCTCGTTATTATATTTTATTCTGATTATTATTGTCAGCACGCTATGCCTGTCTATTGCATATCTTTGTGTGTTGTGGTAACTTAATAAATGATTATCTTATCTTATCTTATCTTAAATAAATACGCATGAAATAGTTTGTTCCGGTAAATATGTTATTGTGCAACGGGTTATTCACTTGAGCGTTGATAATTTCAAGCTCCGTAGCAGGCATACAGTGAACTGCAGTGTGCAGCTGTGCAACCCTTACATTGTGTTACAAAGTCGCTGGCTCTGCATCGTAACCAACTAAACAAACATAAACATTTACATACAGGCACAAACTGCTTCTGATCCCACAATAGGACACAATAGGACAAATGCATGAACAGCGACGTCACAAACATGTAAACATTCCAGACCTGGGTTTCTTTTTTTTTTTTGTCCGCAGCCGGGATTCGATACCTCCCATACAAATGGCAACCCTTTTCGCTCCCTTAGGGGTTGAATTTTAAAAAATCCGGTCTTATTCCTTGCCTACATTATATATCCCTTTGCAACCGAAGAAATTATTTAAAAAAAATTAACCATCTTGGCTAAAATACCTTGTTTTGGTATGCCAGAGATTCCAAGAAAAATAACCAAAAAAATCCCTTTACGGCTAAAAAGTAACTGCACGATCGTGCAACTACATTTTTCCAGCCATATTCTATGACTATAAACTAACTTTGTATTTATAAAAACATCTTACAACGCTTCCTGTACACATTCGAACTTAATTATTATAAGGCTTCAAACAAAATTATTAATTATCGGTACTTTACGTGAAGCACGTTTACGCCAAAATACGCAGAAATCTCTACCAGCGGCTAGCGAGCCAATCTGTGGCCAATGGTCGCCGACAAGTGAAGCGCCGCACCTTGCAGTATTTTTTGTAGGTACGAGTATAACAGATAAATGCACGATTGATCGATGCCGGTTGCGTCCCGAAAAGTTAATTTGTACGGAATCAGGATTTTTTTGAAATTATATGCACGGTTGTAATAGCTCGGTTGCAAAGGGATAAAGACCTTCTGTGCAAAATTTCAGCTTCCTTAGGTCCAACGGCTTGGGCTGGGCGTTGAGGAGTGAGTCAGTCAGGACTTTGAATTTTATTTATATAGATAGATATTTAAACCCCTTATAGTAATCAGTATCCCTATTCCTCGAAAAGGTTTTAATTTTACGACAATAAATTGATGCCTCCTTGAACAATGCCCATTCAATTCGACGTCCCCTGTCGTGCTTACCATGCGAGAGGTAAAAAACAACCCAGGTCATTGGGGTTTAATGTTTGTGACGTCGCTGTTTCAGGGTATCCTAGTCTGGGGCCAGAAGCAATGTATGTGCTGTACCTGTATGTAAATGTGTGTTTCTTTTAATACCCTCCCTTTATATATGTAACATAACATTTACACACAGGCACATACATTGCTTCTGGCCCCACACTAAGAAGATATGTCCTAAGATGCCATGATTTTCATCAATAACTTTAAATGCCAACACATTTAGTAGTTTTATTGCAAAAGTAGAACATAAAACGATAATGCTGCGGCCAGACACATGAACAGATTTGGTTCACGAGCAAGACGCAGGGGTCAGCCATCTAGTGATGTCAACAAATTTTAGAAGGAAATAGGCGACCGGCCGCCACGCCAGCATTCGAATGACCTTTAGCAAACCTGCATAATTATTTCTTGTCTAATCTATATAAATAAAATTCAAAGTCCTGACTGACTGATTCATTCACTCATCAACGCCCAGCCCAAGCCGTTGGACCTAGGAAGCTGAAATTTTGCACAGAGGGTCTATGTATAATGTATTCAAGGAATAAGACCGGATTTTTTGAAATTCAACCCCTAAGGGGGTGAAAAGGGTTGCCAAAATTTGTATGGGAGGTATAAAGAATATTGTCTAATTTAAAATAAATACTCTTCAACAAAATTGATTGAACACGTGTTTCGCCGTTTTTCTGAATTTAACCCCTAAGGGAGTGAACGGGGTTGCTTAATTAAAGCCCACGCAGACGGAGTCGCGGGCAAAAGCTAGTAAAATATAGAAGGAGAAGCTAACTGACTGACTGGCTTATCAACGCGGCTAGAAACTTGAAATTTTGCATAGGGGTTCCTTTTACAACGTAGGGGAGCACTAAGAAAGGATTTTTGAAAGTTCACCCCGAAGGAGGTCAAAAGGAGGTGCAGTATGAAACTTTGCCGTTTTTGAAGTTATTCGAATGAAATTCAGTATGAAGGTTCTTCATTGAAAGTCATGAAACTGGAGTAGAATATTTTTTTTCAAAATCATCCCTTAGAGTGGTAAAAGAGGGGTGCACATTTAACATAACATAACATTTACATACAGGCACATACATTGTTTCTGGCCCCACACACTAGGATACCCTGTGTCGTGGGAACCATGCAGATACAAATAATATGAAAGTTCTTTGATTTTCATAGTTATTTCAAGAAAATGTTGCATTTGGGATATAAGTTCCCAGTAATGATTATTGTTGACGTCCCTTTTTGTTAATTCAATCCCTAAGGGGATAAAAGAGCCCACGCGGACCAAGTCGTGGGCAAAATCTAGTCAGTTATAAAATGTAATCACGTCGTCATACACTAATTATGAATCAAGTTACTTATGAGATTAACTAAATATCAACACGCAGTAAAATTGCCTGACTAGATGATAATGTATATTATAAATAATCTTGTGGCACCAGTCGTAAGTCTATAGTCAGTAGGTCTGAAAATAAGTTGTTATCTATCCCCTATCAGACAAAATAACGTTTGCCGGGTCAGTAGAGCTATAGCCCAGTCATTTAAGCTTAAATTAGGTAAGAATCTCGGAATCCGAGATACCCAGCTGTAAGTCTGTAAATAGTTGTATATTGACACCTTAATTGTTGTCTCAAAACCAACATATGGTAGGGTGTACGCAACTATTAAATTTCAAGGTCAAATGTCACAAAAATCGGTATTTTGAGCTTTTTTTGTAAAAATCTCATTTCCTATAGGTTTTTTGCTATTTGTATTTAATATCAATATTGAAGAGTACAAAATTCTCTACAAATTTTGTTTTCAAAAATTTTTCATACGGTGAACCGTTTTCGAGATAGAGGGCGGAGAGCGCGCGGTCACAGCATCAGCTCTGTGATGCGTAACCTAGTGCCGTTGCACAGTCTGGGCGCGTCCAGGTTACGCATGAGTATGACAGGCACACCAACTGAGTTCCAACCCCTGACAGATTGAGGGAATATAAGAACTCTACAGGGTATACAGTTGCGTCGTCACTTGTCATCACCGTGTCTTTTGACATGTAGGTCCTCTCCTCACCTGGAACTTGCTATCATCATCAACCCATCATGTCCACACCGAGGGGCACGGGTCTCTTCGCTGAGGAAAGTATAGGCCATACTAAACCACGGGGGCCAAGTCCGGATTGGTGGAGGCTTGTAAGACTAGTGGCTGGTCTTACTGTCAGAAGTTTTCAAGCCGCCCTTAGGCCTCTGACTTGGCTTAACGGCTGCCATCTATCGACGGCAGCCGGCACCAACTGCTTAACGTGTCTTGCGAAGCACGGAATCGCTCGGAAAAATGCCACTAACGTTATTCATAGACGGTAACCCATCCATGGACTGAACGCGCCGTATGTTGCTTAACCTTAGTGATCGTTTAAGATCACTCAGGTAGCCCAGGCTACGAGCGATTCAGAGCAACTTGTTCTAATATGTTTTTATTAATTTTTAGATAGCATTTTCCTGACGCCGCTGAGCATCAGCTTGCGCAGAAGTTTCCTCAGCTCTGACTTCTGCCTGACGTGCTGCTTACTCACGTCTGCGCTGTTCAGCATGATAGTAGATTTTTGCTGTCTAGCAATTTTCTTGGCTCGAGCTCTTTGTGAGCTCTCTGAAAGATTTGATTTACGTTTGGGAGTCAAAATTAGCCTTTCGGATCAGGAAGTTGATATCCCAAAATGTTGGATTTTCTTAATTTCGCAAAGTCTTGAATTGTCATAAATTTGAAATCTCGAAATACATATTTTCAAACAACGTTTGTTTTTGCACCGGTTGACCTGAAGTGATGCTGTGACCGCGGATAGACTGAAAGTCTCTGCCAGTAAACTGCAATGGGTACAGACTTGCAGGATCATTTTAGAGAGCTAACTTTGTTAGTCACAAAATAAAAAAATACAAAAATGGGTTAACTTGCTCATTTTTGTCACAAGATTTATCCCCGATTTCTCTAAAGATAACAGTCTGTTAATCTACCGTATAGCTGTCAGCGTTTTTGTATGCACTTTTGCCAACTGACAGCTGTAATATTAACAATAGATTAACAAGCTGAAAGCGTTTGAGAAACCGGGGCTTAATCATTCAAAGCACTCCACAACAACGCGAAAGCTACAGCGGCGCCCCGGCGACGCGACGTCGACCCGACTCGCAAGGAGTCGGGCCCACCCTCACTGGAGAAGGGGCATGGGCCCCCCACCCCCTTCTCCCGTCACGATATCGGACGGTAGGTCCCTCAACGCATTTATTAGTACCTAGTATTTATTTATTAGAAGTGTATTTTCTTATTTTTATTAGTCCATTTTGTTTCCAGGTCCCGAAGCCGATCGAACGGTACAAGGAGGAGGTGGACGCCAGTACGGAAGGTCCGGCCTGTCCCACGCTCGCGCCTGAGTTCTACTACCCCAACTTCAGCGAGGACTGTCTCAGACTCAATGTGTACACGCCCGCTGCTACTAAAAGGTGAAACCCTATCAAACCTTTTACCCTACTCAGTTTTCCATAAAGACTGATGGGGTTTTTCCTCTTGAGTTCAGACCTTGAAAATGACAATCGGAAACCATTGTTATTTTCAAGGACTTAGAAGGTTAAAGACAGCATTGTCCCGGCTGGGGACAAACAAAACTCCAGGTCTTGGATGTTTAAATGTTTGTGATGTCACTGTTTCTACTTCCCAGCATACAGGGTATCCCAGTGTGGGGCCGGAAGCAATCTATGTGCCTGTATGTCAATGTTTATGTTGATTATCTTCAGAAACGCGTCCCTCCCGGTGATCGTGTTCATCCACGCCGGCGGCTTCTTCTCCATGTCTGGCCGCAGCGACCTGGCCGGCCCGCACTACCTGCTCGACCGGGATTTGGTGCTCGTCACCATCAACTACCGGCTTGGCTCTTTGGGTGAGTACTGCTAACTTCTCAAACGTTGTTCAATTTCCATTACAGTGGGTATTCTGTCTTATTATCCAGCCCGTCAATAAGACACAGGACAGGGCAAAGGTCTCTTCCTTCGCATGCCAACCCATCGGTCCTCTTATTTTGTCGATTGTTTTGCGTCAGGAAAACACCACCAACACACCACACCATTACAACTTACCATGTATGTATGTGTGCTTCATTATACCTTTACCAGGGATCGCCAGACGTGCTCAAGGCACATTTATTTAAGCAATAAGTAGACAGTGTCAGAAATCAAAAACTTTCCACGATTCTACTTCTCCTGCGACTTCTTATTTTGAAGCCTCGATGAAGATTTAAAAAAAAATCGAAATAGTGTTCTTAAGATTCCGTGCTCTCCATTAATACTTCCGTATCTAACTATGTACTATGATTTTTTTCATTTTCACAGGCTAATCAATTATTACTGTGCTAATTTATTATTATTAATTAAGTTCGCTGTTGATACCCCTAAGATATAAAAATAAAATAATAAAAATAAAATTTATATATATTTTTTTATTTATTTACTACAGCTTACTATTTTAACAGGATGGTCCTAATACAATAGTGAAGCGCACACACAAAAACAAAAACAAGAATGATTGAAAAAATTATAAACAATATACACAACGCACTATTTACAGCACTTTACTTATTATTATAACACAAAATAAAAAGAGTGGTCTTTGTGAACTCATTCAGAGAACAACAGAAGATATCTATTGTCTCACTAATAGAATTGAGTGTGCGTAGGGCTCGCGTGAGGGGCGCATTTTGCAGAAGGCAAGTGCGCGCGCGCGGCACGGCCAGCAGCGGCACGCGCCGCCGCCGCCACACGCAGCGCTCCGGCGCGCGCAGGCCCAGCGTCTGCAGGACACCCGGGTTGCAAAGCTTACCCCGTAGGACCTTAAATAAATACGTTGCTAAGGACAACTCGCGTCTAACTTCCAGTTGATTATATCCGACCATACCCAAGATGAATAAAGTCGGATACATCAACGGGAAGAACGGATAAAAACCATACAGCTTTAAATACAAAAGCCTAATAAATTTATTCTGGATTCGTTCCAACATGAGCCTATATTTAGCCTCATTTGGACTCCAGATGACTGCATTACATTCTAGATGACTTCTTACTATGGCGTCATACATACGCATAATAAATCCAAGGTTACGGAATGATTTTTTACAAACATTAATAATGTGCGCTCTGAAGTTCAGGTCTGAGGTAAAATTAACGCCCAGATCTCTCACCTCTGAGACACGGTTCATCGGGGCACCATCGACATCGTAAAGGTGATGAAGCGGCCTTCGTGATCGGCTAAATGATGTGACTTGACACTTCGCTACGTTAAAGTAAAGCCGGTTTTCATGACTCCACTTCACCACCCTATCGATATCGTCCTGCAGCTTGATACAATCGGAGACATTTTCAATTTTCCGGACTAGTTTTAGGTCGTCTGCAAAAAGCAAACAGGTCGAATCGCGCACAGCTTCCGGTGGTTCATTTATCATTAAAATGAATTCCAATGGTCCTAAGTTGCTACCTTGACTGACACCAGATCTTGTAAAGTACGGCTCAGACTTATGGCCGGCGCAGTCCACGTATTGTCGTCTGTCTCTCATGTAGCTGTTAATATGTAATATGTTAATAGTAACTGTTACCTTTTTCTACCATAATTCCCCAGGCTTCCTGAGCACAGGAGATGAGCTAGCGCCCGGCAACAACGGCTACAAGGACCAGGTGGTGGCGCTGCGCTGGGTGCAGCGCAACATCCGCGCGTTTGGCGGCGACCCTGACCTGGTCACCATCGCCGGCACCAGCGCTGGCTCCTTCAGTGTCGTGCTGCATATGCTCTCGCCTATGTCCAAAGGTGAGTGGGAAGGATAATAGTACTTATTGGTTTATTCTTCTGCCCATAAATTACATTCGTATACAAACATTGAAAAACTGTTATAAAGCACCAGAATGCACTGCTTGTGGAAGGACTGGAGCCCAAACTAGATCAAAAGATCTGTACCTTAGGTTTCCAGACCTCCCAATCTTCAAAAGACCGTTGTCATATTCGAGGCGTCACCTGCACAAGGTACACAGTATTATACGATATATCGAGATAAAGTGTCAGAGTAGTAGAACTCCAAAAGTTACCCACATATTACATTGTTTTAATATTCGTTCTACCACCAGGCCTCTTCCACCGCGGCATTGCCATGAGCGGGTCGCCCATACAGAAGGGCCCCATGGCGTCCGAGTTGTGGAAATTGGCTGTTAGGCAGGCGGAGATGGTCGGCTGCCCGGCCAACTCCAGCCGCGTCATCATCGACTGCCTCCGCACCAAGACCTGGCGGGAAATCGGAGACTCGCTGTCTGGATTCTTTGTAAGATTTTTAGTTTCACTCGCATCTCTCCGACCTATAATCCCCTATTCGTATGTATGGCTATTACTCCGAGGTATGGCTTATTCGTTTACAAAGACATCCTGTAAAGCACGTCCATATTCATTCAATTTTCTGGCCAACCAGTCCAGTAAGAACTGCAAACTGTTACGCATATGTTTGTTCTACGTTTCCTGTCGAGAAATTTCACCAATTATAAATCGATTATTTTTATATAGTGAAATTCCCAATTCGGAAACCGGCTCTTACCTGTAGGTAAGAACTTGAGTAACGTTCTGTCAAGGTCTTTTCTGACGGACGGTTTCTTCATTAAGAATTTCTCTAAGTAATTACTTAACTGTAGTGCTGTATCCACCAATCCGGACTTGGCCCCCGTGGTGGAGTATGGCCTATAGGTACCTTCCTCAGGGAAGAAACTCGTGCCCCTCGGTGGGGACATAATGGGTTGATGATGATGTGCTGTATCTATAGAGATAGAGATAGCTCTATCTCTATCTTTATCTCTATTTTTATCTTTACCAATAAATATGACACGATTCGTTCTGGATGCGCGTGACATAGGAGCAGTTATTTACGTTGACAGCCAAAATTGACCTCAATCCACAATTCCTTTTTCAGGAGTTCGTCGACGACCCAGTGGGCACCTGGATGCCGATCGTGGAACGTGACTTCGGTCAGGAGCGATTCGTGACCCTCGACCCGGCTGAGGCGATCAAGCAGAAGCGTATGCAGGCGGTACCACTACTCGTGAGTCAGACCACCGACGAGTTCTACTGGCTGGCATTTAGTGAGTGTCCCAGATTTCTTTAGTTTCAGATCATTTGGACAGGTCCATAGGAAAAACGCACAATCGGCAATGAGATTTTCCGATTATTCTAACTGTTGCTTATTCTGTAAATAATTAGATAGTCAAAAACAGGTCGACGGCCGGTGGGCAGACCACCAGCCCAATTGGGCCGACGACATTGTGAAGGCGGCTGGGAGACATTGGACGAGACTAGCACTGGACCGGATGGGTCGGCGCGTAAGAGAAGAGGCCTATGCCCAACAGTGGACAACAACTCTAATACAGATTAGATAGTGTGATTAAAGAACCTTGTGGACTGAAAAAGGATCTAGTGACTTCACAATTCACCTTCTTAGTTAGGCATGCAAAAATTAAATGTAATTAAATATGTTAAATGTCAAAGTATACAATTTTTCAGAAGATAAAAAGATACCTAATCATAATCTACAAAATTATATTGGCAATATCCTACATATTCATTGCTGTTTTTTATATTTATTTTATGTCAATAGATATATTAAATGTCAAGGTACTCTACAACTGAATAAAAGCATTTTTCTATTAGCCATTGCTACTTCCTTTTAAATCATCTTAAATTGGGCTAAAGGTAGCTCTTTTAGTAATTTTGGTAGGCTGTTGTATATTTTTATCAGCATTCGATATCAGCTTCTTTGGTTGTACATGTTATAAAAAAAAATATTTTGAATTTATTGGTTTTTTCAATTCCAGCGGTATTGCGCAACCAGTCCAACCTCAACCGTATGAACGCGGAGTGGGGGCGCCTGGCGCCCGTCTCCTTCTGGCTCCCCAAGGACCGCGACAACACGGAGCCTCTGCGCCGGCTCAAACTGGCGTACCTCCGCGGCCAAGACCTAAAGAACGACAAGCCTTCGGAGGAGGGGCTTGGCACGCTGTACGGGGATTCCGTTATGGGATTTCCTATACACAGGTAATCAGAGCTTCAGCTTACTTATGAAGGGCCCACTGCAATTATGCTGAATGTCTTGGTAATCCAGTTTTGAGATAGTTGCTTTTAAAGGTTTCAACTGGATAATTTGATAACTGACATTCACCACGAACGCGTGTGACATCAATCCTTGTAGTCGTGTATGTGTCTTTTAAAAACTAAATTACCGCGTCGGTTTCATTTCGTTGTGGCTTCAAATCAACAGTTTAAACAACAGTTCTTCGATATTTACATGTTTGTGATTTCGCTGTTTCTGGTTCCCACGACACAGGGTATCCTAGTGTGGGGCCAGAAGCAACGTATGTAAATGTTTATGTATATTAGATTATTTCCCCGTCAGGTTGGCCTTACTGATGTCACTGTACTCGCCCAAGAAGGTGTTCTACTACGAGTTCGCGTACGTGGGCAACCACAGCCATTACGAGGACCCGGACACCAAGAAACCCATCGGTGAGGCTACTACTCGCTTCAGAACTTCGCTTGCCCGAAACCCTCGAGATCACCAAAGCCAAACTTCTTTGAACACTCTAAATAATTGAAACAAGTATAAACAGTGTACCTTACGTTGCCTTACTTTCTCAAACTTGTATCTTAAAAAAATGCGGCAAACTATTTATTACCTCAAAAAATGCGTCTTTACTAAAGCTAAAAAAGATTAGTGTCTTAGTTTTACTTATATGTCTTTTTATAGGTAATAGTCCACATCTAAGAAATGGCATTTAATTTTTTACCGAAACTCCATAGTATAAAAAGACAGACAGTTTTGTTTCTCTCCTGAAAAGTTGTCTTTTATAAGATACGAGTTTGAGAAAGGAAGGCAACGTTATGTGCAGTACTGTATCGATTTTGATTTCAATGAGGTGCAGTGACTTCGATATATTGATTTCTTATTTTGAAAAAATCAGCCATTTGTGGACAAAAAACTAGGTAGTATAAAATCTCACTAATTCCTCTTCAAGTAGGAAGAAACTAAATCGAAAGCACATCAATATTAATCTATATATATAAAAGGAGAATCTGACTGACTGACTGACTGACATATCAACGCTGGGCCTAAACTATAAGGGTTAGAAACTTGAAATTTTGCACAGGGGTTCCTTTTGTAACGTAGGGGAGCACTAAGAAAGGATTTTTGAAAATTCATCCCCTAAGGGGGTGAAATGGGGGTTCAAAGTTAGTATGAAACTTTGCCGTTTTTGAAGTTATTCGAATGAAATTTGCCACGAAGGTTCTTCACTTAAAATTATGAAACACGTGTAAAATAGTTTTTTTTTAATCATCCCGGGGGAAAAAGGGGAGTGCAAACTTAGTATGAAACTTTGCCGTTTTTGAAGTTATTCGAATGAGATTCAATATGAAGTTCCGTCATTGAAAGTCATGAAACACAATGTAAAATAGTTTTTCTAAAATCATCCCTTAAGGGGTTAAGAGGGGGGTGCAAAATTAGTATGAAACTTTGCCGTTTATGAAGTTATTCGAATGAAATTCAGAAAGAGGGTCCTTCATTGAAAGCCATGAAAGACGTTTAAAGTAGTTTTTCGAAAATCATCCCTTTAGGGGGTAAGAGGGGGTTGCGAAGTTAGTATGAAAGCTCTTTCCCATGCGCTTAAAGTATCCCTATTTTATTTGCAAACACTTTACTCAACTACAGCCCACGCGGACGTAGTCGCGGGCAACAGCTAGTCATCTATAGTTACGTTACAGCGTGTTACTGCTGTGTTGTAAATGTATGTGCCTGTACGTAAATGTTATGTTATGTTCTTTTTCTATATTGTAGGTTTCAATTCTAGACTACAGACTGTAGTCAAGTTTGTTAGATAGACTGTAGTCTACAGTCTATCTAACAAACAGTCAAGTCAGTCTAACAAACCAGAATGTTAGTACACTGAAATTGAAACCAAATGGCTTAGCAAGAATGGAATAATAATAATAATAATAGAATGGAAGTAGGATCAACATTAGACATCGTTGTGATTAAGATAATTATATTTCTGTCATGATTTCATTCTACCCTGATAGCGAGTAGCCGACTCTTGTATAACTCGAGTTTTAAACTGTTGCAGGCGCCATGCACCACGATGACCTCATATACCTTTTCAGCCTGAGCTACCAGTTCCCGCTGATCACTCCGAACAGTCCGGACTCGCCCTTTGTCGACTTCATGACTGCTCTGTGGTATAACTTCGCACTATACGGGTACGACATTTGTATCATCGTCAACCCATTATGTCCCCACCGAGGGGCACGGGTCTCTTCCCTGCGGAAGGTATAGGCCATACTCCACCACGAGGGCCAAGTCCGGATTGGTGGAGGCTTGTAAGACTAGTAATTGGTCTTACTGTCAGAAGTTTTCAAGCCGCCTTAAGGCCTCTGACTTGGCTTAACGACTGCCATCTATCGATGGCAGCCGGCACCAACTGCTTAACGTGCTTTGCGAAGCACGGAACTGCTCGGAAAATGCCACTAGCGTTAGTCATAGATGGTGACCCATCCATGTACTGAACGCGCCGTATGTTGCTTAACCTTAGTGATCGTTTAACATCACTCAGACAGCCCAGGCTACGAGTGATTCATTTTTATGATTTGTATAATTAATAGAATTTAGTGGAAATTCCTTTCCCGACATGGGGAAATTAACATACCACATTACTAGCGAAGAGTTTTTCTGTATTGCCGTTAACTGTGTTGGTTTTTAACGCTTAAAATAAGTTATAAAAAAAATCACAGAATGTGTAATTTATTAGGGCAAATTGCTTATCTAAATGCATAAACTTTTTGGCCTCCGACGCATCAATATCCATCTTAGTAATTTGCAGGATAATTAATTACTTTCACGAATCTGAAACGAAAATGAAACGGCGTGCCTTGAAAAAGGCTTATATCCAGCAGCGGATGAGTGAATACAAATTTATTGTTTGATTGATTGATCTGAAAGCAATCTGGGGCGCACAATATTTACCCCCGGTTTCTCGAACGCTAACAGTCTGTTAATCTACGGTTAAGAGCTGTCAGTTGTTTTTTTTGTATGCACTTTTGACAACTGACAGCTGGTAACAATAGATTTTTTTTTATTGAGTGTTCACCAGTCTCTCCACAGACGTGAGTCCGTGCTCTTTTTACTTTAAACAATACTTTCTTTAGCTTTGTTTATTTTTGATGGGAAGGTCTCTCGCTTTACATCTTTGTTTTATTACCTTAAGTATCTAAATATGTTCTAACAATACCCAATTTTTTTTTCAGTGGTTTACTTATATTATTACATCCTTATCTACACTTACTGTACTATTCTACGAGTATAAGCGAGGGACCTTCCATACTTACAGATATATTACATCTATCCTGCACTACAATACCTCATGACTTCTTTAAACATATTACTTATATTATTTGTTAAAATTTATCAAAATACATGCATCCATTCTATTGTTATTAATGTTTATATAATAACTTTTAAATGGTCTGCGCTTTAATTTATCGATTATTTGTTTCGCTTCACCACACATCCCATAACTTTTGCAAGAAATGTCATCAAGCTGTTCCTGTCTTGCTGATTCCCCATAATTTTAGATAGATTATCTTTTTCAAATTTGGTTTCCATTGGTATTGGTATTGGTGACGGTTTGGGTTTCCGCAACTCGACTACAAATGAGCCTATTTTGCGTAAAGGAAGGTAAAAACCGTAGGGGGAGTTTAATCCTGTCATCCCAGCTCCTCCAGGAAAGCCAGAAGCCTGCGAGTGTCGCTGCACGCCTCCCGCATCGTCCCCGGGCTCCTAAGGAGGGCCGTCCGTTGTACCGCCAGCCCCACGCATTCTATCAGCACGTGTGCGGCTGTTTCTTCGGCGTCCATGCATGCTCTGCATAACGGACTGTCTGTAACACCTATGGTGAAGAGATGTTTATTGTAATGACCGTGACCTGTGAGAGCCCCTGTTGCTAGGCGGAGCTGTGCCTTGGTAAGGCGAAGGAGGCTACGGGAGAGGCGCGGATTTCTGCCTGGCATTGCTGCTCTGGCTTGTCTGCAGTACGTACGTGAGGTCCAGTCATGGTTGTGTAGCCTGGTGGTGCGTTGGCCTAGCCATGTCTTCAGTTGGCAGAAGGGTAGAGGGGCGATGGGTTCGGGTGCCTCTACCGTAGCTTCGGAACCAGCTCGCGTAAGCATATAAATAAAATAGAGTTTATTTGCCAATTACAATAACAGTACAAAACAAAACATTTTCCAGAGACATATTCACTGCACACTACACAATTTTGTATTTCGTAAGATAGCTGGGGATCTCCACACTAGGCATAGCCTGTAACGTGGAGACCACAGGACGAATTGTTATATACTAATTTGTGCGGATTTTACTACGTAAAGTACAGTCTCTCTCTAACTATGTATTGATAAAATAAAATTAATTCAATAAAATTAAGACAATTATAATATTTACATAAATTAAAATAATTAAGTTATTCTATTCTATTCATTCATTTTACTCGTAATCAATTATTAATTCAGCAATACGTCGCAAAAATATTGAATTGTGTACCACATGCATATCAACTGAAGCACAATATTTTAATTGAATTCGTTTATACAATTAAGTAACATACAAATGAAATAACTTAACAAATTTTTCTCAAATAATTAAATCATCTATCATTACATAAGGTTGTTACAATCAGAAGTTGTTATTCATGACACAAGTTTTAAATACGCTTCAGCATTGTCGTAATTTTTGTCTTTTAAATGATTGCGAACTATTGTTTTGGCATCTCGTGTATTACAATTTCGTATGCTACACTCCTTGGAGATAACGTTATATAGGTGTGGAATAAGGAATGCTGTAAATCCTTCCTTAGGCAGGAAGGCCGTCTTTAGGGAGGGTATGGGTAATAAGTGGTCGCGTCGTGTCGGTCTAGGTTTGGGTTGTGGTGTTTTGAGCATATTTCTGTGGCCAGTTATTATTATTTTGTAAATAAATAGTCTTCGAACGCTAAGCACCTGAGCATCGGAATATAAACTGGTAGTAGGGTACCCAAAGGGCTTCCTTAGCATTACCTTTAGCACTGATCGTTGTGCCCGTTCCAGTTTAATTAGGATGGTTTTGGCACAGCCACCCCATGCGGAGATGCAGTAAGTGAGTAAAGACTCGCATAGAGCCACGTATATTCTTTTTAACAAAGACTTTTCAGCCACGTCTCGAAGTGCTTTCATTATTGGTATGTTGATCAATATGTTGTCTAAAGGAAAGTTTCTCGTCCAATATAACACCCAGATAGCGAATGCTTACAACCCGCTCAATACCAATACAGGTACAGGAATCGCTATGGTGGGAGTCGCATATATGGATCCGGATTGGTGGGAGAGACCGTGGAGCGGAGGCTAGAGTCTTGTGAAAACACAAATATTTTGTTTTTGACGCATTTAGTGTAAGTAAATTTTGAGCCAACCATTTCGCAATCCTACCCATTCCCGTCTCCACAGTAGAGTGTGCCCCTAGCCAAGTCTTGTCATGGAAAATAATAGCAGTGTCATCAGCATAGCATACCACCACGCTTTATTGAGTTCCAAAGAGATTTTGGTTTATTTGAGTTTAACTTTAGCTCGTCACTTTCATATGCATTTTTGACACGTCGTAATAGAGATATGTAAAAATTTCTATAACGCGAAAAGACAAGTCTTTTGACAGGATCATTAGGGTTTTTTCTAGCAGCTGAGTGAAGTTTGTCTTTATGTTTTGAGCACTTAATGAGTCCAGGGGTCATCCACGGCTTTAGAGTATGTTTACTTCGACTTGTCACCACTACACGACTATGTTTGTCTATATAAATGTATGCATATTTTTTCACCGCACAACAAGAAAGCTAAAACTGTCGATCAATCACAGATAAAGATATTAGGCCACACATATGAATGTATCCACAATTGTAAACAAAATTGCAACTGTCAAACCCTAGAATTAGTGGATGAATTCAGATATCTCGGGCTTACTGTAGACAAGTACTTCAATTGGAAATCGCATGTTAAGGTTGTGTGTAATAGGCTTAGATCTATATTGAGTAAATTTTATCATCTAAGTAGAATATTAAGCAAAAGCACCATGTATATTGTTTATTACGCACTAGCGGACGCAGTAATAAGTTATGGTTTAAGCTGCTAGAGTCTGACAAGCGAGTCCTGGGACGCGATTTATTTCGAATTCTTCATATGGCCACACTCTGACTGTCAAACTTAGGTATTTCAGCTGCAAGTAGTACAGCCCAAACAGTTTGATACTCGTCCCAGATCTAAACAAGAAAAAACGTTTGTTTCTATTCAACATAATTTTACCTATGTTTTAGTATGTACATACGAGTAATAATGTTTTAAAGCAAACATGAATTATTTCTTGTTGTAAGGTCTGTCGGATGACGAAAATGTTAAATGTCAGATGGAAGACTTAGTCAAAGAACTAAAAGATGTTGAGAAAAAAGATATGAATCAGATTTTGATTATGGTTCAGCATTAATAAATGTTTATAAGTTTATGTGATGCATCTTTATTATCCCTGTTTTTGGTGGAGTGGAAATGTTGGTTTTGATGTAGTTAATGTTTTCGTTTTGCTTATATTTATTTATGTTTGGACAAAATTCATTGGAGACTCCAAACTAATTAAACAAATAATCAAGTTAAGCAAAAGTATCAAGATGGTTTATTCAGACGATATGCAGGGTTATCAACTAAAAGATTTTTAAATTTCCCGCCAAAAGCTTGAGCCACGACTCACTTGTCGCACTCTACGAACTTACATTTAAAACCTATTTGGACCAAATCAAGCAGCTATAAAGATTAAATATAAAAACGATTATAATAAGCTATTTGAAGTCTGTAAAATTATTCCAGTTCATACTAAAGTAAAATATTTAATAGCAATAGAGTCATATTATACAGAAAATCATAAATTCCCAATATTGCACAGTCACTTTACAAGAACAATTAGTAAACATAAGTTAATACAACCGCCTGCAAATAATTACTATGGAGAACGAACAAGAGATTATTTGACACCTAGAATCTGTAATAGCTATCCTCTTTTGCTTGATGAAACCAAAGTATGTAAAGCCACGCTTAAATATAAACTTAAAGGACTAATGACAAAATAAAACTACACCTATGTAAGATAAGATAAGAATATTCTTTATTGTGCCAGGAAAACACATGTCATACCTCGTGTGCCTCGTCACCGTACTGCCGCGTTTCGTGGTAGTTTTCGGTTTCAGGCCACCAAGTGTTGGAACGACATTCCTCCACCTATTAGGCGAATGAAATCAAGAAATAGCTTTAAAAACAGTTATAAAAAAGTCCTTCTTGACTTACAAAAGCTGCTTCCTTAACTTCTGTTATTGCATAATACCAAATAAAGTCATATATACACTATTTCGTTATATATACTCATAAATATACTTACATAAATTCATATAAATTTAATGAGTTGACATCAATAAATAATTTTATAATTTTACATTCATTAATATTTTCACAATCTATGTATCTACCACAACTGACATTTCGTTATTAATATGCTATTTTATATAATCTTTTTACAATTTATGCAATTATTTTTCACTGACTTTAAATCAGCCGTCTACTTCGTTAATCTGAAGTTTGACTCGCGCTATACTATTACTTACCTTACCTTATCGTACTTGACTATTATCTTATATTTTATTTATTCAATATTATTTTCAACCGGTTCGACTTCGTACTATCTCTCCGAGCTCTGCACGCTGCCGTACGGGTACTGACGGAAGATCAGCGCTGGAGTACCATATCTCCAGCTTATGCTGAGTCAGAGCCCTTTTGCATTTGCCACACCAACAATGCTCACAGTGGATAAAGCATCGCTGTATGCCTTATTTCTTGATGTTTTTGTTTTGTTATACAGTTTCATTATGTTCTGTATGTGTTTTTTGCTTTTTCTACTACTGTATAACCTGTTTTGTATTGTTTTTATTGCATGTGTGTGTAAATGCAAATAAATCATTTATCTATCTATCTATCTATCTATTATGTTGTTTATGTATACAAATAATATACGTATTAAATAAGTTAGTTATATACAGAGATAGAGCGCTTCGCCGACAAACTGCTTTGCAGTTTGGCGTAATTGTGTAATTGAATAAGGTTTTTGTTTTTGTAAAATAAATAAAAAATAAAAAAATACCAGCTCGGAAGCTTTTTTGGTGATAGTCCTAAACCGCCTTGTGACATATGTTGGCTCTGAACCTGTATTTAGAATGTTAAGATTCGTTGAGAATAGATAAGATGCTAATTCCTCACCTCTGTTGTTTTGTCCGTCCATTCCCCAGAGGGAGTGGTGTGCGTTTGTATCCGCAGCGACGATCAACTCCAGTTTGAGTCTTTCGCAGTGCTGTATGAGGCTGGCGGCTTCGTGTGGTGGCACAGCCTCACCATCGGGCATGTATGCCGAAGCTAGCACCACTTCCAGCGTTCCATGTGTTGGGTCTGTGGCTAGTCTGATAGTCGTCAGGTCTCTGCAACAGAACTCCGTTATGGTGTGTGTTTGTATGTTACGAGAGGTGTAGATACAGGTTCTGGGATTGCCCAGTTCTGTGTTAGATATGATCTTACCTCCGATGTTGTTGAGGCCGCATATACGGTTGCCATTGACCCACGGCTCTTGAATCAAGGCGATGGCCTCATCGTTGGTCACCGCCAACCAGCGCCGTAGTTGAGCCGTTGCAGTGCGGCTGTGGTGGAGGTTGACCTGGATGATTTTAATTGTTCTTGGGGGAATCGCCGCCATCGGTGGGCTTCTCCTCCTCCAAGAACAATTGGATTAGGCTCCGTGACCACGTCTCATCCGCGTCGAGTTCCGGGCAGATGTCTCCGTCGGAGGGCTTCGACCGGCTGCAGGTCGGGGTATTTTCTTCTTTTGCGTCAAATTGGTGTGTCACGGCTTGTTCGTTCCCGTCAAGTGCGTCATCCCTGGTGGTAAGTGGATCGTCGGGCTAGACGGCTGTCATTGGGGGTGGCAGTTCGTTCCTGAAACTGTTGCCTCGCCACCTGAACTTTACGTAGACGGAACTGTACAGGTATGCAAGGCGACGTCCTCGCTTGTACATCAGAATGGCGACTTCTTCAAGGACGCTGAATATAAAGAAAGTTTTTTTTTTTTTTTTAATTTATAGACTTACGTTTCTATCGCAGAGTTTTAAATGTTATAAATTATTCGCCAAACTGCGTGGCAGTTTCTTGGCGAATTAATCGCACTCTTTTAACATAAATGGTAACTATTCCATAAAATTAATGTGAAAGTAGGTACAGTCGACAGCTGACCCACCACTACATGTACACTCTGTATTCGGCCACATTGACTGTGCTACACAATGCAAAGGCCATCAGCTGTCCACTGTACCTCACTTATAAACTTTTATCTTTAGCAGCTACTTAAATCGCTAGTTCAACTTTTTTTTTTTTTTTTTTTTATTTATAATGAGTAGAAAAAAGTATTTTTAGATTTTGAGCTCACAGTTTCGAGTCAAACCTATCCAGCAAGAACCTTTTTAACTTATACTTAAATACGGCTTTACTTTTACATTCTTCTTCTAAAAAATCAATGCTATTTAGGATTTTGGGTAGTAGGAACTTTCTCGTCCTCTCACCATAATAGTTACACATCTTTGGTATTATGTATCTGTTTCCAGGTTTTCTAGCATTTGGCCTAGACAGTTTATTAATCTTAAATTTATCACATTTAAAGTTTTCTACTGCTATCAGAAATTTTGCTTTTTCGTGTACTGACAGTATCTTACATTTTTTTAAAAGTTTAAAGTAATTTCTGTTACAATTTTCTTTCGTGTTTTTGTCGACTAGTAGACTATTCGTATATTAGTCGACTAATATTAATTACGAATTTTAAATTGTAAAATTTACTTAAAATTAATCTTAACTTGTTACAGACACTTTCGATGTGAGTTTTCCAACTCATGTTGCAATCAATTGTTAAGCCTAAATATTTGTATTTGCTAACAAATTCGAGTTTACTACAGGTGCAAGAGTTAGTATCATTATGCAAGCAGTCGAGCGTGTGCCCCACTGTCGCTTAAATTGACATCAGGTTTTTTTATGTGTGGTGAATGTACAAGCATACATTTAGTCTTGGTTAAATTCAGGAGAATACCATTGTCATGGGACCATTTAAGCATATTATTTAGGTCAGTTTGAAGCTCTATAACTGTAATATCCCTGTCAGCATACATCAAGCATGTATCATCCGCATACATATAGCTTAAGCAATGTTCAACTACGTTGCACATACTGTTAACATGCATGATGTACCCAACGGGACCATACACCGACCCGGTAGGTACACCATACATCACCTCTGCCTCTTTCCCCGTTATGCCATTAATTCTAGTGCGTAAAGTTCTTTTGTGTAAATAACTACGGAACCAATTGTTTGTCGGGCCACGAATACCGCACTCTTTCATAGCTTCTAGTAATATCTCATGGTCAAGCGTATCAAACGCCTTTTTAAAGTCGATAAACAATAATGTTACATATTGCTTATCATTTAATTTCAAATTAATATCATCTGAGAACTGGGCCAGCGCCGTACACGTGCTCCGAGCTTTTCTAAATCCATGTGCGTATTCGAAATAACCATATTATTTTCCAGAAATGTACTTACTTGCTCTACGATCACAATTTCTACTATTTTATTAATTACTGAGAGGATTGCCACCGGGCGGTAATTAGTATAATCTAAATGGTTGCCTTGTTTATAAATTGGTCTAATCACGGCCTTTTTAAGTAGGTCAGGATATGAGCCGTTCTGCAAGCATAAGTTTATGAATTTTGCCAGCACGGGGCTTATTTCACGCTTTATATATTTAACATCTGTAATTCTTATTTCATCGACCCCCGGTGACTTCTTAGCACTCAATTTGTCAATAATTTTTTCTACATGGTACGAGGATACTTTTTTGTAGCGAAAGGATAAATTAGCGACATTTACATATTTTTTACGATCCAACAATTTTTTATTACATTTATGTTTTATATTGTTTATTTCTTCTGTAAAAGTATTTGCAAAGTTGGTAAAAATATTTTCCACGCTATCTATCTTACCTAAGTACTTCATTATTGCGCTATCTAAATTTGGTTTTTCGTTTCCTAGCCAGCAATTCAGCGTAGCCCAAATTTTTCGGAAATCACCCTCACAGTCCCTTAACTCCTGTTGTCTAAACTTGTTACGTGCCTTATTTATATATATATTTGTAGCATTTCTGAATCGTGTGTAATCAAGTCTGTAGTTCATATTTTTAGGGGTGTTCTCCGTCGTAACCACTCTCCCCGGTATCCACCGGTCAGCTTGTGCCCACTCATTCTGGTGTCGTAAGATGCCGTAGATGACCTTCTTGGGACGGTTACCGGGGATCAGAATACCACAGTCCACCCTCCGGGGGACATCCTCAGGTCGTACGACTATAAGTTTGTCCCCCGGCACGGTGATCTTGGCTATTTCTCCCTTTAGCCACTCAAAGTCCTCCTGGTCATTGTACCAGAAGCGAAGGTTCCCTTCATGTATCGTAGGCTTCCCACGGAAGACCCTGCCCTTGTACTTGTTGTACAGCATCTCATCAATCATCAGATTTTCCATGGCGTCCAGCACCATTTTGGCATGGTCACCGAGGGTGCCGGCGTTCTCCGTTGTGATGATGAGAGCTCTGTCTGATTTCGCTGCGTCTGCGTAGCTGGTGTCAGTCCGTAGTTTTTTGTGGTCGCCCCTTGGGGATATCGTCTCGTCTAGGCGCGCCCGCTTCGACGGTCCTGGTTGCGGGTTCTTCGCGGGATGGGTGGACGACGGTGTCGCAGCCCCATCCTGGGAACCGCAGGCGGTGTCCATTGCATCTACACTTGCAGTGTCTGATGCGGTGTCCAGCGGTTTCCTGTAGTGTCGTACCGCTTTGCTCCCGAACTTGTCGTGGTCTCGTTTACGGGGTTTGTTTCGCGCGTACCGCTTACGCTTAGGGGGGTGTTCTCCTTCCTCCCGCGGTATTGGCGATTTTCCCCTGGATGGCCCAGGTTCCGCCACATTGGCGTGCTGGTGGTATTTCTTTTGGCTTTGATGCGGTCGATACTCCTGCATCGTGTCCCAGTTGTCGCTGATACTGCGTAAGCCCGGTGGTTCCTCGTTGGTGGTGGGTTCCTTACAACAGTTGGCGGTCGGTATTGTCCGTGTTCTCTAGGTCGCCCATGGTCTCCTGCGCTTGGGTGCACGGCCCTTGACGGGTGGCTCCTCGGCGCATTCGATCTGTGGCGACTGTCGATTCCTGAGCCGGATGCTCATGGGGGCGCAGCCCGTGTTGGGTGGCTCCTCGAAGCATTAGCCGAGTTTCCCTGTTGTCCAATTGAGCTTGGGTGCACAGGCCGATTCGGGTGGCTCCTCGGCTCTTTTGGAGCAGGGTGGATGATGGTGGCGGACGGTCGTTGTCCTGTTGCGGTGGCTGTACCGGCATGTCGTTCGCTCGGTACAGCGGTGGGCCTCTCACGAGGCAGGTGGCCTTTGCCCCCCCCCCCCCCCAGAATACGAGGAGCAGCCCGAGCGTTGCTCGGGGAGGGATTCTCCAGCGCCGCTGGTACCCTCCTGGGGTAATTCTTTTTTAGGTTCACCATTTGGTTTCCATTTCAACTTCGAGGTCCACCCTTAACAATAGATTAACAGACTGTTAGCGTTCGAGAAACCGGGGGTTAGTGTTCCAAATGTAGCCATATCCCTTGGTGCCCCCAGGGAGCCGAGCCCGAGGGGGCGCATTGACGGCGGCGGCGGCGGCGGCGGGCTGCTGAAGCTGGCGGCGCCGCGCTGGCCGCCGATGACGCCGCGGGAGCGCCGCTACATGCGCCTCGACAAGGTAAAGTCTGCATGTTCGCTATCATAGTGTCACTTTGATTTTTACCGCCTTGGCACATGGCGGCTTTTTACAAAAGAAATTAAAGGAAGCCGACGCGGCGCAAACACGCCAGTGAATTTGGCTCGCAGCTCGTCTCATTCTACTATTATGTAGATCACGCAATTAAAGAAGTAAATCAATCAGTATTTTAGAATGGATTTATGACGATGCGATCCTGCATCACTTAGGTAGGTACCTATTCTAAATACCGGTGGAGATGAATATTCTGAGGACACTTCGAGTGATGAAGAGTAGTGTTTTATTTTGTGCTTCATTAGGTATATTGTGTACCATTTTTTTTTTTCTATATAAAGTGTTTTGGCCGTCTAAGTTGTATTATTGAAATAAATGTTTTTTTACTAAACCCAATATTGCCTTCGTGTGTACCGACACTATCTAAGCGAACGGACTTTAACGCATGGTATCTGACCGTGTAACGAGGTGCAATTCGCCTCGTTGTTTTTTATTATTTTTGGCCACAGACGACCTCTGTAGCGCAGCGGTTAGCGCATCTGACTACCATGCGAGAGGTCCCGGGTTCGAATCCCGGCTGGGGACAAAAAAAAAGAAACCCAGCTCTTGGATGTTTACATGTTTGTGACGTCGCTGTTTCTGGTTCCCACGACACAGGGTATCCTAGAGTGGGGCCAGAAGCAATGTATGTGCCTGTATGTAAATGTTATGTTATTAAGAATTCTAAATTCAATCCTTTTCCGATATTTGCCACCGTGGTCTGACGTAGCTGATCCAGATAACCCTCAGCTTCCAAACTGAGTGGACCTAGAGTCATTATTTTACCACATATTATTACTACTTTACCACGACGCGCATTCTCTTATTCTGCATATTACTTATCTTTTACTATCATAAATATTTGAAAGGCACATAATGTGCCTTTCTTTCACCTCATAAATAAAAATTATTATCTGTTGCCTCTGGATACCTTGCTTTTATTCTACCGATACTCCCGAACACTATAATGCGACACAGATAGGTATACACCAACACTGGCTGGGGCCAGGGGCCACAGCTGGGCTACAGGGGACACTAGGATACCTACCCTGTGTCGCAGGAACCAGAAACTGCGACATCACAAACACGTAAACCACCAAGACCTGGGGTTTTTTTTGTCCTCAGCTGGGATTCGAACCCGCATGGCGGGAAATGGTTTGTTACCAAAACACACAATTTTAAAAAGCATAATGATAATTACAATCTTTCAGTATATCCTATCCGAAGAGCGCCAAAGAGAACTCTATCAATACGAGGGCTGCTACTTATGTATGCGGAATAGAAAAAATAAACAAATGGATATGGCTAAATATGCTTTTATTGTTTTTCAAAGTATTCTCCACTATGATCGATGCACTTTTGCATTCGATGAAACCAATTTGTAAAACACTTTTTCCACTCTGATTATCTCCAAAACGTGCTGTTTGAACGCATCTACGGCATCTTCACGGGTCGAAAATCGTTGACCACGTAATTTATTCTTTACATTTGGGAATAAATAGAAATCATTGGGAGCCAAATTAGGGCTGTACGGTGGATGACCCATCAATCCTATTTTTTGACCATCCAAAAATGTAGTTGTTTCCTGAGATGTATGACAGCTGGCAGTATGATTCTGCGTCGCTGGTTGTTTTGGCGTCTTTCTTCAAATACTTCCGGCAAACAAATGGTCGTGTACCACTCCGAATTAACCGTTCTGCGATTCTCTAGTGGTATTGTAGCCACATGGCCAATAATACCAAAAAAGCAGGCCACCATTTGCTTTACAGTGATTTTTGCACGAGCCACTTTCGTAGGGTTCGGCTCATTTTGAAACACCCAAACTGTTGATTGTTGTTTAGTTTCGGGATCGTACGCGTAGATCCAGGATTCGTCACCTGTGTAGATATTATAAACAGATTTTGAGTCGCCTCCGTTGAATTTTTTTAAGGTTTTCTTGCAACATTCGACGCGAGCATCTTTTTGATCCTGAGTTAAGTTGTGCGGGATCCAACGCGAACAAATTTTTTTACAGACAACTGTTCATGTAATATCCTATGAATGCTCGTCATACATATGCCCTGAATAGCCTCTATCTCGCGATACGTAACATAGCGGTCTTGCATTATTAGTTTTCGCACAGCTTCAATATTTTGTGGCACAACCACCGATTTCGGGTGACCTTCTTTAACTTCGTCCGTGAGCTTACTGCACCCGCGATTAAACTCACTAAACCACTATACACTGATACACAGTCGTTTTTGATGGAGCTTCACCACCAAAAGTCGAAGTTAATTGATCTACGCACTGTTGTTGCGTTAAACCACGTCGAAAATCGTAATAAATCATAGCACGAATATTTTCACGAGTGAGTTCCATTTTTTCAGCGATATGACATTTTAAACCCAACAAAAACAAAACACTAACGTATATAAGAGAAAAATATTAGCGGCCAGTATTTAAAAAAAGAACGAATTTGACCATGGAGGTCAGACATTGCGTTTAAAATTATTGGAATCCCAGATTCCGCATACATAAGTAGCAGCCTATGTATGCCTGCGACATCTATATTTTTTATCCGTGGTCTGTCTGTTTCGTTTTGTTTACCTCAAAGGTCTGTTCGGAGCTAGTCATTTCATTGGGGAATAAATTTTTACAACTGTAATTTAAACAATACAGAAGTTATCATGATCAGTTGAAAAATGTAATGGGCAGTCATTTAATTTTTCGGCGGTTAGTAAATTAGCGAGCCAGTAAAACATAAGCAGTAAGTAATAAAAATATTGGTCTGTTAATTCATCATTCAATGTCAGTGCAAAAATTACTTGAGTAGTTTAATAAATGAATGAGCAGTAAAACGGTTGGAATGGGCAGTTCACAGTGGGCGGTAGCATCCGAACGTCACTTTGAAAGAAAGGTTATGTTGGAAAAAATGTAAAATAGGTTAGGTAAGGTTGGAATTTTGGAAACAATACCCCTATAGGTTAGGTTAGAACTGTGATCAACACATGGAAAATTCTATTCATTGCACTAGGAATAAATTTTACCGCCTAATAGTTTATAGAACTGCATAAAATAAAATTTATTCCTAACCAATTACGATTTGTTAACTGTACGCGCCTAACCGCCCATTCCAACTTTTCCACTGCTCAGTATTTATTGAACTGCCCGTTTAAATTATTTTATGGCTCATTTATATTTAGTTTACTGCTCAGTTTTTACTGCTAAACTAGTTTGCAAACGTGCGTTTTTTATTTTTTTACCTACCATAAATCAAATATTGAACTGCCGCTTTAATTCTATGCCATTTGATTGCGCCCAGTTCATTAGGTTTTTCTTTGCTGCTCTATCAAAAAGACGGTGTAACAGCGTAGTAGTAATAATATTGTTACAATTCTAAAGTTAATAAAAGGTGCTAGGTATTATAGGTGTATTAGCAATTGCTCGTAGCCTCGGCCGCCTGAGTGATCTTAAGCGGTCATGAAGGTTAAGCAACATAGGGCGTGTACAGTGCATGGATGGGTGACCGTTCTATGACTAACGCTAGTGGCATTTTTCCGAGTGATTCCGTGCTTCGCAAGGCACGTTAAGCAGTTGGTGCCGGCTGCCGTCGATAGAGCAAAGTCAGAGGCCTTAGGGCGGCTTGAAAACTTCTGACAGTAAGACCAGCCACAAGCCTCCACCAATCCGGACTTGGCCCCCGTGGTCGAGTATGGCCTTACCTTCCTCAAGGAAGAGAGCTGTGCCCTTCGGTGGGGACACAATGGGTTGATGATGATGATTATGGGTGTTTTATGTACGAGGCTTCACTTGGTGTTTATTATAATCTTCTCTGACAGCCGCGTTCTCACAGTCTGTTCGGTTGCAGGTCCGCGCGGTGGGCTCCCGGCTGAAGGAGGACCGCTTCAGGGTGTGGGAAGAGGTGTACCCTCTGAAATACTGCAATACGCCCACGGAGAGCTGCTTAGTCTAACCACTACCAGAATCTAGTCAAGTAACAGTGACAAAAAGACTACAAAAATTAAGCTGATAAAAGTGAGAATTTTGTAAAAATATGTGTGTAATAAAAAGTAAAACATATATATATTTTACTGGAAGTGTTTTCATTTATCGATATGGAAGAAATTAATAATAATAATAAACTCACGCCCTTTATCCCCGAGGGGGTAGGCAGAGGCACCAATCACTAGAACTGGGCCCTCGTTTTGCCGAGTTTATTAGGTCCCAAACGTGACAAGTGGCAAGCCTGTCGCTATTTATATTATTCATGTGGATGAAGAATGCAAAATGGAAGAAATTATTTTTTCATTTTGCATTCTTCATTCACATGAATAATATAAATAAATAAAATCAACTTATCAAATACCTATTCACCTCAGCATATGGAACATGCACTACTGTTTTGTATTTTAATATCCGGTTGCAGGAATTTAATATATTGATTGGACTTTACATATAAACCACAGACTAGATAGATATACTATATTTATAAACTCAAGCCTGTATCCCAGAACCCTGTATTGACCAGGGTCGAGATTCATAAATTCTTCTATTTGTAGTTCAATATGACAATTCGAGGTAGGTACATTAAACATAACATTTACGCACATATTACATTGCTTCTGGCCCCATACTAGACCTATTTCGTGGGAACCAGAAACAGCGACATCGCAACATGTAAACATCGAAGATCTGGGTTTTTTTTCCCAACCGGAATTCGGACCCGGGACCACTCGATAGGGAGACCAGATGCGCTGCGCCACAGAGGTCGTCTATTGTGTACATGCACATTGCGTAGCAGCGTCTATTAATTGTTAATCTGTGGATTAATCGACTTTGCGATGTACATCGAATTAACATAGTAATTTTAAAATTGTGTTTCTATGAAATGAGCGCCAGGGCCTGCCCACTTGCCACGATCCTGAAAAATCTGTTTCGCTTCATAAACATTCAGTACCTGGGTGACCGAGCTTTGCTCGGTACTTTTTTTGTAATATAAAATATGTAATATAAAATTAAAATAATCCTTTTTTAACAAAAAAAGAACTTGGAAAAAAAACATCATGACTCGAACCGGGTCTCTTGAAATCGGCCCGAAACGGGTCGCCCGTTTTCCCGTCGGAACTATCCCATCCCAACCTTGCAGATAGACGCGAAATTTACCTCTGTATGTTATCATAGCAAATTTCAATTGGCTTAAAACACGGATAAAACAACGTTTTTTAAAAATGTAAACTAGTTATATCAATTAAACGCCCCCGAAAGCATCTGCCTACATAATTTCGTGAAAATCGTTGGAGCCGTTTCCGAGATTCTGATTATACAGGGTTACAGGGAAAGTCGTACACAATATTAAAGGAGGTCATTATTTAGGTCATTTCTGATGGATTTTATTCTATTATATAGGGTCCGAAAATTAACCGTTATGGAGATATTGACTGTTAAAGATTTTTTTAAAATATCAATTTTTTTTGGCTTTTTGATTGATTTTTTCTCAGAATACAGCTCATAAAGTGTTTTTTAATGTATTTAGTTAAAAGGCATGTCAATTGATAAAAAATAATCAGCAAAAGCTGCACCTACTACCTACTAACAACTTTAAAAAACTGCTCGACAACGGTTAGAATTAAATATTTTTTCTCTAAACATTTTTCACATTGAAGCTCTTAAAAAAAAATTACGGTATGGAACTTAATCTGCAAATAATTTTAAAAACTTCTACGACTCTTTAACTATTCAAAAAGGTATAACATTTAATAGGTATCTGCATGAAATTTTAAAATAATGTTATTTGAGTAGGCTCTAGTGGTAGTACCGAGATAACTGAACTTCGATACAAAAAAATCTTTTTACTTCCTGGCACCTTTAAACTGTGTAAAAAGGTCAGATAGGCTTTTTTGTGCTCTGGAGACATGCTGTCTCAGGTGTTCAGGTACCTACCTATTTCAGTATTTATTTTTTAGAATATTCTATCTATTATTTTTGTGTTGGTCTGCTCGTGTGATTCTTCCGTGGTGGATGTGTTAATACGTGCTCTGCAAATGATTTGCGTTTTAGAAACTTCTACGTCTCTTTAGGTATTAAAAAACGTATATCACTTGCTATTACATCGAAAAAACGTTAGCCAAGTGTCACTTAAGATGGCAAACGGTAAATTGTTTGTTAAGGTAAATACGTGCTCTTTGATAATTTCCCGCAAAACGCGACTTAGTTTGGATTTTGGTATTTATTCATCTTCATTGTGTGACTTGACGTTACCTGAACACCTGAGAGAGCACGTCACCAGAGCCCAAAAAAGCCTATCTGACCTTTTTACATAGTTTAAGGTGCCAGGAAGTAAAAAGATTTTTTTTGTATCGAAGTTCAGTTATGTCGGTAGGTACTACCACTAGAGCCTACTCAAATAACATTATTTTAAAATTTCATGCAGATACCTATTAAATGTTATACCTTTTTGAATAGTTAAAGAGTCGTAGAAGTTTTTAAAATTATTTGCAGAATAAGTTCCATACGTTAATTTTTTTTAAGAGCTTCAATGTGAAAAATATTTAGAGAAAAAATATTTAATTCTACCCGTTGCCGAGCAGATTTTTAAAGCTGTTAGTAGTATGTGCAGCTTTTGCTGATATTTTTTTATCAATTGACATGCCTTTTAACTAAATACATAAAAAAAACACTTTACGAGCTCTATTCTGAGAAAAAATCAATCAAAAAGCCAAAAAAAATCGATATTTTTTTTAAATCTTTAGCAGTCAATATCTCCATAAAGGCTAATTTTCGGACCCTATATAATAGAACAAAATCCATCAGAAATGACCTAAATAATGAACTCCTTTAATATTGTGTACGACTTTCCCTGTAACCCTGTATATAAATATATATACAAAAATTGCTCGTTTAAAGAGATTAGATTGGTCATTCTTTTTTTTTATCTTGCCCTTTGCTCTATAAATAACAAAACTCACGCCCGCTATCCCCGGATGCACCAATCAGTAGAACTGGGCCCGCGTTTTGCCGAGTTTATTAGGTCCCAACGTGACAAGTGGCAAGCCTGTCGCCGTTATCCGGGCACAATTTATCAGTGATTGGTGTTGCTGTACAAACAAACAAATGTACGTGACTAAAAGTCGTTGGTACATGCGGGATTCGAAACCAGACCCTCATGATCGAGAAGCAAGGGTCAACCCGACTACGCCACCACTGCTTTTTTATAAAAGGGAAATCGTAGTGTCGGAAGAAGAGCCGATAAGTGACGTCCTGCTGACGAATGTTGATAAAGCGAAAGAGATGTGTAAGGATGTGTAGAAAATGACAAACTCTGGTCTCTGCCTACGCCTCTGAGATACAGCGTGAGTTTATGTAATAACAATCACAATAATATTGTAAAGGCGAAAGATTGTGAGTGTGTGAGTGTGTTTGTTTGTTACTTCTTCACGTCTCACAGTGTCACAGTGTTTGTTAAGGCCTGCGCAGACGAGGTACTGTCCCACGGGTACTTTTTTTTACTTAATTGTCGCCATATAAGAGGCATATACTTATATGGCGACAATTAAGTAAAAAAAAGTACTAATATAAAAATATAATATGGGTATATTCAATATGCGTAAGTTGCCTTAGTGTATTTTGTGAAACTAACTACTTTGACGTTCATAAAGTAAACATTTTGTTTTTATTGTGAATAAAATTATATTAATTTGAATTGATATTAGAAATGAAAACTTTTAGGTGTTGACAATTTATCCTGTTGGGAAGCTTTGCATGACTCTACAGCCGTTTATCAACCAGACGGAGACCACATGGTGAATCATCCGTAGCCGCATGATTAATGATGCATAATGAAGGTGGACACTATTTAAACTACCTAGATCCTCGGGTTTTCCTCTGTGTTTATCCTTATTTTGTTACTCAGCTTGTGGGTAACACGCGGCTTTGGGGTTAGACATCGACGTGGCTATTCCGCTAGAAGTAGACTGCTCTCAATAACTCTATCTAACAGAACTAAGTATTATTTGTTTACCAATTTTATTTTATTGATTACATCAACAGTTAACTTGTATCCATTTAAATTACCTACATTTAACAAAATCAATGCATGTAACACCCACCCACGCTACCCGTCAAACACATTAAATAGGTATCTACTTTATAAATTATAATATAACAAGTAAATGCGTGTAGGTATTTATGAGAATTTTCACCCATTCATAAATAGATAGACTTTTGAGATAAGAGTACTAGAAATAGAAAATGTTTATTTGTCTTCACACAACGTAGGTGTTATTTCTATATCGTCAACCAGATAACAAAATCAGAGACTAGAGTTAGTTACAATTAGAATATATAATATCGCAGCCTTGCAAGAACAACGTGATATTTCGAAGAAAACAATTTTTTATTCATCATCATCATCATCAGGCTATATTAGTCCACTGCTGGACATAGCCCTCCCCTAATGAGCGCCATAGCGCCCTGTCTTCAGCTTGCGTCATCCAGCATCTGCCTGCAGTCCTTCGCAGATCGTCATCCCACCTGGTTAGAGGGCGTCCTACACTACGTTTGCCGAGTCGCGGTCTCCACTCAAGAACACGTTTACCCCAGCGGTTGTCGGTTCTTCGCGAAATATGGCCAGCCCACTGCCACTTCAGCTTGCTAATTCTCTGAGCTATGTCGATAACTTTGGTTCTCTGTCGGATGTATTCGTTACGAATCCTATCCTTCAGAGAAACTCCGAGCATAGCTCTCTCCATAGCTCGCTGAGCGACTTTAAACTGGTGGACCAACCCTTTCGTGAGTGTCCATGTCTCGGCTCCGTAGGACATAACAGGTAGGACACACTGATTGAAAACTTTCGTTTTCAAGCATTGCGGTATGGATGACGAGAAGACCCGGCGTAGTTTCCCAAACGCTGCCCAGCCCAGCTGGATCCTCCTCTTGGCCTCCTTCTCGAAATTGTTTTTATCTAACTGCAGAATCTGCCCGAGGTAAGTGTATTCGGAAACGATTTCGAGTAGGTGACCTTGTACGACGACCGGTATTGGATCAATGTGACCATTGATCATGACTTTGGTTTTATCCAAATTCATACCAAGACCGATGCGTCGCGAGGCTGATGCTAGGCTGGCCAGCATGTGGGTCAGCTCCTCTAGCGACTCCGCCATTAAGACTATGTCATCTGCGAATCGCAGGTGTGAGATGTAGTCGCCGTTTATGTTAATGCCCTTTTCTTTCCAGTCCAGCGTCTTAAACATGTCTTCCAACGCGCTTGTAAACAGTTTCGGGGATATAACATCCCCCTGTCTTACTCATCTGCACAGTTGGATAGGTTTAGACTGCTGGCCCTGTACTTGGACACTCATGGTGGCGGCTTCGTACAGACATCTCAACACCTCGATATAACGATAGTCTACTTGGCATCGCTGTAAGGATTCCAGAACAGCCCAGGTTTCGACAGAGTCAAAGGCCTTCTCGTAGTCCACAAAAGCAAGACACAGGGGCTGATTATACTCCTCGGTCTTCTGTATAATCTGCCTCACTGTGTGAATGTGGTCTATGGTGCCATAGCCTCCGCGAAACCCGGCCTGTTCCGGCGGCTGGAACTCGTCGAGTCTTCTGGCGAGACGATTCGTGATCACTCGTGAAAACAGCTTATAGACATGGCTCAGGAGCGAGATGGGTCTGTAATTTTTAAGAAGAGTCTTGTCACCCTTCTTCAAAAAGAGCACCACCAAACTCCCGCTCCATGCCTTTGGAGTTCTCCCACTGTGAAGGACGGCGTTGAAGAGCTTTTGTAATTCCTGTATAACAGGGGCTCCTCCAGCTTTCAAGAGCTCTGATGTTAATCCGTCCTCACCGGGGGCTTTTCCATTTTTAAGCTGCCTCAGAGCTAGCACGATCTCGTTGTCGCGGAGTACCGCGAGCTCGACCTAAAGAAAACGATAGTAAGTAAAATACAACTATCATATTATGTCAATGGTTTTTAATACTGGCAACATTTGGTAATTTTTCTGAACTACCTTTCTTTCCTCTTTTTTATATTGCCAGTTAGGCCACATGGCGGGAAAAGTGGATGGTTGAAGATTGGGAGGCGAAGTAAAGGCATAAGTTTTGGATAAGATCTGTCTCCTCGCGCACGAGCCACGACCTTGTCGTGGCTGCGTGGCAGGACTCAACGGTTACCCTGGTGAGTTGATAATTCATAATCTGATTATAACTTGAAAGTGGTGGTAACCGGGAGACGAGATGTTCCCATTTGTAGACTGGTTTCAGTGCATCCCAGATGGCCCCTGTGGCTTGTGGATGGGTATCTGGAATGGGTTGGTGGCTTGGATTGGACTAGAAGGGGAGGTAGGAGGTTCATTAAGAAGGAAAACTTGCCCCTTCGAACAAGAGCTCTCAGAGAGGTCGTTACGAACGCCGTAAGGCTCTCTGGGTTGTAAATTAAATTAATTCAGTATAGAACTGACAGGGGTGTTTTGGCTCCGGGTCACTACTACCACGTTTTTCCGGATATGTCGCGTTTAGGTACTAACTCGGCTTTGTACCCTCATATTATATACAGTGTATTCTTATTGAGACTAAAAGGCCGCGACACTCGTCATGACTGATGTCAGGCAGTTCGTCGGTGTAGTGGCGCGTCAGGCTGGCTCTGGAATCTTGGTCGTCTCGTTGGGAATAAGGGGCATGTGCAGCGTATAATCGGCCATAGAAATCCTCTATCTCGGCGGAGATCTCCGGCTTCGACAATACGGTCCTCCCGTCGTGCGTTGTAAGCTTCGTCATGTGGCTCCTGCCAAGCTGCTGAGTGAATACTTTGTACCCTCGGTTTTGCTCTATTGCCTCTTCAATGAGACGTATGTTGGAGCTCCGAAGGTCGCGCCGTACCATCTTCGCAATTTGCTTGTTCAGGTTTGACCTCTCTGACGAAGTCGCTTGGGTGGTTTCCCGTCTTTTTGTCAGCAACCGGAGAGTCTCAGCCGAGAGTTTGGATTTCTTGCCTGTCCGCTGCGTTTTGCAGAACTTGATGCCCTCGTCCCTAAGAGTTACGACCAAGTTGTGTAGGGTCTCGTCAGCGTCGTCGGTGGGCTCCAAGGCAACAAATCTATTCCCTAGAAGCTGCTGGAACTTCTCGGTGCCCGCCATGATTTGGATTGGGTTTTTTTATTCATAGTTTTTTTTTAACGCGATTTCATTTACTCCAAAAACGCCGGAATAATGAGCAAAAGAGACACTGCATCACGTTATAGCGCTGCCTCTTTCGGCCATTACTTTGAAACCTTAAAAAAAATGCCGGGTAATGGTAAATGTAAGGGTGCCGAAATAACACGTTGTTCTTGCAAGTGTGCGATATGTGGATACGAAATCCTAAAACTCAGGAATCGCCCAAGACACGTGTCCACACGTGCTTTGGTACCTACCAGAGGAAACAAGTCTCGTGAAATATTCAAAACGCGTAACATTATAAGCTGCGACGATAAACTGCAATGTCGCACTATAATTTCACCACCCTTGCAACAAGATGATGTTCAGAGCGATCTTCCTTGGTTTCCTGCTTACGACCATAACTGCACGGCCACAGAGCACCCCTGAAGAAAATGACTCCAGCGAGTATGACTTCAGCTCGGAGGAAGAAGAGACACCAGTACTAGTGAAGAGTGTAGTCAAAAAGATAGAAAATACGCCGACCACTAAACTGCTAGAAACAACTCAAGCTGATGCACTGGTGGAAGCAGTCACTCAAGCCGTGGAGGCCGAAATTGCAACTGTACTAATCGCGCAAGACTCAGTGCAAACAGAAAGTACAAAACAAGGAAAGTTTCCGAATGCTGTGCCCAAATTAGACGACGTCACGCAGAAAACTGGAGAAGGAGTCACACAAGCAAATCGAACTACTAAGCAAAACACGCAGGGTGATGCTGTACAAGTGGACCGATCTACACCAGTGGATGTCCAAGGGCTCTCACAGACACAGGTTTTGGGTCAACTCAACACACCGTCGCTCCAACCGAGTGTTTCTGCAGGCAATGCTGCGACTACTACCCAGTAATTAAATAATATTATAATATTGATAGTGTCGAAGTCGTCAGACTTGTGACGTATGAGGTTGGAATTAAATTATTGAATTGAAAAAAAAACGGCCAAGTGCGAGATGGACTCGCGCACGTTCCGTTATCTGTACAACTAAACTTTTTTTCATTTCAAGCGATAACGACATGTTAGCGTTATTAACATTGATCTAAAAACTCTTTTGTTGTATGGAAACCCCTTTAAATATTTGTTTTATTTTGATTTCATCATTTATTTTTAAAGGAAAGGAAACAAATAAATATTCCGTGAATATTTCAAACTTCTACTTGTTGCCGTTATTAATATTGAACAAAAAACTGGAAAAAAATAATCTTTGTAAAATAAATATATGAGTGGGGCAAAATATAACCCACTTATTTAAATATTTATTTTATTCTGTTATCTTTATTATAAAATTATAAAAAAATATAAAAAATATTAAAATTTTAATATTATAAAAAAAATTGTTATGTTATGTTATTGTTATAGCGGCAACAAAAAACATGATCTGTAAAATCAACTGACTCGGACAGAGAAACGGACAATGGCGTCTTTAATGAGACGACCTCTGTGGCGTAGCGGTTAGTGCATCTGACTACCATGCGAGAGGTCCCGGGCTCGAATCCCGGCTGGGGACAAAAAAAACCCAGGTCTTGGATGTTTACTTGTTTGTGACGTCGCTGTTCCTCATTCCCACGACACAAGATATCCTAGTGTGGAGCCAGAAGCAATGTATGTGCCTGTATGTAAATGTTAATGTTAAAATGTTAATGAGAGTAATAGGTTTACGATACGACAAAAAAATCTTCAAAATTATCGTCATACTATGTTTCTAAGTCATAGTTAGAATGCCTCCTTCAATTACGGTAATCAAATTAAAAGACACCATCGTTTTATTTTAATAGCTACTTACCACCTTTAATTCTACGGAGCCATCCATAAATTACATCACACGAATTTCTAAGACGGAACTGTTTCTAAGGAACTGTTCTCCAAAATTAGTTAGAGTTGCAAATAGCGTCAGGAATAGATGGAGTTGTGTTGAGTTTTTCGTTAAAAGTTCGTGTTTTAACACTTTGGTTATAAAAGTTTTTGAAATGTGACGTCACGAAATGTTGGATCTCTCCCGCCCCCTTGTCACACAATATCACACTTCGTCGCCCCCTCCCTCTCCCTTAACGTGTGATGCAATTTATGGAAAGCCCCTTAATGCCTGCCTAGCAATAGATAGTTTGTTGCTACGGGCAGATCATGATTCATGCATAATAGGTAATATAATGCATGACGTCAAGAGTCTAGCTTCCTAGTTTCAGTCATAATTTCAGTTGTCAGACACAAGACGCCATCCGACGCAGTGATCAATCTCAGCCTAATCTTCTCTAAACATGGGCGATTCGCTGGTAATTTGGAAATCGCTGTCCTCTGAAAACCGAAAGTTAACAATGTTACTTGTACTTTGTAGTTCCAGCTAGTACCTAGTTAATTCGTACTTTCCTAATTCTCCGTGAATAATAAATATATTTTCTTTTTGTCTCTTCCCTGAGGAAGGCATAGGCCATACACCACCACGGGGGCTAATCCGGATTGGTGAAGGCTTGTAATACTAGGCTGTATTACTGGTTTCAAGCCGCCCTACCTAAGGCCTCTGACGTGTGTGACTTAACGACTTACCTTATAACTTCCTCAGGGAAGAGACCCATGCTCCTCGGTGGGGACATAATGGGTTGATGATAAATAAATATAATTTACTATTTAACGGTATAGCCTCAAAAACATGAGTAAAACTTGAAGTCCTTATTTGCAAATACACGAGTAAAAATGGTTTCACAATGCTCAAGTAAGCCTTAGTTTGAAGAATACGAAGACATAAAACTATTAAAGTTGCCGGCAAATATCTTGAGCAAAAGTTGCGCAAAGTTGTCAACTACCGTATTTGTAAGTGTAAGGCATCCGCTGAAAATCAGCGCCATGGCCCAACCATGGTATAAAGCTGAGCTGAGACATTTTTGGTACATATGCAATAATAATTGTTAATATGTTAAGTTTATACATTTTTTGTAATTTTATGTGCCAAATAAAGATTATTCTATTCTATTCTATTCAAAGTGGGAAATAAAGTTCCGCGCAGGTTGCAGGAACTGATTTATCGATCAATGCATTAATTTTTATCGGATAATAACCGTCAGACATGAAATGATAGCAATCTGCAGAATGCTACATTATATTACCAGCGGCCTTGTTTCTGCTAATGCATTGTAATACAATAACTACTGCATGATCATATCGATTTAGTTTCATTGCCGCTTCAAGTCGATGCGCGCGCGCGTATTCGCAATAGGGAATGGATGAAAATATCAGAAGTGCTTGATTTTTTTTTTGGTGATAGGAATAGGTAACCTTCCTTAACGCGGGAAAAATGTTTCAATTTTTTTGGCCCCGTAAAACTAAACTTTTTTCTCGCGTTAAGGAAGGTTACCTATTCCTATCACCGAAAAAAATATCAAGCACTTCTGATATTTTCATCCATTCCCTATTCTAGGCGTTAATGGAAGTTAAAGACATGTCACGTGACCCAAACGTATAACTGTAATTGAACTACAATGCACTAACTGAATCGATGCCGATAGGACCACCATAAAGATGGTTTCCTTTTAATTGTTCTTTTCAGAGTCATAATCTAACAGGTCAAAGAACGATACGACGCGTTTACTTACATTTACGATAAAAATAAATAAAACAGTTTAATAGCAATATCACAAATCGGGCCACTGCGCATTGCTCACTGCTTCGCTGCATCTGTAAAATATGTAGTCGACAGCACGTCAACCTTCACATTTTAGTAGCGAGCGAACTGTCGCCCGTAATGCAATGGAGCAAAGTGCGTGGGTGTATAGGATTATGTGCAGTCGACTGTACCTGCTCATCAACGAAATACACTCAAGACATTACCTATTAAAATTTTCGGATTTTCAGTTTAGGTATAGTCGACAACACATCATCCTTTACTTCACGTGCTCTCTAGTTAGGTAGTTTGCGGGTGACTTGAATATATTGAAAGGTCGATTCGAGGTAACTGTACCTACTTAATCAACATGTACAGTCTACAGCGCATCAAGCTTCACATTTTAGTTGCAAAGTCGGTCGTAATGCAATGGAGCAGAGTGCATGGGTGCATAGGATGATGTGCTGCCGACTGTACTACAGTGATCATCAAATGAACAACCACATTCATAACAGAACTAAAGTCGTATGAAAATTGTTGAAAGATAAAAAAAAATATTATGCATCGAAGAAAATATAAATAGATGAAAATTGGTCAACAATAAATAAATATACATAAAACAACAAACATACAAAATAATTGCCGGTTCAGTTCTATACAGATACACACTTTAACGACTGAGAACCGTCAACTTTGTAATTTTAGAATCACCCCGAACTAGTTTACTAAGAAAACAATAGTCTGCGTTACTCACCAGTCATCGCCTTATAAGCGTCGCAAACTATTTATCAGCTCTACTCGGCCAATTAGCACAGCATCAAAATGTTGTTCAAAGTTACCGTTATCAGTATCTTGCTTGCTACCGTCATCACTTGCGCCCGCACTCAAAGCCAGAGCTCAGAAGAAGACACCAATGAATCCTTAAGTTCTGAGGAGTCAGCCGAAGACGGATCGAGCGGCGAAGACGACATACCGAAGAAACCTAGCCAAACAGACACAACTCTGCCAGGACAGCCACCACAAGAGACCCCTCAAGATACAACACAAAAAGAATCCAATACTCTTGTAATAGAACCAGGCAAAGAAGCAACCCTTGATGCTGATCCGGCCGCGTCAACAAATGTGGAAGTGACGCTCGACACAGTAAACTCAGTAAAGACAGAAAGCACGCACGTTCCACCAATATTGGATGGATCTTACACCACCACGGACTTCAACTTTCCATTACATATGGAACCAGGAGCAACTTTGGTAACCGATCAACCTGCGCAACAGGATGTCACGGAAAGTGTTGTCGCCCCCAGTGTCCAGTAGTCTGATATTAATTATTAATTTAACTGTGCAAAAACAGACTTTGTGAGGCTGTGAAAAAGTAGTTTAAGATCAAGTCCAATGTGTTAGTTATTTATGTTATGTTATCTTTGTTGGACAGTTTACTTGACGCGAGTCAACGTATGTGCAATAAATTATTTGATACAGACTTACCTAGAACAACGTTTTGTTTTTACTATTTGCATTTTGCATGTGTGTGTATATTATATTTTTAGCACAACCTTTGTTATAAAAAGCATATACGAAACTTGTACGAAGATACCTCCGCCTCGTGAATTAATTCTTAATAATAAAGCAATCTTTAATAATCTTTTGACACTTTTCATTTTTTTAAGTAAAACTAAACTGTACTTAGTTACCGGTATTCTTACTTGATACTTTTCATGTCCAAGAGTCCAACTGTCATCACTAGTTTGAAGCTTTGCACCTTTTAAACTTAGGTAACAATATGAATAGCCCACAACGCGGGTAACTTATTAAACAAACCGGTACCTTGTGGTTTTGGAATCTCCCAAACGATTTTGATAAGGAAAGAAACCACAGTTGATGCAGACATGTAATGCCTGTTTATAAGCTTTGGAATGGTCAGTCCACCACAGTCAAGTTATAGCCTCAGGAAGAACATGTCACTCAAAGTAATTGTCCTTGTCTGCGCTGTGCTAGCCGCCGCCAGCGCGCGGCCTCATCTCTCGCACCAACACAACTCTGAAGAGGACTCCGACGAATACGACTTCAGTTCAGAAGAGTACGAGCGTGATTTTACGAGACCCATTCGTGTCATAATAATATCAACACACCTTGATGACGACGACGACGAACCGAAGGAACCTGTCCTGAAACCTACAACCACGCCAGCACCAACAGAAACTTCTCAGGCTACTGTACAGGTGGAGCAAGCAACGCAAGCTGTTGTTATAGAACAAGCCACGGAAGCAGTAGTTCAGATTGAACAAGCTTCGGGAGCCAACGTGAACGTTGTACAGGATACAGTGAAAGTAGAAGAAAGCAAAGAGAAGAAGTTAACAATACACCACGATATACCGAAACCCAAAGAAGATAACCCTGTCACAGACTTAATCTTTCCAATGGGAACGGATGAACCCCGACTGGAAAATGCAGCGGATGTACGATCATCGCAGAGCAACTTGAACCAAGTGTTCAGAAGCTTGCAAGCGGACCAACCCACACTGCAAAATGTACAAGCCCTCTCAGTGCCGCAGAGTAATTTGGATCAAATATTTAAGCCAGCACCAAAACTTGAAGACATGCTAAGAATTGTAACTTCCGATGTTCAGTGAGTGGATAAGTAGGTAGTATTCAATATTGTGAGGCTGTGAGAGCGTGTGAGCTCGCTGCTAATTGTTTATTATATTTTGAATATGTCAACAGATAGAGTGAAATATAATATTTTATTATAGGCATATGATACGTATTTTATTGTTCGGTGTTTCTATCTGATTCGATAACCACCACCCAACGAATCTCAAAAATTAAGATGTTATTTTAATCATAAACTGATTAATATGAATAGAAAAATTATTCATTAGCCACTTACAGTCTATTTTTTCATTCAATGCAAAAAAAAAATATTGTCACGTAATGTTGCTAGTACGTAAAAACCAAATAACCCCATTTTACTTCCAAGTTAAATTGTGTATGCCACGCAGGTGTTTTTTTTTTGGACTTTGCTCTTACGAGTAAATCAATTTTAATGTGTTTGATGTGATAAGGATTTTGGTCACATGAGTCTTCTATTCACGGTAAAAAAAATCTACCGAGTTAACCTATAGCTTTTATAGCGGTAACGGGTCGAAAATCGTTGACCACGTAATTAATTCTTTACATTTGGGAATAAATAGAAATCATTGGGAGCCAAATTAGGGCTGTACGGTGGACGACCCATCAATTCTATTTTTTGACCATCCAAAAATGTAGTTGTTTCCTGAGATGTATGACAGCTGGCATTGTCATGGTGAAGTATGATTCTGCGTCGCTGGTTGTTTTGGCGTATTTCTTCAAATACTTCCGGCAAACGAATGGTCGTGTACCACTCCGAATTAACCGTTCTGCGATTCTCCAGTGGTATTGTAGCCACATGGCCATTAATACCAAAAAAGCAGGCCACCATTTGCTTTACAGTGCTTTTTGCACGAGCCACTTTCGTAGGGTTCGGCTCATTTTGAAACACCCAAACTGTTGATTGTTGTTTAGTTAGTTGATATTATAAACAGATTTTGAGTCGCCTCCGTTGATTTTTTTTAAGGTTTTCTTGCACCATTCGACGCGAGCATCTTTTTGATCCTGAGTTAAGTTGTGCGGGATCCAACGCGAACAATTTTTTTTTACAGACAAATGTTCATGTAATATCCTATGAATGCTCGTCATACATATGCCCAGAATAGCCCCTATCTCGCGATACGTAACATGGCGATCTTGCATTATTAGTTTTCGCACAGCTTCAATATTTTGTGGCACAACCACCGATTTCGGGCGACCTTCTTTAACTTCGTCCGTGAGCTTACTGCGCCCGCGATTAAACTCACTAAACCAGTGATACACAGTCGTTTTTGATGGAGCTTCATCACCAAAAGTCGAAGTTAATTGATCTACGCACTGTTGTTGCGTTAAACCACGTCGAAAATCGTAATAAATCATAGCACGAATATTTTCACGAGTGAGTTCCATTTTTTCAGCGATATGACATTTTGAACCCAACAAAAACAAAACACCAACGTATATAAGAGAAAAATATTAGCGACCAGTATTTAAGAAAACAACGAATTTGACCATGGAGGTCAAACATTGCGTTTAAAATTATTGGAATCCCAGATTCCGCATACTTAAGTAGCAGCCTATGTATAATAAAAAGAAGTAGAATGCAAGACACTCATCTCACTAGATAACCGTAACCGTTTAACGTAATGAATTAAACATCTTCCCAAAAAATATATCTACTTGGTACTACATAAGTATTTGCTTCCCAATTAATTTAGAAGCTGATCAAGTTGGTATATCAAGATAAGGTAAGATAGGAATATTCTTTATTGCACACAAGAAACAAGAGACAAATAAAACTTACAATTTAAAAAAATGCAATAGGCGGTCTTATTGATAACAGCAATTTCTTCAAGAACGTAATCTTAATCTACTGCTGAAGTTTTTCTGCTGCTCCAGTTTTAGTATGTTCTGCTGAATACCGATTACGGCTTAAAGGACTTATTTCTAATTGTTTAAATTACATATTAACACCTACGTACTACCTGCATCTCTTGAAAGTTTTTTTATGAGTAAATGGTCACAAACTACTAAACTACCTAATTTGTTTGAAATCATAAATTATTATTATGTATGTACATATTAAAACGTAATAATGTCCACCGCCAACAACATGACAAATGCGTACTTATTCAGATAAACCGGCTCCCTTGTGAATTCCGAATCACCCGAACCAGTTTAATAAGGAAACAAACGCAGACATACATACCACACAAGATATAAGCCCCGGGAATTGTCCTTCCACCGCATTCAACTCATCGGCACAGCTTGAAAATGTTGTTCAGAGTTATCCTCATCTGCGGCCTCGTCGCCGCCGCCACCGCGTGGCCGCATCGCTGGCATCAGCACAGCTCTGAAGAAGACTCCGACGAATACGACTTCAGTTCAGAAGAAGACGATACCGACGATGTACCGAAGAAACATTTCACGAAACCAACGCCTACTATAACGCCGGCGCCGCCACCGGTCGAAACCTCTCAGGCTGCAGTGCAGGTGGAGCAAGAGACGCAAGCTGTTGTTATAGAACAGGCCACAGAAGCAGTAGTCCAATTTGTACAATCCTCGGAAGCGAATGTTGTGCACGAGACAGTAAACGTTGAAGAGAGCGAAGAGAAGGAGTTAACATTCCACCACGATACGCCGAAGCTCGATGAAGCGTACCCGAAAGAGGCGAACTTTCCACTGGAAATGGATGCAGGTCTTCCAGAACAAGCCACGCAACAAATCGTGGAGGAACAACCAGTACCGCAGAGCAACTTGGATCAAGTGTTCACAAACTTGCAGACGGACCAGCCCACGCAGCAAAACGCACAAGATCCGCCAGTGCCGCAGAACAACTTGGATCAAGTGTTCAACCTCACACCAGACACGCAAACCGTGATTACTCCCAGTGTCCAGTAAAAGGATGAACGCAATGATAGAACTACGATCTTATTTAGCTATAGAAACACGAACAGTAGGTAAGCTGGTCTTTTCCTTTACGAAAGTTTGTGTTATTCGCAAAAATAAAACTCTGTGACTGTCTTATATAGCTTGGTAGAGACTTAAGAGGGGAAATATCTTACAATATACTAATTACTTATAGTGCGTTTTAAGGTGATCGATCCTATTAATAGGCCCGTACGGTCTGATATTTTATAAAAAGTCTATGGAATAATCGTGTTTTTAATAAATAGCTTTACTAGATTTTATGAGGCTGTGAGAAAATTGTATGAATAGTCTCGCTAGAAGAATAATCAAAGTAAATTTGTCAGATAGCGAGGTCAGTTTTCTAAAGTTAACTGAAGTGTTATTTTATCACAATCCAAAGTACCTAATAAAATACCTACTGAATGACAACAATGACAATGTTGTTTTCTTTTTACTCATCTTTTTTTCTATTCTTTTCGTTAAATGTTTCCTTGAATTGAATGTTTCATACCCACAATCCACCCAGATAGTAGGTTGCCTGCCTTGTACGATCCTGTAATCTAATCTCTTTAAACGAGCAATTCTTGTATATCTATTTATATAGCTATAATCAGAATCTCGGAAACGGCTCCAACGATTTTCATGAAATTTTGTATGCAGGGGGTTTCGGGGGCAATTAATTAATCCAACTAGGTTTAATTTTTATAAAACGTCGTTTTAACCGTGTTTTAAGGCAAAGAAATAATTGCTACACTACAAGAAGGTAATTTTCGCTACCATCTGTAAGGTTGTCATAGCTCAAGAGGGAAATAGGACGATACCGTAAACAGAAGACCCTGGTTCGAGACTTGATAATAATTTCTTTTTTTTTCAAGTTCCTCCTTTTGTGTGAAAACCTACATACCGAGCAAAGCTCGGTCATCCAGCAAAGGTAGTACGAGGACGCGAGTCGCGCGCGACAACGTCAAAAGTCGTCAGTATTTGACAGTTAATGTACTGGAAAGTCGCGACTTTTGACATTGTCGCGCGCGACTCGCGTCCTTGTACTACCTTTGCAGGTACTTTATTTAATTTATGCCGTGATGATTCTTTCGGCATCATGGATAGTACATCCTTGTTCGGCATTGACAACTAGCGCCACCTTTTGATTAATCCCCAAACTTCTTACAAAACTGTCAAACCAAAAGTCGTTCGATTTCCGACCACAGAACACATTTTGTTTCCGACCTTCTGACGCAGAGCTTTCGGATTTCTTTGGGGTTGAGCGAAAGGGCGCATGCGTGACGTCACTCACCCTCTCTTGGCCTTATAGTGTTGGGAAAAGTCGGTTCGTGTATCAATAAGTGAATCATTTGTAATAGAGAACTTGCACAAAAAATGTTTTAACTAATGTCAATGGACAGGTCAATTTGAAGATAAATAAATAATTACGCGTAAAATAATGTTTTTATGAGTCTACACTCCTATTATAAAACATGTATAATGAAAATATTTAACGTGACTTGTTTTACGCATTATTTGTGACCTGGTCACTGGATAAGGTCCGTACTGAAAACCAGTGCTTTGGACAAAATCCGCAGCAATTACTGATTTTTAGCCACTTACCATAATACCTATTATGTTTGTAGTTTTCCTCGTGTACAATAAAGAATATTCTTATCTTATCTTAACATATTTTTAGCATATTGCACGTATCCCCTTATAATTGTTTTTGCATCATGTGTGATGTCTTGTTTGCTGTTTTAAATATTATATTTATCTTATTTTGAGGCCCTTTCTACACAAAAATGACGAGGGCGTATACGCCCATGTATATATAATATATATAAAAGAGTTGTATAAAGTTGCCACCCTCAATCAGTCTCTTCTATATAGGCTTCGTTACGCCCCTTCATCCAAGACCTGGGTTTTATTTATTTTTTGTCCCCAGCCGGGATTCGAACCCGGGACCTCTCGCATGGTAGTCCGATGCACTAACCGCTGCGCCAAAGAGGTCGTCATTCTCGACTTGCCAAGTCCTGAAGTAGTTTTTTGTAGATTTCCACCAAAAAAGATAACAGACTTTGATTTCATGCTCAGACTCAGTTGTTACTGTTGTTATCAGCTACTTACTAACATTTTATTAGTTAGAACATGTTCATGATGTCATATGGTTGCAGATTTAATCTCTTACAGAGATAGGCTCGCATTGTACGCTTAATTATTTATTTTTTGATTATGTGTTTTGTGTGCAAAGCACAAAATATAATAATAGATTGTAAAGCGGAAAAATATAATAATAGATTGTAAAGCGGACCTATTTTATGTAATCAGTTTGCTCAAAGTGCTTTTAGTAATAGTTACAGGTTTTGACTAGCCCGTGGCAGGTACCGTCACTAGAGTACCTATCTGAATTATTCGAGTCGGTGCTCTTAATCTATCTGACTGTACAACTTAATGTCTGTACAATCAACTACACCTTAATATATTTCATCAGATAGACATTCAATTAAACGCTACATTTCTTCTTAGCATATCGATAGCAAAACAATTTCCATCAAAGTCTTTATTAAACAGTTGCGGCCCAGAACTTTGCCGAACTTACGACGCTGATTTCATCAGTACTTTGTTAGGTCCTCCAGAGTCGCAGGTGTTAGGGTACACAGGATACGATGAAAGATGGTCGTCGTCATTGTCTGGGAAGTACCGAACAAGCATTTCAAATTATCGCTGACGATGTCAGCGAATGCTACGCTAGCTATTGCCAAGGAGTATAATTCTCCTTGCTATTGCTGATAAAATATCTGGTGCGCCACCGGATGAATACGCCTCTAAAAAATACTAGCAGCCCGTTCGAGTTTCGCACGAGTGGACATAAGATTTTTTAATTTTTTTTTTTCTTATTTTGTTTTTTTTTTCAACAGAAGTATGAATAGTGTGGTCTAATTTTGGTCACTATTCCTAAACTTTAAAAACGTAAAAAGTGGTTATTGTGACATAACGATAATAGTATATACCGCGATACCCTATGATCGCGATTTTTTTGTAGATATTGATATGTTCTTTATTATTGTATTTTCTATCATCAATAGTTTCCGCAGCGCATGCAACGAATGTTTTAGGGCACCTTGGGTTACGTTACTTAAGTTTTAGTAAGGATCCCTAATCTTTGCTAGTGAAAGAATTTTGGAAGCGGTGGTGGCGTAGTGGGGTTGACCCTTGCTTCTCGATCATGAGGGTCTGGGTTCGAACCACGCATGTACCAATGACTTGTAGTTACGTACATTTGTTTGTACAGCAACACCATTCGCTGATGAATTGTGCCCGGATAACGGCGACAGGCTTGCCACTTGTTACGTTTGGGACCTAATAAACTCGGCAAAACGTGGGTCCATTTCTAGAGACTGGTGCCTCTGCCTACCCCTTCGGGGATAACGGGCGTGAGTTTATTATTTTTATTATTAATTTTGGAAATCGGCACAGTTGTTTTTGAGTTTATTCATTAAAAACAACACACACACAAAAATACAAATTTTTCCTCTTTATATTAGTATACATTAGTACCTATGGAATTATAGACTAAAAAAATTGAATCGAAACAAGTAATTTTATATTTATTCTTTGAACAACATTTGCCTACCTACGTTATGGTAATTTTACGACATTTATTTTACGAAATATGTCTGTTAAACATTGAATGATTTTATTAATGTGATTGTTTTCTTTCCCGAACCAGTCCTATGTATGGCGTTGAAGTGACACTATTATTTTACCTTATCTACTCTACGTTATCACCTCAATATATTAACCCACACAAACGAGACAATAAAATAACCCGTTTACTAGCGGTTAATGTTCTCGATATCGATACTGCGTCGTCTCAAGCTCTCCGTAAACATCCATCACTACGTGCGCACGCCGAGCGGCGGCGGCGGCGGCGCGCGGCGGCGCGCTGCCGTCTGCATGCATGACATTTCCAGACATTTCGCCCACCGCTCCTAGGCGAGCATCGCGTCGGGAAAAAAAACAGTAAATAACCGTCTTTCACCACTGTTACCGACCACTGCACGCACAGGTAAATTCGTTGAATTACTCATAAAATACCACCCAAATTCACCCAATCGTTATATCTTAACGATTGGCATATAGCGGCGAATTCCAACGTTTGTTTCCAAGAAAAAACGCAAAGAATTTTAATTGATTTCTAAACGTAACCCAATGTGAAGCGCGCATAAAAAAAAGTATAAACTTAAAACTATAGAACGTAACCCCCGACCTTCAGCGATACATGCGTAGGTACATAATGAGGTTTTACGTAATGAAATGTAAAATGTCAATGTTGTGGGTTGCAGGTGACGTCATCGCTCGCGCGCATCATGGCGGTCAGCTGGTGGAAGGAGCCTGCCGATGCCGTAGCAGGTAATCGGACCTCAATTTTAGACTTTCATTACAAGGCCATAAGGTTTAGTTTTGCAAAATTTTAATATAAACTTTACTGTTTTCTGTAGCTCCTTGGAATGTAAAGGTCAATATTTTGTTTCATAAAAAGGAAATCAAACAGAACGATACTTAAAATTTAATGCGTACCTACTTTGAATTAAAACCGCCGGTATAACTTAAAAAATTAAATACGTGAGTTTGGCAAAAATACTGAAGAAATGGAAACATTGATATCGAGCAAAAACTGGCAAAAAAATCACGTTTTTTGTACGGGAGCCCCCCTTGAATATCTATTTTCCGACCGAAGTACATGAATGTTTAAAACTTTCTACTGTCTAGCTACAGAAAGAAAGAAAGAAAAAAAGAAAGATCTTATTAGTTGTACACGGATCATGAGACACAGTCTGGTAACAGACAGACGGCACTGGCCGAACTTACTGAAGTACTTACTGAAGTATGTATTATCAAAAATAAAAATAAATAAACTCACGCCCGTTATCCCCGAGGGGGTAGGCAGAGGCACCAACCACTAGAACTGGGCCCACGTTTTGCCGATTAAATATTATTATTAGGTAAAATAAATCAAACTAACTGACATGTGATAAAATCACAATGAGACAGATAATTTCATCCAAATGCAGTCAGCCGTGAATGCGTGATTGTGAGACAAACACCCAATCGTTTTCCCGATCATATGTATTATATTAGTGGGATTTCCTTCTAGTCGTTACTAGCTGTGGTAGTGGATCGATACAACCACACTAGGACTGCGTCAGTGGAACGATTCTTCATATTCGAGACGTCGTGTGATTCTATTAACAGGGATCATATTCATAAGAAGAACTTAAGATATATCTCCTTATTATCTGCATCTTTTATCTTTCTCTTCTTTTCGTAGCCGCAAGTTTTTTCACGTAACGTTCCGGATAATCTCCACCCCCTTCTTGAACTTCAGTGAGCTGATTCAGCAATAACCTTGAAATCCATTATCGCTTAACGACTTACCTACAAGTAGGTACGTCGATCTATGACTGACCGAGAGGCGAAATAAATAACTAAAAAAAATACTTCCACACAACATAATCACTTGTCCTGTCCCAAACTAGGAGTTCTTGTGCTATTGTAGTCAGGTGAGGACCTCACAAACATGAAAATAAACCCATTTGTACAAACCAACAAACCTCCAGTGGTAATGGCACCCAGGACTTCTGTTTTGGTAGCTAAGAGTTTTAACTGCTGAAACAAGGTGCCCGGACTGAAGTACCCCAATAGATCTTCAGGTGCCATAACCGACCAATGGTCGACTGAGTCCCTTAGTGTGTCCCAAACGCACTTCAGATGCGATGGAGGGCGACGCGGCAGCTCAGATGTGGCGCAACGCGTGTGGCACGCTGATGGCGCCCATCACTGAGGAGGCCTGGAAGCAGATCCTGGATTCCTCGCCGCCTGACACGCTCTGGCACTCGCTCAAGAACTGTACGGCGCATCAGGTAAAGGAAGGAAAGTGAGGCCTCGCTTCCTCTTCATAGTATGGTTATTGAAACTCATTGAAGAACAGCGTAGTGCACTAGTTAAGGTTAATTTGTCTATACTTGAGTATTGCGGTAAACAAACCTCACTCGAGCACAAATCACAACATTCCGAAGACATCACACATCGTAGATAACCACAATAAGTTTTAAACACTAGTTTAAACACTAACGCATCTAATTAATCAGAAAACTGCTCAAAAATATCTTTAAATACCTATGTCTTTTTTAACCAAACTTGCAATTCGATATAAAATCAGGACACAGGCAGGTTAGCAAAACACACAGATTAGTTTTGATATTTTGTTTTAGGGATGGGTGCAAGTGAATGAAAGAACAATTTGAAGCGAATGAAAAAGCGTATGTAAAAGCGTTGATTGCTATCAACTCTTTTTAACGTTTATGGGTTAATAACTCATCATAATAGTTATAACAACTCTTTAAACCCTTTTTAAGCCTTTTTAACATTAGAAGGACCACATTTAAAATATTTTTAGAGAGTTATTAATAAGACCGTTAGTGTTCTTCGTCTCTTTATGCGCTCATAAATCATGACTTGAAATTTAAAAAAAAAGAATATACAGGGTGTCCCGTAAATCGACGTCAAGCCGGAACCAGGTGAAAAGGCAAGTCATAGTGGTTATCAGAAAAATAAATAAAAAAAAAGTTGCACGCAAAAAAGTTATAGGCATTTAAAAAAAAATTCAAAATCCTGTTGCCACCACTCTTTCCTTTTTCGATTTTTTTTGTTTTGTAACTTTGAATAATGCTTCTTCAAACTGTTAACAAAATTTCAAAACCAGCTGCTCCAGCTTGGAAGAAAAGGAGACTTTAAAAAAAATAACTTAAAAAATTGCCCATTTTTAATTTTTATTTTAGTTTTCATTATGTTTGTGAAATGTCTTGAATAAATAATAAAAAAATATTTTTTTACTTTTTTAATATTTTTCTGATAACCACTATGACTTGCCTTTTCACCTGGTTCCGGCTTGACGTTGATTTATGGGACATGTTGTATTATGCTGCAGCAAAGATATCCGTTGAATAAATGTCTACCATATTTTTTCACAGATAACTTTTTTCTCGCGCCATCTATTTTGTAATTTGATATGGCAATACTAACCTGCCCACGCACACGCACATCTGACACAGACTTTTAGGTCCTATGACCGAAAACCTAGGGCCAAGGACTTGGGACTAGCATTCATGCCAAAAACTCCTGTTTTTAGAGGAATTGCTGTCTAGTTATGACTAGACTCGTGATTTGGCCCCATTTTCCGGTTAAGAGCCCTAAAAATCACTATCGGGATGATGAAGAGATTTAAAAATCACTTTGTAAAAATGTCTAAGAAAAGAAGGAATAATTTTATTTTCACTTACCACGAACCTTGTGAACCTCTTTAACTTCGTAACTTTGTTAATTAGGACTAGACTAGAAAATTGGCCTCTTGTATTGAGAATCTCCACTGTGTCAAATTGGCGACTGACTGAATCGACTGACACAGAAGTGCACCTCCTAATAGGGTTTTTTTTTTGTATACTGAGTAGTATCGGGTCAAAAGTCGCTAATTTTATTAATTTCTAAACAAAATTTGAAATAATATTTAATATATTACTTTTACATTTTTTATTTCACTATGGAATATGGTGGTGTTCATTACCTTTGAATTTGTAGTAGGTATTTCAAATTGTGGGTAATAGTTTATGTTATTTCTGCTAATAAGCAAGCTAAAGATTGATTTTTTTATTAACATAATAATCTATCATGTATCTCCAAGTAACAATCATCACATTCATGAATATTTCTAAAACCCAATTCATTCATTCACCAATAAATATTGCTAATCTCAATTAGCTCATTCACTGTTTCCCAACCCCGTAAGTGTCAAATTTTATTGGTACGCCATTATTGTTTACCGCAATACTCAAGTATAGACAAATGCACCTTAGGTCCGTACGAGGGTCACTCTGAAGAAAGACATTAAATCGTAATTCCAGACGGAGACATCAGTACCTACTTACTGAACAATATTATAATAATAGAAACCGTTGACGTATTGAGACAAAGGGTCTACCGCCTAAAATAGGTTGTCGGTGTAACCAGCTCACAGCTACTTTTAAGCTTTAAAGTTTTCTCATTTCTGGTGCCATCCATCAAAAAATTAAAATCGTCATTATAAATTAGTAACTAAACACCAATTTCGCATTTATTTTGGTCTACTACGCCTTTCGAGTTCGGAGTATCAGAATCAATTATGCATGCGGTGGTGAATGTGGGGGCCATCTCCTATGCTTATCGTTGTCGAGACATTCCGAGCCTCGCGTGTGATGATCTTCTCGCGACTTGCACACGGCTTAGCTGAGATCCGAATCGGTAAAGAGAACTAGTAGAGGGTTCGCTCAGAAATCGTTTGACACGTAAAAAGATCTATACCTAGAAAGTGGCTTTAGATAGACACGAAGAAAAATAACAAAAAAATCATTTATGGTCCTGACAGAGATAAATGGAAACAATAAATTAATAAATCAGGTTTTTATCCGAAGATCAAATGCATCCAATTTTGTGGACACTAGAGGGAGTAGGTATGTTGTAACCATGGTCTTTCTGCATCTGTCTGTTTTGTGATGTGTTCACTCACAAAGATATTGTATTGTAATGTTAATAATTGGTCGTGTTAATGTAGACTTTATGCTCGGGACATCTTTTTACACAGCACTCATATTATGTATTCACATATTCAGTGATTATCTTCTTAAGTGATCGCTCTCAGAGCTTCTTTTCGAATAGGTAGCAAATCTAACGAAAATAATGACACTACAAATGAGTATCTACCTACCTACATGTCACAAATCTGACTAAAAGGTAAGGGAGGGATATTATTGCATAGGTAACTAGCAGTGTAACGTAATATGCGTACAAACAACACGTGACCCTTCTTTGGACGCCTTATTTACTAACTAAATAATAGTGGACTAAGAGCTGATTTTTCAATAGTCAGATAACATTTATCCGAGAAATAAAATTGGCGGTTTGACAGCTTATGTATAGAATTGAAAAATCATCCCTAAGTCCCTAATGCAAACAATAATTAAATTATCAGCAAACGTAGGTACCTACAGTGCCACCATCTTATCTGTTCAGTCGATAGCGGCGCTAGTCGAGAATTTAGTAGTGACATTTAAGAAATTTACCTAGAAAAATGAGAATATTTTTACCCGTCTTTCAATTTTAATGAAAATGTATCTATAAATCTTGGTAATTGAATAAATAATACAAAAAATGGGGAACAGGGTTTACAATTAATTCGTTAGTTACAATTTTGCCCACCTGAACTTGGTGGCGCTGTACCTATGTATTTTCTGTCTCACATTCGTCACTCGTCCATAGACAAGGCATATTTCTTGCTGCATCTAATATGTTACACGCTTAAGCCGGGTCCGCTGCGCCATGTTACGCGTGTTACAAAAAGCGTAACACGTAAATATAATAAAAATGGGACGTGGTATAACACGTTAAGTGTTACATAACGTTATGTTACGTATTACGTAACACGTAAAGTGTAAATTCCACTCCCCATTTTTGTTTTAAAACGTGTTACATTTTTTGTAACACGCGTAACATGGCGCAGCGGACCCGGCTTTACACGTCCAGTGCTTTGTGTTTGCAGGCAGGCGTCTGGCAGAGCCTATTGAACAACGGTATGGACGATGTGATCCAGCCCGCCGCCTTCAAACTGGCGCTGGTGCTGCGACACACGCCGCCTGAGCTCACAGTCACGCTGCTGGCTGAGATACTGCACCTACATCCGCAATCGGTAAGCCCATCGATCTGGGTCTCGATTCTGTTAATGCATTGTACAGTCTGTTTTTTCATTCAATGCGAAAAAAAAATATTGTCACGTTGACATCTCCATACAATGAGCGTTTTTCCTTTCTTTTTTTTTCTTAGTTCCTTGAGATACACTAGATGGCGTGATTCGTTTCTTCATACGAATTTGTGATTCGTAGCAATCAATGTCAAAGTCAGTCCACAGATCACTAAACAAGAGAAGGAACCAGGGTTGCTATTCGGACGAGGTTTCTCGTAATAAAAATAAAAATTCGAACCCACAATCCATAGCAAAGACTCCAAAGTATCCAAAAGCGCACTTATCACCAAACGACAACAGCATTTTTTTTTCGGTAACCAACCATCACAAATTCCACAGAACCATAGTATTATTTTTTGCTTTGACGTTTATTATTACGGTACGGCAGCGCCACCTAGGGATCCTTTTAAAACTAAATTTGACATAAGGAAAAGCGCTCATTCTTAGGCTGTTATTTTATTATATATTTATTTTTACAGGGCCTGTACGAAACTTTAGCCCTAACGGATGTTCGGAAAACATTTGTTAAAAAAAATTGAACTTTACGCCATGATGGCTGAAAACGGAATCCTTCTTAGGCTGTCAATGTCTGAATGTTGCTAGTACGTAAAAACCAAATAACACCATTTTACTTCCAAGTTAAATTGTGTATGCTACGCAGGTGTTTTTTTTTAGACTTTGCTCTTACGAGTAATTCAATTTTAATGTCTTTGATGTGATGAGGATTTTGGTCACATGAGTCTTCTATTCACGGTAAAAAAAATCTACCGAGTTAACCTATAGCTTTTATAGTGGTAACACCGCGTCATTTTTTTTTGCATAGAATTAAAAAAACGGACTATAGTACGATGACAGATACATAGTCAGGTCACGTGACGTGTTTTTTCCTACCATTACGCCTAGAAATACTGGTATTCGAGCGCGCGTAGACTTAAGAGGCAGTGAAACTGAAAGGCCATGTTCGTGCAGTTGTCATTGTACTACAATGCATTAGCAGAATCTAGGCCGACTGTAAGCCAGTATGTGACTTGGCTTTAGATTCTTAACTGCCGTAAAAAGTACAAAGCCAGTGTGTTTTCAGCCAAATCATCACCTGTTTCAGACGTTTGATTTTTTTTAAATTCCACTGATTCATTTTTTTTTGCTTCAAATACAGCAGGAAGTTATCTTTTTTTAGTTTTTATGTAGGTATGTCCACGCCGAAGAGTGACCAATTCGAAAGTTTTTTTTTTTTGTTTAAAAGAACCTAGTGTTTTATATTTGTTTTTCTTACTACAATAAAGAATATTCTTATCTTATCTAGTTACTTTAGTTGTGATCTTATGACCATCAAGTCAGGATTCTATCACGGGATCCTAGAGAAATCGGTGGAAATCTTCAGACTTGACTCTAGAGTAACGCCAGATAGACAATCACGTAGTATCACTTATAGCATCCACACGCTGCATCGTTTCCTTTCCTTTCACCACCTGCAATGCAATGGAGTCCGTTTTCTGAATTCCCAGCAAGACCTGACGTCGTACGTCCTCGCACTGTTGACGGACGACGAGCCGGGCTGCGGCAACTGCTTCGCATCGGGGGACGACTCGCCGCCCTCGCCGGCACCGCTCAGAGACCTACAGCTGTTCGGCGATTGTGAACTAGCGGTGAGTTAATGCATTTGTCCCTTCGCCAAAACCGTCCTTCAAACATTCCGATGAAAATTTTCTGAGGTGGAGAAATCACGTGGAAAAAACGTAGCCCCAGATAAAACAACGGAGTCTTAGATTGGCTAAGAGTTTTGTTTTAATAAGGACATTAGTTTCATAGGTCTCTCTGGACCGAATAGTAGCCTGATCTGTGGGCTCATTATGTAATTTTCGCAACGGATATTCATACGTCTTAAAAAATCACGTCAACACAAAAACCGACATCGTACGGAGTTCTGTCTCGCTCTAACATAGAGTGGTATATATACAGGACTTTTTAAGACGTCTGAATATCCGTTGCGAAAATTACATAATGAGCCCACAGATCGTTGGTTTGTGATACAGACTTTCCCCCCATAGCATATAATGTTTCCCATTGAAACTCGCACTCATGCCCAAACTCGGCCTCTACCGACTCCGCGGTATCGTATTTCACTTGGGATACCGCCGTTTAGCCAAAGTATTTTTCGCCAAATTTTACTTCCCAATAAACTTATGGCATCAGTTTCATTTCCCAAATGAAACTTTAGCAAGTTTTCATTTCGCATTTTATTCATTTGGTCAAATTAACATTTCGCATAATTTTACTGCGTCAAGTTTTATTAAGACAAACGTTTATTATGCTAACGTTTTATTTTGGCAAGTGTTATTTTCAAATAATGGAACGGGGGGTCGGCGATGTAAAGAATACGTGACAACAGAAATATAGGTGCGACGTCGGAGCGTTAGGTTCTCTATGTAAGATCGAAAACAGACTCGACTTTGATGCGTTCTTACCTTGCCTCTTGTTGCCTCTTTGGTAAAATGAATTTTGACCAAGTATTTATTTGGTAAACAATAACTTGCCATAATAACTTTTGCTAACTGTTTATTTGCTTTAAGTTGTTTTGAGAAATGTTTTTTTTGCCAAGTGATAATTTGCGGAAAATAGTTTGGGAAGTAATACTTTGGGAAACGATTTTTGGCAATACATTAGTAAACCATTTCACTTGGCATATCCTCTGATGCAGGTGATGGCGGCACCGATGGAGCAGTACGACGCACATGCCAAGCTGGTGCGCGCAGAGTATGCTAAGCTCGCGCAGGACAACTATATAGAGCTACGGATACGAGTGAGTCTAAAACGCACGCCCGTACCCCAAAAATATAGCACACTTCACTATGTTTGCCACTACGCCACTAGTTTGCCGTACGTTTGCTACGCGATCCTGAAAAATACTTTTTATTAGTCTTGCTTGCATGCGTGGCTGACTTCGAGTACTTTTTATCTTGTCCATAACTGATGCAACCTCATAGGCTAGCATATGGAAGCAAATATGTATTTATGTAAGTGTACTATTTAGTTCCGGTCCGCTTTTTTGCTCCTGGGCTTAGCACCAAGCTACCACGCCAGCAGTTGCTAAGCTGTAAGCGTGTAAACATGTCCCGCCGCCGGCCGTGATGAGCCGTAAGGGCTTATTCACATGTAGTTACCACAACCACACGACGTCGCAACGACAAAATGCGGTCAAGCAATGGTTACGTGAATAGTGTGAATAGTGTCGCTGCAGCCATTTGTGGTTGCGTTGTGGTACCGACAAAATGTTGATGTGGTTGCGTCGTCCCCAGTAGTTGCGATGAGATTACGTCGTGTACAGACACAGTACGACTCCGGCATTCATAGGTTGCGTTGTGGTTGGGATGTGGTTGCGATGTGGTCGCGATGTGGCCGGTATGCCGGCAAAATGTGATTCGTGTGAATACTCCTATTCATTTTCCATACAAAATATTCGCCCGGCCACGTGGTGTCTTTGACGTGTGGTTGTGGTTGTGGTACAGTCACGAGCAATAATATATATACACTGTCACATTTTCTAAACGTATTAACTTAAAACAATCTAGAAAGAAGTGTACGACAATTTGTCCTAGATTATGTAACCAACTATTAGATAATATAGGACAAATGATAATAATTGTCGTTCACATGTGCAGTACAAAACAACATGACATGTGTATGTCGTACAAAATGTGACAGTGTATCTAATCTCTTTAAACGAGCTGAAAAGACGTGAACCAGGAGGCAAGGGATGGATGGCGAGGAAAAAAACTCGAGACGTGTGGGTGCGGTCGGCGGTGTATTCGAGAAGGAGGGCCTTACAAACTAAACACTTCTATTTATATTGGTTTCGTACAAAAAGGCGACAGTAGCGCCGTCTAGCGGCATAATCCCGAACAAGCTATCACGCCGATGGTTGAATATAGATTTGGTTAGGAAATCATGGCGTGAAGTAGTTCGGGGAAACGCCACCAGATGGCGGTACCGATGCTGTCGTTAGACATACTGCCGCCCGCAGCCTCGAATGCCAATCAGCTGTTAATTATTTGGGTTACGATTTATAATATCAGCTGGTTAGCAATTCGATAGGCAGGGCTGCGAGGAACTGGCATTAGGTATTTAATACTGATAGGTATGTATTGAAGTTACATTTTGAGAAATTATGTATTAGCCGACTGAAGGTCGCAAATAAAAATGCAAAAATTTGACTTCCTATGTAGGTATATAAAAAAATTGAAGGACTGAGAGTCATAAGATAAAAATTAATAGGTAAGCCTTTGTATTAACTGACTATAGGTCACAAATATAAAGCAAAAACTACTAGGTATGTATAAGAAAGCTTGAGTGCAATATTGACTAAAGATTTTATAGCAAGGTGCCAGTTTCCTCTCTTATAATTGAAAGCACAGAACGGACAAAAGTTTATTGTTGGTAAAACATAGTAAAAATAAAGCTAGGTACCTACTATTATCGAATAAAGTAAGTACTTAAGTACTAGCTAATTAACTATTATATTTTCTTCTTTCTTCTTAAATCAAGGTTGTTTGATAGTGGGCAGAGATTATTAAATGCCCTCTGGATAAGTCCATTGTTCGTTTGGATTTCTGCGACTCTCGTGACATTGTCGTGCCCTTGGCTTGTCCGACGACGCGACCCAGCCTCCACTGGCAGGGGGCAGACGAGCTTCCCTCACCAGGACCACTGTCCTGTCCCGACGCGGAGTCCGGGGCCCCTTGAGCTTCTCCATTTTGTTCGTTCTTGTAAAAGCCCAATGTAGTCACGCGACCAACGTCGCCAGAAATCCTGTTGTAATTGCTGTAACTGTTGGTAATGAGTTAAGCGGTTGCTTGATACATCTGTGTAATCGTAGTCTGGCATCGAAATGGGTGTTCTACCAATAAGAAAGTGGCCTGGCGATAGAAAAAATATTTCATCATTATTAGAGTTTGGTATAAGACATAACGGTCGCGAATTTAATATTCCTTCCACTTGGGTTAGTATAGTTGAGAATTCCTCGTAAGTTAACAGAGCTTGACCTACTACTCTTTTTAGGTGGTGCTTACATGCCTAAAATTACGGCAGCCTCGTGCAAGCCACCCATGTGAGGTGTATAAGGCGGCAAGAACCTCCATGTTATGCCCTCCGCCGCCAAGGAGGATACAAGCCCATTTGAGTTCTCAATTAAAAATGAATAAAGGTTTTGTATCTCATTGTTAGCACCTACAAACGTGGTTCCATTGTCACTCAGCATTTCTCTCGGTCTCCCTCGCCGGGATATAAACCGTCTGTAAGCCGAGAGGAATGCTGAAGTTTCCAGCCCTGAGACCAATTCTATATGGACTGCCTTTACTACTACAAAAATAGCTATATAACATTTGTTTGTTTTGTAACCGCGTCCCCTCCGGTCCCTCACCAAGAATGGGCCTGCATAGTCTACACTCGTAGCAAGGAAAGGCGGAGCGGGATTCTTTATCTTTTTATTTTTTTTAGGATTTTTTATCTTGACGTTGGTAAATGTCCCATGATGGGGGAATCGTAAGTTGGCTTGGCTCTGAAGCACGTCACACATTTATGAACAATTTGATTAACAAGTTTCTTACCATTAATTGGCCAGAATCGTTCTCGAATGGATGCCGGCAGGAGTTGTGGTCCGGCGTGCATCAATCTCTCGTGCTCACAGCGTGCTATAAGCTGGCAGGGGGGCACTACACCGATGCTGTCGTTAGACACGACCAATTCTTGTACCTATATATAATCAGAAACGGCTCCAACGATTTTCACGAAATTTTGCAGGCAGATGCTTTCGAGGGCGTTTAATTTATCTAACTAGGTTACATTTTTAGAAAACGTTGTTTTATCCGTGTTTTAAGCTAATTGAAATTTGCTATGATAACATACAGAGGTAAATTTCGCGTCTATCTGCAAGGTTGGGATAGTTCCGACGGGAAAGCGGGCGACCCGTTTCGGGCCGATTTCAAGAGACCCGGTTCGATAGTCATGATGTTTTTTTTCCAAGTTCTTTTTTGTTGAAAAAGGATTATTTTAATTTTGTATTAAATATTTTATATTACAAAAAAGTACCGAGCGAAGCTCGGTCACCCAGGTACTATAATATTATTGCTCGTGACTGTACGTGTGGAAAGGCCGTAGCGTGTACACGTGTCCCGTCCCCGTCCCGGCATCGGCAGGTGCTGGCCCAGCTGCGGCGCGTGCCGCGCGTCTTCCACACGCCCGAGTTCGCTCACATGGAGAGCGTCGCGCGCGACAACATCGCCCGCGAGATACGCGAGCTGCGCGGGGAGCTCGCGGCGGCCGGCGCCGGCGCCGGGGCCGGGGCGGGCGCGGGCTCGGGCGCCGGCGCCGGCTGCGGGGCGGCGGCGGGGGCGGGGGCGGGGGCGCCGGCGCCGGCCGCGCGCGCGCGCAGGTAGGGCCCGCCGCCGGACTTGCTGCTGCTTCGCCGCGAGCTGCGCCGGCTGCGCGCCGAGCTACGGGCCGTGGTACTTGAATACGCGCTCTATGGTACTAAACGACGCACTGTGTAGTACAGTCGACAGCACACCATGGTATACACCCATGCACTCTACTCCGTTGCGTTACGGGCGACTTTGCAACTAAAATGTGAAGATTGACGTGCTGTCGACTGTACTCAAGGACCTTATGTCCATGGTAGTACTGGACTACGTACTCTGTGGTACTAGGTTATGCACTCTGGTATACAGCGCCACCAAGGTATCTGTTCAGGTGGTCAAAATTGTAACTAACTAATTAATGAGGGCTTTTCAGAGCGTCATTAAAAAAAAATAGTACCGCAAATTACCGATAGATGGTGCTGACGTCATGACATCACTGTACCCTATGTGTGGTTCCTGTCATAAGTTTTTACCTAAATGCACAATGCATGAGCTAGTCATGAGCAAAGACACAATTCGTGTACGTATATAATAAACAAAGTAAAACTACTTCGATAACTTTCAAGTTTCAAAAGTTTCGAAACAAAGTCTAGTTTAGATCACAGACTACAAAGAGATGTTTAGACTATCACAGATTAATAACGTTTAAAACCACAGACCTAAAAACATGATGACATTTTGGTCTTCTTGCAGCGCCATCTAGTTTTTTTTAATGAACTCAACTGACAGCTGTCATTGAAAAGCCCTAATTGTAAATCCTGTTCCCCATTTTTTGTTATATTTATTCACTTACTAAGATTTATAGATATGTTTTGATTAAAATTGAAAGACTGGTTAAAATACTCTCATTTTTCTAGGTAAACTTAAATGCTTAAACTACTAAATTCTCCACTAGCGCCGCTATCAACTGAACAGATAAGATGGTGGCACTGTAGAGGCTGTTTAACGTCAAATTTACTATAGGACAAGTAAATAGGACGTTTCCTAACGCGGCCTTTACGGAGTCGGAAAGTTTGTCACACTCTACTTACCTTTCAAAACACAACTAGCAGAGGCTCCGGCTAGGTGACAAAGAGAACACATGCCATATAATGCACTTACATTTTAATACACATCTAGTGGGAAGAGGCACTGTGTTAGGAACAAAAACTAAGGCTACATAACTTAACTGCATGCAGCTCTCTTATTAAATAACTAGTAGACGCTCTGTGCAATGAAAAAAAATCAGGGTGCAATAAATTACGTAACTTCTTTACTGTATGGACTCATCCGATTTTTCCTACTTACTCCAATTTGTTAAAAAAAATCACTATTACACTTCGGAGAAATGGTCGGTTACCTATGTATTCCACGCGGTAGATTCCATAATCTATCCATAATACGTCCATACGTTATTATATCGTATTATTGATGATCCCATTTGCACATTCATCATCATCATCAACCTATTATGTCCCCACCGAGGGGCACGGGTCTCTTCCCTGAGGAAGGCACGCATTTGCACATTCGCGGCTAGATAAATAATAATATGTGAATTTTGTTACTCCTGGTGTTTTTAAATAATAACAGATTGAAATAATAATAGTCCGCTGTATTGTATGTACCTACGATTTATTAAATGTAAGTGCAATAAAATTATTCAATAATAATAATGTCATTAACATTATACTAGCTTTTAGTCGTTAGTCTCAAAAAACATTCAGAAACAATCATTGTGCTAAATTTTTATGCGAGTGTTGAGCACGACTAAAAGTTGTCTCTAAATCCCAAAGCCATAAACATAAAACATAAACATTTACTTACAGGCTTACATTACTTACATCATTATTTGCTTCTGACCCCACACTAGTGGCCCGACCCTGTGTCGTGGGAACCAAAAACAGTGACATAACAAACATGTAAACATCCGAGACCTGGGGTTTTTTTTTCGTCCCCAGCCGGGATTGGAACCCGGGACCTCTCGCATGGTAGGCAGATGCACTAACCGCTGCGCCCTCAGAGGTCGCCAGTCAGTAAAGTCAACGTTGTTTGTGGAAAAAATGTAAATTGTGTTTAAAAACAACGTGTAGTGCGGACCAATGCCCTCAGTTTACTACTTTCGGTTAAGTTGTGGTTGTTTTTCTTATGATCTTCAGTACTATGTAAGTGTAAGCAATTCTTCGTAGTTAGATAATGGTTAGGTAGGTAGTTAGATTTAGTAATTCTAAATTTAGAAATAAAAATACTATATTTTAAAAACACGATTCTCTTAATACACTCCATAGCCAAAATATAATATGAATGAAAATACTAAGTTTGGAGTTTTTTCTTCATAATGATCTAGATTTCGAAATGGACACCTATATTTAACGTTCATTAAGTCGCCGTTAAGCATAGATTTGATTTTACTAGTCTTTTCCCTTGTACCTAGATTGTAACAAAATGTGGAGGAGGATCTTTGAAGGAGTCTTGTTTTTGTGAATAACTCCGTTATTATCTTTAAGATAAATTAGAAAGTAGCGCTTTTTATCTGCCCACTTAGACAAACGATTGCTGGACTATATTTGTCGTTGTCAGTATTTTTAAGCTCTATCTCAATAATTGATACAATTACTTCTTTCAAGATTAAGATTCAAGGTTTTTGTTTAGGTATAATGAGTATTAGCTCTAAGTAGAAGAAGAAGAAAAAGAAGAAGAATTTTTATTTACCATAAAGAATTTTTTTAAGTAATACGGTTAGTTATCATAATCACGTATATATTATATGTACTTTAAAAGCAAGGCTTTTCATCGAACTGTTTAACATGCTATATAAGTCCTATTAGGTATAATAATATACTGTCTATTTTGCTAAGAAAAATTCAAAGTATACATTATTAAGGTAGCTATGAATTTTGTTATATAAGAAATTATTTTTATTAAGTAATACAAGGTTATTTAATACGTAACTATAAGTTACGTGTGAGCATTGCCAGTAATATTTTTTATATATATACATATTGTGGGCAACCCTAGTAGGGATCGCAGGCCAGCAGTGGTCCGCGAGGCGGCGACCAATGGGAGTCCTCCGCTAAGTGAAGTGTCACGCGATTGGCGGAGAGCTCTCTCGCCACCGGCGTTTTTACCAGAAAAAGCTATCTGTCGGAATACTAGTGTGAGAGGACGAAAAATTAACAAACCACTAAGATTCCTGTAAAATTCGTGATTTCCTTGTACTTAAATGATAAGAACTTATTAATTTGTATTGAGTGAGACCAAGTGTGAAGTTATTACCTCTACAACTGATCGCCCAACGTGCGGGGCCCGAAAAACAACGGGAGCCCTGATACCGTTCACGTGACGCCATGCCGCGAACGAGACGAAGAAATGCAGCCGAGGACGCTGACGAGGAGTCACCACCGTGGGCTTCTGTTCTGCATGCGGTGCAGCGGAGTCAGGCGGAAACCCTGGAGAGGTTGCTGGACAAAATCGCGGAGACAGTCCACCCGCTGCCGCAACCTACAGCCGCGTCTACGCCCAATCCTGCGCCCACGCTGCTACACGCCGAAAACGCCGGCGACTTTTCAAGATGTACTGCACGTTTTTCTGGTCGCAGCAACGAAGACATAGAACCTTTTATTGCCGCCATCGAGGCATACCGTGAGTGCGCAAATGTCTCCGATAACAATGCGATACGGGGAATGGCGATGCTTCTCACCGGACCCGCTGCTACATGGTGGATCGGAGTGCGGAACGAAATTACGAGTTTTGAGGCTATTGTCATAGCACTACGCAACGCATACGGGGAATACAAACCGCCCCACCGCGTATATCGCGATATATTCGCAAGAGAGCAAAGTGACGGCGAGAGAACCGACATCTTCGTGGCCAGCGTACGCGCGTTACTGGCTCAGCTTCCAGTCGGCGACATCACGGAGAAGGCCGGCATCGATATCACCTACGGGTTGCTTCACCGGAAAGTGCGGAAACGGATTTCTCGTGCAGAGTGTTCGACGTTCGACCGTCTTCTACGGAGGGCGCGCGAGGTTGAGGACGCCCTAAAGGAGCAAACACCGATGACAGCGAGAGGGACAGCACATCCACCGCTACCGCGAGCGTCGCGCGTCGAGACTACACGCGCGCCACAACGCGTAGAACCGGCGAGAGCGCCGCGAGTTGACACGGCGGCGCCGGCGGCGCGACTTTCCCCGTCGACACGCACGCAGCGCCACGAGACTACAGCGTACCCGCCGCCGCTGACAACGCACAAATCGCCGCCGCCTTTGGATTCTACGCCCAAGAGACAAACAAATCGTTATTGTGTGACCTGCCGTCGATTCGGACACAATAAAGACTCATGTAGATTTAAAGCGCAAAATGAAAATAGTGAAATATCATGCTATGTATGTGGGAAAACAGGTGTAATTCGTAGTAACTGCCCAGTCTGTAATATCCACAATGTATGTAATTTAGCAAGCGAAAACCCCTCTGGACAGGATAGGGAGGAAATGTTGTATGGGAATTTTTCGCAGATTGGTGCAGCCCCTGCGCATTGGAGGCCCCTGCCTGTTGCTATGCAACAGCGACCCTTACTCCGAATCAGGGTATGCGGAGTTGGCGGCACAGCATTGGTCGACACAGCTGCTAGGTGCAGTATAGCTGGTCAGTCTCTCTATGCACTCATGCGCAGGAACTCCCTGCCTTTTACTGAACTCAATATGCAAGTAAAGCTTGCAGATGGCACGGCACAGGTACGTAAGGTGCTCACTGTAACCTGCTCTGTAATTGTTGAAGGCTTAGTCGTGCCGGTGACCTTTGTCATTTTTCCAGAGGCAGAAAACAATGAGACCCTGCTCGGCATGGACTTCATAACAAACACAGGCTTGACATTAAATTTTAAAGACCGCCAGTGGTCTATGGCCCTGGATGGACGCACGCATGCTCTGAGGTTTGAGAATACACCGACCAGTGAGTCCGGTTACACTGGGACTATCAATCAAGTACTGTCTAGTTTGGCTATATGTACTCTGGAGACACTGCGGACAGATGAGGCGACCTCTTTGACTACCCAGGAGGCAGGTATGTTGGCCAAAGTTTTAGAACAAAATAGTGACATTTTCCAGCCAGGGGGAGAGCCAACTCCTTTTGCCGAACACCATATTGAGACAGGCGTCCACCCTCCTATCGCTGTACCGCCTTACCGACTCACTCCAGCGAAAAAGCAGTTAATGCGCGCCGAGCTTGAGACCATGTTGGAGAATGACATAATAGAGGAGTGCGAGAGCGCGTGGGCCTCCCCGGCACTCTTAGTGCCCAAGAAAGATTCAGGAGTACGTTTCTGCGTAGATTTCCGAAAGGTGAATGCTATCACTAAGTCAGACCCTTATCCACTCCCAGTGATTGACGATCTACTCCAGAGTACCAAACCACATTGTGTGATGAGTACGATTGACCTGAAAGCTGGATATTGGCAGGTAAGTGTGGTGAGAAAGACAGAGATAAAACTGCTTTCATAACCCCATTCGGCTTATATAGATTCAAGAGGATGCCTTTCGGACTGAAGACAGCACCAGCCACCTTTCAAAGGCTTATCGACCGTCTGCGAGCTGGACTTCAAAAGCTGACACCTAATGCAGGAACTGAGGAGCCTAGTGAGTTGGTTGTTATAGCCTACCTAGATGATATCCTCGTGTTATCGCCGACCTTCACACAACATCTCAAGGACTTGCAGGTGATTTTCGATCGCCTACGCCTATTCCGTCTCCGAGCTAACCGCGACAAGTGCCACTTTGCGCGTGAAAAGGTAAAGTATCTCGGACATGTGATTACTGAAAAGGGCATTTCTCCTGATGAAGACAAAGTAAAGGCCGTGATTGAAATGAAGGAACCTCATAACCTCAAACACTTGAGGACCTTTTTGCAAACATGTTCCTGGTTCAGGAAATTTATTCCAAGATTTTCTGACATCGCTCAGCCACTTACAGTGCTCACCAGGAAGGATCAGGTCTGGATATGGGGAGACGTGCAGCGTGACGCTTTCTGTAAGTTGAAACATTTACTAACCACTGCTCCGGTATTAGTACAAGCTGACTACAAGCAGCCGTTCATTCTACGCACAGACGCCAGTAATTATGCCTTAGGGGCAGTCCTGATGCAGGGGGAGCCCAATAACGAACGGCCTATTGAATATGCCAGCCGCCTCCTACTACCCGCCGAGCGCAACTACACTACCACCGAGTGTGAAGCCCTCGCCGTCGTGTGGGCCGTGGAACGTTTCCGAGGATACCTAGATGGACACCCGGTGATTATAGGAAGTGACCACCAGCCTTTGAAATGGCTGTTCACCCTGAAGACCCCAGCAGGTCGGTTGGCAAGGTGGGCCCTTCGATTACAAGCATTTGACATACAATTTCAGTACACCCCGGGAAAGGCCAATGTGGTAGCGGATACTCTGAGTAGACCACCTTGTGATGAGAGCGCCAGAGAGGTATGTGGAGTTTGTTCCATACAGGTCGACCTACCCCGGAGGAGCCCCGCTGAATTAAGACAAGCTCAGCTGGAGGATGCAGAGTGTCGCAAGATTTTAAATGATTTGGAGAGTACGGTAGAGTTAAACATTCTGCGTTGGTCAGACCGTGGATACTATTTAAGCCAAGGTGTGCTTTACCGCTATGACCCACAGGGAGAAAACGAGGAACCGCAACTCTACATTCCTGAGAGCCTCCGGGAGACTATACTGCAGGAGTTCCACGATGAGCCAACTGCTGGTCACCCTGGTGCGGAGCGGACCTATCAGAAAATTGTACAGCGTTACTACTTCCCCGGTATGCGCCGTTATGTATCTAATTATCTAAAGAGCTGCGACGACTGTCAACGTTATAAGCCCTCAAATATGAGGCCAGCAGGTCTCCTGCAAACTCCTGTACTACACCAGCGCAATGAAGTACTAGCTGTGGACCTGTTTGGACCCCTACCCGAAGGTGAGAATGGAGAGAGACACATCTTCCTGGTAGAAGACACTGCCACGCGATGGGTGGAGGTATACGCCATCTGCGATGCCACTGCAGAGGTATGTGCTAAGCTGCTCATTGAAGAATATTTCCTCCGATATGGATTCCCACGTCGTGTGATCTCCGACAACGGTGTGCAATTTATTTCCGCCGTTATGCAGCAAGCGATGCATATTCTAGGTATTACGCAAAATTTAATCCCAGTGTACCATCCAGAGGCGAACCCAGCAGAGAGAAAAAACCGTGATCTCAAGGTACACCTGGCGCAGCTGGTGAAAAACGAGCATTCTTCTTGGCCGAAGCACCTTCCCTCTGTGCGCTTTGCCATGAACAATGCCGTTAGTAAAACCACAGGTAAGAGCCCAGCCTATCTCATGTTCGCTAGAGAGATGAGATCCCCCTTTGATGTACAAAGTGACATACGGGTAATTTTAGATAAAGACAATTTTGTTCCCCAGATTACGCCATACTTAAAGAAATTTTTAAATACACTTGTCGAGCTGAAGGAGACTGTGGAGCGCCGGCAGGATGAATATAAAGACCAGGGAGACTCACCGTAGGCCAGGTGAGGCATTCCAGCCTGGGAATAAGGTGATGGTGAGGACGCATCTCCTGAGTAAGGCCTCTTCGGGTTTTACCACGAAACTCGCTCCGCGTCGGGACGGACCCTATCTGATCCATACTAAGGTAAGTCCTACGACCTTTCTTATTGCTCCCTTGGACGAGCCCGAGAAGATATTAGGTAAGTACCACATCCGAGACCTCTCTCTTTACACTGGACGTGTTGGCGGTGCGGTGCCCCTAAATCCTATCCGGCCCAGAGGTAGACCACCGCGAGCGCGGGATCTGGACCCGACGCGAGGGCGCCAGCCTGGTCCAGAGGGGGAGTCTGTGGGCAACCCTAGTAGGGATCGCAGGCCAGCAGTGGTCCGCGAGGCGGCGACCAATGGGAGTCCTCCGCTAAGTGAAGTGTCACGCGATTGGCGGAGAGCTCTCTCGCCACCGGCGTTTTTACCAGAAAAAGCTATCTGTCGGAATACTAGTGTGAGAGGACGAAAAATTAACAAACCACTAAGATTCCTGTAAAATTCGTGATTTCCTTGTACTTAAATGATAAGAACTTATTAATTTGTATTGAGTGAGACCAAGTGTGAAGTTATTACCTCTACAATATATATTTTTTAAATATGGGTACATACATTGGTAATGCTTTCTGCCTCAGGAAATAAGAGAGGGTTTATCAATATTATTTGATTAAAAACAGTTGGAGTAAAATTTTAGAACATAAAAACATTAAGTATAATTTTAGTTAAATTATTATCGACTATTATACACTTCTGGACACATATATTGGCCCACCTTTCATTTTCAGTTTCGTTTGGTCCTAGCTAAAATTTTATATTAGGTCGAGCAAAAAGTTTTTATGCAGCTTTGAAACTGGCACATTCATAATTTAATTCAATTGTTTTTTTTTTTAATTTCGAACATAGAATTTAAAGAAACAAAAGACAATTTGCAGCCTGTTCGTTAATACCAAACAATCAAATACTAAGAAACCTTGATTTTATTGGTTTACTTGGATTTAATTCTTGAAAGTGTGATTTTTCTCTTTGTTTTTGCAACAAACATTACTTATTCTTTACATCAAGGTGAGGTTCTATCAATAATCTATGGATACTTCGCCTGAAGTCGCCACCCAAGCTGTGGCACTTATCCAGGCCGGACACAGCCAAAGAAATGTGAGTTTTCAACTTAATTTAAGTCGATCTGCGGTCCGAAATGTTTATCGGAGGTACCTAGAGACTGGCGGCTTTGTTCGTCGCCAAGGAAGGCCACGATTTCGGGTCACAACTGAAAGGCAGGATCGATTCATCGTGACATCCAGCTTGAGAAATCGTCACCTTACCTCCATTGAGATACAAAACTAACTTCGCGACTTCCACGGAGTATCTGTGAGCGCTCGAACTGTTCAGAGAAGGTTAAAAGAACGTGATATGGTACCACACAAGCCAGCTAATGGCCCCAAACTAACGCGAGCCCACCGAACAGTGCGCCTTCATTTCGCGCATACTCATTTAAATTGGACTCAGCAGCATTGGAGCCGTGTACCTACTCTTTTCTGATGAGTCTAAAATTGTCTTACATGACAATGATGGAAGGAAGAAGGTCTACCGACGTAAGGGAGAGCGTTTCGCACAATGCTGCTTTGAAGAGAGGGTTGCTTATGGCGGTGGCTCATGGACTGTCTGGGGCGGTATATCCGCGAGCGGCAAAACTCAACTTGAGGTTGTTACGGGACCACGGCTGCCAACATTAAATGCTGAAGGGTACATTCGTGAGGGCTTAGAACCTCACGTGATGCCATACGCGGACTATGTGGGCCCAAATTTCCTTTTTATGCATGATAATGCAAGAGCCCATACGGCCGGCATCGTCAAGGAATATCTTCGGGATGTGAACATCACAGTTATGGACTGGCCAGCCAGAAGCCCAGACATGAACCCCATTGAGCACATGTGGGACGAGCTAAAAAGACGTGTTAGGGCTCGTCAGCCAGTTGCCCAGACGATGCAGGAGTTGAAAACTGTCATAGAAGAGGAATGGGAGATGATCCCTCATAATTTCATAGAGCGGTTGATAAACTCTATACCTAATCGTATAAGAGCTGTGGTAGATGCCCGATTATGTTGTGTCACGAAGGCCATTGTTATTTTCAAGGTCAGGACTTCGGTGGTTAAGCCAACTGGACTCATCAAAGCCCCTCTCTTCCCGCCAAGTAGGTGACATGGTCAGCGTGGCAAGCCTGCGCTTACGACTATGCTTCGGCGTGCACGCGCCCATGGAGGCAACACGCGTTATTAAATAAAACCTTTATTTGATAAAACATGTTTTTTATTCAAAAATCAACTGCCTTCATCAAGGCGCATACCCGACTTGTTAGGCGTAGCTCCATGTCGTGTGGTATTCTGAATTCAAATTTAAAACAATACGATTGAAAAAGATGGTAAAATGTATCAGGTTTAAAACTGCATCAATAGTTTTTGTTCAATCTAGCAGTAATAGGGTCACACTAAAAGTTTTGCGTAACTTAAAAAAACAACATGTTATAACCAAAATATTATGTTTATTGCTTTTCAAAATATTCTCCTTTACATTTTAAACATTTTTTCATGCAATCGAACCATATTTTAAAACAGGAGGACCACAGATCTGAAGGCATGTTTTCTACGTGCTGATTGAACGCTATCACTGCCTCTTCAGAGTTGGTAAAAGTGAAACCTCTCATGAAATGTTTGATTTTGGGGAAAATACAGAAATCACAGGGTGCTAGGTCGGGGATATGTGCAGGATGGGTGACAAGTTGTACTTTTTCGGAAGTTAAAAATGACTTTGTTTTGTTGGCCGTGTGTGAAGAAGCGTTGTCATGATGTAGGAGAACGCGGCTTTTTGGGCGTCTTTCGCGTACTTTTTCTAACACCCTGAGTAAACAAATGGTAGAATACCACTCGGTATTAACACTCTTTTGATCTTCAAGTAGAATTGTGCAGATGGGACCCGTAGCTGAGAAAAAAATGCGATCATTTTTTACCAACGTTTCTCGCCTGCCTCACTTTTGTTGGCCTGTTCTCATTTTCAAACACCCATTCACAAGATTGCTGTTTTTTTTTCGGGTTCAAAACATTAAATCCACGTTTCGTCTCCTATGACAATGTCATAAACAGCATTAGAATGTCCGTGGTCGTACTTCATTAGCATCTGTGAGCACCATTCCACGCGAGCCCGCTTCTGCTCCGCTGTCAGTTCATGAGGGATCCAACGACAACAAAGTGTCCTAACTTTTAATTCTTCGTGTAAAATTTTCTGAATTTGGCTCATACCAATCCCCAATAGTCCTAGAATTGTCTCATAGGTAATCCGCGGGTTTTTTTTCAATTAGCCGCTTAACAGTAGCCACATTATTTTCGTTGACGGCAGTTGAAGGCCGCCCGTCACGAAATTCATCATGTAAAGAAACCCGACCTCTTTCAAATTCAGCAAACCATCGCCTAACGGTGCTCAAACAAGGTGCTTCTCTCCCAAAAGCATTTTGAAGACGAGCGGCATAGTCTTGCGGAGAGAGAGAACTTTTAAAATCATAAAAAATCATCGCTCTAAAATCTTTTCGACTCAACTCCATTTTCGTTCCGTACGTAGAGCTTTGATGTGTGAAAAAAAACAATTGACAAATGATTTCCCGCCAATTTTTATTTTATTACTAAGAAGGTTTCAATTCGCTTCAAATAATATAACATTCGAAATTCAAATAGTTCCGATTAGCTAGAAGTGCAAAACTTTTAGTGTTCCCCATGTATTTCGGTAGCGGCCATCGAAACCTAAACTCTAAGGTGGGCCAATAGATGTGTTTAGAAGTGTAATTATTTTTGTAAATTGGACGTAGTTCAGCAAAAAGGTTCCAACCCACACAAACTGAGTTTTAAGATATTTGAGTTTTTAGTTTTAAGCTGATTTACGCTCTCCATACTTGTAGGAGAGCGTAGGGGATGTGGAGTGTGGGAGATGTGGGTTGACTACCATGTATCATAACTTTGCCCATACCTACCCATCTGATCGCTATGCAAGTCTTAAAGTATAGAGCACAGTGATCATTTTGGTATATTTAACTAAAAATGACCATGTTGTGGGTTGGAACCTTTTTCCTAAAATACATCCTATTCCAGAGATGATACTTTTGTAATTTAGGGCCCTTCCCACACATTTTCACACAATGTCACAATTTGTCGACGCGCTCCGAAACGTGTGACGTGCGGATGGACTTTATGTTTTAACCTATCTATTTCAGGTAGGTTTACAGTAAACTCTGTGCAGTAAACCAAAGCTCAATGTACAGTTAGGTTCTTATTACCGGATACGACGAAAGTGTCTGAGATAAGTAGGTACTCCGGTACCTACTTACTAAAATTAATGTTTAATTATGTAACTGTAACTTTGTAAATACACAAGAATTATAGAATTTGTCATAAAAAATATTTTTTGTAATTAATATAATTAATTAACTTTTGATTCATACTCATACGATATGTAAAAATTAAAAAAAAAAAGTAAATCCATGGCGAGACCTGTGTTTTTTTATTTGTAGCCTACCTACGCAAAAGATAAACTGTATCTCTACTTAAACATTGATGTAACGGTTGTTTATTTAATATTTTAAACAGTATATGTAATGGATTTTTATAAATAAAAGTTTTACTTTCATGTAAGGTGATTTTAATTTCTAGCCATTTTTTTCCCGATTCGTAGAAGTTTACGTTCTGTGCCTACTATATAACAATGTACTCTGGGATTCCGTTTTCAGCCATCATGGCGTAAAGTTCAATTTTTTGTAACAAATGTTTTCCGAACATCCGTTAGGGCTAAAGTTTCGTACAGGCCCTGTAAAAATAAATATATAATAATAAAAAAATACAATGTACTCTGTGGTGCCTACGTGTGGCCTTGCCTTGTGCACCGAGGGCTTTTTAATGACAGCTGTAAAAAAACTAGATGGCGCTGCAGTAGAACAAAATGTCATCCCATCCATCTTAAACATACAGTACAGTTATTAATCTGTGATATTCTAAACATCACACATCTCGTTGTAATCCGTGACTCCGTGATATTTATTTATTTCGAAACTGTTGAAACTTGCAAGATATCGAAGTATTTTTAATTTGTTCATTACATACGTACGTGAATTGTGTCTTTATTACTCATGGCTAGCCCATGCGTTGTGCATTTTTGTGTAAACATAGGCACTCACCGTTTTCCTAAAGATGAAGTACGTAAATTACAATGGATTCGAGCGATAAAATATGTTAAGCCGTGGTTAACCATAAGGAAGCATTCTTTTATATGCTCAGCCCATTTTCTCCGAACAGACTTCGTAATAACCCCAACATGTTTCACAAAGTTCGGTAAGTTTTCTTGGCAATTCATTAGGTACCTAGCTACCTATAACTGTCTATAATATGTTTGGAACTATGTACCTGACAGTAGTTTATTATTATTTCTTTTTACAGATCGTGCACGAAAAATACTGAAAAAAACCGCTATTCCTTCTGTGTTCCCATGGACCCAAGTCTCTGAGCAACAAAACCAAACTTCCCAGGAACATTCATTGTCAACAACATTGATTTTTGATCCATCAAAAGCACAAGCTACTTATTCTAGACGTAAGTATTTAGGTACCTATTCTGTATTTATTGAAGCGAATGAGTAAGTGTCAACATGTCAAGAATTTGGTTTTTCAATATGCCAAATTTATAACACTGCATAATATTTAGCAAAGTTATACAAAACCATATGCCTAATAAATACCATTAAGCATTAAACATAATAACACTGTTATTACCTGATTTATCCGTCACTCGCAGTTTATTTAACTGAATATTTTATTTTATCATGAAAATACCATTTTCTTAAGAGATCTATGCCCCAAAAAATACCAAAAATTTCAGTGGTCCTCAAATAAAAGCGATCCTACTGCTGCCAAATATGTTCAACTAGCAATGATGACGGACTTTTGGTTAAATGCCGATTATAATCGATTTTTTTATGCTAATGCGCTACGCGAAGTGCAGGAAGAAGTATGGAGAGCTGACTACCAACCTCTTTTGTTAATATAAGGCAAAAAAAGTAAAATAGCCACCCTAATGCCATATTTACTCACGATTGACATTGTTGATGCGAGTGCAACTTCTCTAAGCTATTTTATTTTCTTTAGTGTTTGTCTTGTCTTGTTTGGTTGTCTGTCTGTTTTCCTTAAACAGTACCTTTCTGAACCAATGTGGGTATGCAAGCAAGCGATGCAAGCAAAGTTGCGTGCATGAGCTATTTTGAGTGACATGTAAGTTTGAGAGATGCTGTGTCTTTGTTTACCTTTAGTCGTTTGCTTCAGTAAATATAATATACCTACCTAATAATGATGTCAGAGTAACATGATACAGTTTAGATTGACTAGATGACGGTATTTTTTTTTGTTTTTGTATTGTGTCCTCAAATAAATGAATTTTCTTCTTCTTCTTAAATGGTTGAAAATTTTGTAGACATTTTATTTTATTGCTTTAAAAGAAATGTGCCACATTCAATTCAATCATTTATCGCTGACTAAGTGTTAATAGGTGATAAGAATATATTTTATGGTAGGTAGCATGGTACTTATTCACCCTCTATGGGTATTGCAAAATGGGTTAGACTTACCTATATCTATTAATACTTTGCATAACATTATCATAGGTACAATTTTTAGCCAAGAATTCATCTAGTAAATAAAAGCATAATCTTGCACTATTTATTTAATCTTGTGGTTCTAAGAAATTCTATTTGTTGGCAGCTCCTCCTGTAGCATTTGTTGAAATTCCATCATTTTTGGATACACATACAGACATAATCGAAGATCCATTAATAGACTCAAATCAAGAAGAGGAATTTCAAGAAACAGAAACGGACACACACTACGACAACCAAATGACAGAACACAATCATCAACGAGACAAGCAAGCAACGTGACAGAAACCACAGAGAAATTACAGTGATGTCAGCACCATGTATAGGTAACTTGCAGTACTGTATTTTTTTTAATAACACTTTGAAAAGCCCTCAACCGTTAAAACACGGAATTGATAAAAATATTTATAGGCATTATTGTTATTACACTTGTATTTTTAGGGTTTTGTCGAAGGGAAAAAACGGAACCCATAGAATCACTTTGTTATGCGTCCGTCCGTCTGTCTAAATTAAAACTAAACACTCATGTCTATAGTATTTCTATGGTCTATGAAGGTTACCTCGAATTGTCATACGGTTTTATAAACTGCTCAGGCGTACGACCACGCGTCCTGCACTGTAAGTTGTCTGATTCAGGTAGCCTACTCAGAACTGTCAAATATACATATACCTACATATTTTGTCGCTTTCGAGGCGATAGAGTGGAAAGTTATGTGACACTAGATCTGCCCTTATATTATGCTAAGAAGATAAGATAAGAATATTCTTTATTGTACACGAGGAATAACACAAACATAACATATTTACAAGATAACAGTACAATTGGCGACCTTATCAACAATCTATAGAACGATCATCTTAGCAACAATCATCTTAGAGCACGATCATCTTGTTAGATTATTGAGGTTAGGTACTACAATTTGCTACAATTAACGTTTTCGTTCATTACAAATTCTCATAAGAAATTACTTTTAGTAATAAGGCCGCCAATTGTACTGTACTATGTTATTGTCAAATTTCATTGTGTAATTTCTGGTGTACATACAATAAAGAATATTCTATCTATCTATCTATCTCATTCTCAAAAGTAAGATACAGTTCTGCCAGTTTGAATATATAGTTTCTAAGGGGTCCATTAGACGGTCATGCAAGCGTCAGTCAATTCCATTAATCATGAATTACGTTTGACTATTGGTGACTGACGGAATTAATATAGACCTTAGACGGTCACTCTGACTGATCGTCAGTCATACCCAAAGGATACAAGGGATACCACGTATTTACGCAAGATAATAATGGATCATCATCAGGCTATATTAGTCCACTGCTGGACATAGCCCTCCCCTAATGAGCGCCATAGCGCCCTGTCTTCGGCTTGCCGCATCCAGCATCTGCCTGCAGTCCTTCGCAGATCGTCATCCCACCTGGTTAGAGGGCGTCCTACACTAATGGATAATGGATATTCATAAAAGAAAAGCCTGTGTTGGAATTTCGACTGCGATGTTGGATCTGACATCTGGCATCAAATTGGAAAACTAATACATAAAACAGTAGTCAATAGGGTAGTTTCCAGGGTCAAAATAATTTAATTCTATTTAGTCCGTATTTTAGATTATAAAAAAATATTGGATACGTATTTTTTCTTTTTTCGATGCAGCACTGAGTGACGTCACACGTAACTTCAATGGGCTATATCTTTGTTATTTTTTGTTTAATCGAAAAAAGAAAAAATACGTATCCAATATTTTTTTATAATCTAAAAGACGGACTAATTACATTTTTTTAGGAAACTAGCCTTTTATTGGCTTTAGAACCCACTAATAACCGAAAGCCACGAACAGATGCAAAAATAATAAGAGACAATTTTTGTTATTATGATTTCAATAATGAGGGTAAAATATAATTATTGTATTAAGTATGTGCCTGTATGTATATGTTATGTTATGTCATGTCATGTCATGTCATGTTATTTGTCAGTCACAGCCATGACTGTGGTAAAACTGACAGCAAAACCTATTGTGTAATGGACCCCTAATATATTTTCATTGTTGGTAGGTAGGTAGGTTAATTCCATTCAAACTTAACATAGGCACTAATCAGTCACTCTTGAACTACTGTTATATAATATTAATTTTATTGTTGTACAACAGAGTTTGTTTTATTTTAAATGAATTAGGTATGTACATATTTTCAAAAGTTTATTGAAGTAATCCAGAACGATTAAATCAATATGCGCCGTGCCATCAACGCCACCTACTTTCTTTGATACTGAAGTCGGTAGTACCGTAAAAACTTGGGAACATTAAATGTATAAATATTTATTTTGGTTATCAATCTTTAATTACTGTCTAATTATTTTTATTGTTTAACAATAATTTTATTTGTATAATGAATTAAAATATACGAAAATAATTATTTCAAGTAATTCGGAGCGATCCATTAATCTATACTCCGATTTTTTCTTCCCTAGAATTCTGACATTTCATAAGTGTTGCTACTGAAAAAGTTCTCCACCGAAAAAGGGACAAATTTGACCTAGTTGAGGGCAATAAAAAATAAAATGCTACGTATTTTTTATGTTTTACTTACAAAAACGTTAATCTAAATATTTACTTACTCAAGTGACCTAATACAAAAATAACAAATATTTCAATATCACGAACAATATATCGAATTAACTTTAATTACTTTATTTTATTCTTTAGCTGGCATCACTGCCTACGAATTCAAGGTTTCGTAAACCTTTTTAGAAAAGTTAAGTATGCCGCTGTTAGCTCTCTTAATAATTCTTGTCAGCGATAATGGTGATGATGAAGATAGTGATATTAGTATTAATGATGATTAGATATTTTAATAAAAATATGGTTTCTTTATTTGTACTTTTTTACTGTTTGTGTGGTGAAAAGGAACACAATTGTCACTCGCCTTAAATTCTCTTTTAATTTGGACCTCCACACTTTATAAAATGGATACATTCACTTACAAATTAAATGTGTAGACTCAGATGTTCACACTCGTATTGAAATTGAAAAATGTGCCCGGCCAAAAAAGGTTTCTAATCTCTGACATGTCAAAAAATGATAACTGCCAGAATTCTACGGAATTAAAAATCAGACTTTAATTGGTATTGTCGCGTCCTCAGCGCTATCTACTTCGATTTTATTTTATAAAGTTGGCAGTACTTGTATTTTTTTTTGTTCTTTAATTTCTAAAGGTTTGTAATGAACTCTCTTTTTATTTTCACAATCAAGTTCAGTAAAAGGTTATCACGCTGCATCAACATTTTATTTCTCTGCTGCCCCGACCTGTGTTAGATAACATAACATTTACATGCAGGCACATACATTGTTTAGATAAACATATAATATATACAGGTACATACATTGCTTCTGGCTCCACACTTGGATATCCGGTGTCGTAAGGAAGGTAAATAATAATGGTAGTACTTTGAGCGAAAAAAATAATAATTGTAGATTCCCTATTTTCATTTTAAAAAAAAAGAATTAATAGTGGTAATGTGGTGGAAATAGTGGAATAATCAACTTCTTAGTACCTCCTCATGTAGATAAACAATTTACTATACTCCATATGTTTAGATCCTTAACTATTTACGTAACTTTACGTAGGTACTTAAGTACTTAACTAAAGGTAAACAATCTGGATAAGTCTTTAAATTGAAATATACACTTTTTAAATCAACATTTTTATGTTTTTATGAAATTACATTTTATTTCACATTGAATTATGTAGTAACGTGTAAAGATTTTGGTTTAATAACATTTCAATAAAAAGGTGTATCAAGATTGTTTACCTTTAGATAAGTAACTAAAAATATGAAGTAATTTTTACCTATTTATATTTACCCGTGTTACATGAGAACTCACTTTCTGGAGAGAAGGGAGAAAAACCAGCAAAAATACTTAGCAAATAATTTTATTAACTTAGAACTTAGTGAACGACTTTTTTGGATCCTTTCCCTTTGGAGACTTTGAGGACGTTGAATCGCACAGTCTTGGACAGCGGTCGGCACTCGCCGATATGTCTCCTAGGGCCAGGTCCCTGTTGGAAAAGGGAGAAAAATAGTCAGGGATGACTAGGGGACCAATTAGGCTCATACGTTTTATACGTTCATATAAAAGTCTCGTATCACTGTCTCTGACACTGTATCAAACTCCTCCGAAACGGCTTAATCGAATTTTATGTTTTATTTTCATGTATATACATATTTCGTAGGTCTAAGACAGGTCGTATGCTGATTAATATGGCAAAGTAACGTTTGCCGTGTCGCCTAGTATTAATGCTTCCTTATCAAAAGGTCTAAGTAGCAAAACGTCTAACAGCGCTACTGCTACTGCTAAACGCTATTTAGACCTTTTGATAAGGAGTAATAAATATAAAAAATATATAATAAAATAATTATGTGCGTACAGCCTTCTTGGTCTATTTACTTGTATCAGTACCTGGATGACCGGTATTTTTTTAGAAAAAAAAAGATAAAGATAAAAAAGTATTTATTGCCTCATCAAATAAAATTTTAACAAATTATGGACTAAACTAGGTTTACAATAAGGTTAAAGGTAGTGGCTCAGCTGGTGCTACCCGGACAGCCGCGGCTAGCGCTGGTTTTCAGCCACTGCCTTCTCCCTGTGATGTTGTGCGGGAGTAAAGAGGGCTTAAAACAGTCGACTAATAGTAAAGATGGTGATCAATTAAACATGAACAAAACAAAAATCAATTAAAATATGAGAGAATAAAAACAATTTTTCTTAATATATTTGGTAAATATAAATAGTAAAGATGGTGATCAATTAAACATAAACAAAACAAAAATCAATTAAAATATGAGAGAGAAAAAAAACAATTTTTTCTTAATAAATTTGGTAAATATAATAGGGCTTCTAATAACAGTTTTTCACATAAAAGAAGGAACTTGAAAAAAGAGAGAAACTTCACGCTCAAGTCTCGAACCAGGGTCTTCTGTTTACGGTATCGTCCAATGTCCCACCTGGGCTTTGCCACAAAACACTGTTAAAACGACGTTTTCTTAAAATGAAACCTAGCTGGATCAATTAATCGTCCCCGAAACCCTCTGTTTACAAAATTTCATGAAAATCGTTGGAGCCGTTTCCGAGATTCTGATTATATATTTATATATACATACATATATACAAGAATTGCTCGTTTAAAGAGATTGGATAATAATCTATACTAATACTAGCTGACCCCGCAAACGTTGTTTTGCCATATAACATAAAAAATAGATAACAACCTCCTATTCTCAGATTGCTCTCAGAAATTCACTGACCGCGCCCAATGTTGCTTAACCTTCGTGATCGTTTAAGATAAGTCAGGGAGCCGGGAATACAAGCTATTTAGCGATCAATATTACATAATATTCAAATAAAATTATGCCTTGCTTCTGGCCCCTCACTAGGATACCCAGTATCGCGGGAACCAGAACAGCGACGTCACAAACATGTAAACATCCAAGACCTGGGTTTTTTTGTCCGGAGCCGGGATTCGACCCCGGGACCTCTCGCATGGTAGGCTGATGGGCTAACCGCTGCGCCACAGAGGTCGTCAAATGTCAATATGACACAATACAATCATTAAATAGGCTATTTGACAGGTTTCTGAAAACAATCTCTGGGCCCTTAGTGCGAGTTTTTTCATTCACTTTCGATAGCGAGAGCGTTTGCAATTTGTATAGGAGTGACAGGGAGACAACTAGGTGGCGCGCTTTGTCACTCCTATAGAATATGAGTTTACGTTAAGGCTGATTTACACGTATTAAGTTGCCAAGCCTTAACTAAATTTTAACTAAATTTCAAGCGACTTAATTTTAAGTAACCGTTTACACGTAAAAATACTAAATAACTAGTTAAACTCATTTATTCGCTCAAGATGGACGACCACAGAACAAATATACCCCTAGCGGACGACCAACATCAACAGTGCATTCCAGACGTGATTAAATTTGTATTAAATGAAGTATTGGATGAAGTAAAAGATGAAATAATCAGAGATTTTAAGCTTTTAATATTCCATAAACAATCGTCCTTTATGTATTCTTCAATGAACTTTATTGTCGTGTCTTCCGTCCACTTCGACATTTTCGAAAGACTTTTATTTATAAATTAAGTAGGAACTACGTTGCAATCACTCCGCCAGCTTATGCTTTTCACTTAGATTTAACTAAATTTTGCCTGTCCAAACGTGGCAAGTGATTAGCCACGCCCACCAACTTAACCTAAAAATAGACAAAATTCTATTATACCTTGTTTACTTGCAACTAAATTTTAACTTGCAACTTCTTACTAAATTCACTGTTTACACGGGTTAAGTCACTTAAAATTAAGTAAATTTTTAGTCAACTTGATACGTGTAAATCAGCCTTTAGTGTTTATTGAGTGCTCAGAAAGTGGTAATTCTAAATTCTTTTGTGTATTTCTAAAAAAAGCAAATAAAAATTCACTTTTAAAATATGCCACTAAAACGCAATCTTGAGCAATATGGCGTCATGACGTCATAGGTCAGTAAACAAAACCAATGAACGTAAAGCTGGGCTCCCACGGTCCGCTATTCTACGGATCAGCCACGCACAGCCGACGAGCACGGACGGCGACGCATCGCAGGCAGGGCCGTTCCAACGGTGCGTGTCTGCGTGTCGGTCTGTGTAGATCTTTTCAAGCTTCATTTCAAAATGCGCCGCACCTTTGAAGTTACCGACTCGCGATGGATACGGCGCACCGCCACAGACGTGTCTGTGCTATCACGGACGAGGCCGGTCCCACAGTGCGTCGTGCGAGCTGGTCTGCGTGCGTCCGCGATTTTTCGGACCATGGGACCCAAGCTTAAGAACGACATTCGACAGACGCCATTTTTGCTGAGCAGTGACGTCATCATAGATTCGGCCAATCCGGGCAGTTTTAAATGAAATGGCTACAGATACGAGGGGCGGCTGGAAAGTTATCTACCTAACATAGAAAGAAAAGACATAGGAAGCTAATATTTTTTTATTTTTCAATGTAGTCCCCTGCAACTGTAATACACTTATTACATTTGTCAATAAAAGACATTAAACGGTCAAAAAAATATTTCTTGGATTGGTCGTCAAAATGATCATCCACAGCAGCCTTCATTTCCTCATCAGTCAAAAATTTCCTTCCCCTTAGGCTTTTCTTCAAATTTCTAAAAAGGAAATAGTCACAGGGGGCCAAATCTGGACTATAGGGTGGATGGTTTAGTTCTGTGAAGCCGTTTTTGTCCAAGACCGACCTTGCATGGAAAGCTGTGTGGACCGGAGCATTGTCGTGCAAAATTAAAATTCCTTTAGTGAGTTTGCCTCTTCGTTTTTCTTTGATGGCTTCTCGCAGTTGGTCAAGTAAACTAGCGTAGTAAGCGGCGTTCATCGTAGTATTTTTTGGTAGGTAATCTATCAAAATAATCCCTTCTACATCCCAAAAAAATGTTGCCTTATGCTTGCCTGCTGATGGCCGAACCTTAAACTTGCGCGGTGGCTTCTCCCCTTTAAATTTCCACTGCAATGACTCTTGTTTGCTTTCGGGGTCCCATTGGCGAATCCAGGTTTCGTCGCAGGTTACTATTCTGGAGATAGTTTCTTCTTCTCTGTCTTTTACCAGGTGAAAAATTCCTCACAACTTTCGACGCGTCGTTGTTTATCGAAGGGCGTCAGCATTCTGGGCACCCACCGGGTGCTCACCTTCGACATCCCCAAATGTTCGTGAATAATTACGTGAACACGTTCCTTACTACTCCCGACATCCCTAGCGATCTCCCACTGCTTGACTCTCCGATCTGCGAGTATTATTTTTTTCACTAGATCCACTGTGTCTTCTGTGACTGCAGAAACCGGCCGTCCGCTACGGGGATCGTCTTCCAAGCTCACACGGCCATGTTTAAATTGTTTAGACCAAAACTTTATTACAAAATCGGAAGGACACGAATCACCAAACACATTGGACATCCGTTGTTTGATTTGCGACGGAGTATTTCCCTCTTTTGTTAGGAATTTAATCACCGCACGCTGCTGAAGTTTAAGCATTTTATTATTTTCTTCCGACATGTTCACTATTTTAGTGTACTATTCGTAATGAAAACAATTAAAACAAATGAATGCTGTTATTTTCTAATAAGGAATGTATAAGTATTAAAACTTCATAGTGGCTAGTATCATTTTTGTAACTTTATTTAACAAAGTAGATTATATATCAGCCACCCCTCGTAGAACATTATCAAATTTTATCCTGGTTTTTTGGACAAATGATCCATTTTTTTAAGTTGGTTCGAAGCTGTTCGAAGACTCCTAATTTAAACGAATATAATATATAAATAATACTTTTTTTTCACACTGTCAAATAGCCTATTCATACTATTCCCGACTATATATCGAGCGAATGTGAGTGGAAGGGCCGATAAGGGACGCCCCAGGTGGACAAACATTAACCAAATAGGGGCTGTATTAGCAAAGGGCAAGATTAAGGGCCTTTTCACACGTACCACAACCACACCACATCGCAACGACAAAATGCGGTCAAGCAGTGGTTACGTGTGAATAGTGTCGCTGCAACTTTTTGTAGTTGCGTTGTGGCACCGACAAAATGTCGACGTGTTTGCGTTTGCCTTTTCACACGTACCATAACCACACCGCATCCCAACGACAAAATGCGGTCAAGCAGTGTCGCTGCAGCTTTTTGTAGGTAAGATAAGATAAGATAAGATGAGATGAGATGAGATGAGACGAGATGAGATAAGATCTTTAAGATGCCCGAGCAAGCCCAATACTAGAATGAACCGGGGGAGGGGAACGCGGCGTGCGCGCACTGTCGTTCTACGCAACGTTGTGTTTGCGATGTGGTCGGCAACTTCGCAGTGTCGCTGGTGGTTGCGTTGTGGTTGGGATGTGGTTGCGATGTGGTCGCGATGTGGTCGATATCACACACGCGGTCGATAACGACTGCAAAACGTGGTTCGTGTGAATAGTCCTATTCATTTTCCATACAAAATATACGCCCGACCACGTGGTGTGGTTGACGTGTGGTTGTGGTACGTGTGAAAAGGCCCTAACAGTCCCCGAAACCGACGTGTGTGCATGCAACGACTAATGAATGTCGATGAAGCGAAAGTGATTTGTCAGGATCGTGGCAGTGCCTGGTCTCTGCCTACCCCTCTGGGCTAAAGGCGTGAGCTTATGTATGTATATTTTCCTGATAATAACATCACATAACATTTATATATGTCGTAGGACGATTTGATAAATTGGATTTTCGCAAAAATCCTAGGTGTATCGCGAAAACACGGATTATTGGATAATGGCTTTGACATTTCTCAATTTTACTGAAAAAAGATAGGGCTTATGCAAAAACGCGAGTTCTCTTAGTAAGATTGAATATCTTGAACTCTGATTGGTTTGATTTTGGTTAACAGTCCAACACTTGTTGTGATTGGTCCCTAGTTTTCCTTGTTGATTTCAGGTACTTTGTCATAGAGTTATAAAGACTAAGAGAAGACAATCGAAACTATAGTATCTTTACTTCTTATTGAATACAATACAATCAAAATTGATTTTCCATTCGGCATTAATTTCTTTTGTATCTGTCATTTTGCACTCACAAACACACCTTATATTACATGACACACTATTTAGTTATCATAAAACAGCGAATGCAAAAACATAAAAACATCGCCAGTAAGGCCCGTGACAGAATATAATTTATAACAGGTGATGCGTCAAGTCGTCAACCAATCAGAAAATATGTCGTTTTGAGCGATGCGATCGACCAATCAGTGTGCTTAGGTCATAAAAACCAACGACTCTTTTCGCAATCTTTCTAAAGGAACCCGCGTTTTTGCAAAAGCCTTTTCTTTTTTCAGTAAGATTGAGAAATGTCAAAGCCATTGTCTAATTATCCGTGTTTTTGCAATAGCCCTAGAATTTTTGCGAAAATTCGATTTATCAAATCGTCCTACGACATATACATTGCTTCTGGCCCCACACTAGGATACCGTGTCGTGGGAACCAGAAACAGCGACGTCACAAACATGTAAACATCCAAGACCTGGGTTTTTTTTGCTTTGTTTTTGTTCCCAGCCGGGATTCGAACCCGGGACCTCTCGCATGGCAGGCAGATGCGCTAACCGTTGCGCCATAGAGATCGTCATAATGGTAGCGTCCTGCTGGACTGAACCTGTGCATGTGCCACAAACAAATAAAGACAAGCTCACCGGAAGCAAGGCGAGAGGTGGACCGGCATATTCTTGTGTCGCTTCTCAAACCGGTTGTACAGTCGACAGCACATCATGGTATACACCCATGCACTCTACTCCGTTGCATTACGGGCGACTTTTCAACTAAAATGTGAAGATTGACGTGGTGTCGACTACTTCTTGACATAGTGCAGGTAGGGTTGCCAGGCGTCCGGATAAAGCCGGACATAGGTAGGCTTTTTGATTGCGTGTCCGGCCAAAATAAACAGTGTCCCGCTTGTCGGGCTTTTGTTAAACTTTTTACATTTCGCAAACTCAGACGCAAACGCAAAAAAAAATTTGCTTGATTTTACATACAATTTTTTTGACGTAACTACCTATAATACTGAGACACAAAATCTTCAATAATGTAGGGCGGTCGGCCTTTCTACCCAAATGTCAGGCCAAACTTGCTGGTCTGTCCGGCTATTAGGTTTGGCGACCTGGCAACCCTAAGTGCAGGTAGTCGCGGCGGATCACGATCGTGCGCTGCATCTTTTGCTTCTGCATCACGCCTGGAATGCAATGCGGAGTTCGTGAATTGTCAGCAGTAATATCCGCAGCAGTATTATTAGAAAGGGAACTGCTTCAATACTGCGTTGAGTTCCTGGGAGCTCTAACGGCCTCATGAGTATTGTTGTGGACAAAATTGACTGCCATATTCTCAGGTACTGGATCTGCCTGCATGTGCGTGGATTCACTAAATATTTAAATTACTTTTTGGTCTATGCTATTATAAATAAATGTAAAGATAATTATGAACAGCTTTTCAAAATTTGTAAAATCATGCCTATAGAGAAAAAAATTAAATATGAAATTGCGATTGAAATTTTCGGCAAGTCGGGCCTTTTAAAACGGTGGAGCCATAGCTATCCAACGCGTAGCAGTAAACGAAAACAGGTCAAATTTACAATACCTAAATACTGTAATTATTATGGATCTAGGCTAAGTAATTGTTTGGTACCTGCCATTTACAAAACCCTCCCAGAGGAATTATGTAACAAGCACCTTAGAAAAGCACAATTCAAAAGTATGCTTAAGCGCTTTGTTTTAAGCAATTTGTAAACATAAAATATTACCTATAATGTTAGTTGTGTAGAAAGTAATGTTAGGTGTGTAAGTATATAAGAACTGTTACCAAGAGCTTGCCGATAAACTGCATTAGCAGTTTGGCAAACTAATGCTGTTGTAATTCCGCAATGTGTTTATTGAATAAATAAATAAAAAACCTAGAGTTAGCGACTAATATAGGCTAAGTCATACTAGTACAAATATTTTTATATGGATCTATTCCAAAATAAATATCAATAATAATATCACTAACGGTGAAGGAAAACATTGTGAAGAAACTCTAGTGACAGAGGTGTTGCAATCTTCAGCGCTTGCTACAAACAAAGGCCCAACTATTAGGCTAAGTGTGGAAATATTAGGTCTCACTACATCATCATCAACCCATTATGTCCCCACCGAGGGGGCTAAGTCCGGATTGGTGGAGGCTTGTAAGACTAATGGCTGGTCTTACTATCACAAGTTTTCAAGCCGCCCTAAGGCCTCTGACTTGGCTCAACGACTGCCATCTATCGACGGCAACCGGCACCAACTACTGCTTAACGTGCCTTGCTAAGCACGGAACGGGTCGGAAAAATGCCACTACAATATGAGGTTATAAAGTTAGGTAGAAACTAATGGCCGTTGGGGCGGAGTTTTGAGTAGTGTGACAGTGGGCGTCAAATGTCTGATGAAAATGATGATAGTTGTAGACTAGCACTTAACCTCATATTTGAGCCATCGTACGTAGCAAGGTGAGATCAGAAGGGGGATCAGTCAGCTACTCTCTTTAGACTGACCAAGGAGTTAAGGCCTGTTATTTCTCAGTAGAGAATCTGATGAAAGCCGATTATAATCGGCTGTAGTATACTCCTGTCTCATCTTAATATAACTTTCTTAGGAGAGCAAATCATAGCAACTTTTAGAGCAATTCATCATTACCACCACGCCCACTGCAGGACATATGCATCGCTCATGTTTTTCCAAGTTTCTCGGTGTAGTGCCACCCGCATCCAGCGCCTCCCCATCACCGTAACCAGGTGGTCAGACCACCTGTTTGGGGACCCATCCACGCTGCGTCATCCGGGCCGCCTACCAACTCCATTCACAGATGGGAAAAGGGGGATTTGGGGAAAATTCCAGAGAAAGAATTGTTTTTTTTTTGCGTGAATGACGCTTGTAAAGTACCATCTATCTAATATTTTAGAAGACCACTGTGACTATGAATGTTTTGTTCCTCACCTGTGAGGATTCTTCCACGGATGGAGACGTTGCCGGTGAACGGGCACTTCTTGTCAATGTAGGTGCCTTCAATCGCCTGAAACACGACACAATAGTTTTACTATACTCGCCGGATTTTAACAGTTATTCATAAGTAGTTAATGGTTGCTTACGCGTGACCAGATTTTGGGTTAGAATAGGGCACGATTTTTAACAGACTCTTAAAAAAAGCGTGTTAAAAAGGAGGATGTTCTAAGGTCGTCGGGATTTTTTATGTATATCGCGAAGATTACGCGAAGGCGCGTGGACTGATTTGGAAAATCCTTTTTTTGTTTGAAAGTGCAGAAACAGGTGGCTTCCATAGTCACCAAGTCAGGATCCGATGATGGGATCTTTGAGAAAACGAGGGAACTCTTCAAATTTTAAAGCCACCTTAAAACCGATTTGGGTGGTTTTATAGCGACTCGTGCCAAATATTTTCGGAAAACACAATTTAGCGGAAAAGTAGTGATATTCCCAAAAAACCGTGCAATCAAAATAAATAAAAAAAACTAACTTCCAAACAGCACTAAAACAGAGGAATAATGTAAGCGCTTATGACGCTAGCGCATAGCGCATTCGATATAGGCAAATCAAATTCTTTCTCTGTTTTTAAAATTGCCGTTTTTTGAAGAAATTGTTAATAGATAATAATTATAATTCCCTTATTTTTAAAGCTAACAACGAATCTAAGATGAGAACCAGGTTATTCATAACATAAGATGATAGCTTTCGCCACACATATTATTAGCCCCAATTTTGCAAACATTCTAGAATTACTTAGAGGCTTTTTATTTTGTCTAGCACTTAATTTTACCACTAAAAGGCTGATATAATTTGGGTCTTAAGTGCAAGACGTAAGTCATGTACCTAATTTGTTCATTATGCGACACAAAATACACGCAGCCATTTGGGCCAAGTTATGTGCTAAGATACCCGAAACGGGCGAGCGTGGATGCGACGAATAATGAATGTCGGTAAAGCGAAAGGGCTATGTAAGGATTGTGGTAAATGGCAGTCCCCGGCAGTGTCTACCACTCTGGGATACATGCGTGAGTATATGTATGTATGTGCTGGGCATTATTAGTAGACATTAAACATAAACATTTTTCACATAGCTACATATGTGTAAAATGTTTAAGCCATTTGGCTTAGGAACACAAAACACTAGGATACCCTGTAACAGCAACATCACAAACACATCCAAGACCTGGAATTTTTTTTGCCCAGCCGGGATTTGAATCCGGGAACTTTCGCATGGTAGGACGATGCGTTAACCGCAACGCCATAGAGGTCGTGCGTGACTATCTGCTGGTGGTAGTTTAAGCCCAATGAAAATATGTGTAATCATCTGTAATTCTTCTTTTCTGGCGCCTGTTTCATAAACCTACATTTCATTGTTTTAAATGTAACAGTTGAGTTACATTTAGAAAGTGCTACGAAATATCATTGAATTGTCATAATAAACTACGAATTGCAATTTAAAATAACTCGGCACTGGTTGAGCAATATATATCTATGTTAGTCTCCCAGGTTTTATTCTATGTTCGGTACTTAATTCTTAAATAACAAAAGATAATTTGGAGAAGAAACTGACATTCCAGAAACTGATGTAGACTAATCAATCTACAGTCGAGTTTTGAACCTGTAGGGATTTTCTACAGTTATAATATTGACTGCACTGATCACTGACTGAATGTGGTAAGTTGAGTGAAAAAACGGAATTGAGGAAAACAACCCCTCACATTGAGTATGCTTATTTCACTGAATGTAATGAATAAATAATGCTTGCACTACAATATTACAAAATGACCTTTGTGCAGTGCTTTACTGTACAGAACCTACTAAGCAATAATTTATGGATAGAGTCAGAACTTCACAGTTGACCAGAGATATTCACTAACATTATTTATATGACTGATCCTTCATGCAATGAAACTATGAAAGATCTTATACCTTCTGTTTAAAGCCTGACAAGATGAGATATTAAGACAGTCACTTACGTAAACAAAAACCATCACCAAAATAAAGCAATATTGTAGCACCTGTAGCAGCATTTTTACAGTTTTTGGATATGCTCCTGGACTGGACGAGGGTATTCTGGCAGAACTGAATAAGTTCAAAGTTTAAAATATTTTTTAATGCAGTTTTGACTGAGTATTGAAACTGAGTATACCTGCATTAGAAACTATTTTTTTTTTTTTTTTTGGTTCTGCCATCAAAATATCTGTAATGTGATTTTCTAGTTATGTTACACATCATATCAAATGTTAAGAACTGAGATAAAATCTGCTACAGTATGCTCTCCAAATCCCAATATTGACAACAAATCTGCCAGCACCGCCACCATGCAACCACTAGAAAACAACTCAAACCTCACGAGGAGTCTTAAAGCCAATCCCGTCATTTTTAGAATGCCGCATATCCTTCTTCTTAAGACCTCCTTTCCGGTTTAAGAAAACCGTTGGCTGCTTTTGAAACACTTTCTCTGTCTATAGAAGAAAAGAACACAAACAGTTAAGCCTCACATGTCACACAGTGTTACCTCTCTCGGAGTCTTAAATCCGAGGCCAACATCCTTGTGGTAGCGTGATGCCTTTCGGCTTCGCTTGATGCCAATACCCCTTTTACGGTTTAGGAAAATGGTTGGTTGCCTTTGGAATGAACATTCAGTCTGCAATAAGGAAGAAATATTAATAGGTTTAACGTAAAACATAAACATTTATTCATATACGGGCACATTGCTTCTGTCGCAACACTAGGATACCCTGTGTTGTAGGAACCAGAAACAGCGACATCACAAACATGTAAACATCCAAGACCTGGGGTTTTTTTTTGTCCCCAGCCGAAGTTCGAGAATGGGACCTCTCGCGTAGTAAGCAGATGCGCTAACCACTGCGCCACAGAGGCCGTCAGATCTTGGACAAACAAATGGTGAAGAAGCGGTACTGGCTGCCTACAAATTATTTACTAGCTATAGTAAGGCTGGGGAGATACCCCCCCGACACCTATATGGTAGGATCTGAAAACTAGAGATTTCCTTGCATTCAAGCTTGAAAAATCCCACAAAATCTCAAAAATCTACTATTAACATAACAGTCCTTCGGGCATGAAAGAGTATACTCTTTATGATTCATGATGATATTTCAGCCCGAAAACTAGCGGAACACGTGAAACTAAAATAACTATCACTTTTTCACTAAGGCCACAAATTTTTTTTAAGTAATTGTTTGTTAAGATTTGCTAAGAAATAAAGTTAAAAACAATAAAAAAAAACACAAATAATCAGCACAACACACACACACACACACACCTTGTACACGCATTAGGATGTACAAGAGAAACAATATTTAACGTTTTGATAAAGGTATTTTATTTAGCTAGGTTTTTAATTAGGATAGCTAGCACACGCGCGTTAGGAGTCGTGTCTTGCAGAGAATGACTCGAAGGGGCGCGCGCGGGCGCGCGGGGCGGGGGCCGCTGCCTCGTCCCGCAGCGCGGGCGCGCTGTCTCGTCGTAGACATCCTGGGGGCCCGTTGGAAGGAGCTGGAGAAGCCACAGGAGCTGGTACTGGTTCGGAAGCAGCTTCCAATGCATCTTCTTCATCCAGTAGGGGACACACCTTGTTCAAAGCACGACGTTCTATTCCTCTGTACGTCAAAAAATCAGCAACGCGGCAAACGCCGTCCTTCCCAGGATATAAGCGGTGGACTCGTCCAAGTTTCCACTTCATGGGCGGTAGGTTGTCTTCTTTGATAACAACCATGGACCCTTCCTTCAATTTTTTATAAGGAGATCGCCATTTCGTTTTCTTTTGTAATTCAGAGAGGTACTCGTTATGCCATCTCTTCCAGAAGTTTTCTCGTAATGCGTCAATCAATTCGTATCTTGTTTTAATTTTCTTTGAAGCTGTTGTAGCTGGCGGCGACGGCAGCGTCGTGAGTGGTCGACCGATGAGGAAGTGCCCTGGGGTCAATGGAGAAAGGTCGTGTGAGTCGGGTGATAAGGGAGTGAGGGGTCGGGAGTTGAGGACTGCTTCGATTTGCGTACAAAGTGTACTCAACTCCTCGTAGGTAAGACTAGCATTCCCTATAATACGCTTCATGTGGAATTTCGAACTTTTTATGCCCGCTTCCCATAAACCACCGAATGTGGGAGAGTAAGGAGGGTTAAAAATAAAGTTTATTCCTTCGTCGGCGGTAAATTCATAAATCGACCTCATGCTCGATTGCAACATTCTACCTAGTTCGCTGCTTGCCCCAACAAAGTTTTTACCATTGTCGCAATAAATTTTATTAGGTTTACCTCTACGGGAAATGAATCTACGGAGACACGAGATGAAAGCATTAGTACTTAAGTCGCTCACGATCTCTAAATGTATTGCTTTAGTACAAAAACAAATAAATAGGCATAAATAACATTTTGAAATTCTATTACCTCGCCCTTTTTTACTTGAAATGAGAAATGGACCTGCAAAATCAGTTCCACAATTCTGAAACGGATAGTTTTTAGTTACTCTACTCGCCGGTAGATGGCCCATCAATGGCTCCATGGTTTTGCCTCGAAACCTTGTACATATGATACACTGACGGACAACTTTACGTGCCAGCGTCCTCCCCCCCAGAGGCCAAAACTGATCCCTAAAGGCAGACAGGAGCATTTGAGGGCCGGCGTGAAGCAATCGAAGGTGTTCGGCTCGCATCAATAATTTTGCAAAATGATGCTTCGCGTCCAATAAGACTGGGTGTTTTTTAGAGAAATCATAATTTGTATTGTCGAGCCGACCACCCACTCTCATCACGCCTTCATTGTCGAGAAAAGGGGATAACTGTAACAAATGGGACGAGGTAAGTGTTTTTTGTTTTTTCAGGCAGGTAAGTTCATCGTTAAATGATTCTAACTGACAAGTTTTAAGCAGGTAAGTAAGTGATTGTTCTAATTCTTGCAATTCTAAAGGACCTTTCAATTTATTGGTTTTGTTTTTACAATTGTTAATGAATCTAAAAACATATGCGAATATTCTTTTTAATTTAATTGAACTCGAAAAATTTTCAAAATTTACTAATTTAGAATTTTCATCATTATTTACAAAATGGTTTGTAGTTTTTAAGACCTTGAGTTCAGGTAAAGTATCTCTTGAGTTCGGAGTTTGAGGCCAGAGGGACAGATCATTATTCCTCAAGAAATGAGGACCCTCCCACCACAAAGAAGAGTTAGAAAGCAGACTCGGATCCACACCTCTTGAAGCCATATCAGCTGGATTTAAAGTTGTAGGTATGTGTCTCCACGAATTTCTGTCAGTCAATTCAACAATTTCATTGATTCTGTTACATACAAATGACTTTAACAGTTTAGGTTTAGTTTTTATCCAACCTAAGGTAATGGTTGAGTCAGACCAATAAACTTTTTTATGAATAGTGCAACGGAGGGTTGCACTAACTTTATCTACCAAACGCGCACCTAATAAGGCCGCGCATAACTCAAGACGCGGTATAGTTATAGGTTTAAGAGGTGCAACTCGAGTCTTGGCGCAAATAAGTCGAACAGTTACGTGATTTGAGAGATCCACAGTGCGCATGTACACGCATGCAGCGTATGCCTCCTGCGAGGCATCCACGAAGCAGTGTAACTCGCACGTGACGGGGGACACGCATGACATGTGTCTCGGAACTGTTACTGAAAGTAAGGCATCTATATTAATTACCAATTTTTTCCAATCTTTTTGTATATCATTCGGCACTGATTCGTCCCAGTTAAGTTTAAGTTTCCATAACCGTTGAATTAAAATTTTAAAGGTCACAGTGCAAGGGCTAAGCAAACCTAGGGGATCAAATATTTTACAGGTGTTAGAAAGAATCGCTCTTTTAGTTATGTTTTTCAAATCACGGTCCAAGTTTATGGGAAAGCTTAATGTATCAGTATCTGGGGACCACAGTGTTCCCAAAACACTTGATTGCTTACATAGGTTGAGAGATTCATTTGAAGTCGTATTATGAAATATTTGAGGACAATTTGTTCGAAACTTGTGTAGAGGGAAGCATGCCGATTGAAGAACTTCCGTCACGCCCACACAAATTTCGGCCAACTTAGATTCGGTGTCAGCCCCGGTCAGTAAGTCGTCCATGTAAAAGTCTTTTTTAATGACTTCGGCTACTAATGGATTTTGACACTCGTTAGCTAATTGAAGTAAACAACGTGTGCTGAGATAGGGGGCCGAAGCAGTGCCGTATGTTACAGTATTTAACTGTAATACTTCTAGTGGTTTTGACTTGTCGTCTCTCCACAATATTAATTGTAAATTACGTTGCGACTCATCAATTAAAATTTGACGGTACATTTTTTGTATGTCACCAGTCAAAACATACTCATGTTGCCGAAATCTAATAAGGATATTAAACAAATCATCCTGAACAACAGGACCCACATATTGAATGTCATTTAAAGACTTACGACTTGTAGTTTGGGCGGACGCATTAAAAACAACTCTTAACCTTGTTGTTTCACTACATGCGCGGACCACTGCGTGATGTGGCATGTAATACCCAAATTCAGGTTTTTTAATTCTTGACAAGTGGCCCAGTGATTCGTACTCCTGTATGAAATCACAGTATTGTTTTTTAAGCTCAGGATTTTTGTCAAGTCTTTTTTCTAGGTTGTAGAATTGCTTGGCGGCCATATTATATGAATCACCCAGTGACGTCAAAGGTTCTAAAAGGGGCATTAATACGGAGAACCTACCTTGTTGGTTACGGTAAGTATTTTTAAGAAAATATTCCTCACAAAATTCATCGTCAGCTGACATCGGTAATTTGGAAGACGGAATTTCCTCAAGTTGCCAAAATTTTGTTAAATTTTCATTAATTTCTTTCGTAAAATGACAATGAATTTTAGAAGAAGTTTCATTAACGTTATATAAATTCAAGGGGCCAACCACTATCCAACCTAGTTTTGTATTTTGAAGGATGGGCATATTAGGACCCAGAGATCTTTTTTGGGGACTCATTATGTCATAAAATATTTCAGCACCCAATAACAAATCAATATCTGAGGAATAATAGAACCGGGGATCCGCAAGTTCAAGGTCGTTAGGTATGCATAACTGCGAAATATCTACAGAAATGTTGGGTAACTGGCCGGTAATCTCCGGCACTATCAAACATTTTAAGTTTGTTTGAAATGACTGTGTTAAGGAATTGACCATTATGTCACATCTATCAGAAATAGGTACCTGAATATTGTTAATGCCCGATATTATAAGGGAATCAGGATTACGACTAACAATACCAAGTTTCAGCTTAAGGTTTTCAGTCATAAAGGAAGACTGGCTGCCTGCATCGAGCAAGGCGCGAGCATTGTATGTATTGTTATTTTCAGGGTTGGTGACCTTGACTAAAGCGGTCCCAAGGAGAACCTGTCCAGTCGAACGCACTGACATAGACACGGGTGAGGAATTATTTTTGTTATTATTAGGGTTTACTATATCATGTTTATGTAACATAGTATTATGCTTTTCGTTGCACAATCGGCAAGGACCCAGCTTACAGGTTGATTCATGATGACCTCTCCTCAAACAATTTGAGCACAAATTTAACTTTAGGACTTCATTTAACCTATTATCCGGAGTAAGGGCCTTAAAGGACTCACAGTCAATTATTCTATGTGGTTGAGAGCAGCAAGGGCAAGATAGTGACCGCCCAGGCTTTGGCAACGCAGAAGTGACAAAACTTTTTGTAAATTTATTATGAGGTAATGATTTTTTATGATCAATTTGTTTGTTAATTTGAGATACTGGTTTAAATTCAATTTTTTCACTTCTGTTTGCTTGCATGGTTTCAAGAATATCAGCCCTATTCCGAAGAAAATCAAGAAATTCACTTAAGAGCGGTAAATCAGGTAAGTTATTTTTATGCTCTTCCCATTTACCACTTGTGATAGTATCTAATTTAGTAGATACCATATAAATAATGAGAGTATCCCACTTATCAACGGGTTGGCCAAGTGTAGTCAAGGCTCTAAGGTTTTTTGATACTATATCAATTAAAAAGCGTAAAGATCTGTGAGATTCTCTTGTGATAGATTCAATCGTAAAGAGAGCTTTCAAATGATTATTAATTAAGATCCTTTTATTATTATATCTTTGACACAACAACTCCCAAGCTACCTGATAATTTTGTGAAGTAAATTCAATAGATTTAATAACCAAGGCTGCGCTTCCTTCCAATGAAGACCGCAGGTAATGGAACTTGTTGATATCAGGCACCGACTCATTGCTGTGTATTAAAGACTCAAAAGTGTCACGAAATTCCAACCACATGAAATAGTTGCCATCAAAATTAGGAAGTTTGATGATAGGTAATTTTACTTGAAGATTATCTTTAGAATTAGTCGTGTTAGCGCAAGTTTTTTGTTCCAAACGACTACATGAATGAAGTTTAATTAATGATTGAGCATCCGATAACCCAGAATAAAATTGTTTTTCAGTTATCTCTCTTTCCTGAAGTTGATCTTCAAGAACTGAACACAGTAATTCTAATTGATTTTGACATTTCTCGAAATCAGAAAATAATGCTTCCAACCGTTCCATCCGTAGTTTCAATTCATCAATTTGTGTATCATTAATTTCATCAATTTTAATCTGTTTAAGTAAACTAACAAAACTAAGAAATGATGTTAATCTACCTCGAATAGAACCGCGTTGTCTAATAAGGTCTTTGTATTCCTTTGTATCTTCCACTTTAGCTTGTAACGACATTTTTAGCGAAAACGAAACGTCAAAATTGATGAAACAAAAGTTAGGTTAGGGCAATTCAACAAAATAAGCAAAATAAAATAATGTGCATCGAACCAAACATGAAGCAGATGTATGAAGCAGCACGAAGCGAAGCGCCGGAAAAGGTAGGCAGAAGTAATGCGCAGCAGCGCAGCGCGAGCGGCTAGCAACAGCAACGGTCGCGGTCACGCGGCGGTGGCGTGATCGGTGATGCTAGGTATTTCGTTACGACGACCTCCTGGAATAGTCGGCCGTTATCTTAGATATAGGTTTAAATTAAATGCTTTTATTTGCAGGTAAGAAGCTGAAAATGTTTTGAAGCTACTTTTATTCCTTTCTTTGTGAATTAGGCGGTTTAATGCACAGAAAATTTCAAGATATTACTATGTTACAATTCACAATGCAACACAAAGCAAATATGCAATAAAACTGATAAATTTATTCTTATAACCTAAATAGGTAAATATGAAGTTTTAGTTATCTGTTAAGGCAAGAAGTTTCTCGAATTAGGAAGCCACTGGGAATCGCATAAAAGTATAACGTAATTAAACTGTCTCACTATTTTGTTTAGTGAGATATTTCAGCTATAGCGAGTAACACGCGATAAAGAAATGTTTTCTGACCGCGATGTCGCGAAGCATTAGTTAGGTACGAAAAAATTAAGTAGGAATTAATTGTGCGAATAGATAAGAGTACACTTTGTAACACAATAACGAAGGGGGTTATAAAGTGAAAGGAATAAGGGCACTCCCCTGATGCACGTAGACACGTAGCGCTGCGCCTTGGGTCCGGTCCAAAGTCCGACCTCTGGAATGCTTCTTTGTTCTCGAATTTTCGAATGGCTTCACTTCTTCAAGTACTCTCTTCGAAATTAGCAGGTCCTGTCACGGTCGCCAAATTCTTGTACACGCATTAGGATGTACAAGAGAAACAATATTTAACGTTTTGATAAAGGTATTTTATTTAGCTAGGTTTTTAATTAGGATAGCTAGCACACGCGCGTTAGGAGTCGTGTCTTGCAGAGAATGACTCGAAGGGGCGCGCGCGGGCGCGCGGGGCGGGGGCCGCTGCCTCGTCCCGCAGCGCGGGCGCGCTGTCTCGTCGTAGACACACCTGATCCGCCATCTTTTTTGGCGGGAAGGCGGAAAATAAGAGGGCGGGATTTTTAAAATTTAATTTTGAAATTGATTGCCTTTGAATATCTAGCCTTTTTTACATAAAGGGCCCTCCCCACGCTTTCTACGATGGGTGAGAAAAGTGGGGGCAAACAACCCCCCAAGCGAAAAATGGACACTAATGACACCGATGAGGAACCATGCAGCAAGCTGAATGCTAAGTTTGTGCGAACAAATAGAGGCCTGTTTAAGGATTATCATCCAATATATAACGACGACAACTTACCTGAATACCCGGTACTGGTATCAAATTCGGACAAGTCAAAAATCAGCATTGTTTGCGTGAACAAAGGTCTCCAAACTATGACGGGAATAAAGTATATCAAACCCATTGGGCAAAACTTTGTCAAAGTAATTTTTAATACGAAGAACCAAGCAAACACGTTTATTTTGGACAAGGACTTGCAGGCCAGAAACGGTTGGGCAGCAAAAGTTCCTTTTGACACTATTGAGCGCCAGGGCATTGTTCGAGTTCCGGTGGAGCTCACAGAGGAGGAGCTCTTACAAGACATGACATCGACTGCAGAGGTAATAGGCGTGAAGAGGTTCTCCAAGCGGCAGTTGGATGGCAGTTTCACTCCATTAAGGACGGTTTTGGTAACATTCTTAAGTTCTCATCTCCCAGACCACGTAACCTGTGATCGCTTGTGGTTTGACGTAACCGAATATATTCGACCACTGAGACAATGTTTCACATGTTATAAATTTGGGCACGGCAGCAATTCCTGCAAAAGTAAACAAATTTGCAGCATTTGCTCCGAAAATCATTTTTATAAAGATTGCACTAACAAAGACAATATGAAATGTGCTAATTGTAAGGGTGCACATGTTGCCGTTTCAATGGTATGCCCAGTTAAATCAAACAAGGTCAATGACATTAAGAACAGAATTTCTGCCAAGGGCAACTATGCTGCAGCAGCAAAAACTTTTGCTCAATTTCCGCCTTTATTGGCACCCAAAAAAGACAGTGTAAACAATAGATCCATATTTGTCGATGTACTGAATTCTGAAAAAATGTTAGGCATGATAACAAAAACAGTAGTAGATATATTAGCAAAGAAAACTGAGGGCACTAGTATCACAACCAATGTAATCAAGGAGTTGCTCATTACAAATTTTTCTTTAAATAAATAATGGATAAGACAGCTATAAATACATTAAAAATAATTCATTGGAATGCAAGAAGTATACTCCCAAAGTTAGACCATTTTCAAAATTATATTAATACTATTGGTGACATAGATATTATTTTATTCAATGAGACTTGGGTGAATAGTACAAACAAATTTAAAATTAAGGGGTACAATGTTGTTAGACAAGATTCAGACAGACCTCATGGTGGGGTAGCTGTAGCTATAAAACAGACTTATAAATTTACAATTAAAAATACTTCTCAAGATTACAATTTCCAAAATATACTATTTACTATACAATATTATAATAATTTTATAGATATTCTATGTTGTTATTGTCCACCACCTCCAAATGGTAACTTTAGAATTAATCTACTCTCAGATGCCTTTTCTAAAGTAACATCTAATAACTATTTGATCATAGGAGATTTTAATGCGCACAATTTTGCATGGGGCTCAAGGCAAAACGATAAAAGAGGTACCGAAATTCAGTCTTTTATGGAAAATCATAATTCTGTGTGTATTAATGATCACAATCTTACAACATTAGCTCCCTTTGGCTGCACTGGTAATGTGTTGGACTTAGTTTTTGCGTCAACATGGCTGAGTTCTAGTAGCTCTTTTTCTGTTATAGATGATCCTTTCAGCAGTAATCACTTTCCCATTGTTGTAAGTTTATATTTTGACTCCCCGACTTTGCTTGATGCTCCTCTCAGTCAGTCTTCTGGATCTGACATTCCCAACCCAACCTCTTCTGATGTTAATCTGAAAAAAATTAATTGGAATCAATTTTCTGAACTTTGTACTGACCACTTTTGTGATTTTAGACCATCCGGCAACCCGGTATGTGATTACAATAAATTTATGGGAATTCTGGATGACATTCTTAACTCTTTTCCCAAATCTACAAAGAAACCAAATAAAACAAAAAAAGTTAGGTCTGTAGTCTGGTGGAATGACAAATGTAAGGAAGCTGTTGATCAGGCCTATTTAGCTTTCATTTCATACAAATCTTATCCTACTATTGATAACTATTTATTATATAAGAAACTTGACGCTCGTAAGAAAGCTATACTATTGGAACAAAAACAACTGAGTTGGAGGAATCTATGTTCGGGTTTCAATCGGTGCACTCCAAGTAAATTAATATGGGATCACATTCGTAGGTTTAAGTTATCACGGTTGAATTTTTCTCACTCTGGGTCGCATTTTTTGTCTGAACCAACTAATGCTCTCTCTTTCTTAGACAAAATTGCACCAGGTCAGAATAGTAACTTTACTAATAATTTTGTGCAACAATTTTCTGCTGAAGGCTCCTTTTCTTTACAATGGTTAGGAAATTTATTTACCATGGACGAATTGCAAGCTGCAATTGATGGAAGCAGAAACAAGTCTGCTCCTGGCCCTGATCTCTTTCCCAATGAGTTAATCAAAAGTTTGTCACTTGATGCTAAACACATTTTACTTAAGATTTATAATCAATTGTGGTCAGATAACATTATTCCGGACACTTGGAAAATACAATTTGTAGTACCTCTACTTAAACCTAACTGTGACACTAACAGCTTAAATAGTTATAGACCTATTTCACTCACTTCTTGTTTTAGTAAAACCTTTGAGAGAATGCTGAAGAATCGCTTGGAGTGGTCAATTGAAAATCAGAACCTTATTCCGCAGAGCCAGTATGGTTTTCGTAAAGGCAAAAGCACTATTGATAACTTAGCATGTCTGGTAGGGGATATTAAACAAAGTTTTGAATGTAACAAATTCACATTAGCCGTTTTTCTTGATTTTAAGGGTGCTTTTGATAACATAGACCATGTTCATTTAATAAACAGCTTATTTAACTTAGGATTTCCAGGTTCCATATCAGAGTGGTTATTTAAGTTTTTAAATAATAGACAAGTTTTTCTAAAACTGAAAAATAAAATGTTTGGTCCTAAAACTACTTACAGAGGCACTCCACAGGGCTCTGTAGTGTCTCCCCTTATATTTATAATTGGATTAATTGAATTAATGAAAGAGATCCCTGATTCAGTAAAATACCTACTATATGCAGATGATTTAGTTATTTATACACAGTGTGATTCACTGCCTAATGGGGAGTTGGTCATTAATGATTGCCTTTTTCATCTTTATCATATTCTCAATACAAAAATTAAAGTAGAAGTTAACACCACTAAAAGTGCCTGTATGTTATTCTCAAAGAATAAAAGACATCAACTAAGTCCCAAAATTACCTATGATCAAAAAGTTATACCACACACACTAAATTTTAAATATTTAGGGATATACTTGGATAGTGACCTTTCTTGGAAATGCCATATAGAACAGAAAGGCAGAATTAGGACTGAATATCATTAAGTCATTAGCTGGCCTAAAGTGGGGCTCAGATCCTAAAATTCTTAAGACATTATATATTGCTATTGTGAGGAGCCATATGGATTATGGCTGTATGTTTTACAATGAGGCAAATAGTATTTTATTACGTAAACTAGATATCATACAGAACAAAGCTCTCCGTATCATAACTGGTGGTATGATGTCTTCGCCAATAAACTCCCTTGAGGTTGAAGCTGGAATTGTCCCCCTATTTATTCGTAGATCTTTTTTAATTGAAAAGTATGCCCTCAAGTTGGTATCTGTAGACAATAATGTTGTATCCAAATTTATAGAAAATGCTTACATTCCTAATTTTAATACTATACCCTTAAGTGTAAGCACTACCTTGCAGCAATCTATATTGCATCTAAATTTTAAATTTCAAGATGTAGTCTTCTGGTCACACAAATTACCCTGTTTCAAATATAGTTTTCAAAGTATTATATCAAGTTCATGTGTGAATTTGACAAAGTTTGATTCAAAATTTGAGTTCGTAGAATATTTGAGTCAAAAAACAGATTTTATTCAAATCTATACTGATGGATCTAAAACCCCCCAAAAAACAGGATTTGCATTTTACGATAAGACTCACAACATAGGTAGAGCTTTTACTTGCAATTATTTTTTTTCAATATTTTCTGCAGAAGTGTTGGCTATATTACTCACTGTTGTACATATTTAACATTCCGGAATTTCATAAATATAAATTTATTGTGTTGAGTGACTCCTTGAGTTCATTGCAAGCTATATCCTCTAGAGCTATACTTGCAAAAGCTAATCATCTAGTTCTTTATGTTAAACATTTGTTACATACCTTATTAGACAACAATGTAACTGTTGAGATGTGCTGGGTCCCTGGCCATTCAGGTGTATTCGGCAATGAATTAGTTGACAAATTGGCTCGTTCTAGTAACTCCTTGTATGTCTCAGAATACTTGGTACCTCCGACAGATTTAGGTTATAACCTAAAAGTAAATATGATAAAAAGGTGGATAATTTATTTAAACACGTCTAGAGAATTGAAGGGGAAATGGTTAGCAGAAATAGCTCCAATACCTTCAACTAAATCTTGGTTTGAGAAGTCTCAACAATTCCTAGGAAGGAATTTTATTACAACTTTATGTCGTCTTAGAATCGGTCACTGTAAATTTCCGGCTCATCTCAGCAGACTTAAGTTAATAAATAATGCATCCTGCACGTATTGTAATTCTAGCGTAGAAGGTAGTTTACAACATATATTTTTTCAATGCAATGAATTTGAACCCCAGCGTGAAATATTTTTAAGAAAGTGTTGTAAAATTTTGAATATCTCACGTCAACGATTTTTAGGTTATAACGTTCAGAAACTTTTATCTCACGCAGAAATATATGTACCTATATTTGAATTCATTTCTTCATCCGCAAAGAATATTTAATCCAAATTAGTTTACTCTTCAATTTTAGTTCAGGTTAATCCTAGATTAATTTCATAAATGTAAAATAGTATAAGTTAGGACTTAAGTTTCGTACATGGTCCTGTAAAATAAAGAAATTAAAAAAATTAATTGATCCGCCATCTTGCTTTCAAGTGACAGGCGTGACATGACAGCTGACGGCTGATCCTGATGACAGGCGACAGCACAAAGCACAACACAGACTATTAATAGTCGTAGTATTTTATTTTTTAGCATGTGGTGTTATAAAAATAGCTGAGGAAAATCGAAACTGAGCACACAAGTTTCGTACATAGACTTGTAAACGTAGAGGGAGTAAAACTAGTTGGTTCTACACTATCTTACGCGTAAAATAAATAAATTCTGAATCTATTAATATATAAAATTTGTTAATATTAATTCTCGTGTCTTAATGTTAGTGCACACATTCCTCCAAAACGGCTTGGCCGATTTCGATGAAATTTTATACATACAATTGGTAGGTCTAAGAATAGGTTGTTATCTATTTTTCATATCACTATCTGGCAAAACAACGTTTGCCGGGTCAGCTAGTATTAAAAGAAAAATACAGTGACAAAACATGAACTAACAGTCAGTACCACCATCTTATCTGTTCAGTTGCTAGCGGCGCTAGTGGAGGATTTGTAGTAACATTTAAGAAATTTACCTAGAACAATGAGAATATTTATTTATTTATTAGAAAATATATCTATAAACCTTGGTAAGTGAATAAATAAAAGCAAAAAATAGGGAGCAGGACTTAAATTAATTAGTTCGTTACAATTTTGCCAACAGATAACTTGGTAGCGCTGTAGCTAAAATTAAAAATAGGTCATAAAGATCGATCTTCCTTCGGCTATGAGTGCGTTAGACACAAAAGTTTACTTGACTTGATGCCGTGTGCGTTTAACTTAACGTAAATTTTTAAGGGAACAGGGAACCCCTAGCATCCGTTTGAGCCCTAGAAACCCAATCATATTTTTACGGCGACTAAGCCCATTCATATTTTTGTGGCGACATAGCCCAATCATACGTAAAAAGAACGTATAAAAAATAAATCGTTGTAATTCATAATTTTATTCGTATACTGGTGTTGAATTATTTTATCCTTTACTAGCTGTCCCGGCAAACTTCGTACCACCAAAGTTTTCGTTTTATTTTTTCATATTTTCTCACCATTTAAACCTTCCCCGATTTTACGCAATGTTTTAAATATTATTTCTCTTAGTAAGAACCATCCCCGTACTTTAAGGAATATTCTAAAAACAGAATTAGCGAAATCCGTTCAGCTGTTCTCGAGATTTGCGCTTAGCAACACATTCAGCGATTCATTTTTATATTATAGATATAGATACCTACTCAAATCATCATCAATCATGTCTTAAATAATCCTTTCTAATGGATTATTGAACTCAAGCGTCACATATTATATCGGCTGATGCAATCACTCATCATGAACCCATTTTGTCCCCACCGAAAGCCACGGATCTCTTGATTGAGGATGGTATTATAGGCCATACTCCACCATGGGGGCCGAAGCACGGAACCGCTCGGAAAAATGCCACTAGCGTTTGTCATAGATGGTCACCCATCCCTCCACTGAACCCTATATTGCTTAACAGTCGTGATCGTGTAAGATCACTCAGGCAGGGGGGCTACGAGCGATTCAATAATAATATCATATCTTATTAATATTAATTAAGTAATGTTAATAAATAATATATAATAATATCATGTAAGTAGTAGTACATACCTACGAAGTGTATATTGTAAAATTATATTCTTGGTTTAAATTTGTTTTCTAAGTTTGTTATCCACATTTAAGTTTAGTTTTTAGTTTTTTTGGTTGGATTGGTGGCTTGGTTGCATAATGCTGAACCTCAACCCTTGGTCTTAGTAAGCTTCTATTAATGCTTTCTATTCCATTCTATTTTTATTTGTAACTAGCTGTTGCCCGCGACTACGTCCGCGTGGGCTTTAGTTGAGTAAAGTGTTTGCAAATAAGACAGGGATACTTTTAGCGCATGCGAAAGAGCTTTCATACTAACTTCGCAACCCCCTCTTACCCCCTTAAGGGATGATTTTCGAAAAACGACTTTACACGTCTTTCATGACTTTCAATGAAGGACCTTCATACTGAATTTCTTTAAAAAAACTTCAAAAATGGCAAAGTATGAATACTTACTTTGCACCCCTCTTTTATCCCCTTAAGAGATAATTTTCGAAAAACTATTTTACATGTGTTTCAAGACATTTAATGATGGACCTTCATTCTGAATTTCATTCAAATAACTTAAAAAACGGCAAAGTTTCATACTAACTTTGCACCCCCCTTTTTACCCCCTTAAGGGATGATTTTCGAAAAACTATTTAAATGAAAAATCTTCGTACCAATTTTTATTCGAATAACTTCAAAAACGGCAAAGTTTCATACTAACTTTGAACCCCCGTTTTACCCCCTTAGGGGATGAATTTTCCAAAATCCTTTCTTAGTGTTTCCCTGCGCTACAAAAGGAACCCCTGTGCAAAATTTCAAGTTTCTAACCCTTATAGTTTAGGCCCTGCGTTGATATATCAGTCAGTCAGTCAGTCAGTCATTTTATATATATATATAGATAAAAGCAAGGAAAGGAGAAACCGCGCATCCTTGCTTAGGTTTTTTGTTCGCGAGTAATAATTTGTGTCTGATCTAATCGTTTTCGTACGCACAACACAAGCACAACTTGGCAAGTTCGCAGGTGGCAGCACCGTTTTGTCAATCTTTTTAGTCTGTGATGAACTCTAAGAAAATGGCGTTGTGGCTGCCTGACAACTGAAAGTGCAACGCAATTCAATTTCCCAAAAAATATTACGTTCAGCTCTATTTTGCTGTATTCATTTGCAACTCTTGCAGAGTGCTGCACTAGAAAAATTCTATTTGTGCCGTTTTCCATCCTGTGATCGCCACACCAGGTAAACAAAATGGCACAACGGGTGAGGTCAACGCTCGCTGCTCTTTCTAGGTCTCAGTGAGTGGATCGAGGATCGACGGTGCATTGTGCTCTTCCAGAAAACTCCATTGTCACAAGGTCACCGATTTGCTCGCACCACAGTCGAGTTAAATTCTTTCGGGTGTTACAGAAATGTGGCGTCGCGACGGCGGGAGACGCTGGGAGGAGCCGCGTCGCTCCCCCGTGTGGGAACCGCGACGCAGTGCCAGCCCGGAGCGCGACCGCTACCGTTACGAGCGCAAGGAGCGCGCGGACCGCTGGGGTCGCCGGGACCTGCGGGACGAAGGCGGGGAACGCACGGCCGAGCGTGATGCGCGTGGGGATCGGCCCCGGGACCGGGACCGTGATCGTGACCGCGACCGCGAACGTGAACGAGACCGCGACCGCGACAACGATCGCGTTAATGACCGCGACCGCCGCCGGTCTCCGCCGCGCCGCTATGACGAACGGGACATCCCTAACGCGCCCTCTCCGCCACGCATTAGCCAGAGCACGGAAAAATCGCGCTCACGCTCCAAGTCGCGCTCTAGAAGTAGGGAACCTCACGAGGACTATGACACTAGGGGTAGGGAAGATGACTATGAGGACAAGATGGAGCAAGAAGGTAACCAACACGTCATCACTGCTGCTCCGGGTGATTGGTACTGCAAATGTGGTTCTTATAACTTTAAAAGAAGGCAAGTCTGCTATAGAAGGAACTGTATGGGGGATCGATCACAGGGAGTCATCTACGGAAGTGACAAGCCCACAATAGGTGCTGAAAACAATGCAGGGATAACAAAAAGGCTTTTATTCAGGAGGCTTGATGCTTTGACTACTGAGGAGAAAATTTTAGATGCAATGAAGGGCTGTTGCACTAAACAGATCTTGGATTCAATTGCTGGTATAACTATAGGTAGAGAAACTTTAACAGGAGCCTCCAAGTGTCTTGCATACATTAACTTCAACTCAATTGCGGACTCTACTGCAGCTTTCACAGAATTAATGGCACTAAAGGACCCGTTGATTATAGACAATCGAGAAGTGCTAATATCTTACTACAATGAACCAGCTAAACATCCAAAACCTATGAATAACATGGATTATGCCACATATTATGCCCAGGCTGCTGCATACTCTACAAACAGCCAAGCTTTGTCTGAGGCAGACAGAGTCAATGCAGCTGCCGCTGTTGCACAATCTGCCATATCTGCCGCACACGCTAGGCAATGGACCCCACACGCTGCGCCCACATTTGTTGCTTCCTCGGCTCCAGCAGCCACCCCAAAAAGTGTACCTACAGGTGATGGTAAAACCGCTTATACACCCCCTGATGTAAGAACATTCTTATATGATGAAACTTCAGGATATTACTATGATCCGTCTACTGGTCTCTACTATGACGGCAAGACACAATACTTCTTCAATAACCAGACCAATCAATACATGTACTGGGACGCAACTAGCTCGACATATATCTCGGCCACTCAGCAACAACAGAACACTGAACAGCCCAAGCTACCCAGTCCACCGGAGGCGACGGTCCAAAACACAATTGTCAAAGAACCTGAGGAAAAGAAAAAGAAAGAAAAGGAAGACAAAGTTAAAGTTGCCAAGAAGATTGCAAAGGACATGGAGCGTTGGGCAAGGACACTCAATCAAAAGAAAGAGATTGCGAAATCTAACATTGTACAGGAACAAGTGCTAGATGTCAGCGCTAGCAAAGGATCTGTGGACATAGGTTTCTCAGTCTTGAGTGCAGGTCCCTCCATAGCCCAGCCAATACAGCAGCAACCTATCAGAGAACCGTCACCACCACCAGAAGAGTTCCTCATGAAAAAACCGACAGACGCCATCTACGACAACGATGATGGCATTATTGACTGGTCGAAACTCACCTGTCTACTTTGCAAGCGACGCTTCCCGTCCCATGAGGTCTTAAACAAGCACAAAACGCTTTCAGACTTGCACAAACAAAACTTGCTAGAGTATCGCAAGAAGAACGACCTGCTTCCACAGATCAATGGCTACAGGGATCGGGCTGCAGAGAGACGTATGAAGTTCGGTGAAGACGAGACGCCAATTGTTAGGAAGCGTTATGAACCTCCGCAGGCGAGAGAGCCGCCGACTCCCGTTCACCCCCCACCGTCGGTTGTAGACACGATAGGAGGTAAAATGTTGCAGAAAATGGGCTGGTCTCAGGGCCGAGGGTTGGGGAAGGAGGAGCAAGGCCGCATAGCCCCCATCGAGGCTGAACAGCGGCCGAGTCTGGCTGGCCTGGGCCAAAAGCGCGGCATCTACACTCCGACCCCTGGAGAGACTTACAGAGATACTGTGAAGAAGCTCATGATAGCCAGATACAAGGAGGTAGTTGGGCAAGAGGACGGCAACTAGGTGAGAGATTTTCTTGTTATTTCGATGATAATCCGTTTCACTTTTCAGCTTCTCGATTTTTGGCTGGTCAGTATGGTTCTTCACTGTGATATTTAGTGGATGTAAATGAATCACATTTTATCTACTTTCGAATTGCTTAAACTGTGATATTTTCTGTGATATTACTAAAGTAGGAAATTAAGTAAATTAGTCATTTTGTAATGAACTTTTAGCAATTCTTAACTCTATACATTCTTATACTTTACCCATTTCTTATATTTACGTGAACAGGTTAGTTTTACTTTATTTGACTGAATAAGTTGTAAAGCGCAACTGTATATTGTAAAGCGAGATTCTTCGACAAATTCGATATGTTTACCTACGAAAACCAAAGATAAAAGAAGATTTAAAACATCCTTAGTCCTTAAAAGGAATGTGAGGACATTTGTGCGATCTAGACAATGTGGCTTTGGGCGAATTCTTACTAAGCATTGGAGAAACTTCAATAAGCAATTGGAAAACAAAATGGTTCACATGAAAGGTCAAAGTCTCAAGCACAGTCTAATGTTTTGATTCTGGTTTCACGACACTAGATACCTACGAAGAGGCAGCGGGCGAGGTTACGGCTGAGACACACCTTCCCGCCCCTGGTGGTAAGTAGAACTAGAACCGACACTGTTCACTAACATGTTACCTCCACAGGTTTTACTCAGGTAAAGTATCCTTAAACCACTGGGAACCAAGAAGAACCTATTGGCGGAATTTTAGCAATGAAAACATGATGTCGGCACATTTTGCTTGGGTGGCATGTAAAATATCAGCAGTGAGGGGTGTATTTTCACTTTGGGGCCTGTATTGGATTGGAATGACAAAAAATATCTGTTCCATACATTAGCTGTAAAAAGTGTAGAAAGTGGTATGTGTTGATATTTAAAATGATCCCCAAAATGCCAGAGAATTTTATGTAACTCCTGTACCATGTGTATCGAAGTGATATGATATTTTGCTGATCACAAAAATGTCTTGGCAGATCCTGTATTTTTGCATGAACAACTGAGGGAGAGGAGAGCACACATTTTCATTTACAGGTTTGAATAAAAGCTTCCAAAAACTAGTGTAAATTTGTCAACTGAGCAAAAATCTGTCTCTCCTCCCATCTTGTAGTTACCCATCTGCCAAGACACTTCATTTTAATATTTACGCTTAATCAAAAAGTTGTGACGAACAGTATCTGTCAGAAACTCTGAAATCGTACCCTGAGGAGTACTCTAAAAGACATTGGACTGAAATGGAGTTGTGCTAAAATGAACTGATCCCAAAGGGACCTGTGCAGCGGAGAAAAGTGGACGGCGGAGTATCTAGCACCAAACTGACGTGTGTGACCATTTACCTTGCAGACTCGCGTCGCAGCGTGGACACCGTGCCAAACTATTGTATGCCTTCGCGCGTTTTCAATCATAGTTAGTTCGTTGTGTGTTACGCTATGTTTGAAGATAGAATTTTGGTGACTTCGTTTTCAATCAAACGTTTTCAATTTGAATGTTGTACTTAGGTACATACGTAACTGCTTTAGTATCGGGATTAGTGTTCAAGATTTCAAATTATACTACGTTGGGAAACGTGGAAGGAGCATCACTTTTCGTCCTCGGCCTGTAGGGTCACGGATATAATTTGACTTACGTGTGTACAGCATATTATGTACGTTGCACATCGATAGCTTTCCAAAGTTAGTATATCTGTACCACTCGTGAATAGCCATCCAAGTAGGTATCTGAATTCTGAAAGTGAATTCATCATGCTTGCTCTCGTGCCACATGCAACAAGAGTTACGAATTTATAGACCCAGTAATTCACGACGTCGCGTTAGTACACGGCTCAATTCGATTTTCTTTATACATTACATACACGAAGATGATACCTAGGTACAATAATAAGTTTCACGTTCAAATAATTCAATCACCTGCCCCGGTCCCAAAGTAGGGAACCAGGGAAGACCAATAATGTTCTTCCTGTTTGCCATCGTGTCGTGGCTTTTATTGCATGTGACATTAGGGCGAATGTCGATAAAATGATTCTCTTTTTCAATTCAGAAAGGCATTCCGGATATTATGGTTGCCCGGAATTACAAATGACGCTGTCATAATTTGGGGTTCTTTTTATATACTTACTCAATAATAATAAATGTCTGGTCGCTCTTTTCTAAATTAAGAATTTCACTAAGTGAACAGGTTATGAATTATTGTTCAGATTCCTCCAAAAGTAACGATGTAGACAAGTTTTTACTTAGTTTTTCACAATTTAGAAATCGGCTATTAGAAATTTCCATTTTTTTGTGATATGCGAACACCTACCGAAAATACCGAAATATCTTTTTGAACACTCTGTATATAGTAAATTGATAACGTTAATTATGTTAGCTCGGTAAGTGTAGAGTTTTTGAGATTTGACTCAATTAATGAAATTTATCTAGTAGAACAGAGTCTGATAGTGTCAGAAGTTTTTTTCTTGTAAGTACATGAAGAGTTACTTTTATGTATGAATTCAATCTTAAATGACGTAGGTAGCTGTGCTCTTATGCCTACTCCTCACTCGCGCGAGATGATTGCTGAAAACAACAGGAGTACCGGCTCCACATTTTCGTTTACGTTGTTTTCTCGCGTTCTCGCGAGATTCTCACAAGATTCTCGCGCGAGTGTGGAGCGGGCTTTATACTGTTGCATTAATAATAAAATAAAATAAATTGGTCTTTATAGTTTTCGCAAATACTTGCAATAGCTGCAATACAATACAATAGCTGAGTTAAAAGTACAGTAGGGGCAAAAACAATTTGTTTCACTTTGACTTGAATTATATTTTTAATAATTATTTCACAAAGATATGCAAAAATACCTCTCTGCCTTTCTAGAAGTAAAATCATAGGTACCTAGCTGGTATTCAATATAATAAGTAAGTGATTCATTCCACATTGAACCTTATCGAGCAATAATAACTTAAACATTATCTAAAGACAAACATGTTAGCTAACTAGAATAATAACTAGGAGATAATTCTGAACAAATGAAAAGCATTTTTGTTTAAGTTCTGTACCTAATTATTGATGACTTCTCTAGCGTATAATATTTACTTTAATGATGAAAAACATTTAGTTGTAAATATAGTCCACCATATTATTTTTACAGTTCAATAAATTATGTTAAATTTACTCTTTTGATGTTTCATTTTTGGCACAAAATATCCTTCAATCAATTTAAATAGGTGGTGTAGGTTGGTAGTATTGACTAAGTACAGTATACAGCACATTAACCTTTACATACGTGCACTGTAATAACTGATATTTGTGTTAGAGTGCGACTAGTGAGTCGTGGCTCAAGCCTTTGGCGGGAAATTTAAAAATCTTTTAGTTGATAACCCTGCATTCAGGGTAACCCACCCACCAAATTCAGACTATATATAGTCTGAATTTGGTCTGAATAAACCATCTTGATACTTTTCCTTAACTTGATTATTTGTTTAATTAGTTTGGAGTCTCCAATGAATTTTGTCCAAACATAAATAAATATAAGCAAAACGAAAACATTAACTACATCAAAACCAATATTTCCACTCCACCAAAAACAGGGATAATAAAGATGCACCACATAAACTTATAAACATTTATTAATGCTGAAACATAATCAAAATCTGATTCATATCTTTTTTCTCAACATCTTTGAGTTCTTTGGATCAGACGTTTAACATTTTCGTCATCCGACAGACTTTACAACAAGAAATAATTAATATTTGCTTTAAAACATTATTACTCGTATGTACATACTAAAACATAGGTAAAATTATGTTGAATAGAAACAAAAGTTTTTTCCTGTCTAAATCTAGGACGAGTATAAAACTGTTTGGGCTGTACTACTTGTAGCTGAAATGACAGTCAGTGTGGCCATAATGAACAATTTGAAATAAATCGCGTCCCAGGACTCGCTTGTCGGACTCTATATAGTTAATTAGCGTTTGGTTTTTCTATTTTTTTTTCTATCGATTTTACAACTTAGGCCGGATTTACATTGATTTTAAGCATGCTTTACCTACACTCCATTTATTTATACTTGACATTTTTTTCAGACTTTAAATGACACTAAATCAAAAGCCTTTAGCGGTAGAAAACTCGAAACAGTTTGCAAATTTAGTACTAGCTAGCACTAAATTTGTAAACTGTTTCGAGTTTTCTACCGCTAAAGGTTTTTGATTTAGTGTCGTTTAAAGTTTGGTAAAAAAGTCAAGTATAGACAAATGGATTATACGTAGAGATAGAATAGGATAGAGACGCCAATTAATTTTATAAGTACATAAGCAAACAATACATCACTAATGGTTGGTTGTTTACTATGTATTTAAGATATTTTATAATATTGTATGGTGCTCAATAAAAAATATGAATCTGCCTGTTATTGGCTTCTCTATATTATTCTACCTCCTCGGAAAGCATGCTTAGATAGCATGAGAGTACCTGAATCAAATGTAAATCAGCCTTTAGCAACAAAAATGTAAAGGTTGTCCTGTTGTCGACTAACGTTTTGGCATTACAGATTTAATAGCGCGCATATAGGTATTTTCTCATCACTTTTTTTAGGTCTGTAATAATTGAATCTCAATTTAGCTCCCCCTGTAGGTCGAGTATCCGTAAGGGCTGAGTAGCAAGGGGATATGGTAGTGCTCGCCTTCCTTCACCTTGAACACAATCTGGAAGCAAGAAATAGGCATTGTTCCAAATATTGACAACAGTTATTAAAATAATAAATTCATGCTTCAAAAGGAAAGGTCAGAGAATATAATGCTACAATTATTAATTAATAATGTTCACTAAGTTTTTGTATTTTTGTAAATAGGTAGGTAAGTAAGATTCTAGGTCGACCTAACGTTCAATGCCATAATGAGAAAGTAGTTTGGTAGTACCTACATAAAGATATCTTGGATCGAGCCTTGGTAGGTACAGTTGACAGCACGTCAACCTTCACATTTTAGTTGCAAATTCGCCCGTAATGCAACGGAGTAGTGCATGGATGTTTACGATGATGTGTTGTCGACTGTAGGTACCTATAATTCGAAAATGATAGCTCGTAGGATCTCTGTGTCGGTTAACTTTTTTTTATTTTCACTTTATGAATTACAGCTTTTCTATAAAGAGTAGAACGGAAGTGAAAGTTTACTAATTGTTTTATTGAAAAATCTTAACATTTACTATATTTATTGAAGCACAATACCTTATTTTATGTAATAGTTCAATTTTTTAATGTATATGTATAATGCTTGTAAGCGCAAGCTATTAACAAACACAGACAAAAAGTCTGAGCAAAACCGTACTCTTTAATTTCTACTCTTTCTGGACAAGCTGTAACTAATGCAGCATACTCGTACATCGAAATTTTCAGCACAGCCTCTCAAAATGTATTTTCTCGTAAAAAAATAATTCCACACAGACTTATTTTTTTCGACTTAGGTATGTCCAGTGATCAGTGATAGATAACAAAACAAGGAAAATGGCGTCTTATTTATAACAATAGGTCAAGGCCATCGATGTGGTCACCATGCGAGAGGTCCCGGGTTCGAATCCCGGCTGGGGACAAATAAAAGAAACCCAGGTCTTGGATGTTTACATGTTTGTGACGTCGCTGTTTCTGGTTCCCACGCCACAGGGTATGTGGAAACTCCAAAAACTGGTAAAGTAGTTGTCTTGTGAAGTGTCTGCTACAGATCATTAAGAGGATCCACTGAGTAAAACTATCTCCATCTCGCCACCGAGGAAAAAACTGATATCTTTTTTACAGGTCGAATTTGCATTTGCAAGTGTCTGACAATCTCTCAATCATGTTAACAGTGTTGTAAAATATTTTTAGGAATATTTTTGTCGAAGAAGGGAGAGTGATTTGTCAGGATCGTGGCAGGTGGCAGTCCTTAGTCTTTGCTATATATTTTTAGGACCCATGGCCTCACACCTGCGAAAAACGTAGGACTAGATCGCATTTGGCGCCAACGGCACTAATGAATGCTGTCTAGTAGGTAACTAGAAGTTCGTGATCCTGTGTTCTTGGTCGTGGGCCCTAAACACACTGTCTACAATGTAGACAGTTAGTGTAGTAGTAGACAGTGTGTCTACAATGTAAACAGTGTGTTTAGGGCCTACTATGTAGAGCCTACATTGTAGACTCTTCATAATTGAGAGATCGTATAGACCCTTTTTGCAGATCTGTAACGAAATAAAATTAAAAAAAAACTCACGCCCGTTATCCCTGTAAAGAATATTATTATAATGAGCTATTTTCCTAGATGGCGCTAGTGCTACTCCCTGGACCTCCTTAATACGGCGATTATGGAGTGTTCTGAGGAATTGGCTTACAGGATAACTTATTTTGAGAAAGGTGGTACATTCTGGGAGCGAAATAGCCTAGTTAATTTTGGTAAAACGGAAATTACAACACTGAACGGTCTCTTAGGGATAAAGTTCCACATACCTCCACGTAAGGATAGAGCGTCTCCTTCCCACTTTTCTTATAGTAATCCTCAACGTTGAACTTCAGTTTGTATGTGCCAGCAGCCATCGAGTCATTCGTAAAGGGGAACTGCACTCTCCCGTCTCCGTTCGTGGCAGTACTATGCCACGACACCCATCCTGAGTCCTTGCTTTTGTACAAGTCTACGAAAATACCAGCTATGGGCTTGCCTTCGGACGTGTCCAGCGCGTGAGTGGATAGCACAGGACGAGACATGGCTTTTGTTTAAAATGACTTGAATACAAATTGAAACGCGAATGGTGCGTGCGTTCGTCACGGCTGTGTGTTTACGAATAAGTATAAGAAAGATAACGTTGTTCGCCGTTTTGTGACCGGAGTGGGCAACTAGGTTTGGCACTCGGCTTTGTGTGAGGTAGGCGCCTGCTCTCTCGAGTCGTCGCGCCGCTACTGATTTGCTATTGATTGGTATAGTAGGTATTTGGTTCTGCTTGATTTTGTTCCCTGTCTACTTCCTATAACCTTGGAAAACGATTTTGCTCACGAAGTTACGACTATCGCTCCTTCTAAAGAATGGTTTCTCAAATTTCCCATAGTTACCTGTGTAGTGTAGTGTAGATAGATAGAGAACACTTTACTGTACTATATTTAAAAAAAGAGCACAGGCCTTCTATCAGAGAGAGAGAGATTCTAGACAACCTTCGTACCGACGTATAGGTATCTAGATACTCTTCTAGTTTCCTAGGAGAGACTGCAACTAAAATGTAGTTGAGTGCATGAAATAAAATGTAAGTAAATATTATATAATGTAAACCTCTCCTCAAAGGCAGTTTAACTATTTGTAAACTGTAGAAGACTGTTTTAGAGTAGTAACGAAGATGCCAGGGCAAAGTGTGGCTAATAAAAATACAATTCGCAGATTATTCCATTCGAGGTACATTGCGTAGCACAGTTTTATAATGCGTGGGTTAATCGACTTTGAAATGTAGGTACTAATGTACTTAGTCATAGACTTAAGTTTTATGAAAAAGGCCACAGGAAACTGGGCTAGTAACTAGGTAATTTAGCTAACTAACTACCTACTTTTACTTACATATTGCACAAGAAACATTTCACAAGACATTAGATACAATGTAAGAAATAACAAGTAAAACGTCTCGTTGGGGACAAACAAACATGGACAGACAAACACACTATCAGTTGATAGCGTCGTGGGGTCAGATACGGAGAGTTCGGTGTGCGGTTTACGATAAGACCTATCTCGATGTGAGTAGCTGAGATGGTAGAGTATTGTCTAGATAAATTATAGAAGGCACGTCAATTCGGTTATTGCATTGTAAACAATACGTAGGACTAACGATGCCCCAGGAAAAAATCCTTTAATACCTATTTAGCTAGGTAATATTACTTAGATTGCATTGTTGTGTGAGACGCAAATAACAAAAATACGAGGTCGCAAACATTTTATTGTAATTCACACTAGATGCCTATTTTTTACATTGTTATTAAATCATTTTTATTACAAAATGAAGCGTCTCTCGTGCAAGAAATGGTACTCTAACCAAGTACAGTCGGCAGCACGTCAATCTTCACATTTTAGTTGCAAAGTCGCCCGTAATGCAACGGAGTAGAGTGCATGGGTGTATACCATGATGTGCTGTCGACTGTACGCTAAGTAAGGTTTTATATTTTTGGCAGACTGATCAGCGAAGAGGCTAACGGGATGATTCGTTTCTGGACGTTTACCTTATGTTACCTACCTACTTACCGTTTATTGCTTCATGTGGTACATGTATATGTATGTATTTGGTCTTATAGTAGGTACCTATACCTATAGGCTCATGTTGAGCCCTATAAGGGCACTGCAAAATCCCAGTAGGTATGTCATTCTCCTACTCCAAACTACTTAGTGTACAACCTAGGTACTTGTCTAAATGCTTAACGATACGGTGCAGGGCCGGATTTAGATGTCCAGAGGCTTCGGGGCACAAAGGAGCGGAGGCCCCTTCTTCGCCCCAAATTATTTTCCAAAAAAATGAACAATTTCAGTCGAGTTTTTCAATAAATAATTTATTGTGAAACCAAGTAGATTCACTTAGTATTTAACAAACACATTTTTTTTTTAATTCGAAAGATTTTTTTTCCGAAGTCTCTATTGTGGGGGCCCCCCGTTTGTAGAGGGCCCGGGGCTTTCCCCCCGGTTGCCCTCCCCTAAATCCGGCCCTGATACAGTGGAAAGTTTCGTAGCTAATTGGGCTGTTGTGGTTGAAAGGAGAGAGACCTAAATAATTCGACACTTAAAACCCATCTGAACCGAACTCCTCCCGATTCTTCTTTGGGTAGTTCTTTTTAATATAAACGTCCGAATGCAGCACGTCCTTCCTCAGCATTCCTTCCATGGCGTTCTTGTCCACTATCACGTTGTGACCTGTCTTCATAGTGTCCACTTGTTGTTCTGCACCCAAGAGGTTGAATCGTGGCTCCCCGTGCTTCGTGTAGTCAATCCTCCACACTGGAGCTTCACCTATATCAGCCCTGTAGCTTGGTTCACTGTGGACCTCCTTGTCTTGCGGTTCCGGAGGCACTGTTCCAGACGCGAGCTGATTATCCTGCCCCACAACATACTCCGTCCGCTTCGTGTGACGCCTGTCGTGCTGTTTATCCTTGTATTTAATCTTGTGCGGATAGAACTTTCGGATCTTTTTCTTCCCGTAGACCGTTTGAGAGTCAAACTCGTGGTGAGTGTGCGTCTTAGACGGTCTTTTCCTCCAGACTCTCTTGCCGGAGGTCTTCTTTGTGTGTTTCCCGCGGACTTTCGGGCTCGCGTCTATATCATCGAAGTAGCCAGTGTTTCGTACTTGGAGGAAGTTCGAGAGGTCTTCGCTGTTCACGATGGGGTATTTTGAGTCTGGCTCGTAGTCCGAGGGCTGGTTATATGGTTCTGTCGTGGCATCCATCTCTTGCCGCTTGTACTTGATTTCCTGAATGGAATCTTGTATCAGCTGCCGCAGTTTCTCATCCTGAGCGATAAGTTTGCAAGGGATGGTGGGGAAATTTCGGCAGAGGACGTTCTGCATGAGACTAAGGACTTTTAGAGGCTTGCCCTGTTCTTGGCTTGGCGGGACTGCTTCGTGGGTCTTGTCCTTGTAGTTGGACATCATCTTGTTGAGCAGAGCGTTGTTGCGCATGATCTTGCCGCTGCCGTGCCAGGGAGCGATGAGGAGCGTCGCGACTAAAGCGCATAGCGTTCGCCCCATGGTGGGGTTTTCTGGTTTGCTGGGTGGCTGCAAGTTGATAAATGAGCTGTTTTATCTTATCTTATCTTATCTTATGGCATTAGCTGTAAGTTACAATGTAAATAAATAAATAATAACTGGGAGGCCGGTACCTAGGTAAGTATAGTGCTAGACAATATCAATTACTGTGCTCTAGATCAGGTTGGATCTGCTTAGGTATATTCTACAAGTTGCAGCGAAAAAATCGTCTCTTTACAGAGAGTCTATTGGCATGGGCTTAGTCACCATCCATGCCACTGCGGATTGGAGATTTCTGAGGTATGCGAACACCTTAAACACTCAGGTTTCCTCACGGTGTTTCCTTTCACGACTAAGGGAGTGTTATTGCTATTACAAATCAACAAGGCGTCGCACATTCTGAAATTGTACTCTGCAACTTTGAAATTGTACTCTGCAACTTTGAAATTGTACTCTGCAACTATTACTGCGCAACAAATCCTGTCGGAATACGGATGTATTCCAAACAAATATGTTTGGTGTTAAACAGTAGATTAATATTATATGTAGGTACTCAGAGGAGAATAGTGTCTAGTGTTCAACACATCCATGAGTACCTAATAATTTTTGAGTACCCTTTATAAGGCTCTGTACCATATAACATAACATAACATTTACATACAGGCACATACATTGCTTCTGGTCCCACACTAGGATACCCTGTGTCGTGGGAACCAGAAACAGCGACGTCACAAACATGTAAACATCCAAGACCTGGGTTTTTTTTTTGTCCCCAGCCGGGATTCGAACCCGGGACCTCTCGCATGGTAGTCAGATACGCTAACCGCTGCGCCACAGAGGTCGTCACCGTGACCGAGATGGCCACCATAATTTGAACTTTATTGCATTGACAAAAAGTCCAAGAGCAATGAAAATGTAAGACTAGCTCTGCCTTAAAAAGGGTTAAATTAATCCAAAACAGTTTTGAAATTTATAACCTAACTAGCTTTCGCCCGCGACTCCGTCCGCGTCGAAAACGGCGAAACACGTGTTCAATCAATTGTGCTGAAGAGTATTTATTTTAAGTTTGAAGAAAATTAGACAACATTTTTTATACCTCCCATACAAATTTTGGCAACCCTTTTCGCCCCCTTAGGGGTTGAATTTCAAAAAATTCCTTCTTATTCCTTGCCTACATTATATATAGATCTTCTGTGCAAAATTTCAGCTTCCTATAGGTCACACGGCTTGGGCTGGGCGTTGATGAGTGAGTCAGTCAGTCAGGACTTTGAATTTAATATATATATAAGATATAATAACTAGCTTTCGCCCGCGACTCCGTCCGCGTGGACTTTAGTTCAAAATTTTGCAACCCCGTTCACTCCCGTAACTCCCGTTAAGGGTTAAATTTAGAAAAACAGTGAAACACGTGTTCAATCAATTGTGTTGAAGAGTATTTATTTTAAGTTTCAAGAAAATCAGACAACATTTTTTATGCCTCCCATACAAATTTTGGCAACCCTTGGCCCCCTTAGGGGTTGAATTTCAAAAAATCCCTTCTTATTCCTTGCATAAGAAGGAATAAGAAGGGATTTTTTCAAAATCCCTTCTTATTTTTTTACAATAATTTTTTGATTGATTTTTACAAAAAATCCCTTCTTATTGCTTGTAATTCCTACATTACATACAGATCCTCTGTGCAAAATTTCAGCTTCCTAGGTCAAACGGCGTGGGCTGGGCGTTGATGAGTGAATGAATCAGTCAGTCAGGACTTTGAATTTAATTTATATATATATGTAGATATAATATAATAAAGATTGTAAAATTTTGACGTTCATAAAGTGAACATTTTGTTTTTATTGTGAATTTACTTTATTCAATATTTGAATTTGGAATTTACGAATGAAATGTATAATATTATAACCATTCTCGACGTCACGCCAGAAGCATTAATATGTCGTATATTCGGTTTCGGCGATACCTATATTGACTTTTTTGACCTTCAATCTAGCCTAGCTCTTTCTAGCCCTCTGAGAAACATAATTTCTATCTTATTCTATTGCTCAGTAATTCAGGTGCAAAATGTCGTATTTGGGCTTATAGTAACTTGCAGCCCGCTTTCTTGTAAAGTACCTACAAATATGACAAATCCTACTAAATGCTTCTTGACGGTCGAGAATTAATAAGGAATTTGACAGTTGACTGGAATTGCTTCGGATGGGCCCCCGTTGCACGAGCTGGTCTACTACATCTACTCACCAGTCTGCCAATCCCACACTCATCGAAGTCCCAGTCCCAGGAGTTGCCTCTACCGCTGTGCCGAGCCTTGCGGAGTGACTGCCGCGTCTTCGACCCATGTTGTTCCAGCGTTGTTGACAAAACACACGCGGTGTTGTGCACCCGGCGTCCGGTGTTTTGGTAAGTGTACTAAGTCACGTGCTGGACCACAGTCATAAACTACGGCTCACAGATAAGTAGGTATTGTAACATTCCGGATACATTTACTTGAGTCTTTGTCGGAAGAGTCCGACCAGTCCTTATATTACGTAACTTTCCACTCTATCGGGTTAAGCATTTGGACAGCTCGAAAGAATCAAAATAAGAAAGTAAGTAGGTAGCTATGACAGATCCGAGTATGGGAAAAAAAGTCCCAGAAAGTAAAAGTGTGACATAAGGTGGTGTGAAATAATAATAAAATAATAAACTCACGCCCGTTATCCCCGAAGGGGTAGGCAGAGGCACCAGTCTCTAAAACTGGACCCACGTTTTGCCGAGTTTATTAGGTCCCAAACGTGACAAGTGGCAAGCCTGTCGCCGTTGTGCCCGGATTGTGTGAAATACCGGGAACAAAAGGGCTAAATCCGACAACTCCATACAGTGGAGTCTTACGTAATTGCATTTCAGTGAGCAGTGAAGGAGTTTGCGTCGTCGTCGCGGTTGGAAATCACTTTAATATGTCTTGTGCTTAGGTACGATAAATAGTTAGGTAGTTTATTACGCCAATTTCACGGAAAATGGCGTCTTAATCAGAAATGGGATAGGTATTATATAACGTAGGTAAAGAATTTATATTTTGTTTGTTGAATGTCGGTGGTGGTGTGTTCGTGTCTTGCTTCTGCTTGTGGGAGTGGGAGGGAGGACTTGTGGGATATTGGCGGAATTTAGCAAAGTAATTTTCTCATTTTAATGTTTATGTTTGTCATTTCGTGGTCTCCAATCCGGAACCTTTCGAGTACCTTCGACATCACGAACGATAGCGGCAATTTATTATTGACAAAAATCAAAAATCTTTGGAACTATTAACTTGGAGTGTCATTCATTCTAGCTTGAAAATAGAATATAATATGCACCCTTTATGTACATACGGAACTCTCTAAATAAAAGAAGGGGTTATTTTTTGTATGTAGCTTTTACTGTGGGGAAATAGCGAAAACATATTAGTCAAATCTGTTGACTCAAGGTTCCACTCATTATCATAAGCCATAACACCCTGTGGGTATTTAATAAACTTATAAATAATATCTTAGCTTAAATTATAGTTTATGAATCCATGTGCTGCTATCTAGTGTTAAATAGTTGAACAGTTTCATTAAAAATTTATTGAAACTACATTTGGTTAAATGTATTCTTATTTTGATTTAATTTAGCAATGACTAGATTAAAGCATGTTTTATAATACCGTTTAAAACGTTTATTATTCTCTGATATTGAATTTTAACTTAAATTTAATATTCACTTTTCGTTTGCTACTCAGCGGCAGATGGCGTTACAAGAATTAATCTAAAAAATATTAACAGATGTCGCTACGAGTTTTTCAAGAACTATTTACCCATGCAGTAAGTTTTCGAGTTCAAGGGTTAATTCATTCTTTAATTAATTAATTCGTTAATTCTTTGTTAGTTTCTTCGCCATGTAATCTATTAATTGTGAAACTAACAACTTTGACTTTCATAAAGTAAACACTTTGTTTGGACTATGAATAAAATATTTGAATTGAAATAAATTGAATTGAATGAAAGGTTTTTTACTTATCGGGGTTCCGTCATCGACAAGGAACCCTAGTGATTTTCTCGTTTACATCACAGTGTAACGTTGGATTGGTCGTTAAAACATAATTAGGGTATAGCAAGACCATAACATTTAGGTTCGTAACGTTCTGTCACGCTCTTTTCTAAGAAATTTAACGAGACAGCACTACAGTTAAATAGTTACTTAACGAAATCCTCAATACAGAAACCGGCCCATACTTTGCTAAACAATGTACTGTAACGAATTAGGTACTTTATTAAAATACACTTTTTAGCAATATATTAACTTTTATTTCTCTTTTTGTCGGGAAAGCCTAGCCTAGCTGGCGCCCGACTGACATCTCAACAAAAACGTAGTGATTCTCTTTCAAAATATTTAAATTCATACAAGACGGCTGTGCCAGCCAGCTACTATAAAGGATAATCGCTACATTACTTAGAATTTTTGTGCTAAAACGCGACGTCATGAGATCCGTTTCTGCTCACCATATAGTTTGGTAAAGGAGTGCTCACAAGGGGGCTGTGGATGGCAAAGAGGGGGGCAGAAATGTTGAGATGTAAGCAGAAAACTAAAAAACGGGACCTTCTTTGTGCCCCCCTCCCTCGGGATCACCTCGGAGGGGTGAGGACTTTTAGTATGTTTATCTCTTAACTAGTCCAAACAAGTTTCCTACGTCAACATTTCTGCCCCCCTTTTCCATCCAGAAATTATTCCTTACCAATCTATGCGAATCGGAGCGAAACCCGGTCTCGTTCGATAAAAAGCCAAGTAGGTCAGTTGATCCGGACCAAAAACTTACAATATACTTACAGTCGACAGCACATCTTCCTATACACCCATGCATTCTACCCCGTTGCATTACGGGCGACTGCTTGATGTGACGGTTGACGTGCTGTCGACTGTACGTCGAAATGTCATTACATTATAAACCACGATTTGCATTTTTATGAAACTCTCCCCACTTGTCTATTGATAAATTATTATCATTATTATTATTAATTTGTCTAAGATAAGATAAGAATATTCTTTCTGTACTGTAGTACCTACATTTTGTATTGAGTTTAGAAAGACAAAAGTGTTTCACTTACTTCCGCAATTTAACGATGTAGGTACTTAGCATCCGTTAAAATGCGTACTAACTATGTATTTAAAATGAAGATATCGGCTGCTTTAAGTCTAGTTAAACTTTACACTATAACGGGTCAAATGCGGTAATGTATTGCACATGACATAAAAAAAATCAAAAACTACACGGTGTACAGCTGGAATTTTGTAATGCCACCTGAAGCGGAAGTACTCTTAATACTCTAGATAGAAAATTTTACTCAAAGAAAACATTCATTTATTTTTGAAAAGAAAGAAAACTGCATTCAATGATTTTTAAAAATTCGCTTGAAGCATCCGGTAATCGAACCGAATAAAATCTGTGAAAGTTGCACGCTGTACTTTTATTGCAGCAATCGTTAGGGTCAATTATAATGATGAAATCTCTCTAACAAACTTAATAAATTAAATGAAAGGAAAACAATGAAATTTTAAGTTGTTTTAATTATTTACAAAAAATGGTAAACTAACTAATTAATTGCTCGAAATGGGCTCCATTTTCTTGGATATCCCCTTGAGGTGGCATTACAAAATTCCACCCTGTATAACCCTAAATAGCGGCCTGCTGTTCCAACGGGCTCCTACCACAGTGGTTAGCGTCTGCAAGTGATTTGATTGAGCGCGGACGTTTGCCAAGCGGTGGCGATTTGACAAGAACAGCTGTCGTACTACGATTTTTTATCTAACAGACGCCCTGTATTTCGACTGCAACATTGCAGTTTTTTTATTATCAAACCTTGCAGCTTCGTAAAATAAATGAATGTTCATAAAACTACCATCACTGAAATTTGTAGTCTACGGAGCTAATTGTATAACCCATGTCTAAGCTCACAATAAACATTCTTGATTCTTGATTCTTGATAGGTTTATCAATGCGGTTAATTTCTCTTGACCTAAAAATAACTTGAAAATTTTGGTTATAGGGCACTTTGTCACTTTGTTAGATAGACGCAAAAATACGTTTATTTTGTTCAGGACAGTTGCATAAAATAAAAGCATGCAAGTAGATCGTATAACATTAGTGTGAATCTTCATCAATACCTGAAAATGTATACTAATACTTTTATTAAATTTTTAGTTCCTATTGGTAACTGTGCCAACTTGTAATTTGTATGTCTAAGTCATGTTAGACATGCGAATTACATACAATTACTAGACTTATATGGTGTGAATGTTGTGAATGACGTGGTGTGAATGTCACCAACGCAACATTGGTGACATTGACATGTTTACAGTTTACTTCGCAATCCCATTAGAGGAATATCATTTGTACACTGAAAATACTTCAAAATCCGAATTTTCCGCATATAAGGTGTTGACTAGGATCGCCTAATTTTTTTACGCTCATCATTTTTATGCATTTCGTTCGAGTCTACTGTGGACCGGTAGATACAGGCTGCATTATCACAACAGTGAAATAGCTGTTACTACTCTCCGTCGAGTCGTCACTCATTCCCGGGCATTCTTCGTTCAACCCTTTTTTTCGCGGCCCGTCTCCCAGCTGGGGTCAGCGGCGGCCGTTTGGGTAACGAGCTGTTTATTCTGAACACATTTCTCTTGGTGCTGAGGTTAGCAGAACTACTAAAGAAAGGCTCGGAGGGACTCTCTAAGTAATGATTGTATGGAAGAAATTTATTTTATTTTTATTAAGCAGTTACGTTAAGCAGTTGGTGCCGGCTGCTGTCGATAGATGGCAGGCCTTAGGGCGGCTTGAAACCTCTGACAGTAAGACCAGCCACTAGTCTTACAAGCCTCCACCAATCCGGACTTGCCACTCGTGGTGGAGTATGGAGTATTACCTTCCTCAGGGACTCTTCCCTGAGTTGGACCCATAATGGGTTGATGGGTCCAACTCAAATGAAAACAAAATAGAAATCTAGATATTTTCGGTAAATGAATCGAATAGAAAACTCTTCAACAATTTGTATGTGATTTATCGGTATTTGACACAAAAATCAAATAAATACTTGTATTTGTCGGGTTAAGCTCCGGCTGGCCATGTTTTCAATACGTTTTTAATGACATTTTTGCTGAAACCGGACTGATGAATGGTGTGTACGATTACTATGGCTAGCAGATAAAAAAATATGTCGTAAAATAGAATTATCGGCTTTTGTTCCGGAGCTCCTCAATTGTGTTAACTTAAACTCCGAAGTCCTGTCCACAACATGCTCTCCTTCGGACCTGTCTTTCACGCAGCGTCAGCTAGTCATTGACAAACTGCCGTATGGGCATCTTCCCAGGCAGTTTCTGGGGCCATTGTGAACTCTATTGCCTCTAACATAGAGCAAGGTTTGCCTTGAGCTGTCGGACGGGTGAGTTTGTCAAAACAGAGGAAAAGTTGTGGCTTGCGTTTGGCATTTCGGGATTTGAGTTACAAAATGCTGGACATTGATAATGTTCAATGGGCAAACAAAAATCAAAGCGGCTAACCTACTGAAAAACGTAGATAAAACGAAACGTGAACTACATGCGTTGTCTAAAAGTGATAAAAATGGAAAGTGTTATGAAATGTTATGAAAAACTGAAAATACCAATATTCGTCGAAATTTTCATTGAATTTCATCGAATATTTTCGATGAAATTCAATTCATCGGTATTTTCAGTTTTTCATTTCATTGCCTGATGTAAAAATAGGATGGTTTTATTAGTCTCCTGAGAATTTGAACTTTTGGAGTTAGCAGCTTAACACTTTTAGACGACAACCAAAGAAACTACTTTGAGATATTACCTAGAAATATGTGTGGTGTAGCCCCGGCTGCCTGAGTGATCATAAACGATCACGAAGGTTAAGCAACATAGGGCGCGTTCAGTGCACGCATGGGTGACCGTCTGTGACTAACGCTAGTGGCATTTTTCAGCCGGCTGCCGGCGATAGAAGGCAGTCGTTAAGCTAAGGAAGAGACCGTGCCCCTCGGTGGGGACATAATGGGTTTGCGATGATTTATGTGTGGACTTACTTTGAATGACAGAATACGAAATAGTGTGATTAGAGAACGTTGTGGACTGAAAGAGGATGTACGTTATTCTAGTCACTGAATTGAGAAACAAATGTTGAGTTGGTTTGGACATGTGGAGAGGATGAAGGAAGAAAGACTGACGAAGCAAATGTATCGAGCGAATATGAGTATTTTTTTATTTGAAAGCTGGACCAAACTGAAATGGGACCAGACTGGAACGTTACGTATCCTTCAGCTTATAATATCATTATTAATAATATGTAATATCATCATCATCATCGGCCTATGCTTGTACACTGCTGGACAAACGCCTCTCCCATTGCACGCCACTGAGCACGGTTGTTTAACCAATGGGGTAGACGAGTTCTTGAGTGGAGAAACGTGGTGTAGGACGTCCTCAGACTCGGTGGAGCGATGATCTTCGCAAGGCGGCTGGCAAGAGCTGGATGAGAGTAGCCGAGGACCGTGCCTTTATATGCGCTACAGTAAACATTTTCTGACAATCTGCCTACTGTACACGATTGGAGGCTCGCGCGGTCCCCTCAGGCCGCGTTACAGTAACGTTTCAGCGGCGGCGGAAAGCTACAGTGGCGGCGACCAATCAGCGCGCCGGCAACTGTAGCGAGCGCGCGATTGGCGGGCTGGCAGGGCGGGATTCTTCATTAGCTTAAGACCCGGTGCATGGAGAAAGAGGTTTTATGTTATGCGGTGAAGGTCGTAACATAAAACCTTTTTCTTTCTTTCTACCGAACCCCGTTTTTAAATTTTCTTTTCTGACTGATTACCTAACCTGTACCATTTCTGGTGGACCGATGGGCTCCCCATAACGATAAACATAAACATTTACATACAGGCACGGATAATTGTTTTTAACTGATATTTTCAAGGTCATAGCTCACGTGATTAACTAATGGCCGTTTTTTTAAATAAGGGTCTGATTGCGATTGTTTATTAGGCAAAATTTTATTCGCGGTGGTCCTATAAACTTTCTATAAATATGCCAAATGCAATTGCAGAACGTTTCTTAATGATCGTTTCTTCTATCACTAATTAAAAGTTAAAATTTTAAACCACAACAAAATATTACTACGCCTACCAAATTTTACTGACATCTCCTGCGGTTGAGTTAAAAAAGTATTTTTTTTATTACTTTTCAATTCATTTTCCTGTAAAACTTTGACCTTTGCATCTAAGTAATGGGATCTTAGTACAGCGTGCACAAACCAATCAGACGCCGTACTGCCTGGGACATTGATTTTTAGATAGACTAGGCCCACCACCTATACCACACTGACCACCGGCTTCCGGAACGCTGACAGTCTGTTATCTACTGTTAACAGCTACACTTTTTCCAACTGACAGCAAGCTGTTAACGGTAGATTAACAGACTGTTATGGTTCGAGAAACCAGGGGCGTCACATGAAGTCTTTATCTCTTTCTCTCTCTGGGATAAAGAATAACATAACATACCTAACATTAACATAGCATTTACATACAAGCACATACATTGCTTCTGCCCCCACACTAGGATACCCTGTATCGTGGGAGCCAGAAACAGCGACGTCACAAACATGTTTAGTAAACATCCAAGACCTGGGTTTTTTTTTGTCCCCAGCTGGGATTCGAACCCCGGACCTCTCGTATGGTAGTCAGATGCACTAGCCGCTGCGCCACAGAGATCGTCCCTTCTTTCAAATCTTTACTCAAAAAAGCATTTCCAACTGAACAATTTATGACGAAAGTCAAGAAGCACTCTTAAATCGATTAAACTTTAGCTTACCCAGAAACAAAGAGCTCCAAGAACTATTAAAACACATCTGAGACCGTCTCACCGCGCTCCTTCACATATCACGGTGTACCTATAGCTATAATACACCTACTCAAGAAATACAGTTTATTTTAGTAGACGTGTAGGTACAGAGGTACCACTTTCCCGGCCATGCAAAGAAAATGACTGCGTAACCTAAGAAAAAAAAGTAATAAGAAATTTCAAACTTAAAAATTAATACTCCTGTATGTGTTGAACACTAGACACAATTCTACTCTGAATAAATATAATATTAACTTACTGTTTTTATTAACACCAGACATCTTGGCCTTCTAAATAATAGTTGATTTTATAATTATCAATGGTGTTAAGTTAGCCGTTAAAAATAATGGTGTCTTTTGCGCAATGAATTTATGAACCAATTTTGGAACTAAAAAAATAAAAAAAAAATTGTAAAACCTTGGTTACTGGCTCCCAAACTGGGATGCAATCTAGGACTGGTAGTGATAAGGCCGCTGTCTGTATACCTAATCTTAGATTAAGAAATACCTGTGTACCTAGTCTCATTTTTTTATTTAAATTATAAAGTGTTCTCTATCTCTTTCTATCTATTCCCTGTCCTATGGGTTGCGAGATTCTATTTGGTTATAATTTTTTCTTGCAGTGTTGCAAACTCTTTTCAATCTTTTAAAATCCATGAAGTTTTGTCACAACCGCGATGTCAAATTTGGGGTGGGCATTTCTAGCTTGAATAGAATACCAGCCGAGTTCGGCTTTGGTCTCTATAAAAAAACAGTAAAAAACAACTCTGACCGCCAAGTTTCCGAGAAAGTTTAAAGAATATTTGGGCCAGAAGTGTAGCAGTAGCGGTTCGTTTTATAGTGCTAAAATAGCTTATAGCTCAGGTTCTTAACACACCTACACCAGGCGTATCCAGGCCTGAGTGACACGTTTTTCTTGTGAACCATTTGTATTATTCAGTTGCCCCATATAAGCAGGGAGGATGGGTGGGGGAGAGTAATATGAATATGAGCCATCCACTTGTGTAGAATCACTTGGAAATGTCTTGGGCGACACAGTTTGTATGTAGGCGACGTAGAACGTGGCGTTTACGTTTCAACCGCAAAGTCTGTTTGTCTAGTGAGATCCATTTGGCGCAGCAGTTTGAGTATCTGCCTACCATGCGAGAGGTCCCGGGTTCGAACCCCGGCTAGGGTCACAAAAAAACCCCAGGTCTTGATGTTTACAAGTTCGTGATGTCGCTGTTTCTGGTTCCCACGACACTGGGTATCCTAGTGAGGGGCCAGAAGCAATGCATGTGCCTGTATGTACTGACCGACCGACCGGAGAGAAAAGAAAATCTTGTATTTGCATTGCATAAAGGCACCTACTAATGTATGTGCCTGTTTGTAATTGTTTATGTTATGTTTATCGATCTAAAGTTCATATTTCTTTTTAGGTTTTCATTTAACTACCCCTCCTATACCCGAGTCAAGTTTAGCTTTGTGATCTATTTATCAATTAATAGTTCTTACGAAAATGTGTTGAGAGTTAGCGATTGCAGATCACCAATTGATGTTCTACGGACGTTGCCTGCTGGCCCGGGCGGGGTGCGGGGTGTGGGGCGCGGGGCGCGGGGGCGCGGGGCAAGGGGTGGCAGCGAGCGGAGCGATATTCAAATTGCGAACATTTCATTTTAACGCTTGCGATGATATTCGCTCCCACGCTGAGCTAGGGATGGCCAAGTTAAAGAGTCGGTATATCGATTTTTTTAAACTAAGACAAATCATGGAAGGAAAAGGGAAGATAAGGGAAAAATGGAAGGAGATAGAAGAGGCCTACACCCAGCTATGGGTGCACCCAAACTAAATTAATAATAACAATTTGTGAAGTAATGAAATCTAAAATTTTAAATTTAATAATTAATTAACTAACCTAAATTATTTTATATGTAACTTGAGAATACAGTTGGTTTTGGTTAAATATGTTCTTTTTGATTTATTTTAAGAGAAATCAGCAACTTTCTTGCAGAACACATTTCTTTCTTTCTTTACACATCATCATCATCATTAACCCATTTTGTCTCCACCGAGGGGACATTACACATGACATTTTTTATTTAATTTTAATTATAATGTATTACTTTTCATATCATTTGTGTAATTATTTAGGTAGAGCACATAGCAGCTTAACATTTTTAAATTTATAACATCTTTCTGTACCTACTTGTGACTCTCGTGTTTTGCCGTTTCGGTATAAATACTTATAAATGTTTGAGCTTGACTTAATTCAAATAATATAAAACAACAAGAAGTTACATTACATAGCATTGCACAAGTACCTAACATGAAGCTTCACTTGTGCTGAAACTATTATACCTATTATAACTATTCTAATCAATTTTTATATGTAATATAATACTAATATACATAAAAAAAAAAAATGTATGTATGTATGTAATGTTTTATGTGTGTGTGTGTCTTTAAGCAAAAATAAATGTTTTATCTATCTGTCTAACATTGATGTATACCTACCATAAGACTGTACTATAAGAAACAAGAGATAAATATAAAAGTCTCTTGTTTCTTGTGCGCAGTAAAGAAAACTCTTATCTGATCTTATCTTATCTTCAAACAGTGTCGAAAAGCAAGTTCTGAATCCCTGTATCCCATCCCTAGCCGCGGCAAGTTGAGACGTTTGCGAAATGTGAACATTTCAGGAATAGCCTCGCGCTGGAATCCTCATTTGCGCCTCGGCGCCCCCTCCCCCGCGCCCCCCCACCCCCCGTTCACCTGTATCTGTTAGGCTTATGGGGTGGTGGGTTTTGATATTGAGTTTTGAGGTTTTCAGTCCTACTCTATTCATCTAATAGGATTTTCTGCGTAATACTGTTTTTCTACCAAATAATCCAGGTTTTGGATGTTTACATGTTTGTGCCGTCGCTGTTTCTGGTTCCTACGACACAGGGTATCGTAGTGTGGGGCCAGAAGCAATGTATGGGCCTGTATGTACATGTTATATAAATGTTATGTTATGTTATATAAATGTTATGTTATGTTATGTTATGTTATGTTATGTTATGTTATGTTATGTTGTGTTGTGTTGTGTTGTGTTGTGTTGTGTTGTGTTGTGTTGTGTTGTGTTGTGTTGTGTTGTGTTGTGCTGTGCTGTGCTGTGCTGTGCTGTGCTGTGCTGTGCTGTGCTGTGCTGTGCTGTGCTGTGCTGTGCTGTGCTGTGCTGTGCTGTGCTGTGCTGTGCTGTGCTGTGCTGTGCTGTGCTGTGCTGTGCTGTGCTGTGCTGTGCTGTGCTGTGCTGTGCTGTGCTGTGCTGTGCTGTGCTGTGCTATGCTATGCTATGCTATGCTATGCTATGCTATGCTATGCTATGCTATGCTATGCTATGCTATGCTATGCTATGCTATGCTATGCTATGCTATGCTATGCTATGCTATGCTATGCTATGCTGTGCTATGCTATGCTATGCTATGCTATGCTATGCTATGCTATGCTATGCTATGCTATGCTATGCTATGTTATGTTATGTTATGTTATGTTATGTTATGTTATGTTATGTTATGTTTTCTAGTTTGGTGATGAACAATTAATAATTCATCACCAACTGATAGGTTATTGTTAGAATGCATTCTTTGTCAATCATGATTGCAGCAGTTTCATATTTTGGCATCGTCATGTTGATTGTTATGGATCAGGTCGTCCCGTGTTGGACACAGTTCAGGTTTTGCCACAAATCAAGAATAAATAATATATTTATGTAATAAATCAACGCATCCCAACAAAATAAAAGGCGCAGGTACCATTCAAAGAAAAAAAACCTAAATTTCTTCTAATTTACCTTTAAATTTCTCTGGTGTGTAAAATTAAGAATTTTAATCTAATCTAATTCGTAATTTACCTATGTTTAATCTACATTAATTACCTATATTTTTTTGAGATGTGGACTTTGATAAATTAACAAAATAAAACAAACACCCTGTACCCGAGCAGCGACTTTATTTATACACAGTACGCGCAGACATCTAGTCCGTTTTATACATTAATGATTACGCCCCCCCCCCGTCCACCCCACTCCCCCCCGACTCATTGTAATTTAAATCGAATTCCCGACGACAAGTAAATTGAAATATTTCAATTTGAACGCACCTTCCGACTTAGGGCACAGAGGTTGTAGGGACAAAAGGATGCTTCAATTTATTTTACGTTGTCTACCCTATCTGCTGTCAGTGGGTATACCCTATCGGCGGGTGTAGGTATCCAGTCGGGCTAGACCCTGTCCGTGGGTAGACCTTATCAGTTGGTAGACCCTGTCGGTGGGTGGACCCTGTCGGAGGGTAGACCCTACCTATCAGTGGGTATAACCTGTCGGAGGGGTGGACCACCAGCCGGGGAGACACCATTGTACCTAAAAGCGACCCTGAAGCATTGGAAGAGATTAGCAAAGGACTGGAGGGAATTGCGTGAAAGAGAAGAGTTTTCATCATCATCATCATTCAGCCACAAGAAGTCCACTGCTGGACATAGGCCTCCTCCATGGATTTCCAAAACGACGCGGCTTGCATCCAGCGTCTCCCTGCCACTTGGATGAGATCGTCTGTCCATCTTGTGGCTCGTAATCCTACGCTGCGCTTGTCGATATGTGGTCTCCATTCAAGAACCTTTCGGCTAACTCTCTTCCGGAGAGAAGAGAAGAAGAGGTTTATGTTCAACTATATTTGTTATCGTTTCTATAATCAAAACCAAATATAATCTTAAATAATCATTAAAAATCAAATTCAAACATGAGATACCTATAAGGTTGTTACATAATGTCAAATTAAATAATAAAAATTAAAATAATAATAAAAAAAAGGAAAATGAAAACAATGTCACAATGCCAGTCAATCGAATAAACCACCTCGAGATACCCCAAAGACAGCACCTAACATTATAAGTAGGTACATTGAAATGTAAATTCTTTGTGTGGGCTGGAATATAATTTGTGCTACCGCTTTAAATAAATTATATATGGCTTACTCGGTACATTTTAACAAAACCACTATCAGACAGTAAAATTTAATTTGGTACTCATAATATTATAGGTAAGAGCAAAGTCCAAAAAATAATACGTAGCACACACAATTTTTACTTGGAAGTAAAATGGGGTTATTTGGATTTTACATAGGTACTAGGTATTTTGGAAATGTAACCATAGTTCATGTATTTCGAAAACGACATACATTGTGTGCGATCCTTAAAAGCTGTCTTAAAACTAATTAAAAACTAATACCTATATTGCATGTCAGTGCCTTATAAAGTTAATAAAATTACATAATCAAATAGTATCAAATCAATAGTGCCTTATAAAAGTTAATAAAATTACATAATCAAATTAACTCTTCTATTACATACCTAACTGCCTATTGTATTGGGTTCTTTGACATTTCGGAGTAGTTCAACAAGACGAGTTTCTACAGCAGCGGATGATTTACCTACGTAGGTAATATTAGCGCCCTAGGATCGGTTCTTCTCTATCTATGTATGCAATCTAGGTACTTGGCGAGTCGAGTTCGATATTTGAAATGAAATTAAGAAATTAAGATGGAGGGGAATATCGCTTCAGAGTTCCAGAGACGAAGGTATTTTTCATTACCAATTTTCAATTCTAACCGCCTATCTATTAAGTTATCTAAAAAGTGAACAAACGAAACAAAAAATAACAAGACTCTATCGAGAAAGACAGGTACTTAACCAAATCTACTTTGGTAGAGAGATCTATTAAGGACTTGTCATGATGTACTTAATAATAAAGTATAGGTATATTATTAAGCGTTTCATGACTGTACGTAACCATAATATGGATAAATGTTATTCAAACGAGATAGGTAATGAATAGCTCAAGATAAACATCAAAATTAACCAAAGGGTTTGAAACACAAATATGCTCATTTGGACGTCACAATGTGTTAAGAGTGCAGCCACGAGTGGAGCCCAAATAATAACCTAAAACGTATCGCAAACAGCGATCTTATTGCCACAATGAAGCCCAACTTAACGATCGCGTCCAAACAATCGAACAAAATAACACACGAAAAGGAACGGAATCCCGCGAACAACAACATAATTGTGTTTTTTGTACGCGATTCAATGGAGCCTTTTGTCCGCTGTACAAAAAATGCTTCTCAAAAAAGTCACCTTTATAAATTAAGTTTCAGGATCCGTTTCGACCAATCGCAGCTCAGAGGCGGGGCCTGCGCGCTCGCCTATTGGCCGAAACACCTCTCTCATCTGACTACATTTTATATAACCGGATGATACAACATATACAGTTAACACTCTGGAGCGAGCAGGATGGCGCTACTCTATAGAACACAGTTTCACAGCGCTATCGCCGTCCCACTCAGCCTGTCGCCGCGTCAGTTGCCGAAAAATGAAGCAACAGTGTCGGCTAAAAACTCGGCGCGTGACGTCGCCTTAACAGCCGCGTTCAAATTTTGAAATTTCGGAGCTTTTCTTTTTTAAAATGCAACTGTAACCTCTTTTCTCGGTTTTTTTGGGCAGTTTCATTTGTGTTTAGAGTCTTGCTAGTGTATTTGTTGTGATGGAGATGTCTCTCCCGAACGGAGTGGACGTATCCCAGCTGGTGCAGCACCCAGTGCTGGCAGCGCTGCCTCCCTTCTTCCTGAGAGCCTCCGAGAGATATCAGGTGACTTACACTACGCTTTGACCCGGGAATGTAGTTCAGTGGGTCAGTGAGTGGTTGGGGTGTTTTCAAGGTGGACTATGGAGCTGAGGGGTTTTTAATGCTATATATTGCTAGGTTCGTCTAATGTTTATAATCTCTAAATTGGTATCACTTTGTGGTAAGCTCCCTAATTTTATTACTTATGTCACGCCCCTACCGACGAAAAAACCGCTTTCAATTGAGAAAAAGTCTTTGACGTCGTAAAACTTGAAATACACGTAGATACTTCTATCTGATAGGTATTTTTTACGTTCTACTACTACAGATTTAAACTCCTTCCTAAGCAATTTCCGGAAGATAACTTGAAAATCAGCTCAGTTGGGATAAGTTTGCGATAGATACCTACATAAGATTTTTTTTTGTTTTATTATCTAAAGATAAAGATTTATTTGTCAAACATGATTTTTAAGGTTGCTACATTGAAATACTGTGCAAATTCAGCCATCGGGACTTACAGAATATTTTAGAGAGAGCACCATTCATTATTCACCATATTTCTATGACACAATACTTTCCATACGAGCTATGGGTATTTATGTCAATGATGTTGATAATAATATTAGTAAATATAAATTCAGTCCAAAGAAAAAAATGTATGAAACAACTTGTGTAATAATCTGTTAATTAAACTTTATTAAAGCCCAACGCTTTCAGCCCAAGTCAGAGGCATTAGGGCGGCTTGAAAACTTCTGACAGTAAGACCAGCCACTAGTCTTACTTACAAGGATCCAATCCAGACTTGGCCGCCGTGGTGGAGTATGGCCTATACCTTCCTCAGGGAAGAGACCCGTGCCCTTCGGTGGGGACATAATGAGATGATGATGATGATGATGAAAGCCCAATGCGGTGGTAGCTTAGTGGATAGAACAAGGACACAGAAGCAGGAGACCCAGGTTCGAATTCTAGTGCGGGCGTGTAGTTGTTACATTTGTAAAGTTACAGTAACAATATCACTAGCTAACGGTCAAGGAAAACACAGTGGAGAAACCTGACTGTCTGAGATATTCTCCCTCCGCGTTGAAATCGCCAATCCACAGTGGGCACGCCTGGCAATTAGGCCCATACTCTCTCTCTGAGAGAAGCCCTGTGCCCTGCAGTGGGACGTTTACATAGCAGCAACTTACAAAGCCCAATCAATTCTAATCCACGTCCCGCCTATTGATTTATTGATATTTATTTCCGAATAGATGCATATAAAAAGATTAGTACTAGGATAAATTGTGCCCGGATAACGGCGACAGGCTTGCCACTTGTCACGTTTGGAACAGTGCGTATACTGAGTTTATTCATTCACTTTCGATAGCGAGAGCGTTTGCGATTTGCATAGGAGTGACAAAGAGACAACTAGGTGGCGCGCTTTGTCACTCCTATGCAAATCGCAAACGCTCTCGCTGTCGAAAGTGAATGACAAAACTCAGTATACGCACTCTGATAAACTCGGCAAAACGTGGGCCCAGTTCTAGTGATAACGGGCGTGAGTTTATTTATTATTTTAATTTTATTATAGTACAAGGAAGACTTAGCCTATATTAGTAACTAAATCTAGGTAGTAGAGAGGCTTAATTTAATTTATATATTTAGTGGTTCTACGCACATGCGTGCAGATCCAGTGCCTGAAAATGTGGCAGTCATGTGTAAACGTTCGTTCGTTTTGATACTTTATAAAGTAAACATTTTGTTAGAACTTTGAATAAAAAATTTGAATTTGAATATAAACCACCACAAACCCTACCCGAAATACGTTCATACAAAGTAGAATCAGGTCAAGTTATTTGACGGATGCAATTAATTACTTTAGAAAAGTTGAGTTGCTATGTGCTCTACCTCAATAGGCATACAAATAATGTCCAATGTAGGTAATACATTGTAATTAAAATTAAATAAAACATGTCCATAGAAAATATGTAATACTCTAAAACAAATTAAAATTTAATTAAAAACTTTAGCTACAGTAAAAATGTCGATACAAAATTAAATAACTAGGTACAAAAACAAAATGATACTAAAGTTTTTATTATATTTTGTCAGCAAAAAAATTATTTATGTCACAGTAGCATTTATTAACTAAAATGTCATATCGTTTTCTTTTTAATAGAATTGTATTTAATGTTTTAATTTCATCAGGTAACTTATTATAACTCTTTGGTGCCATAGTCAAGACTTTTTTCTTAAATCTACGATAAAAAAGCCATGATTTCTGTTCGGGCAAAATTGTAACACAAACCTTTTAATTTGCAATGCTCTCTCTATCCGGTTCAAAGGACCAACAAAATGTAACGATGATTACATTTGTGTTACAAAACCTTTCATTCGGTTGCTACACCATCTAATTATCATCTGGCTCGAAGGATTAGCAGGGGTTCCCAAAGTGTGCGCGGCTTTGGGGCGCCACCCGTGCACAATATAGGGGCACCAGGCGCCGCGAGATCCTCTGTTTTGTTTTTTTTTTCGAAAATTTACTTATTATTATTATTATCTCGGTTTATTTAGAATGTCTATCTAAAGTTAACTGAGATGATTGTAGTATTATGTCTAAAAATATTCTTTATGGTACACCATGAAGAACACTTTCTTCATGGTGTACCATAAAGCATATTTTTATCCCATCTTAATTAAGTTAAAACGTGTTTTGAAATAAGCGTTACTTTGTTAGCTTCTTCTCTGCATAACTTATTAATTTAGAGTACAGCCAAAGCCGTTAAAATTGACGTCAAACGGACGTTTTTTTCCCGTTTGGTGTTTTTATCATAGTGAATATTTTTTTTTACTCAAACTCAAAAGATTTTTTCGCTTGTGCAAAACAAAAGGCACTGTGATATAGTGCTAGAAGTTCTGGACGAGGACTTCGGACTGACAAAATCAGAAATCATAAATTTATTTCTACGTTAAGAATTTATATTCTGTTTGTTGAATGTCAATGTACTTATAATGATAATGTACCTAAGCCGCTGCCTTGGAGCCGAATGTAGTGAAGATAAAGGAAACGAAAAAAAAAAACCCAAAGTTGGAAGTAGTAGTCCAAAGTAGAACCGCTGGACTAGGGAATAGTAACTTTGTAATATAACACCCGGACATTAAGTTACATTACACCCCAAATAATGGAGTTGTTACACAACAAAGACTCCAATGAGGTGTAATTGCGGGTTCTGATAATACCTACCAATCTAATACAGGAGCCGTGAAGGGAACTTTGTTTGCAATTTGATTCTCAGCAGGAAGTTAATACTTCCGGGTGTGCAGTCCGCAGATCTACTTCGGCAGCGGAGGTTTTTTTGCGCATAAAATAAAATAGGGCTTATTGGCCAAATAAAGTCAATATTATCAGAGATTTAACAAAGACGTCCTTAGTGCACTTTTTAAACAAAGGAGACGGGGATCTCTGGGCCCAATTGTAATAAGCTGAAATATGGTTTAAAAAATGCGATATTTTTTTCTGTTCCAAATTAAAAATAATCTGCTCAATTCACAATCTGGGAGACGAGAAATCTTAAAAACAAGTTTAATGCACTGATGAAATAGAGTATCAATTACTATAATCGATTACTGTAAATGATTTCAACAATTATATTGAACTTAAAAACACTTGCACCGGATGATGGATTCAATCAAAGTGAACAAAATATGCTACGAAATAAATAATTATATTGTCAATAATATAATAAAACAGAACTTGAACTTTAAAATCAATTCTCGTAGATTCTCGTTTACAGATCGATTTATTACTTATGTTTGTCAAATGTATTTAATCTGTGCTGACAGTGACAGCTCCCGGACTTTCAATCTATGAAGTGGTTATATTCTCTTTGATGATCATTGATCACCGGATTATACTCGTCTTGTATCGGATCGTTTGCGTATTTCAATTATATTCCTCGACCAGTGCTTTCTCTCTACGGACTTCTAGTGTTTAACTTGCACGACTGTGGCATAGCGAATAATCTATGTAATACACTGGGCCGACGAGTTTTAGATAATGAAATGACACAAATCCTGGTCTTCCCTATCTTTTAATACATTTATAAGTTTCGTTACATTCACCCACTCAATACAATACAATAAAAACTACAATTAATGTAGAAAATAATTGTCAATTACAACAAAATAGCAATCACAGTTAAAAAAAATCAGGTGTTAAGTATATCGCACCTTCGGTAGTACAAGGGCACAACTGCACTTTTTTACAGGAGAGCCATTTTAAAGTTTTTTTTTGCATTCAATGTCATATTACATAATATATGGGTCGACCCATAATATGAGTCGTATTTCATACAAAAAACAATCACTTTGAAGCAATACAAAGCCGAGTAATATGACATCCTGTAAAATTACAAAAAGTGCAGTTGTGCCCTTGTACTACCGAAGGTGCGATATGTTGTTGTCAATCTGTTGCATAACCTCACCTAAATCTCTTTTAACTTTGCTCTCAGATTGCCAAAATCCGCAAAATCTTCAAAGATGGTTTGACAATATAAGCTGTTAATTGACACCACTCTCATCTTTTTACATCTGGGTCCAAGAATGTATGAAAGCGTATCCGTCTCCTTTGTATTTGGTAAGAGATCTGGAGATCTCCACACGAGGCATAATCTGCAATGTGGAGATCGCAGGACGAATTGCCATAAGACATACTTTAATCTAAAAATTGTTGCCGGCTGCCGACAAAAGATGGCCGTCGTTAAGCCAAGTCAGAGGCCTTAGGGCGGCTTGAAAACTTCTGACAGTAAGACCAGCCACTATTCTTACAAGCCTCCACCAATCCGGACTTGGCCGCAGTGGTCGAGTATGGCCTATACCTTCCTCAGGGAAGAGACCCGTGCCCCTCGGTGGGGACATAATGGGTTGATGATGATGATGATACAACTATCTGGTCTATATAATCTTCAAAATTCGATTTAAAGTGCTGTTGCCTGACGGAATGCGCCGTAGTTTACATCAGACCCGCCCGCCTCGGGGCTTGAGGGCTTGATTAGAACCTTTATTTAGTAGTGGTACAATACTAACCGTCTGTTCCCCCCTGTTCGTGTTCACACAGCGGACTCCGAAGTGCGCGCGCTGCCGCAACCACGGCGTGGTGTCGGCGTTGAAGGGGCACAAGCGGTACTGCCGCTGGCGGGACTGCGTCTGCGCCAAGTGCACGCTCATCGCTGAGAGGCAGCGCGTCATGGCAGCTCAGGTCAGTTTGAAAAAAAGCTAGATGCCTGAAAAGCGAGAGGCAGCGCGTCATGGCGGCTCAGGTCAGTCTGAAAAAAGCTAGCTGCCTAAAAAGCGGGAGGCAGTGCGTCATGGCGGCTCAGGTCAGTCTGAAAAAAGCTAGCTGCCTAAAAAGCGGGAGGCAGTGCGTCATGGCGGCTCAGGTCAGTCTGAAAAAAAGCTAGCTGCCTGAAAAGCGGGAGGCAACGCGTCATGGCGGCTCAGGTCAATCTGAAAAAAAGCTAGCTGCCTGAAAAGCGGGACTGCGTCTGCGCTAAGTGCACGCTCATCGCCGAGAGGCAGCGCGTCATGGCGGCTCAGGTCAGTCTGAAAAAAGCTAGATGCCTAAAGCTATTACCGTCTACTGGACGAAAGAGTTCAATTTTTCGCTCGGATTGGCAGGCCTTTGTCATATTGAGCAGAAACTAGAGAATAGTTTTTTCAATTGTTTCACAAATTACATTGCCTTCTTCAATACCTGTGAAGGTTCCACTTCCAACCCTCTGTTTCCACTGCAGGTGGCGTTGCGTCGACAGCAGGCCCAGGAAGAGAACGAAGCCCGGGAACTGAACCTGCTCTACGCACCGCCCGGCGCTCCACACCAACACTACGACCAGCCCGGTAAGCCGCTCATACACATGATTTTTAACGAAACTGAATAAGTAAAAGATCCTGTTCAGCGAGCTGTGACAGTGTACGTCAAAGATATCTATACTCCGTTCCTCGAGTCAAATTTCTAAGGAACCAAATACCAAATAAATAGCCAATCAAATAACAACCAAATAGACAATAAACAAAGACGGGCCGTTTGATATCACACATAGTCGATTTTCTTTGGAAGCTGGTTTTGTGGAATGCAGTATAAGATCAGCGCAGAGTTCTCTAAGGGCCGATTTCTGAATTGAGAATTTGCACTAAGTAAATACTTAACTGTAGTGCTGTCTCGTCTTTCTCAGAAAAGAGCGTGACAGCACGTTACTCAAGTATTTACTTAGTGAAAATTCTCAACTCAAAAACCGGCCGTAATTTTTTAAAGCTACGAAAGACTATTTATTTGTCACTTCAAGCTTCAGTAAGAAAAATAATTTTCGACCTATTAAATGAAATTCTTCGAAAATCACCCGTGCTCTGAATTTGGAAATCTGATTTTGAATTGGGTAGTTGACAAAATGTCAAATGAGTTACTTTTAAAACGAAATTTTGTATGAAAAAACTGAATTATGACGTCACTGTTCAGAGCACTCTTTCTATGTTTCATCTATTTAAAAATTGTAATAACTATGTAGTAAATGGCTAAAAGCGATACATTGTCCGAAATATTTTGTAATTTTTGTTTTAATCGAGCATATGAACTAATTTATTGTTGATCGAGTCAACGACCGAATTGAGGTCTCGAAGCCTTCAGCGAGGCCGATTCCTAGCCTCAATATCAGCGAGTTCTCCCATAGTCTGCAGAACTAAAAATGTTAACACAACCCTCACTCCCAACTTCCTCGTGTCTCGGCCACTAAGAAGCCAATCTTGCCTGCCCGGCGGCGCTTCCTTCGCAGAATCGGTTGAATTTCCGCCCCGGCCTCCGTCGAACGCCTTGGAAGCCTGTAGCACAGATTAATCGTATAGGTTCATATGGCGCAGTTAATCTGTGGATACCGATAAGTTTTTTTAATTTATATATTATGTAGGTATTACAAAAAGTTGTATGGACATAAATAATAAAAATAAATAACATAAAAATGCTCAAATAAAACCGTAACACCAAGATATAGGTGCGTACATGTTCAATCAGCATGATAAACTACATTAAAGTTATATCACACTAATATTAGTACCTGGGTGACAGAGCTTCGCTCGGTACTTTTTTTGGAATATAAAATATGTAATATAAAATTAAAATAATCCTTTTTCAACAAAAAAAGAACTTGGAAAAAAAAACATCATGACTCGAACAGGGTCTCTTCAAATCGGCCCGAAACGGGTCGCCCGTTTTCCCGTCAGAACTATCCCGACCTTGCAAGTAGACGCGAAATTTACCTCTATATGTTATTATAGCAAATTTCAATTGCCTTAAAACACGGATAAAACAACGTTTTCTAAAAATTTAACCTAGTTAGATCAATTAAACGCCTCCGAAAGCATCAGCCTACAAAATTTCGTGAAAATCGTTGGAGCCGTTTCCGAGATTGTGATTATATATAAATATATATACAAGAATTGCTTGTTTAAAGAGATTAGATAAAGGCGAAAGTTTGTGAGTGTGTGAGTGTGTATGTTTATTACTTCTTCACGCCTAAACGGCTGGAGCGATTTTCATAAAATTTGGTATTGAGTTAGCTGACACCATTGATTAACACATAGGATACGTTTTACTGTGGGAAACTATCTTATTCCCATGGGAAAATCGATGAACCGCGGGTAACACTGCGGGACACAGCTAGTTTATAATAAAAGGAAGTAGGTACAAATTACTTACGAATTACATGGAATCCATAGTTAAGTTTGATCGGAGGCAAGGGTACAATTGCCATTTATAATTTGAAAGATATGAAGTTGAAGCCGTTACCCATACATCCTACCTTCCACAGGGAAGAAACCCGTGCCCCTCAGTGGGGGCATAATGGGTTGATGATGTTGGATGACATAATCAAATTTATCTACATATTTACGATATTATCATATTATCTACATATTTATGATATTATCATATTATCATAAATATGTACACTTGCAGTAATGCCTTACTATAGGGTATTATGATATTTGTAGGTAATCTCAAAATAACTAAACAACAATATCGTGGTATCGTGAAAGTGGCCGGTAAAAATAATAGCAATAATGGTGATGATGAATTAGAATAAAAAAAAACCGGTCAAGTGCGAGTCGGACTCGCGCATGGAGGGTTCCGTATCATTTATCAATAACTTATGAATTATTATGAGTTCTGTACCTGTTGCCGTTATTAATATCGAGCAGAAAACGGCTAGATCACGTTCGTTCTATGATTATTTTTATTTTTTATTTTTAAGAATATACCACTAATGTGAATTTTTCAAGCATCCACCTGTTGCCGAAACAATGACAGAAAATCACGTTTGCTGTGTGGAAGCCCTCCTTAAATATTTATTTTATTCTATTTTCAGTATTCGTTGTTATAGCGGCTACATAAATACGTAATCTGTAATTTAAACTGTCTATCTATCACGGCTCATAAGATAAAGCCTGGTGATAGACAGACAGACAAACGGACGGACATAGAGATAAACGGACAGTGGAGTCTTAGTAATAGCGTCTTATCCTTTGAGTATCGAACCCTAAAAACACCATTCAGTGTCGTGGACTACTCTATGCACAAAACATTGTTTCTTAGTCTAAAAATCATATTTCTTCTTTTTTCGTGTAATAAAGTGATCTCTATCTATCAATCAAGACATGCCACTGTGTGACCCAGCCCTTTTGCTTCACAGATAGTCGATTTCAAGCGCTGAATTATATGAATACCTCAGACACCGAGGTTACCCTTTACAACTAACGAGTAGTATTGCTACTACTGCAAATATTTCTTATATGACCAAAAAGCTGTGTATTCTGAAATTGTTCTATTACTAAACTCGTCGTATAAAAGTGTTAAGCTTCTAACTGCAAAATTGACTAGTCTAGTCTGAAAACTGAAAAACCGTTTTTGACGAAATTTTCATCGAATTTCATTTGATTGAAAACGGTGTTTTCAGTTTTTCATTTCATTGCCTGTGTAAAAATAGGATGGTTTTATTAGTCTCCTGAAAATTTGTACTTTTGGAGTTAGCAGCTTAAAACTTTTAGACGACGCTGTTAGATAGATAGATAAAAAGTTTATTTGCCATACCAATAACACACACAACAGATATGAGACAAAGACTACATAATTATAATATGCTAACAACAAGAAAGCAAGACAATTGCAAAAATTACTACATCTTGCAGCTGGTCGAAAACATTTTTCCGATGTTTCAGCGCAAACAACTTCGAGCCAGTCTCACTAACAAGCACCAAACAGCCACGCCAAACAACAAAAATAAAAAAGAAAAAAAAGCGTTTCGAAAATGGAACAGTAAAAGAAAATGGTGGCAATCGAAAGCTTGCCAATTAAAAAATCGGAGCGCGCGCGGCTGAGTGTTGCCAGCGAAGCCAGTTAGCATAAGACCTGAGCGACATAACCTTCTTGTTTGGAAAGAAAAAGAAAATATGCTTCAAGACGGAAAATATTTAGAGTCCCAACAAATATTTATACTACTAGCTGGTACCCGCGACTGCCTCTGTACAGGGTTAGTAGCTTTTTGTAGCTTTTTTTTCCAAGGTCTAAAATAGTTATTAATTATAGTCTATGAGTTGTTATGAAGTATAAGCTATATTATTGCTATTTTTTTATTTATTTTTTCTTTTTATTTAGGATACTAACAGTTTCTTACTTTAAAAAACAGGGAAAAAAAATTTACTTCTAAACCTTGAAATCCATAACTTAATAAAAAAATGTGAACATAAAGAAGTCCATTATGGTAAAAAACAAACAAATATTAAGCTATTGTTGTAAAGTTTCACTTCAATCCATAGAGTAGTTTTTGCGTGAATGAGTAACAAAAATCCATACATACACAATTTTGAGTTTATAATATTAGTAATGATTATTTAGTAAAGGTAATGTAGATAATAATCAAAAATCAGAAATCATAAATTTATTTCAACGTAATGAATTTACATTCTGCTTGCTGAATGTCAATGTACATAAAATTATAATGTCAGCCGCTGCCTTAGGGCCGAATGTAGTGGAGAATAAGGCAGCAAAAAAAACCCCACTCTGACCATCTTTTCTCTAATATTCATCTAATACAGAGTTTGGTAGGTACGAATGTCCATCTACCTAAGAATGTCAAAACTCAAGACCCATGAGTGCAATCAATACTTGTAATGTCAAACATTATCTGATACTCTTATACAAGTATGAAAACGCCAATGCTGCGGCCAGACACACGGACGGCACCCGTTCACAAGCATAACACATATTATTTTGAGCATTTGATTTGAATCCGTGTTCAAACCTTAATACATAATTTAGTTAGCGATATTCTGTCACCTCTACACGATGATTTTGTCGCACCGTAGTCGATTGTCGCTTTCAATAATGAATAAAAAAATATGTATTATTGTTATATACCTAAGTACTTTTATTGCATACGGAAAAAATGTAGACACAATGCGGCTGTGATAATGGCGTACTAATTTCTGTACATATTAGATAATAATTTGTAAATAAGAAAGATGTAGAACAGTTGTTGTGCCACTCATCGCTTGTGCTCGCGCCATCCAACTCGGCAGCGAGCGTCAGTGTTGCCTAAGCTCGTGAAAGGCGCTGGAAAGGGTGGCAAGTGTAAAAAACCGCTGAAACACCGTCATTGTCGCAAGTCGCGCGAGCTGTAAACTGCAAGCGGCTGGGGAAAAAAACATTTTACAGAACATAGAATGGGGTGGAGCTGTATATGAAGACTAGCTGTTGTCTGCGATCTCGTACGCTCAAATGATTAATATTAATATTTTAACATAAGTTTTGTCCCTTTAGAAGTTTCATAGGTTTTAGCCAGAGTACTTAGATCAGAGTAAGCGGGAGTCAGCGTTATATTTTCTTCAAATTTCAAATTTCTTAGCCTAAGGTAGAGCAGGGCAGGGTAGAGTAGTTGAGCAAATTTCCATTTGATCGCACATAGCTCCTCAGCAGTAAGTCTTAATGGCTAGTTATGCATACTGATGGATAAAAAAATCCCTTTCCAAGAATGTCTATAGCAATTGATTTATAACAAATCGCATTTAAGTGCCATCCGTTTAAATGAAGAGAAGTGGTCATTCACCAACGAATTTTTGAACTAAAACATCCGTAAGCACAAGACCTTAACAACTTTACGATAGACTTACTTGACTTTTTGTCAGAAGGGTCCAACCAGGTTTGGCTCTGATCATGGCGAGTGGAGACGGAGCTCGCGTCGTCGATTGCTCGTATCTGACTGGTCGTCAGTCTCAGCCGACGAGCTCCGTCACTGCTCACCATGAATAAGCTCTGCGAATCAGAGCGAAATCTGGGCATTGAAGTACAATGACATTTGAATGACGGCGTCGATTTCATTTTATTGCCGCTTTAAATCAAAGCGCGCACGCGAATTATTAATTCATAGAATTATAAACCATGTCACGTGACCAAATCATGTAAGTGTCATTGAACTATAATGCACTAATAAAATCGAGGCACTTGGCCTAGATTCTGCTAATGCATTGTTGTACAATGAAAACTGCATGAACAGGCGATTTAATTATATTGCTGCTTCAAGTCAAAGCGAGCACGTGTATCAATAAATTCTATGCGTCAATGGTATGAAAAAACACGCCACGTGACCCGACCGTGTATCTGCCATCGTACTATAATGCACTAACAGAATAGAGGCACTGATCGGACTGTGCCGACAAGAAGTCAACTGAGTGTATGCTTAAAGTCAATAACAGCAACAAATTTTTATCCTGCGGCAAAATGTGTAATCCGCTCCATAGTTTTCTATTTCCTTCATGTGCGTTTAGACGCATATTCACAGTAATGTAGCAAAGCTCTTAGCTCATTAGGGGACCTCCTGTAATTTGACTTTTTCACCCTCTTTGAACCTTGGTTAGTTGTTTATTTAACTTTTTAATTCACATTCTGCAGACTTGCCGCTTTTCAGTCTCTTTGGTGAAAGCGCGGCTAAGTGAAAACTGTTTAATTTATTAAATTAAAATGTTTACGAATACGTTGACTAACACTTTAAGGCCGACTTGCACCAAATTATTAAATGTGGATGAAAAAGCGTTGAATTAAAATTCTTCATACAATAGTCGTTTTACATGGCGACTTAAGTTAAGACTTGTACTCAAGAAATCAGAAATTTATTTCAACGTGAAGAATTTACATTCTGTTTGTTGAATGTCAATGTACTTATGATGTTAGCCGCTGCCTGGGGCCGAATGTAGTGGAGTAAAGGCAGCGAAAAAAATACTCTACTCCGACCATCTTTCCTGAAATCACTCTAATACGTATAGTTGGTACGAATATCAAGGTGACCGTACTATGACTACCGCTATAGTGGCATTTTTCCGCGCGTTCAGTCCATGGATGGGTCACTGTCTATAACTAACGCTAGAGTCATATTTCCGAGGGGTTCCGTGCTTCGCAAGGCACGCTAATCAGTTGGTGCCGGCTGTCGTCGATAGATGGCAGTCGTTAAGCCAAGTCAGAGGCCTTAGGGCGGCTTGAAAACTTCTGACAGTAAGTCCAGCCACTAGTCGTACAAGCCTCCACCAATCCGGACCTGACACCCGTGGTAGAGTATGGCCTGTACCTTCCTCACATAATGACGGGACATAATGGGTTGATTATGATAGTATCTTTACTATTTGTCGCGCTAAAATATCCGAACATCTAATCTCTTTAAACGAGCAATTCTTGTTTATATATTAGAATATAATAAGAATCTCAGAAACGGCTCCAACGATTTTTATGAAATTTAGTATGCCGGAGGTTTCGGGGGCGAGTAATTGATGCTAGGTTTCATTTTTATAAAACGTCGTTTTAACCGTGTTTTTAGGCAAAGAAATAACTGCTACACTATAAGAAGGTAATTTTAGCTTTAAAATGTCAGGTTACAGTAGCTCAAGTGGGAAGTAAGACGATACTAGAAGACTCTGGTTCGAGACCTGACAAATAAATTTTTCTTTTTTTTGTCAAGTTCCTTTTTTTGTGTGAAAACCTATTATCAGGAGCCCTTTATCAACGCACCTATTTCGTATACAAGTAACTTTTGTTTCTAAAAGAAATACGAAAAAAAAATCAGGACAATGCTCATCGAGATTAAACTTTGTTATTTAGAACAATTTTTATTTTGTTTGTTATTTTTTAAGGCGTTGTTTGATGGTTAATGCTTGAAATCATACTTTTTAATCGTGTCACGACCCAAATTATTGTGGCATTTATTCGAAGCAAAACAAACATTTTCCTGAAGCTGTGGCATTGGTGCAAAGCTCGAATTTATCTCGGAAACAGCTTCAACGATTTTCATGAAATTTAGGATGCAGGGAGTTTCAGGGGCAATTAATTGATCCAACTAAGATTTAATTTTTAGAAAATGTTCTTTTATCAGTGTATTGGGCAATAAAAAACTGTTCATTAGAATGCGAAAGTAAATTTCTCTGAGCTACAACTTGACACCTAGCGCCATCTGTGTTGGAGATTTATATCAACCCAACAGGACATGTATCGCCATCTATTATCGAAAATAGGAACTAAAAACACACCTACCTATGTTGCTGAGAGTCTACTTTTTTTATAGATACACTACTTGCTTGTCTGTTACCTGTTCGAATCTAACGTAGCTTGAAATAAACCGTTTTGCATTTATAACGAATAAAATAAAATTATTGAAGGAGCCCTGAAAACCCCCTGATACTACACAAGGTTGTATTGGCTCATGTAAGAAATCGGGCGGTCCCGGAAGCATAAGAAACTTTGACAAGGCAAAACCAGGACGAGGAACTCCACCGAGACAAGGCCAACGGCCGATCTCCATCCAGTACCAGTCGAACGCTAAGACATTGCGAGTTCCAAAGTAAAAGAAACAATGCAAAATCCAGCTGAAGGCCGAGCCTGCAAGTCGAGCACGAAAAACTTTGATAAAGCAAAACGAGGACGAGGAACTCCACCGACGCGAGGCCAAAGGCCAAGCTCCATCCAGTACCAGGTCAGGTTACGGTGTAAAAGAAACAATGCAAAATCCAGATGGCACAAAATTGCGGGGCCGAAGGCCGAGCGATTGAACTCAGTTCAGGCCAAGGCTGAAAGCCAAGACGTTCCGTGTTCCGGCGTAAAATTAACAATGAAAAGCCGGATGGGACAAATTTGCGAGGCCTCAAGCTCCGCGAAGCGGGCGGGCAAGAGGAACCTCGCTGAGGCTCCGTTGAGGCTGAGGCTGAAGGCCGAGACCATACATGTTCCAATGCGTCAAATTTCAATCAAAAGTGTCTAGCGAAGCCCTAGGCCGACTGCAACGGAGAGTGAAACTCGGAGCGGCTGGGGGTTGGCGCGTGAAAGCGTGCAGGGGCTTGCCCCTTAGTCTGAGTGTAATTTCCAAAAAACACGATTTATCAAAAAAATACCGGTCATCCAGGTACTTATGTTTTTATATAAAACGTTTTGGTCCGTCTATCGCATAGCGCCATCCTGCTCTATGTAGTGAAATAAAGCAAGACAATGCTTCTTTATAGAAATAGAAACTTAGGAAGTTACGGATACACGCGGGATTGATATCGGCTTTATAGGGAAAATAACTGAATTTGTTGATTATGGCAGTCTACTCTAAATTGGGTGTTTGACAGGATGTCAAATGAGTTACTTTAAAAACGGAATTTTGTATGAAAATACTTGCTTGTAACGTCACATTTCAGAGCACTCTTTTTATGTTTCGTCTATTTAAAAATTGTGATAACTAGTAAATGATTAAAAGAAATACATTTTCCGAATCATTTTGTAATTTTTGTTTTAATCGAGTATCTCAAATAATTTATTGTTGATAGTGTCAAATACCGTATTATACTTATGTTATTGCTTTGTAATCTTCCAGCTGTTAACGTCGTCTCTTTCAACAAGGCCTCCACATATTAAACTCCAGTATGGCTGGCCACCCCACCGCATTGCGATAGTGTAACCGCAATAACTCGCGGCCGCATTCCGTCACGCAGCCCGCCCCCTCGCGCTCTAACGTGTGGATATTATAACGATCGAGACCTCGAAATGGAGTTACCGCCCCCTTTCTTAACTACTTTAACTTCAAGGCGTGAACATAAAAAACCGGCAAGGCCGAGCCGGACTCGCGCACGAACGATTCGGTACCGTACGTCCGTACGTTCCTTTCTTTTAGAACGGCAAAAAATCACGTTTGTTGTATGGGAGCCGAGATGTTGCTTTTATTACTAATGTCATTTTTAAATTTAGTATGTATTTTTTCACTTTAATGTCATATAAAAAGTTTGCAATAAATAGTAGTGGATTTACAGTTAAAAGCTTCTATTTATTTTTAGAAAAGTAACGGCAACTACACGGTGTTTAAAAGTACAAAGGCGAATTTAATGCTAAAAGCATTATCTTCCAGTGAACCTTGGTTATGTGGATATTTTAAAAGGGTTAGTGCTTATAAACCTAAATATAACATACATAAAACGTTGATCTACTTAAAACTTTAATAGTCACGGAGTTGAGTTGTAAGGTCGAAAGTGACTCACAAAATCAACTAACACCCCCGGTTTCTTGAACGTTAGCAATCTGTTAATCAATTATTAACAGCTGTTAGTTGGCCAAAGTGCATACAAAAAAAAAACAACTGACAGCTTAACAGTAGATTAACAAACTGTTAGAGTACAAGAAACCGGGGGTAACTCCCATTCTTTTGTCTTCTCCTTCTAGCTCAATTAAGAAAAGCCCATACGGATTGATAGTGTCATCCCCTTGAGCAATAAGCTGGTAGTTCACACCCGGCCATGACCGCGACATAGCGGCGACATTCCTTGTCGCCCCTCGGGAATGTGTCCGCAGCTTTATTACTGTTTTATCTCGTACGCGGTGGCGATATAGCGGTGCGGTATATAATATGTTGTAAACTTTTAGTCCGGATGTGTTGTGCTTACGAAAGTTTTAGTTCAAAAAAGGTATACTATATGTATATAGGTATAATTGTAAAATAAGAATATTCTTTTCTCAAAAATGCTTGGAAATTTGAGCATTATTTCGACCACCTTCTTCGAGATAAATCGAAATTGCTGTACTGACCAATTACACGCGAGCAGCGGCCGGAAAAAGTTCTATGAAAATTCATAACTGTCTTGTTTTCCGGCCTAATAATTTACATACTAAACTCATATCTGTCGTGTTATTTAAAAATGGAACGATCTTTTACTCCGAACAATGACAACCAAGGAGGTAACTTATCAGAGGTTTTATTTAAATTTCGAACTGTCTTGCGATAGAAAGATAGATAGATAGATTTGATTTTTTTTTCACAATATACCTGTATTCTGTGAACGCTGAGTACCTGTTTTCGTACATATCGTAATTTTACCGCACAGTATTGGCGATACGGTTTCTCCATTATTTTCGAAAACTTCTTGGTGCCGAGAGTGTTTGTATAAGTTTCGAAGTCCAGTTACCAGTACATTCATGACAGATGACGATGACAGTGACGCAACAACACAGATCAATAAAGGGCTCTCAGCTGTATTAAAAAAAAAAACTACGTACGTAGACACCATCGCCATCTAGTAACGAGTTTGGAACCATTTTTTAGGAGCTGACAGAAAATCGCTCATTTAAAAACCGGCCCTACATCGCGCGAATTGGTAGCTATTGTCAATTTGAGGCCTGAATAGACAAAGGCTGTAAATTAATTATCAAAATTGCAGTTCATGAATGATGTCCAATGAAACTCCGAGAACAATCGCACAATATCGCAAAGCCGGCAGATCACATGTCGCCGGGCGTTTTATTGAATTCTCCCGCGCGGAGCCGCGGGGGCGCTCGCCCCGTCTTTGTGCGACTTCGGCTAGGGATGGGCCGCGGGGAAATAAGGGAAAGGAAAACGCTTTTGGGGAAAAATAAAGAACGAGGGAGTTGTTTCACCGACTCGCGATGGTCATAGTTTACATTTAATAGGTGTTACCGTGATTAGATCCCATTAAAAGTAACCTTGAAGAATTTATCTCTGCTCGACTGACAACGATTTTACTAAGAGTAAACGCTACATATGAAGAAGACCTATTCCTTACAATAATCGACGATTATGTTTTTTTTAATCACCTAAGTATGAAAAAAAAATTTTTTTTGTTGTTGTGGACAGATAGATAGAGAAGCACGTTAAAGTACATAAAAAAGGAAATTACACAGGCATTTCTTTATCTAAAATAACAGACGGTAGCCTTATCACTAAAAGCGATCTCTTCCATAACACCGTTGTAAATACCAACAAACAAATTACAAAATTTAACGAGGCTGTGGCTCCCACAGTAGACTGACCTTTATCGTGGACGTCCTGCATTCATATCCTTTGATATACCATGTGTGTATACAATCATAAATTCATCCTGTATCCCCGAAGGGGTATTCAGAGACCAGGGTTCGACGGCACATGGCAAGCGTGCACTCTACACAGTCAATGTCTCGGGTGACTTTGCCACAAAAATGTAAAGGTCGATGTTCTGTACTTCTGACATTAGTTAATTGGGTATTTGACAGGATGTCAAATGAGTTACTTTTAAAACGGAATTTTCTATGAAAATACTTGCTTGTGACGTCACATTTCAGAGCACTCTTTTTATGTTTCATCTATTTAAAAATTGTCATCGTCTACCCATTATGTCCCCACCGAGGGGCAAGGGTCTCTTCCCAAGGTATAGGCCATACTCCACCACGGGGGCCAAGTCCGGATTGGTGGAGGTTTGTAAGACTAGTGGCTGGTCTTACTGTCAGAAGTTGTCAAGCCGCCCTAAGGCCTCTGACTTGGCTTAACGACTGCCATCTATCGACGGCAGCCGGCACCAAATGCTTAACGTGCCTTGCGAAGCACGGAATCGCTCGGAAAAATGCCACTAGCGTTAGTCATAGACAGTGACCCATCCATGGACTGAACGCGCCGTATGTTGCTTAACATTAGTAATCGTTTAAGATCACTCAGGCAGCCCAGGCTACGAGCGATTCCGATAAATTTTTCGAATCATTATGTAATTTTTGTTTTAATCGAGCATCTCAAATAATTTATTGTTGATAGTGTCAAATACCGTATTGCAGAGAAATAATCAATAAAAAGTTTGAAAGTATGGCTAAATCTACAGATTTGCTTGTTTGCATATCCAAATCAAAATGTTTTTGTTCAGAATAACAAAAAAAATGTTAGATACTTCATGAACGTTACAAATTAAACTAGGTGAACATTTAAAAATTTCGATCAGACTATTAAGGGCAAAAAATGTTCGAAAAAAATCCAAACTTAGGGTTTTCAAATTTGGTTTAAAAAAAAGAATAAGTTTAACATTAATTTGAAACAAAAACTTATATTGCCAGGCATATTATAACACAAATACAAAAACATAAAAACTTAAATAACAATCTATTAAACGAATCTACTATAAACTGAATCATATAAAGAATAAAATAATTTACTGAAAAATTTTTATAGTTGAACACGACGACCAATTTGGGGCAAAAGTCTCTCTTAAATAACCTTTATAATTTTTCACGCACAATGCAGAGGGCGTATTCCTGAACAGTGGGGGGTTATTATCAAAATCTTTCGGCGATTGTACGCGTGATTAATTTACTTCTAATTCAAAAAGGGGCGACTCGCTGCGAATTCGTCTGTCGATCGATTTGCGTAATTGACCCCCCCTTTTTGTGTCTTTTATAAGTGCGTTCGGTTTTTGTTTAATACGAGTATTTAATCACTCGTAGGCTGGGCTGCCTGAGTGATCTTAAACGATCACTAAGGCTAAGCAACGTAGGGCGCGTTCAGTCTATGGATGGGTCACTCTATGACTAACGCTAGTGGCATTTTTCCGAGCGGTTCCGTGCTTCGCAAGGCACGTTAAGCAGTTGGTGCCAGCTGCCGTCCATAGACGGTCGTTATGCCAAGTCAGAGGCCTTAGAATGGCTTGAAAACTTCTGACAGTAAGACCAGACACTAGTCTTACAAGCCTCCACCAATCCGGACTTGGCCCCCGTGGTAGAGTATGGCCTAGACCTTCCATAGGGAAGAGACCCGTGCCCCTCAGTGGGGACATAATGGGTTGATGATGATTTAATGGGGCATATGCCTCAAAGTAAGATTGAACAGAAATTGTTTTTTAACCACAAAATACGTAAGAAACTGAGATAAGTTAGAGGTGAAATATAAATATTCTTCGTTGTTTCAGAAAACAATTACCAAAAGAAGAGACGCTATTGGTGGCCTTCTTGTATATTTTTACTATACTTGAGCCATTACAAACGTGCGAAATGAGTCATAAAAATTTGTAACAGGCCTCTCTCTCACACATATAGGAGGCATATCAGGCATATCGGAACTCTCGCTCGCACTTTTATGACTCGGTTCGCACGTTTGTAATGGCCCAAGTATAGCTGACCCCGCAAACTTGGTTTTGCCTGACAAGGGTATGAAAAATAGATACATAACAACCTATTCTCAGACCTACCGAATATACATATATAACTTATCAAAATCTGTCAAGCCGTTTCGGAGTAGTATGCGCACTAAGAGCACAGAGGTACACACTAGGCGTTTTGAAGCGCGCGCTTTTGGAACGCGCGTTGTAAGAACTATGAGGTCCGATTGAAGTTTACACATGCAAACGCGCGCTTACAGCGCGCTTACTGCGCGTCGGACCTCATAGACAACGCGCGTTACAAAAGCGCGCGCTTCAAAACGCCTAGTGTGTACCCGCTTAATACGGCAAGTGGTGATACGAGAATTGTATATCTTAGGACTTAGGAGACTTAGACTCTCCTAAGACTTAGGAGATACTTCTTTCTTTCTAATTTGTAGCAGTAAGCCGTTCTAGCTCTGTCTCTATCTCTCATTTATTTTTTCCACACTCACAAATCCTAACTTATTTCTTTCTGGGCCGAACCTAAAACGACGAAGCACTTAGAAGAACCTAGTGAAGTAATAATATTAGTAGCGATATCAATTTCACTCTTTTTCTTTCACAAATGAACGCCAAGGGGTTCCCAGCAGGTATCAATGGAGGGATCCCGCGGCCCCCCGACTACTGAGCCATTACCTGACCCTTAGTTCAAGAGGGTAGTTTAGCTAACCCTCCAGCGACTCGACAACAAAGTAACCCCTATCCCCACGCAGGAAGGTCGAGAATCCAAAATTTGAAAATCTCAGGAGATAATTTACTTTTTTACTTGAAGATTCTTCAACGCAGAAAAGGTTTCAGTACAAATTATTGGTCAGTTAGAAGATATCTGAAGTGCCGTTGAGTTTTTATGATGTTTTAGGGATCCTCGCTTGAAATGGAGAACCGTCATTCCATTAATATATTTATGAAAGTTACGCACGCAATCGCTCGTAGCCCCGGCTGCCTGAGTGATCGTAAACGATCACGAGCGTTAAGCAACATAGGGCGCGGTCACTGCATGGATGGGTGACCGTCTATGACTAACGCTAGTGGCATTTTTCCGAGCGGTCCCGTGCTTCCCAAGGCACGTTAAACAGTTGTTACCGGTCTTTAAGCCAAGTCAGAGGCCTTAGGGCGGCCTGAAAACTTCTGACTGTAAGACCAGCCACTAGTCTTACAAGCCTTCACCAATCCGGACTTGGCCCCCGTGGTGGAGTATGGCCTATACCTTCCTCAGGGAAGAGACCCGTGCCCCTCGGTGGGGACATAATGAGTTGATGATGATGATGATCTTTCTTTAAAACTTTCTCTGTTGGATTTAATATTACCTGTAAGTCAGTTTTTTTAATTATGTAGATATGTCTCATCAATATATTTCATGTATACCTTAGGTAGGTCTCTCTACATTTAGTTTTAGGTAGGAGACCCTTATTTAATCCGTCCCAAGGTTGTCTGTGCCTGGTTATCACCGCCTTTTCACCAAGACAGAGGTCGTGAGTTCGATTCCCACTGGGGACCGTAAATTTGTATAAATGTCCTCAGTCTGGGTGTCTTTCCATTTTTGTAATGTCCTTGCCTGGTTACAATAGCACGGAGTATCCTAGTTTTGGACCAGCTCAAGTGATTGTGATGTGTGGAAGTTATTAATTAACCTCTTCTTATCTAGCATTAGGTCTACTCATTCTCTGTTGGTCCTGCCCCTACACAACTGGAGATCGCCTTGTATATTGTGTACCGTTTGTACTGTGTTGCACACTACCGTCTTGTATTATATTTGTCTGTCTCGATGGATCGCTCCGTGGGTCACTAGACCAGGCCTTGGCGGTAAATCAGCGCTGTGGGTAAATACACCTGCAGCAAATACTGAGCCCGTGTCCATTTCTTGTTTTTATTTCTCGTCCTGTATCTTGCCTTGTCTGTTTTTTTCCTTTTTTATGTCTTGGATAATCTGTGTGGCGTTAGAAAAATATATTTCTTTCTTATTTATACGGAACCAATCAAAGGATAGCTGCATGTTTTTATTCCGTTTGCAAAGTATCCACACAATTTTTTTGTTGATTCGTCCGCGCAAAAGTGCAAGTTGTTATTACTTGGAGGGCTCATTTACCGGCGGTGGAGTGGAGTCTGTAATTCAATACATTTATTTTGATTCCCTGTTTTGAAGGGTGACTTGGCTTGTAACCGATTGTTCGCGAGGGGCCATTCAGTTGCTTTTTCCATATTTTTATCAGTAAAAAGCGCTAATTGATATGTTAGTGGGATTTAGAAAACTTTTGCCAATGAAAAAATGCCTTGACTGATCAATAATTCAATTATTTTGAACCACAATCTATGTCTGAACTGGATCAATTTACTGAATCGCTCGTAGCCCCGGCTGCCTGAGTGATCTTAAACGATCGCGAAGGTTGAGCAACATAGGGCGCGATCAGTGCACGGATGGGTCACCGTCTACGACTGACGCCAGTGGTATTTTTCCGAGCGGTTCCGTGCTTCGCAAGGCACGTTCAGCAGTTGGTGCCGGCTGCCGTCAATAGATGGCAGTCGTTAAGCCAAGTCAGAGGCCTTAGGGCGGCTTGAAATCTTCTGACAGTAAGACCAGCCACTAGTCTTACAAGCCTCCACCAATCCGGGCTTGGCCCCCGTGGTAGAGTATGGCCTATACCTTCTTCAGGAAAAAGACCCGTGCCCCTCGGTGGGGACAAAGTGTGCTTGAGACATGTCGGGAGGTAACTCTAATATATCACGGGAAGTCTTATTGTACAACATTATACAGTGCCCCATAAAGGAAGTATTAGTTTTTGCGAGTCTAAATCGTGTAGCTGACAATTTATATTTATTCCTAGTATTAACGTTATGTACAGCTACCAATAGTTTCGAAGTCTTTAATATTTTTTCGAACGGATCCCTTACTATTTTTAAGATATCCCGTAGCCTATTTTAATCATGGATATGTAGAATTCTAATGGTGAAAGAATTTTTAAAATCTAATATATAAAATTCTAGAGAAATTTACTATGGTTGTACAGACTTGAACCTAATACACTAAATAAAACAAATTTTAAAAATTATACACAAATTTTCAAAAAAATCGTACGTTTAACAAAACGCGCCCAAAATAATTATAAAATAAAAATGTCGGACAATAAGTCTAAGGCCACATGGCAAATAATAAATAGTTCGAAGCAAACCATACCTAAAGACTCTATCTCTAAAATAGAAATTGACAAAAAGACGATTACAGATCCACAAGCCATATCAAATGCATTTAATGACTTTTTCATTGACAAAATTAAGCCCATTGACAATGCTGGCACACACACACGTTTATTAGGATCCTATATTACACCGTGTAGTAATTCGATGTTCATGGAGGCTAGTATTCCATACGATATTTTTAGAATAATTAAATCATTAAAAAATACAAACAGTGTGGGATACGATGGCGTCTCTACAAAGATAATAAAATACGTAGCCCTAGAAATTTGCCATCATCTAAGTCATATTATTAATCTAAGCATAGCAGCGGGTATATATCCTAATAATTTGAAACAAGCGATAATAAAACCAGTCTTTAAAAAAGAAAACCGACACCTAATGGAATTTTATAGACCAATTGCCCTTATTCCGATAATAGCAAAAATTTTTGAGAAATATATTTATGCGAAAATGTACGCCTATCTGGAACATAATAACATATTAACTAAGGAACAAAAGGGATTCAGGCAAAATAAGACGATTAATCTGGCTGTTTACGATTTCTTAAACACAGTTATGACATGTGTAGATGCAAGAGTTCCAGTCTCTGCGTTATACATGGATATGACACAGGCTTTCGATTACGTAGAACATACTATCTTACTGCGAAAGCTTGAGGCATACGGAATAAGGGGAAATGTGTGGAAATTAATAGAGTCATATCTTAAAAACAGGACACAATGTACAGAAATCTCAAAAATCAATCCTAAAACTAAACATGAAGATATTTATAGGTCACGTGAGCGTGAAGTTCGCCATGGCGTCCCACAGGGCAGTGTAATGGGACCGTTACTATTCTTACTGTACATTAATGATCTTCCCAGAGCCACTCCACACCCAATGACCCTATTTGCAGATGATAGCACTGTCACAATCCAATGTGACCAAGAAACTTTTTACGAATGTGATATAAATCGGACTCTACAATCTATTATAATTTGGTTAAACAATAATAACTTGAAGGTAAATTTAAGTAAAACTAATTTTATGCAATTTAGCCAAAGGTTACCAACAGCAAATTTGGATATTCATTATGAAAATATTAAAATACAACAAGTAGAGACCACAAAATTCTTAGGACTAACGGTGGACCGAAATTAAAACTGGAAAGCGCATATTGCGGAACTTTGCAAAAAAGTTAGCTCATCTGCTTATCTCCTCTATAAACTTGCCCCTGTCACTAATATTGATGCTCTAATTACTGCATATCATGGCACGGTAGCTTCATTGTTGCGGTATGGTCTGATCTTTTGGGGTAACTCAACGGACAGAGAGATAGCATTCAAAGTACAAAAAAGGTGTCTAAGGGCAATGTTTGGACTGAAAAAGACGGATAGTTGTAAACCATACTTTCAAAACTACAATATTCTAACACTTCCGTCAATGTATATTTTAGATGTAGCACTCTTTGTAAAATCGAACCCAGGCATTTTCCGACCGATCTCGCTAGTCAGAACCCGCTTACAACGGGATGAAAATAGAGTATGTATACGTAGAGCCAATACCGCACTTATGCATAAAAGTCTATATTGTATGGGGCCTATGATTTACAATAAAATACCAAGAGATATACGAGAATTTGACATGGGCCAATTCAAATTTAAATTGAAAAAAATGCTACTAGAAAAATGCTACTATAAGCTAACAGAATTTCTAACTGATTGATTTATTATTATATGACTATGTACTGACTCTTCTACACACAAACTTGACTTTGAAATGTACTTTAATATTTGACAAGTTGATATTTCATTTTTTTTTAACATAATTGACGTAAATATAGCTCGTATGGAAAGTATTTTGTGATAGAGATATATTTTAATGACAAACGATGGTGCTCTCTCTAAATATTTTGTAAGTCCCGATGGGCGAAACATGTACAGGACGTATTTCAATGTAACAACCTTATATCTCATGTTTGACAAATAAATAATCTTTATCTTTATCTTTATCTTTATCTTTATCTAGTGTCTCAATGTTAGTGCGCATACTCCTCCGAAACGGCTTGGCCGATTTCGATGAAATTTTGTATATGCAATCGGTAGGTCTGAGAATAGGTTGTTATCTATGTTTCATAGCCCTGGCAAAACAACGTTTGCGGGGTCAGCTAGTATCTACATAAATACCTGCATACAAATGTTTCCTCTTTAATGATACTGTAGTTAGTGTAGATGTAGACAGTGTAGATGGTGTAAATATACATTATCAGACCTAACACTAATTAATTAAAGTTCCCGTCCTTATACTCCGCTCTACTCTATAAACTGAAAGCTGAAAACACGTACATTTATTGGAACCTCTCCACCTCTACTTATTTCACTTGCACAAGTGTATTTCCATATGTACCATCCCTCTCCCACTCTTGGTCAGTTGATGCAACCCGGCTTGGCCACTAACAAAAGTAGAGTCCCGCCATCCGGATAAAAGCGGTTTTTTCCAGTTTGAAGCGGCCAAGGGTGGCTTTTGAAATGCCTGGCTGGCTTGTTAAAGCGAGAGCTTAGATAGTGATTTATGCCCTCGGAAATATTACTGAAGCATCTGGAACATTGGCAAATAATTTATGAACGAACATACATACACAAGCTCACGCCTGTATTCCAGAGGGGTAGGCAGAGACGGAGACCTGGGACTGCCAACTGCCGCGATCCTGACAAATAACTTTCGCTCCATCGACATTCATTAGTCATTTAGTTCTTCTATAATTATAATTATTTATTGAAAGAAGAAAGAAAGAAGTAATTCATTGAAATGACATAACATAACGTAATATAACATTATAACATTTACATACATTATAGTTAGCGCATCTGACTACCATGCGAGAGGTCCCGGGTTCGAATCCCGGCTGGGGACAAAAAAAAAGAAACCCAGGTCTTGGATGTTTACATGTTTGTGACGTCGCTGTTTCTGGTTCCCACGAAACAGGGTATCCTAGGGTGGGGCCAGAAGCAAAGTATGTGCCTGTATGTAAATGTTAGGTTATATTATACAGGCACATACTTTGCTTCTGGCCACACACTAGGATACCCTGTGTCGTGGGAACCAGAAACAGCAAATGGTCATAGCAATGCAATGTAAACATGTACAGTCGACAGCACATCATGGTATACACCCATGCACTCTACTCCGTTCCATTACGGGCGACTTTGCAACTAAAATGTGAAGATTGACGTGCTGTCGACTGTACATTCACTATTGTATTAGGACTACATCCTGTAAAAATAGTAAGCTGTAAATAAATAAATAAATAAAATGTAAGCACACAATACATAATATGTAAGTACGTAACAAAGTATTATTATTATTATTTATTTATTTCGGAGTATATACTAACGGAGTATATATATAGTACTAACCTGCTCCGTGACGCGCCGCTCACGCGTGCCTTGCGCACGCTCAACGCGGTTGCTGATCATACGGACTTATTTGTATGCACTCTGGACGAGTTCACAAAAGCCTCGATATGCGTTTTGGGTTCTAGTTTAAGTAAATAGATATTAGTATTTATTAAAGTAGATCTGAATAGACTTAAGATTACAATCTAAATTGCGCATCTGTCGTATTAGGCTTGTCCTGTAAAGATAGTTGTAAGAAATTGAAGTAAATAAATAAATAAATATCCATATAAAAATTATTAGTCTTACTTAACCTATATTAGTAACTAACTCTAGGTAAGCTAATTTTATTTAAATATTTGGTAGTTCCGTAAAAATGTGGCAGTCGAACCGGTCGACAACAACACTCAGGATGCCGTTAGAGCTTCCCCGCACTCTACGCAGTATTGAGGCAGTTCGCTTTCTAATAATAGAAAAGAAGTCATCCACCCCAGCTTCAGCGAACATACCTGACGCGCTGCAAAACCGAGGAAGACCCATCAGCACCTTGAACGCACATATTGCATGTATTGCACAGAAAAGCATCACCTTCCAGTTAACCTTGGTGGCATAGATTTTAATAGGGGTAGTGCCTATAACCCTAAATATATCAGACATAAGCCCAATGGGTGCTGTACAGGCCTCAGTAATACCAGAGTTTTGTTTTTGTAATAAGTATACGACCCTTAATAGTCGAGAGTTTTGTTTTTGTTATAATAGCATCGCCCCCGTGTTTTCTCCCCCAATTAAATCCCCATTAGCTAAAAACCGCTTTGGTGAATGACTGTCAATAATTGACATAATAGTGTCCCCAGAATCTGTGGTGTCGGGTGTCGCCAACTGTCCCCAGTTGTCGTGACACGAGCGTGCACGTAATGGCGGTAACTCTAGCCTGTAATTTCACAGATTGCCGCAAAAAAAGTTGGGGAAAGTTACTGTTATTGGCGGCATTATCCCTTATACAACCACTAAGGTAAAATAAGAAAACAGTTCAACACCAGAGTCTTTGATAATTGCAGAAACACATACGAATTGACAAAATTTAAAAATTTGCATAGTTAATTAATTAACCCGTCAAGCCCCGAGGACCGGAGGGTCCGATGTAAACCACGACGCATTCCGTTAGGCCCCATTGACCCGCCTTGCAACTGCTCTATGAATCGAATTTTAAAGATGACATAGAGCACAGTAATTGTATGAGCATGTTTTATTCTTTGAAAACTGTGGTAATTTTAAAATATTACTCTGTGAATAACTAACTTAGCTGTGAAAGAAAAAGTTTTCTAGACCTGAGGGGTTAATTACTAAAACACAAATGCACAATAAAACATGTTTCGTCAACAACGCAGATAAAATCATAATTTAGGCACACAAAACAACCTGATCTCACGTGTGTGTATACATTGGTGACATTCTAGATCTACTCTATTAAGCTCTCTTTGTATGTTATGTAGATGTTTGTTACCAGTTTTACATACCAATAAAAATAATAAATTAAATTAACCTAATAATCCTCCCCGGAAAACAGCTGAACCAAAGGTAAAGGTACCCTACACACTGGCAGCATTGCCACGCTGCACAGCCAAAGAAATCCTTTTAAATACATAGATACTTATTCAAAACACGTGGGAGACGGGGTTGACGAAAAAGAAACTAATAACAGCCGGGGAGGAAATAGAAGAGTTCAAACAAGTTGGGCAACTTAAAGGTATGATCGTTACGAATTAAACAAGACGCCAGTATTATACATATTAACAGACTTATTTACTGTAGACCAAAAACTGTTTGTTTGACTATATAAACTCTCCTTACTACACAACACTCTACTCTACTCTACTCTGACTCTACAAATTGCACTATCTATAGGTATTTTAATCTGTTGCGGTAAGACCTTGGAAAGAACATTTAAAAATCATTATTATAATGTGCCGATCGGCCCACCCAAAAATTCTGTAGGCTAAGAAAGATCATTGTTATTAATTTAATACATATTTAATACATATTAGAAAGAAAGAAAGAAAATATTTATTTAACACCACAAAGACATACATATAACATGTGATTTAAAAATAAACAAAAAAAATTAAACAGAAACACAAAATAATTTCAAAACAATAAGGACGCAGGCTAAGCTTTAAGCTATAAATGAATTAATTATTAAACAAAAACTAAACTAAATATAAAACAACATTCTCCATATAATAACAGTAAATATTACCTGCTCAAATAAAAAAAACTCCAGACCGCTACCGTTGCATGAGGGAGATTTCCCAATCATAAGCTTTTATTATCTACCAAATAACTTTAATGAGGAACCGGCGGTTAGGATTTACGAATCAACAAATACGTTAAAACCATTTGACGTCTTTGATTTCAAGAATGACCTACAAAAACACGCAAATACGACAGCAAAACGGCTAAAAAAAAAGGTTTGCAACGAAAAAATGTGTCATAAAAAAGAGAAGTAATAAAAATGTTTACCCAAAACACAGAAATTGGCCAAAAAACAGCACCGCTTCCCCGAACACCTCGTCCATTATGAATGCTACACACAAATCCGATTAGAACGCGAACCTCGATCTAATTGAGCGGAAATTTATTGAGCACAATGGTCTTTTGCCTCCAGGAACGCTGAATGGAGTTTTCACAAGTATCGCCTTCCCTTATTATAGAGATTCCATTGAAAAAGCCCCTTTGGGCATCGAGACTGACGTTGTTGTAATGAAAATAATATATTGTTATAATCCACAGTTGGTTGATGTTTCCATTTTTTGTGAAAAATCATCCGTAACGTGTGGATAAAAAAAACTTAACGAAACTTACGTTCAAGTAGGGATCCTACACCCATAAGAATCAAGGAAGCTAAAACTGCATAAAGGACGAAAAACATTTTATGTATGGGCTCGAAAATATACGACACGTCGCCTGCAGCAGGCGACTACCAGCTACCTAGTCTAAGAAAATTAGATGATGACATAATATTGGAAAAAGCAATTGAAATTCAAGCTACACGAAAAAAATTATAACAATTTAAATAACAATTTTAATTTTTATTTTTAGTATTATACTCTACGACCGCTTAAATTTTTTATTTACTGACATACAATCGTTCATAGACTTTTTATTTAATTTCTTATTATTAAATAATAAGAAATAAAATAATAAGTTCGGATCGTAGTGGGGTTGACCCTTGCTTCTCGATCATGAGGGTCTGGGTTCGAACCACGCATGTACCAATGACTTTTAGTTACGTACATTTGTTTGTACAGCAACACCATTCGCTGATACATTGTGCCCGGATAACGGCGACAGGCTTGCCACTTGTCACGTTTGGGACCTAATAAACTCGGCAAAACGTGGGTCCAGTTCTAGAGACTGGTGCCTCTGCCTACCCCTTCGGGGATAACGGGCGTGAGTTTATTTATTTATTTTTTTTCGGATTGGTGGGGTACATAAGTATAAATTTTATACTTATGTACTATACCTTCCTCAGGGAAGGTATGGCGAAGAGTATGGCCTATACCTTCCTCAGGAAAGAGACCCGATCCCCTCGGTGGGGACATAATGAGTTGATGATGATGATACTTACGTATATTGTTTGATATGTATTATCTTTGGTTGCTTAATAAGGACGTATTGACTTTTGCAAGTCTAAACCCAGGTTTCTCGAACGCTAACAGTCTGTTAATCTACTGTTAACAGCTGTCAGTTGTTTTTTTTGTACAATAGATTAACAGATTGTTGGCGTTCGAGAAATCAGGGGTAATCTTGCAAATGACAATTTATATCTATTTCTAGTATTAACATTATGATGGATACCAATATTTTCGAAGTATTTAATATTTTTTCTAACGTACAAACTATTTACATAAAATAAATGGAATGGCTTGCACAACAGTTGCAGATGTTGGTTTCTTTGAAAAAATCTCTTAGCAAGTCCCTACTACCTAGCTTGTAAATAAATCGGATCGCTCTCCTCTGCAAGATGAAGATAGTCTCAATGTCTGCTGCCCGGCCCCACAGTAGTATACCGTAGGCCACAATACTGTCATCATTATCAACCCATTATGTCCCCACCTAGGGGCACGGGTCACTTCCCTGAGGAAGGTATAGGCCATACTCCAGCACGGGGACTAAGTCTGGATTGGTGGAGGATAATACTATAGAAGTAACTAAAATATACAAGCCAGCAACGTCAGTAAGTTCCCTATTTTCACTGCATAATGATGTGGAGCTAAGACTATGTGTTAATTTTACAATATGTGGACCCCATTGTAATTTGGCATCGATTATATTATGATGCCCAGAAATACAGCTACTTCTACAAATTCTAGTTTTTCATTTCCCATTACAACAGGCTTGCCACTTGTCACGTTTGGGACCTAATAAACTCGGCAGGATCGTAAGGAATGTGAATAAAAAGAATAAGTAGGTTCTGCCTACTGTTTTTATTGAAAAACAGAGTGCAGAAAACAGGAAAGAAAACTGAAGGAAAGAAACACAGCAGTAGTCAGAATGTGTGATAAACAACTAGAGTACTTTGTCTGTAATTGCTTTTTGGGTTAATGTTTTTGTGTCGTCCAAGATTATATAAAATTACAATTATACAACTTATACAATTTTAATTTTAATAATAGACTATTTTATTAAGTATAGGGTAAGAATATTGACAAATCACGTCACGCAACTATAAACATTCTAGAAAATTTACAATGTTAAATTTAATAATTGACTCTACTTGTTAAGTATTGAATTTAAATATTGACAAATCATGTCACGCAAACACTATAAACATTTTGAAATCAATTGCTTAGCAGAAACGGGCTCTATCTCCGATAGAGGAAGGAACGAGTAGAGATTAAAAAAAAAACTCGGCAAAAACGTGAGCGGAGTTCTTAGTGACAACTGTCGTGAGTTTATACTTATTTTTTATTTTAATTACAATGTTGTTTTACACTAACCCCACATTGGGTAAGGTAAACTTAATACATTTTGTCGTTTTGGAATTTACAACAAATAGCTTCAAAGTTTACCTCACACGCTTAAATTGGCTGGTATTGGAAGTGGAGAGCGATAGTGTCGGGTTACGCAATGAATGCCATGTTTACTCGAGAGACATTTTATTTGATTTCGCAGCGAAACAAGTGATAATAAAAGTCTACAGTTATACGAGATGGAGAAGGGGGACCCCGAAAACGTGGAATTTATGCTCCGTTCCGCAAGTCGAGCTCCTAGGGGACCATATACTGATCATCTCATTGGTCTACTCGCTCGGCTTGAGATAATCCAAACAATAAGCGAAGACGCAAATTAATTTCATAGCAAGCAAGTTTATAACATTCTTGAAAGAAGCCGGCTTCAACGTTGTTTTGTGAGTATTTCGGGGGTCGTCTTGTCATAGATTGGAATGTAAGTAGATTAATTGTATTTTAAATTCACACAACTGATAATTGTTTTCCATGAATAAACGAATTTAAATTTGAATTTTCAACCCTTTATGTCCCTACCGAGGGGCACGGGTCTCTTCCCTGGGGAGGTGTAGGCCATACTCCACCACGGGGGCCAAGTCCGGATTGGTGGAGGCTTGTAAGACTATAGTAGCTGGTCTTACTGTCAGAAGTTTTCAAGCCGCCCTAAGGCCTCTGACTTGGCTTAACGACTGCCATCTATCGACGATAGCCGGCACCGACTGCTTAGCGTGCATTGCGAAGCACGGAACGGCACGTCATAGACGATCCATCCATGCACAGAGATCACTCAAGCAGCCGGGGCTACAAGCGATTCTAAAATTTATTTATAGTAAATTAATTTTCTTTATTCTTTATCTATCTAATTTGCCTGCCACCCTTATCGCGTCATCTCAAGCTTGAGCTGTGTGATTGAACCGAGTGTTTTGAACACTATCAGTCAATGGACAATGTAGCGTAGGTTTGCTATTGTTTCCGACGAGGGGTGGCTCGTCTGTGTTGGTAGGACGTTGATGGTAGCTTGGTTGCATGAGAATATTCTTTAGTACCCGAAAGCCCCAGTCGGACGTACTTTGACCAAAAAGGGGATGTACCTATTAGCAAAGGGCAAGATAAAAAGTACCCGAAACCGGCGTGCCAGCATAAAACGACCAATGAAGCGAAAGTGGTGTGTCAGATTCGTGGCAAGTGGCAGTCCCTTCTGCCTACTCTGGGATACAGGCGTGAGCTTATGTAGGTATGTAAATAATAATTATGAATAGAATCAATGTGGAACTTCTTCATCAGCTTCTCCAGTTAATTCTGAAAATGTAACTTTGACTTTCATTGAGTTGATATTTAGTTTGAGGTAAGTATTGCTTTGAGTGACAGATTATCCAACATTATGATTAGAAAACGTTTTGTACTGAAATTGGAGGTATTGACTTTAATTTAGAGAGGAACGCCTGTGTTACTTTAGTCATTTACTATTACGTTTCATTAATCTATTCAACATTTTTTTAACTAAAACATTCGTAAGCACTACACATTATTAACTTTATTCCTGATACACTTACTTGATTTTTTGTCGGAAGAGTCCGACCAGGTTCCGCTCTGATTCGCAGAGCTTAATCATGGTGAGCAGAGACGGAGCTCGCGTCGTCGGTTGCTCGTCTATTCAACATTATTTTTTAAGGTTCCGTAGCCAAAGCATAAAACATAAACATTAACATTTACACAAAGGCACATACATTTGCTTCTGGCCCCACACTAGGATACCCTGTTTCGTGGGAACCAGAAACAGCGACGTCACAAACATGTAAACATCCAAGACCTGGAGTTTTTTTTATCACTAGCCGGGGATCGAACCCGGGACCTCTCCCTTGGTAAGCAGATGCGCCACAAAGCATAAAACAGACCCTATTACTAAGGCTCCTCTGTCCATCCGTCCGTCCGTCCGACCGTCCCTTCTGTCATCAGCATTGCATCATTTTTGTGGCTGTTATAGCAACAAATAGTAAAAAACAGAATAAAATAAATATTTAAGGGGGCACCCATACAACAAGCGTGATTTTTTTTTGCTCGTCTTTGCTTGATATTGATAACGGCAATAGGTAAACGCTTGAAATATTAAAAAATATTAATTTATCTTAAAAAAATTTAAAATAAACATTTATGGGGGCTTCCATGCAACAAACGTGATTTTTCTCCAATTAAATAATGGTACGGACCCTTCGCGCGCGAGTCGAACTCACACTTAGCCAGTTTTTTTCATAAACGATAAAGTTATTGTCGCTTTTTAAACGAATTCATCTAGTTATTAACTCTCTCAGGTTAAATTAAAATCATCCACCTTACGACCCCTAACAGTATTTTTCATCACACTCCACGAGCTGACAGTATTGCCCAACAAATTATTTCCACTCCGGCTAATCCTTAAAGTTTAATAAAGTGTATTTAATTTAATTTATTAGCTCCCCGTTGTATCGGATACAATGGCGCGGGGTAGGCAGAGGTACGGATATATCTAGCCAAAAGAGAAAAATTGCCGCAAAAGGTCGCCTTTGTGTAGAATAACTACCTGCGTAAAATCATAACTCAATTTCTTGGTCTGGCACTGCCCCCAACATCTATTAGTTGAGTGGAATAAAATACTAATTAACATTAAGCCAACAGTTGGTGCCGGCTGCCGTCTATAGATAGCAGTCCAGACAGTAAGACCAGCCACTAGTCTTACAAGCCTCCACCAATCCGGACTTGGCCCCAGTGGTGGAGTATGGTCTATACCTTCCTCAGGGAAGAGACCCGTGCCCCTTGGTGGGGGCGTAATGGGTTCATAAAAAAATACTTAAATAAAAATTAAGCCCGCATATTTTTAGTAAGTGTAATAAGAATATTAATAATAATAGCGTTTGCTGTTTGTCGCTCTCTTTTGATTCATTAAAAATCGTTAGTAGGTAGTTGCGCGCGCGTAACTACTCCGGTTTCGGTTACTTTCTATCTTCCCCTTTAACTTGCGGTTTGCACATGCGGTTATTGAGCCCTCTCTTACTCTTTACTAATTACTACTCTTTCTCTCTCTGAAACAAAGCCTGTGCCTTACACCTTACACCTATAGAATACATTTAAAAAATATGGATCTCTGTTGGATTTAAATTCGCTTTGAGGGCGTGACTGTACCTTCTGTGGCCCTCTAGCGAGGGGTTCGGGTGCAGTTATTAACATACACGAGAGTAATTTAATTTCGAAGCTTGTTGATCCCTGCCACCAGCCAGTTTTTGATAGGGGTGCCGAAAACTGCCAATAGTAATCTGCCAATAATATTGGAGTGCCACATTGCTTACTTCGACCAAATATCTACACAGCATTTTTGAATGTTTTAAGCACTTACCTGTTGTTAATATCGACCATAACGTTATATTAGTTAGTGTTGTTTATTGTTTTAATCGTAATAAAACTGTTTCAACTTTGTGTTCCAAAATTGAAATAATTAGGTTAATTATTAATCAAAGATATTTAGGTACTAGTATAGTTTTATATTTAAGTTATATTTATTTTTATTTATAGTAAGTTAATTATTAATATTAATGTAATTTTAAGTTTTTAGTATTTAGTTTAGTTTTATTATTTAGTTTATCATTGTTATTTCAAATTTAGTTATCGTTGAAATAAAGCCCATAAGTCGTCATTAGGTTCTTACTACTTATTACAATTGTAAAATGGCATATTATTAGCATATTGTATGGATGCACCCGTTACTTTGCGCAAATTCATAATAGCATTAAAATGTGAAAAATTACTTTGCTACGAGAAGTAATTTTCACATTTTAATAATGTTATTAGCAATATCATGATATTCTATATATTTATACCTATAGTAGCCATAATGAGTGACTATAATCAGATGAGTGGAAGGGCCGGTAAGGGACGCCCCAGGCGGACACTTTTCGACCAAATATCCCGTATTAGCGAAGGACAGAATAAAATGTACCTGAAACCGGGGTGCAATGACTAATGAATGTCAATGAAGCGAAAGTGATTTGTCAGGATCGTGGCAGATTGCAGTCCCTGGCCTGTGATTACCCCTCTCGGATACTGGCGTGGTGAGGCTATGTATGTAACAATACACTTTATTAATTTAGTAATTAAAATGAAGATAAGTGATACTATGGGTGATTTTAGTCTCTTTTAGAATGACTGGAATAAATTTCTCTAGAAGTCCGCCTTTGTGCATCCACACTTACCTATCATTAAAGTGTTTAAGTTTTTTTTATTTATGTTTTTTTGCGTAACAAACAAAAAAGCGAAATCTAAATTCTAATTTGCACATTAAAAACAATATGTTTACTTTATGAACGTCAAAGTTCTTAGTTTCACAATTAATAAATTATGCGGAAAACAAGCTGGCAAAGAAACTTCACAAAAAGAATAATCTTTCGAAAACTGTTTTAGCTTAATTAACGCAATTAACAAACTTTCAAACTTAAAAATTATTACTCATGGATGTGTCGAACACTAGACACCAATAAATTCAATTAACAATCATTCTATATTTCAATTTAATTAAACATTTCCCAATCCCATTTAACAGTTTGCAACCCTGCGCAATCAACTCATTGGCGTGTGATCCCATTGCAATAGACTACTAATTCCTCAATCGAATGCAGCAACCCTATTCTCCTTTGGTCTCCGAAACCGACCTTAAAGTTAAAGCAATTAGGCTCACAATCGCTCGAGTTGAAACTCATAATAGACTCCCTGAACAATTGCCTTTATTGTTACCACCCGTCGATTTCAAGTAGGGTTGCCAACTGGACTATAAATCTAGGTAGAGTTTTGTAGGTACTGGTAGCGCTCTACCATAATTCTTAAAACAATGCTTATCTGCAATGAATACTATTTTATTTTTATGTTTTCGTCGAGCATCGCCTAGCCTAGCTAGGGATCGACTGACAACGTAGCAATCTCGTTCTAATAATTCAATTTCCACAACACAACATATTATAAAAACAGCATTATGCAAATACCAAAGGATAGTATCGTTTATAATGTGTACCTAGTGCTTATGAAAGTAAAAAAAGTGGTTTATAATTTTTTTTTTGTTTATGTTTTTATGTTTAAACTTGTAAGGGGAAATTACAATTTACATAAACTAAAAAGTCACTACACAGCAGAAAAAAACTACCTACTCTCTCGAAGAAACAGAATTATTATATAAATGTTATTCAAGACCCCACCAAAAATGGTTGGCAGCCCTAATTCCAAGTAAATCCCATCGACTGACTTCTGCAATTCGAAATTGTACCTTAAATTTGAGCAGTCAAAGTTGTAATCAGGTTGGATTTAATGGGGGCAGTAAATAATAGGTGTCGCGGACAATCGCGGGCGAGGGCGGCGATTATGGCATTGTTTGTAGCGCTAATCAGTCGAGAATAGCCCCCCACCCCGCAAGGGTTGATTTGGTTCGGTGGACCATAAAAGTGCACGATTTTTCAGTTTTAATTACAGAGTTTAGGCGACATGGTTTTGATAATTAGGTAGTTGTTAGTATTTCCGGTTGAAATAAAACATAGCACTTGGAGAAAAACTAAATACAGATTAATAATTATTACTGGAGTAATGAACTCAAGGTAATTTTGGCAAGAAGAATATTTCAGTGAGACTATAATTTGAAATTTATCACCGTTTTTAAAGAACAAAACGTGCTCATACAACTGTGGTCTTTATCATCTTCAAAATTCGATTCAAAGTGCAGTTGCAAGACCAACCCGCCGCGGCGCGCCGGCCGGTCTACAGGGACTGACGGAATGCGCTGTAGTTTACATCGGACCCGCCAGCGGGTCCTCGGGGCTTGAGGGGTTCATCATCAACCCATCATGTCCCCACCGAGGGACACGTGTCTCTTCCTTAAGGAAGGTACAGGCCATACTCCACCACGGGGGCCAAGTCCGGATTGGCGGAGGCTTGTAAGATTAGTGGCTGGTCTTACTGTCAGAAGTTTTCAAGCCGCCCTAAGCCCTCTGACTTAGCTTAACAACTCCCATCTATTCACGGCAGCCGGCACCAACTGCTTAACGTGCCTTGCGCAGCACGGAATAAAAGAAAAGGAATCGCTCGGAAAGATGCCACTGGCGGGCGTTAGTCATAGTCGGTCACCATCCATCCATCCATCCATGTACTGAACGCGCCCTATGTTGCTTAACTTTTATGGACGTTTTAGATCACGTTGAAAGGTTAAGAGCTTATAATTCTAGATAGCTGTTTTTGCTAAAAAGTAATTTCAATAAACTCTTCTTTCTCCGTCAAAAATATAAAGGAAGGGGAACAGTTTTTCCTCAACCAGAGGGTTGATGTAATCATTCATCTTACCCCAATTTGAGTAGCAGTTAAATGACCATTAGCAGACACTCAGTCACTGTTGATTGCTTTATTAAAATAGTCTGTATTGAAGATTTACAGAGAAAAATGTAGCCATAGATTAAATAAACAGAGTTTTGGATTGGTTCAAAGAAAGAGTGTTTTTATAAATACGGCTGAACGTGGTTTATTTTTTGTACTTAGGTACAGTCGACAGCACGTCAACCTTCACATTTTAGTTGCAAAGTCGCCGGTAATGCAACGGAGTAGAGTGCATGGGTGTATACGATGATGTGCTGTACGAGGAGATACCGTTAATCTAAGTTGCTCGATACGAAGTCTGTTTTCCTGAGACATAATAATTATTAACTTGCCCCCTTAGCATGACCTCTTTCTTACCTACCTATCTCGCGCGTGAGTACCTAGTAGAGAAAGAATTTCGCTACCGTGCGCTCACGTAGCGGACGAGAAGGCGTTGACGCGAGTATTTGTCTATTCTCGCGCGCGAGATAAGATAATGGTAATGATGTGATATCTTTAAAACTAGAGAAAACTGTGACGTAACATCTTAGAACATCAAACTTGAAGTTAAGAGTTCATCAGACTCAATTTCTTCAACTATAAAAAGCTCGTGTCACCACTCACCTTGTCAGTGCGCATACTCCTCCGAAACGGCTTGGCCGATTTTATATGTACCTATAGGTATTTGGCAGGTCTGAGAATAGGTTGTTATCTATTTTTCAGGGAACTATTTGGTAAAAAAACAACGTTTTCTGGGTCAGCTAGTAATATAACAAAAAAAAAAAGTTTTCGTCATCATCGTTATTTCGGACAACACTTCACTTCAGATTCAGTAACAATATTGTATGCACAGACTTTCATCCTTATTCAACTAACATGCACGTACTTTTTTCACCGTCCCGTTTTAAATATTTACCCACGAAAACTCCACTAAAAGGAAAACAAAAGTCTCTTTAAGCGCAGCTAATTACCGGCGAGTGAAATACACGGGCTCCGCCGGCATTCAGTTATTATTTAACGGTCACTTGAGGGGGGAGCCGTTTCAGGGTTGTGTCGTCAACTGCCTGCAAAACCGATCACGCAAATACGAGAAAAAATCAAAAGAAAAAGCATAATATATTTTTTTGAGTGACTTCTATCACTTCCTGTTGATATCTTTCTTTCTAATACATAATAAATAATATATAAAATTCTGTGTTGGTGTTGATGCGTATTCTCCTCCAAAACTTATAAAAGCGCAAAATAAATTTAAGTGCGCTTGTATGCAACAAACGTGATTTTTTTGGTCATTTTGGCTTTATATTGATAACGGCGACGCTTGAAATATTCATAGAATATTTAGTTTTTAGTTCACTTTCAAAAATTCACTAAAACAAGCGTGACTTTTTTCCAATTTTATAATGGTTCGGTCGGTAGGACTGGCGGGCGATTGGCCGGTTTTTTATTCTCTCTATCTATCTAGGTATACCAATGTTCATTGTTGAGTGTTTTAGTGCGACGTCTTTTCGTTTCCTTGGAATCAGATCAAATCCATCAATAATATTTATTTATGAAAAGAATAATATAAAATGCCCGACAATAATGCTAAACATGATATGCTAAATATGACATTAGATACTAAAAATAAAGTTTGTGCAAATGAGAGTGATGGTAACTCCTCTCGGCATAGCCAGTGTTGTGGGCGTCACGACATGATTAGGCATTAGGTAAAGGTATTAATACTATACAATACAGTACGGTAATGTATGTTTCTTTTAATTATTTATTCAAGAAATTTCACAAAAATGCACAATTATTATATTAAAAAAGACCGTCACTGAAAACGGTATATTCTGTATATATATGATGAGCTAAGTACTCTTTTGTTACAACTACTTTTTTCAACTCAAGAAGAATCGTTTCAGGCCATTTCGGTACTTGTGTATTAATTCATCTGTTTATTTTATGCATGTAAAACCAGCCGCTAGTCTTACAAGTCTCCACCAATCCGGACTCGGACCTGTGGCGGAGTATGGCCTATACCTTCCTCAGGGAAGAGACCCGTGCCCCTCGATGGGGACACAATGGGTTGATGATGATCGTATCTTAACTATATTTCAAGCTTAACTATCAGAATGGAACTATTTTTAAACATTCATGTTTTTACTTAGGAAAATGCGACACATGATGGGGACACAATGGGTTGATGATAATGATGAAATTGAAAATGTTTATTTCTGTAACAAAAATTTTCACAACCGTAATCTACAAGGTTGAGACCTCCTTTTAGTGTTTAACACCTGTGCCAGGAGATCCCGCTCTTCCACAACTATACATATTTAGCTTTAACTTTATAATAGATTAGTTTTATAATATATTTTCGTTTGTGTTTGTGTGTGTGTGTGTGTGTCTTAACCCAAGGCAATTTTTAAAGTAAATATAGTCTCCTACACTACGGAACTTGAGTATCGGAATCAGGCTTCGAACTTGGCCGTTATTTAACTGCGTTTGTATAACTTCCCTCAATGACCGCGGCCGCAGACCTTCAGAGTTTCAGGAAATTGCTTTTGTTTTTTACTCTTCATGCTTTTTCACGACTTCTCTCATTTGTTTTGTTTTAATTTGCGTTTTTCAGTTTTCGTCCGCCGCGTCGCGCTTTGATCAAGTTTATTTTGCGCGCGGGTTTTTCCGATATCATTTTAGGTACATGGACTGTCGGTGACAGAAGTGTAAATATATTTTTTAAGTTTGAAAGTTTTTACTTAAGCTAAAACTGTTTTGAAAAGAATAAATTCGGAGTTTCTTTGTTAGCGTCTCCAAATAATCTATTGTGCCACTAATAACTTTGACTTTCTTAAAGTAGGTAAACATTTTGTTTTTATCACCAATAAAATATTTGAGTTTTATAATACCTACTAAGGGCCGATTACTTAATTGAGAATTTACGCTAAGTAAATACTTAAGTAACGTGCTGTCACGCTCCTTTCTGAGAAATTCTCGAGACATCACTACAGTTAAGTAATTACTTAGTGAAAAGTCTTAACTCAGAAATCGGCCGTAACTTCTACACAACACAATCACTTGAGTTGGTCTCAAACTAGGATACCCTGTGCTTTGGCAACCAGGCAACCCCATTAAAAACATGGAAATACACCCAGAACAAAGCCTGACTGGCTCCGTCCGTCTGTGTGTCTCTTTTTCTACTGTTTTCACCATATTTTATTTATTCAGAAAAAACAGCAACCAGGCTACAGTTTATTTAAGGACTCCGTTAAAAGTCTTAAATACGAGATATGAACTAGACAAGGATACAAAATGTGCAATTTTACACTAAGTATACATAGGTACTTCGGTAGGCAATACGACATTTTTTCGTAGTAACATAACATAACATTTACATACAGGCACATACATTGCTCCTGGCCCCACACAGGATACCCTGTGTCGTGGGAACCAGAAACAGTGACGTCACAAACGTGTAAACATCCAAGACCTGGTTTTTTTTTGTTTCTCCCCAGCCGGGGATCGAACCCGGGACCTCTCGCATGGTAAGACTTTTTGGTCGCTACGATACGACTGATCGTGATACGTCAAAATGCTGCTTATCACAAGATGCTAGAGATATCAAATGAGTAGGTACAGCAAAACTTCCAAGTGTTTGTTTTCAGTGCGAGTTTTCAGTTCTAAATTGAGAATTTCACTAAACTTAAAGTTTAATTTCCGTTGAAGAGAACAAATTTTGGAATTATCCGTCTAGAAACCAGCGATAAATAAATGAAACTTTTAGAAAAAAAAAAATACTGGCCGCAAATATCTAATAAATAAATAAATAATAATAATAATAATGCCGAATTACATCTATGAAATTAAAAAGAGTATAATCGGGTGCGTCTAGTGACTACTGACACAAAACAGATTATTATGAAAACAACACTTTATTTTTCGCTACACAAGAAATTATCCTGCAAAAAAAAAAACGAACAACACTTTGTACTTTAAAAGATGCAAAATGAGTGAAATGAATAATGAGTACCAGTGTTCCCAACTGAGGCCATAAATCATGGAGACATTACCATGCATTGCCATACATTAACTTGTAGCCTGCCTGTAGCCTGTGCCAGCCAGACACCTTACTCTGGATACCCACCGGTGAATTTTATTGAATACAAGGTAACGCCTACGTGCGCGATTCCAGAAACACACGAGCAGTTTGTCATTTCCATCAACTTTGGTAGATTTTTTATCTAATTTCCCGTTTAATTTTAAATAATTATGTTATTGTATTTTCCCGTCTTTTTGCTATGAAGTAGCGCTACCTGACAGATAACACCCAAAACCATAATATACCTAATTATTATGTATACATCAACGGTCACAAATATTATTTTTACTTACACGCTGACAGAACTTCAATTACCAAAACCACCTTTTGTAAACTCTAGACTATAAATAAATAAAATAAAAATAATACATTTTTTATTTCAGGCATTACCCAATAATGTTAGTAACAATGGTGACTTAAAAACTATATAAGTAACAATAATAAATATATTCTAATGTATGCTAAGTTACTTCTGGTACCTACCTAATTTTACAGAGACTTCTATGTCTCTCGGCTCACATTTCAGTGTATCGACTATGACAGTATCTTTTTTGCTATAACCTCGTAAGGCCCGACCTTGAAAATAACAATTGTTTTCATACTTTTTTTAGTGTATTGGGCCTTACGAGGACAAAAGTCAGGATGCTATTGGTGCTGGCGCGTTATAAATTCAAACCTGGCCATATTCACTTGATCAAATTACCTAAGTAGTTATATGGGAAATCGAAAAAACTGTCAGTACTGTCACCAATACTTTCACAAAACTGATTTCTGCAATCTCTATAAAATCACTGAGATTGCCAGGTTAGATTTATTAAATACTCTTAATTCTCGCCTTTTTGGAGTAGAGCGCTTATGGGGCAGTTGTCAGCGCAAACGCACAGTGTCGCCGCCAGGGGGCAGTAAATCTCGCGGACAAAGCAGCGGCGGCCATATTGCGCGCGTGTCGCACTGTCGTTATTGTTTTCAGTTGGTTTATAGCTCGGCCGGGTGGGTATTTGTTAAGTTAGTTGCGGGCGGGACTTCGGGTTTGAGCTCTTGGGTAATGGTGGGGCGAAGTACCCTTGGCTCATTCTGAGCACAAGTACTCCATCAAAAAGTAAGCTTGGGTATTTATCAAACGATTATACATGTCGCACATCATTAATATTATTATATTCTTCAACAGTTGTGCAAAGTTTAAAAAGAATATAATAGTCCTTGGAATTTGAACCTCTTTATTTTTCAAGAATCAAGAATGTTTATTGTGAGCTTAGACATGGGTTATACATTTTTTTTAATTACCTATACTATCTTTGAGTTGATAATTAGGGTTAATTATTTAAGATTTAATCTGAAGATACCTAATAACCGAAACGCCGCAAAAATGTGTAAAGACCAATATGTTCCCAAAGGGGTTTGAATAAATACCTAATATTCATATTGTCGCCGTCCTATCCCGAACCATCTAGAAGCCTATCGAATAGTCGCCGCATGCTGCGCTGCGAGCAATAATGACTCGTATGTCCACTAGTGTAAGGTTCAGAACTCTTTGAATGGGTTACTGTTCGAGCGACGTTGCCGCGAGTAGGTACGTAGGTACGGGAATGTTCTAGAACCCTTGCCGCCGGATATAAATAGCGGCCGCCGCGGCGCGCTGTCAGTTCCGTTTGGAATAGCGAAGAGTGAATTTCGAGCGATAACCTACGACCTCAGCGATACTATTGGACTTCGATTGGACCTGCGATTGGATTCTACGTGTGGACTTCGTGTCGTGAAGACCTGAAGACCAGACCCTGCGTGAATAAATCCTAAGTTGTCATTGGCGTCTTACATCCAAATCTAGAACCCTAGCCCGTAACAATATCTAGGTGTTAGAATAATAATATGTAAGTTCTGTTAAGTGCTATACCTACTCGGAAAATACTTAATTTGGAGTTTTTTTTTGTAAATATCTATGTCTAGATAATTTCGATAAAAATACTTATATCTAGAAGATCGAACTTAATTTCCAACCCATTACATACAACAGTGTATCAGTATCGCGAGTCATTAGAATATTATCAAGCGTTCCTTCAATATCGATAATTACACTAGTTACCTACTTCTAATGAGCGAAGATGGAAAATATTGTAGAATTGAAGCGGCAATGGAATCAAATCAATGCGTTAATTTAGTTTTAATTATAAGTGCTACCATAAATAAGCTTTAACACAATTAATAATGTCTAATTAAACTTTGAACAATCCATTTACGTATGATTACAGTGCATTTAAGATTATATTTATCACTACAAATCAACAAACACTGAATTAGTAACCGCATAAACATAATTAAATTCAAATTAAATATAGAGTATCATTGAACCACCCCACAATGCTTAGTAAATTGACGCACAAAAGTATTTATTCCACACACACACACTCAATGGCAATATTATGTGCCGTGGGCAGATGTCTCTTTTTTAATTCCATTTTTAAAATTCAATACGATCCACCCGTCTCTTTTCATTCAGCAACAAAACATTTCTTTTTCACTCCGACCCCGTACGTGAAAATAATGAGATTCAAAATGGCCAGTGTGTTTTCACAAAGTAAACAAAAAGGTAAAATAAAACCTTAACGTCGTTGTTCAATTCTGATATTTATATCAAGCGCTTAAAAGGATTTTGCGATGTGGCAGAAGATTCTATTGGCCAGTATTTCAACTGAATGTAAAAAGCAAAAAGAATCGAAATGTTTTGTGTTTTTCAAAACGGCGTATTATTTTAATGAAATCTTTTCATTCGAGCGCGGGCGTGGAGACTTGAATCTTTTATTTGAACACAAAGAAGAAATGTTTAAAGAGGCACAGTTTTTTTCCTTTTCTCTTTTGTGTTTGTGGTTTTTTGTATAACTCTCGTTAAGCGTTTTTACAATGTACGTTTTGTTAGTCGAATTGAGTTTGTTCACAAGAAATGCTCAGCATCGATTACGTTTTATTCGATTATTATTCTCATCCCTTTTTTGTAATTTGACAAAACGTGACCTTACTTTGCCTATTCTTATGTAGACTAAGTATACATTACTGTTAATAGGATAACCTTCAAAGATGCACGATGCATGATGATGGTATACGAAAAATTAATCACTATAAATCAGTTTTTAGACTTTAACCATACCATACGATATTATTTATCACGAACAGAATGTTGCAGAAATTACTTCTACGTCATTTTGAGTGAGCATTTTACTCAAAGTGACGCGTTGACGTTATCTTCTCTAATTAATTCAATCTTCAATATGCCCCCTGCATTATATAAGTCTATCTATCTAATCAGCCCGTAAATAAAGCCCACTGGTGCGCATAGGCCTCTTCTCTTTCACACCAACCCATCCGGTCCAGTGCTAGTCTCGTCCAATGTTCCCCAGCCGCTTTCACAATTTCGTCGGCCCATCGGGCTGGTGGTCTGCCCACCGACTGTCGACCCGTTCTTGGCCACCACCCAGTGGCTACCTTAGTCCTCCGCCCATATTCATTTTAGCTTTGTAATTCGAGTGCGTACATCTTCAACTTTGGTTTTTGGCCGAATATCGACGTGTCGCACACGATCCTTAAGTCTGATGCCTAACATGGCCTGCTCCATAGATCTTTGACTTAAGTCAGTCCAAAATAATTAATGAGGAAAATATTCGGGTGCTAAACTCTTTCGCAACGATTGATCGAGCGCAACGCCCGCCCTGGCTCGATAAACTCTCGATACAGGAGGCCCGGCGCACCACCGCGCAGCAAACAATAAACATCAACCATTAAATTCACACACGTGACTGCGGACAGACTTTCTTTCTAATTGCTGGAAACACAATTATTTCAGGGACTTGCAGCAGGTTACACATATTCGACTTTCAGCATCTGGCCTTTTAGTTTAAAATTGATTTTGGTAGCTGGGAACTTTAGAGGTGTATTAAGTACAAGTCTACGTCACTGCTCACCCCAACGTTTAGGAGTTAAGCTTTGTGTAATGGCTTTGGATAATACACCATAGTTAGTGTACTAAAACAATACCTTCACATTGCAGTTCGTTAAAATTTTCTACCTGAAAAAAAAACCCTTATAAACAAAGAAAGAGAAAATTACTAACGGAACCAAAATCAAAAACCACAAAAAATATGTGTTAGACTCGAAATTGCAGTTTTCGTGGAATTAAACTTTAGAGTTTAATTCTGCAGTTAGCTGGGGACATGAAAACTTTATAAATTAAACCCTTCCCTTTTCTTTGCCAACAGTGCAGAAGCGCGCCCGCATCAGAGAAGTCTGCTCCAGCCCGTCGCCACCATCAGATCAGTGTGAATCCAAGACTCCTGGCGTCTCCCCTCAACCCACCACCCCACCCCCGCGGAGCCCCTCAGACCACGAGCTCAACGTCGAAGAAGAACTCGAAGACCAGTCCGAAGCCTCAAACCTGACCCCAGAAAACTTGTCCATGAAGGAGCCGCGAACCGAAGATATCGTCAAAAAGGAAGAAGAAGAAAAATGGCCAGACAACCACGACTTCAAATACAAGATGTTCCAGCACAGACGCGAGAGAAAAGAGAGGAATGACGCACCTAACATGTCAACAGAAGACGTACCCCACACTGAGGATATGACAACTCCGCCACCGTTCCAAAAGTCTCCAGTTGATGTCTTAACCAAAGTGTTTCCCAGAAAAAGTAGAGGTGACATCGAAGCCATTCTAAATAGATGCAAGGGTGACGTTGTCGCCGCTATGGAGATGATGATTTCTGGTCAGGAGCAACCGTCAAATCCATTCTCTATAACTCAGGAGTCCCCACCGTACCTGCAGAACCAATATCAGTCCAAATCAGCCTTTTCTCCGTTATCCAACCAGAGCTTTAAGTTTTCACCATCAAGGAGGTTCCTGACGCCTCCTTACAGTGGAACTGGCTACCTTCCTACAGTGATTCGACCTCCTCCGGAGTATTTGAGCTCGTTCATGCCTCCGTCTGAGCTGATGTACGGCAGACAAATGCAGCCCTCTCCAGGAACTTCCCCAAGGTCTGACAACACGAATAACGAGGGTTTTTCCGATTAGGGGTACATTGGACACTGGACTGTGCTGTAAGAAGTGTTATGACAGTCTGGTGTTGTTTAGTGATGTATTTATTGGTTGGAATTTGTTCTTAAGGACATATTTTACGTTTGAGATTAGATTTTTTCCACTGGTGAAGTTTGTACATAGGTTTTATAATCAGTTTCAGTGCGTGGATAAAATTATTGATATAGGGATTTGGTGGGAAGATATACATTTTTAGATTCCATTATGGATTAACAAGATGGTATATTATATACTTAAATTTGTAGCGCAGGCCTACTAAATTTTGTTTTCAGGGTTGTTTTAGGAAAGTTATTTTTAAGTAGGGTTTTATTTCAATGTAAGACAAAAGAATATGAGATCAGCAGAATTATGATAATAATGTAAATAATTTATTGTATGTAGATTTGATAAAAATCAATGTTCTCATGATTCCTTTGAAAATTACTAAAGAAAATTAAAAACCTAAATATTAATATACATATAAATATGGTATAAAAAGAAACCATTGAAACTTTTCCTTTTTCGAAGTGGTTTAAATCACAAATAAAGCTGAAAAATGTTTGTTTGATAATACATAGTCTTGTCTTATCTTAATAATAATTATTACTGAAGGAACAGTTTTTGGGTTTACGTTATTTCAATAAAAGCTGTATATACCTAAGTACCTACCTACTCATAATTTGATCTGAAATAGTTAATTAACTATCAATGAATAATGATTGTGTAGATTATAATTATAGCGTAAAACGCTTTTAGATGTAGCGGCATAATTTAAATATTTAGCTGAATCAATGGATGTTGACCTCATCCAATAAAGAAAAATATTATTGTCTGAATGTTACAGTAAATATTCATAAATTTCAAATGTTCAACTTTATATTTTGGATTCACGTTCCCAATAACTAGTGTAATCATAGTCAACTAGTTTCCAAAGTACTTTCTTATTTTGATCCATACGCTAAAGATCAAATATCAATTGAAATACATGTAAATATACTTAATTAAGTAGATACGAATATATAATTATAATGAACTATTATTATGATGAGAAAAAATACTTTGTCTTTTTCCGATATAGCACTTAATAAAAGTCAGTCTATGTAAGTGTTCAACTAAGTAGGAAATATCTACGGGGTGTCACAGAATGGCCAGGCAGAGCTTGCTTTCAGTTTGTTCTAATCGTCAACTTTTGTGGGAGTAACTTACTTAATCTGAATTTGCATTTGCACGTCGCTGTTTCTGGTCCCCACGACACAGGGTATACTAGTCTGGGGCCAGAAGCAATGTATGTGCCTGTATGTAAATGTTATGTTATGTTATTTTTTTTTTGTGGGACACAGAAACGGTTACAGGCAGTATTACAACTAAAAACTTAAAAACAATTCACCTAGCTTATAACCTATACTTATGCACACGGAATTATTATAATTATAATTATAAGTTTCGACAAGTTTCGAGAATAAAATGCCACGAATGAGGATTACAAAAGGGTGATTCTAAGAAAATGGCTCAAATTGCATAATATTTTTGTAGCATTTTTTCATATTAACTCAATAAAAAGTAACATTATATTGTAGGTTTATTGGCCCTGGAGATTGTATTGTAATATATTTGTAGGTTTACGTGGCATCTAGGTACTACAATATTATATTACTTTTTATTGAGTAAATATGAAAAAAAAATGCGCTAGAGAAATTATGCAGTTCTGAGAATCACCCAATCTTCTTCGATCTTAATCCAAGTTGACTACTCAAATTTAAATAAAACTAGCATAACAAAAACTAAAGTGTAATAATTTTTATGGTACCTACTGCTAAATTTGCTATGGCAATTTTCCATCGTAAGGTCATCTGGAAGAAATTGCTTTTAGTAATTTGGCCGCCAATTGCACTATTGGCCTTTGTAAATATTTTGTGCAAGAAAGCAAGCACCAAATCTATTATGAAACAGGCGATATAATTATTTCTCAATGGACGAATGGGTCTCATTATTTGTCAAAGATATAAACTTGTTCCAATGCAGGTAAACAAAATCATTCTTTTTTACAATGTTGGCTGCTGCCTTCGGATTGAGTTTGTACTGGAGACACACGTAGGAAAAAACTCCTTTATGAGTAGAATAAGAACCTTATCGTTCACTGACTCTTTCTGCAACACCCTGTAGAATTTGCAAAAAACCGGTAAGTATACGTAATTATTAAATTAAAACCAATAAGTAAATACATGTACTAAAGTGGCTTGTAAATATTATTTTCAATTTAATCACTATTGTAGCTGTATATAATATAACATAAATAGTTGGGCCTTTGAATGTATAAATTTAATAGAAATTCTTTATTGACGTTCGCAACTTCAGAATTTTTATGGTTCCGTACGTCACAAAGAAAATCGGAACCCTTATACGATCACTTTAATTTTCATCGGTCCGTCCGTCCGTCTATATGTCTAAACCCTTTTTCACAAGCCCCAAGCTTATGCAGTTAAATTGGACATAGTTTAGCAAAAAGATTCAACCCACAACATGGTTATTTTTGAGTTAAATGTACCAAAATGATCACTATGCTTTATACTTTAAGAATCAAAGACTTGCATAGTGATCCGATGAGTATGTGCAAAGTTATGGCACATGGTAGTCAACCCACATGTATGGAGAGCGTAAATCAGATTAAACTAAAAAACTCAAATAATTATCTCCAAACCCATTTTGTGTGGGTTGGAACCTTTTTGCTAAACTACGCCCAATTAATGTGTAATAAATAAACTAGGTACTTAAATTTTATTAATAGGTTGTTGCTAACAAAAAATCCAATAAAAAAAATCTGGAGCCTGAAATATATTTTTTCATAGGCCCAACTATATCTGTAGGACATTTAGTTATATCGGATGACTGTAAAATATTTGTATCGAACAATAAATAAACGTGCTCAATAAAAAATATCGTCATTAATCTAAGCAAATGTTTTTTCATTTTGATTATACTTTCAAATGGTGAATAGACACTCGCTGAAGAACCCATTCCTATCCCATAAAATCCCCATTTTTAGTTTCAAGTGGTAAACCTTGGTAAACCTCACCTATCTAACAATAATTTATTTCAATAAGTTCTTTCTTTGGTTCAATGAAAATGTTAAGATCTTTGACATGTGACTAGCACCTAATTTGTGGGCATTTGACGTAATCTGTATTGCCACGCTTCTACAGCGCCACCAAGTTATCTGTTCATGTGGACAAAACTGTAACTAACTAATTAATTGTAAATCCTGTTCCCCATTTTTTGTTTTATTTATTCACTTACTAAGATTTATGGATATATTTTCATTAAAATTGAAAGACGGGTTAAAATATTCTCATTTTTCTGGGTAAATTTCCTAAATGTTAGTACTAAATTCAACTGAACAGATAAGATGGTGGCACTGTAAATAATAGGATGTTTAGCTGATAATGACAGTGTAAATTGTTTTTTCTCAAACATGCTTGGAAATTTGAGCATAATTTCGACAACCTTCTTTGAGCTAAATTGAAATTACTGGCCAATTACAACCGAGCAGCGGCTGGAAAAAGTTCTATGAAAATGCATGTCGTGTTTTGCGGCCAAATAAATTGCATACTAAACTCATATCCCGTCGTGTTATTTAAAAATGGAACGATCTTTTACACCGAACAATGAAAACCACGGAGGTAACTTATCAGAGGTTTTATTTAAAAATTTCGAACTGGCTTGCGATAGAAATCTGGATATACCTATTGAAAATAAAACACTTTAAAATTTATTGTTGTTCGTTCGTGCTTCGTCTGATTATGAAAGTTTATTGAATTTAAGTGAATGAGTTCATAGTTTTAATTTCCACGCATTACTTGAGAAAAATCATTTACAAGCCTTGGCCACAACTAGGCATTGTTGACTACAGCTTCGCCTCGGCCCACATTTCCACGTTTCTCCATCAATGCCTCTTTTGCTGGCCGCTGCAGTAATGTACTATTTTTTACATAAGTAAGTCTAACTTCTTTCTACGAGTATTATTAAACATAAACATAAACATTTACATACAGGCACATACATTGCTTCTGGCCCCACACTAGGATACCCTGTGTCGTGGGAACCAGAAACAGCGACGTCACAAACATGTAAACATCCAAGACCTGGAGTCTTTTTTTTTTCTCTCCAGCCGGGGATCGAACCCGGGCCCTCTCGCATGGTAAGCAGATGCGCTAACCGTTACGCCACAGAGGTCGTCTATTAGTGGTAAAGTATTTACTATGCAAAGAAAATGTCGTGAGTAAACCTTAGTGTCTGAGCTATGCAATACGAGCTCCCTGTGCCTAGGACGTAATGAGCGTTTTTCCTTACGTCAAATTTAGTTTTAAAAGATTCCCTAGGCGGCGCTGCCGTACCTTACTATAGTCTGTAAAATATAGCTTGAGCTCCGCGACAGCTGTCATCTAAATTGCGTCCATGAAGTTTTGAATTTTTTCACAGAATATTTATACTGTGAAAACTCCGTACTTACTGCACACTATTCGATGTCTAAGCAATATCGTAACCTAGCCCTGTCAGTGTGACAGCTGTCGCGGAGCTCAAGCTATATTTTACAAACACTGTAATAAACGTCAAAGCAAAAAGAATACTATGGTACTGTGGAATTTGTTATGGTTGATTAGCTAAAAAAAAAGAAACGCTGTTGTCGTTTGGTGATAAGTGCGCCTTTGGATATTTTGGAGTCTTTGCTGTGTATTGTGGGTTTGAATTTTTATTTTTATTGCGAAAAACCTCGTCCAAATAGCAACCCTGGTTTCTTCTCTTGTTTAGTAATCTGTGGACTAACTTTGACATTGATTTCTACGAATCACTGTTTGTAGAAACGAATGACGCCATCTAGATTATCTCAAGGAACTAAGAAAAAAAAGAAAGGAAAAACGCTCATTATATTCCACTGCTCGACCAGGGTACAGAATTATTGTAGTACTTTGCCTACTATGGAAGTCAGCTTGTGTGTGAAATTGTACCTTGTCATAACAATCATCATCATTGTGTCCCCACCGAGGAGCACAGGTCTCTTCCCTGAGGAAGGTATAGGCCATACTCCACCACGGGGGCCAAATCCAGATTGGTAATTATACCCTTAAAGTCGCAGTCTGTCGTACCTAAGAACATTTTACTGAACACTGAGACTTTAAGGCTTAACAGGGTGAAATTCTCAATTCGGACACCGCCAGGAGTCACGTCAGAGTTCTAAATCAATTCGCGCTGACCCTTTGTCTCGACACCGCATCTATGCCCCTGCATGACGCGGGTTGAAACTGACAGCCTGCCTATTGTCCGCTGTACAGTCGACGGCACCTTACGATCGTACACCCACAGCATTGGACTTGCTCGTAATAGACTATTTGGCAGTTGGAAAAAAAAGTATTATTTATACATATTCGTAGACATTATGGCCCGCTTGCTCCGCCGACTAAAATCCATTTATTTTTAAGTTAAACAGAATTTTGACAGTTCTGCCATACATAATTTGTCTATTAATCTTCTTAATCTAACGGCTTTACCGATTTTCATGAAACTTTACATAGATATTCGGTAGGTCTGAGAATCGGTTATCTGATCAAGTTTTCATAGCCCTATCTGGCAAAACAACGCCTAAATAGCACCTGGCATAGTCCAGATTGGGCACTGTTGATATTTTTGGCAGGTGCTGTTAGTGAATTCAAATGTATTTATTCTGCCAAAATTATCAATAGGTGCCCAATCTGGACTAGGCCAGGTGCTATTTAGGCTGGTGCGCAAACTGGACTACCTCATGCTCGCCACTGAAGGAAATCATCGTGAGCAAACCCGAGAAACAGTTCAACTCCATCGGAGCGGATCGGACGATAAACTGGTTTACTTAGAAAAATGCAAAGGCTAGAGACTTTTCCCGATAAAATGGGAATGGAAAGCCAAAGGCTCCGATGGAGCTTTACACTTTTTGGCTACTTGGCGCGACCGCGTGCACATTTGATTCTTGTCACAGCGGAACCTTCAACTCGACGTCACGCTGCGTGCCGGCGCGGCCCTCCACGCCAGTCGCTGATAGAGAGATGTCGACATGATAGACTAGGATACCGTCGCGATAAAGGTGGGATCGGGTAACCTAACGGGCGAGAGTTGTAGCAAATATCGTTGGTCGGAATCATTACCAGAACATTTCAAAATATTCTGTTTTTAGTAATTGACGTTTAAAGATTAAAAAAATTACATTTGCTATAGTAAAATCATTGTTTCTCTACTGGAATTAGTCTTTTTGTGACGGATAAATAAATCGTTTGATTTGTACCGTTAGTGATTCGGAAATGTCTTCAAAATTTCCACCATTCTGCATACTTAACTCAAAAATCGTATTTTTCGAAATGTTCCGGTAATGACTCCGACCGACGATATAGACAGCACGTAAATCAACATAACGCGTGTGTTTTAATTTGTTACATATAAACATACAGTTACAGGCTTGCAGCGAAATAAGGTTTGATTAATTTAAGACTGTATCGATTTTGTAAGCTAACCCCGGAAACGTTGTATTGCCATATTAATTAGCCTTCGTCATATTCTAAGACCTACCATAAAACACACAAAAAATATGAAAATCGGTGAAGCCGATTCGGAAGAGTTTGTTGGCAAAAACCGTGACAGAAGATTTTTATGTACTAGATTAATAATTGTAGGTAGACCACTACATAATTAACTTTAAAAATAAATGGTACATTCTTAGCAGCTTCATTGCATACTAAGCCTCGTTATTAACAGGTTTCGCAAAAATATAGTTCAAGTCTAGAATTAGACATAGAAGAAGACTTGAACTATTTATTTATTTATTTATTTATTAATACTTTTATTGCACTTACATTTAAAAATTAAAATATAGTACAATGCGGCGGACTTAATGCTATTAGGATTTTCTACCAGTCAACCGCAGATACTAGATTTAGATACCTACACAAAAAATGGAGAACACTTTATTGCAAGCCAGACATTATTTACATTTTATTTATAAATATCGAAATAAGAAGAATTTAATGAGTGGTCTATTTCTAATTATATTTATTCATAGTTAAACACTATCTACTCCTTAAAATCTTAAAAATATAATAAAATATAATATCCCCCAAAAGTTTCGACGACACAGAATAAATAGGTCATCTAGTCGTCTTATCGACATATGCGTTAAAATCTCTACTTATGGCACAATAGTCTGTGCACATGCACATACATAAATTATGATAAACTTATAATTATAACTTCCAAACAACACAATCACTTGACCGGTCCCAAACTTGGAGGCCCTGTGCTATGGTAACCAGGCAAACATAATAAATAAGCCAGAATGAGGCATTTTTGTACAAATGTATGACGGCGAATGTAAAATGAAATTTAACCGTAGTTCCTTCATTACTACCGACTTCGTCCACGCGGGATCGTAACCTACAACGTCCTGCATATCGCACAGAGTGCAGTAGACGCAAGTGACAGTCCTCACTGGTCAAGTTGAGATGAGTTTGGAGGACAGTGGACACTGGACATCCCGATTGAGATGCGACACGCGCCGAGCAGGCCAGCCTCGGGTGAGAGGTCTTTTGACGCATGTCATGTGGAGAAAAGGTATCGAATGAGTTGGGCTAGAGAGATGCGAGTCATTTTCGGAAATTGAAAGGTTCATGATAGATATTCAGGACCGGATATACCTGGTGTTGATTTGTACAGTTTAATCCACTCAGGGGTGGTTATTTACATGATACTGAAGCAAAAAAAAAAATAAAAAAAAAATATTTTTTTTTGTGAAAAATAGACTGAGTCGGATTAAACTGTACAAATGAACACCCTGTATTATTGTTATTAATACTTTTATTGCACTTACATTTAAAATAAAAATCTGAAAAAGAATAAATATGGAGTTTATTTGTTAGCTTCTTCTTCACATAATTAATCTATTTGTTATTAAAAAGACGGTTTCGAGACGAGAACTAAATAATTTTAATATAAATATATCAAGGAAAAAGTATGTACAAAGAGGTAGGTAAGTACAGCTGCTCTATAATCGTCAACCCTATTAGTTGTGAAACTAACAAATTTGACGTTCATAAAGTAAACATTTTGTTTTTATTATGAAAAAAATATTTGATTTTGAAGTTTTGAATTTGGCTATTAAATAACTTTAATTTAAGATTCGTTGCTGCATACTGAACTTTGTTACTTTTTGGATCGGTGGGCGCGCCCCAAATATTCAGTCGTGCGCCATCAATGGCATGGCATCTCACGTTCCATTGGTTCGGCGTGTATGCTAGAGCATCTTCAATAAACCGAATATAATAACCTGTAAGCCGAGGCATTGTGGCCCGTGAATAGTGGCAGCGTCTTGTCCGTTCGGTCTCGGCGCCATTAAGATAGTGTCACGCACGAGCATAGTGGCCGACCGATCGGGATCGGTCCTGCATCCCTATTCTGGTATGGTAGACAATCTTTGAACTAAAACTTTCGTAAGTAGGTACTAGGCATTACTTCACAGACGACCTCTGTGGCGTAGCGGTTAGCGCATCTGACTACCATGCGAGAGGTGCCCGGTTCAAATCCCGGCTGGGAACAAAAAAAAACCCAGGTCTTGGATGTGTACATGTTTGTGACGTCGCTGTTTCTGGTTCCCGCGACACAGGGTATCCTAGTGTGGGGCCAGAAGCAATGTATGTGCCTGTATGTAAATGTTAATGTTTCACTTCATTCCGGGATATCCTTGCTTGATTTTTTGTCAGAAGAGTCCGACCAGTGGGCTCATTATGTAATTTTCGCAACGGATATTCATACGTCTTAAAAAGTCATGTACACCACTACTGCATAGCACTATCTTCTTTTAAGACCCTATGTTAGAGCGAGACAGTACGAGGTCGGTTTTTGTGTTGACGTGACTTTTTAAGACGTATGAATATCCGTTGCGAAAATTACATAATGAGCCCACAGGGTCTTGATTCTGTTAGTGCATTACAGTTCAATGACAGTTACATGTTCGGGTCACGTGACAACGGCGTCTCCAAGGGGGGCGGGGGGGGGGGGGGGGGGGGGGTAATTGCTCCCCCCTCTAGATCAAATGTAGCTACTGCAAAGCGACCAAAGTGCGAGCAGTTGACTTCCTTACATATTAATAAATTCCGCATCGCATGACAAAATGTAAGGCAAAGACTTCCAAAGTGTAACGCTTCATGCTTTCGGCGTTCATATTTTTTATCGTCCATAATATTGCCATTTGCCCCCCCCCCCCCCCTTGGTCATAAGCTGGCGACGCCCTTGTCACGTGATATGGTTTTTAATTCCATTGACGCGTGGAATAAAAAAAAATCGCTATTTCGTGGTCTCCACTCGCGCCTTTGGGAGTCCTCTCTCGAATAGGTAACTCTAGTCTCGAGCTAAAGCTCAAAAAATTATGTATAAGTCAACGTCTCCACTTGAACACTGAAGCGGCAATCATACCCATGACTTAAGTTATACAAACTGGTACAGTTAAAATATAAACAGTTAGATACGGGCACATACATTGCTTCTGTCTCCACACTAGGATACGCTGTGTCGGCACCAGAAACAGCGACACTACAAACATGTAAGCATCAAGACCTGGGGCTTTTTTTGTCCCCAGCCGGGATTCGAATCCTTGACCTCTCGCATGGTAGGCAGATGCGCAAACCACTGCGCCATCGCCACAGGTGTCGTCAACGTCAGTTAGACCAACGAGGCATCAAGAGGGTGGCAAAGTATTCTAATCTACCAAAATCACGAGCTCTAAAGGTGAACATTAATCAGAATAAGGCTCCATGCAGACACCGACTCCATGGTGGAAGCAAGACTTTGTGCGAGCGGCATTGAACGCTATCACATCAAACAACCACAAAAACAATTTAATCATTATGTACGATTGGTTCGTTGTTCTACGGGTGTTACGTCTAATTAACATGTCAGTAAACGGCTGAAGAGAATTAGTAAGCTGAGTGCGTATACTGAGTTTTTTCATTCACTCTCGATAGTGAGATTGTTGGCGATTTGCGATTTGCATAGGAGTGACAAAGAGACAACTATATGGCGCGCTTTGTCACTCCTATGCAAATCGCAAACGCTCTCGCTATCGAAAGTGAATGACAATACTCAGTATACGCACTCTGAAGTGGCAGTGGGCTGGCCAGATCTCGCGAAGAACGTGATCTTGAGTGGAGACCGCGACTCGGCAAACGTAGTGTAGGACGCCATCCGACATGTAGGTGGGATGATCTGCGGAAAACTGCTGTAGGCAGATAGGTACTGGATGCGGCAAGCTGAAGACAGGGCGCTGTGGCGCTCATTAGGGGAGGGCTATGTCCAGCTGAGCAGTGGACTAGTATAGCCTGATGATGATGATGATGAAAAAGTATGTATTATTTTTTAATTTCAGATTTTTTAAATCTGTTTTGAAACTACCAGTCTGACGATATCGTGGGGTAGCGGTTGTCGTCCAATGTGAAAACGACTACTGCCAAGAGAAGCCTTGTCTGAGCCGATACATGAGGGCAGTTGGACGCGCAGTGCGTTGGCTGCAGCTTCCTTATTGTGCCAGTTATCAACTGAAAAAAATCGATCTAAAATAACTGGCAACATATCTACTCAAAAAAATATATTAAAAAAATCTTACTAAAGAAAAAAGATTTCAAGTTGAGTTAAACTTTTTCCTTAGTTTTTTCATTGTAACTGGCCACTAAATATCAAAGTGGCATCCGTTACAAAAAACAAAAGAAAATCGACGTTCTTTTCGAAGAAAATTCGTCTTGTGAGCAAGTCGTGTGTTTTCACAGCTGAAAAGACGAGGCGGTGTTAGCGAAGCGGTGTAGTACGTAATATCCTCTTTTCATAACAATGTAGTAGCATTTTAACTTTATTCCTGACACACTTTCTTACTTGACATTTTGTCGGAAGAGTTCAATTGGAGTTTCATGGTCGGGTCATGTGACGTGTTTTTCAATTCCATTGACGCCTAGTATTATTGTGGACACAGCCAGACGCTCGCGTTCATTTGAAGTGGCAATAATATGAAATCGTTCCTTTCATGCAACTGTCATTCTACTAAAATACATGAGCAGAATCTTGGCCCTGGTCTCTACCTACTTCTTTGGGATACATGCGTGAGTTTATGTATGTATGTAGTTTTGTACCAATACTGATCCACTTACTTACTTACCAATCCACTGTTCTGCGTCCCCTACCAGACTGCGTGTGACACAGGGCAGTGACGTCATAGCACTGACGTCATCAATAGACGCTCTTACGTCAGTGCTGAAAGCAATCGAGATCACAGTCCGGTTCGGGAGTTGACAGTCTTTGTGGTGGGCTACGCTATCAAACTAATAGTATGGAAATGGAGATAAACACTGATTTGAGGGACTGGGCTTGTTAATTCAGTCCAATTGTTATTCAATCGAAGGGTTAATCAATTGGCCTAGACGTAACTATGTATGTTGTTATTGTAGAGTAAGTATAAATTGATAGCAGGTCGACCTCTACTTCTTTTTTTATTTATCCATATTTATCTATAAGTATGTAACTATTCTAGCTGCTGTCTGTGCGGTAATATTCCTGTTTTTATTTTATGTCCTTTTTACACGTAAGTTTTAATTTATATTCCATTTCATCATAACGACAATTGCATGTTTGTCTCTAAATTTTGTCATGTTTTGCTCGTATAACCTCATATTTGTTAAAACTGTTTTTGGGCTTCCGCGATACAGGTTTTACCTAGTGCGGGGCCCGCTGTGTATCGCTCATGTAAAATTCTTTTACGGCAATAAATATTTTTGTATTTTTTTTTTTGATAGTAAATTATCATTACATTGTATTGCATAGAACACTTTTTCTTTTACAGCTAAGTTAGTTATTCACTTAACAATATTTGAAATTTATTGCAGGTTTCATATAATAAACATACAACTGTGGTCTATCATCATCATCAACCCATTATATTCCCACCGAGGTGAACGGGTCTCTTCCCTTAGGAAGGTATTAATAGGCCATACTGCCACCACGGGGGCCAAGTCCGGATTGGTGGATGCTTGTAAAACTAGTGGCTAGTCTTACTGCCAGAAGTTTTCATGCCGCCCTAAGGCCTCGGACTTGGCTTGACGACTGACAAGGTTGTCTGGCAGAAATTACTGTTTATTTATATCCCTTGTTTCTTGTGCGCAATAAAGAATATACATATCTCTTTCTAGAGATCCAGAATGTCCCTGACCCATTGGAAGCAAAGGCACTGAAATGCAAGACCCTTCAAATATTTTTTCCTGCAACCCAATATTCCTAGGCAGCCTTTATTGTATCGAATGCGCTCAGCCAGGCGTCCCAAACACTTCACAACTTCACTACCCACAGCATTGCGATGCGAACGGCCGGAAAATTGCAAATTGAGCATAAAACGACCTCAATCTATTGTGCCTGATAGAATAAGCTCTTTGATGTGTCAGTGGATTTTGGCACATTATTGTTGAAGAAAAAATACAGCAAAAAGTGTATCGATGCTACCCTGTTGCAGATTTGCGATTGAATTGAAAATGAAATTGAAAAATGTTTATTTATCACATCAGAATATGTACATAAATATAACAAAAATTATAGATTTATAATTAGGTGATTAAAAGGATAGGGCTCAGCTTAGTGCTGTGAGTGCATGCATCTTCACAGCGCTGATTTCAGCCCATCCCTGTTCTCACTGATTAAAACATAACGAAGCTTGCGGATAACTAAAGAGAACACTATAGTTATAACAAAACAATAGTACCTACGGTGAGCAAATAACCTAGACATACATAAATTTAATCAGTTGTAATAGAAATAGAAAATGTTTATTTGTCTTCAAACAAGGCATTAACAATAAATCGCTTATCAGAACTAATATGGCAACATTGTACCAAATTGTAGGGTTCATTTCCATTAAGTTAGAAAAATTGCAACCATAAGTCTTCTAATGGCGGCAATTAGCATAACAGGAAACGTAGTGACCAAGTTGGCAGCTCCTATTTCTTTACGTAGCCTCTGTTATTTTGTCTCACTGGGCAAATGCCTCATCCAGTTCGGTCCAGAGTTTTGAGTCCTGGGCCACCTCAGACCACTCCGGCAGATGTTGGTGGTGATCGTCTCTCCACCGTCTTGTGGCACCCACTCGGTGGCGAGTCTTGCCCACCTATCTGAGTTCATTCGACAGACATGACCAGCCCAGTTCCTATTTAACTTCATCGTCTGGGCACCCACGTAGAATATTTGGGTTTTGGTGCGTAGTACGGTATTTCGGACAAGGCTTACCTTCCTGACGCCCATAATACTGCGTTCTATCGCTCTTTGACAAACCACCTAAGCAGCTCCTATAAGAATCAATAAATAAAACTTATTAAAATCCATTCTGTTCGACGACCTCTGTGGTGCAGCGGTTAGCGCATCTGCTTACCATGCGAGAGGTCCCGGGTTCAAATCCCGGCTGGGGACAGAAAAAAAAAGAAACCCAGGTCTTGGATGTTTACATGTTTGTGACGTCGCTGTTTCTGGTTCCCACGACACAGGGTATCCTAGTGTGGGTCCAGAACCAATGTATGTGCCTGTATGTAAATGTTATGTTATAAATGTTAATGTTAGGTACCTATGTTATGTTAGTTCAATTATACTCGTAGTAAGATGATATATCTGTCGTCTTACTATAATTGAACTAACATAACATAACATTAACATTAACATAACATAATTAATAGTTTGTAATCGTGTTATTATTCAGAAATGTTTGTGTTTGTTCATTTTTGTAAGGTTAACTTAGGTACTCCCTGTAATAATAGTTAAGTTTGTTAAAATAAATAAATGAATACTTCATCATCAACCCATTATGTCCCCACCGAGGGGCACGGGTCTCTTCCCTGAGGAAGGTATAGGCCATACCGGGGCGGGGGCCAAGTCCGGTTTGGTGGAGGCTTGTAAGACTAGTGGCTAGTCTTACTGTCAGAAGTTTTCAAGCCGCCCCTAAAGGCCTCTGACTTGGCTTAACGACTGCCATCTATCGACGGCAGCCGGCACCAACTGCTTAACGTACCTTGCGAAGCACGGAATCGCTCGGAAAAAAGTTTTAGTCATAGACGGTGACCCATCCATGGACTGAACGCGCCGTATGTTGCTTAACCTTAGTGATCGTTCAAGATCACTCAGGCAGCCCAGGCTACGAGCGATTCTTAAGAGCGATAATGAATACTTACTTTTATTTTATATACTGTTTGATCATGTGACGTGGTTTTTCATACCAGTGACAAATAAAAAATTAAATTATTTAATTTAATTTGTTTATTGGTGTGTCCATACTGATCAGCTGAGGAAGAAATATCCAGCTCTTACGCTTATCAAAGTGTCAGTCACTACAGATCACGTCAGATACGAACAAATTACTAGTCACATGTCAAACCTCTTAACATGTTCATTGAACCGAAGAAAGAACTATTTCAATACGGATTGTGGCAAAAGAAAATAGTCTGAACCCTTTTGAGAGAGTAACCCATCTCCCACGCAAATAAAGAAGCTTTAGAAGACTGTAAAAAAGTGGGTGAGCAAAAATAAGCTTTATGTAAAAGCATTAAAGGTTGAAAAATAGAAATGTTAACTAAACCAAATATTTGAGATATGAATAAGAACGTTTTTATTCGGTCGATTCTGCAATTCTTTGCTAGCAATGCGTAATCGATATGCCAACGAATAGTTTCGAATACAACCACTTTTAAAGACCTCCATGTTTTCTATAAACACGAACAGTTCCATAAACGGTGATAGGAAGAAGAAAGGTCAGGATAGAATGGTTTTTGTGAAGCAATTTTACCTGGCTTTGTATGGAGCGCTCATTGAGTACTTTGTTCAGTTTTTTTTAGTACAATTAAAATTATATTGCGGTTTTGAACCACCACAGCTGAGCCTCTGCTTGTAAAGTATTGGATGACAGTATCTTTGTTTGTTCGAATTTTTGTTAAGAAAAAATTAACAATCAACCCGTTTCTTTCAAATACTTTTTTCTGAGCATTGAAGACGAATTAGTATTCAATTGACAGGATGACATCGATTCGTACATACAAGTAAACGAAACTTAAATCTTCTCTCCTCTACCGATGAAGAAAGTGGTACGACACACACGGTACTCCGTTCCAAGAATCGAGCTCCCAAAGATCGTCCTATTGGCCGCCTATTGGTTTGTACGGGTGACCTTCAATAGCCACTGCCCCACCTTAGGGGCCATCCATAATATAAGATAAGATAAGTTAAGAATATAAATTAAATTATGTCACATGAATTTCATGATTTTTAAACCCCTTCCCCGTCCTTGTCACAGCTGGTCATGTTTGTGAGCCCCCTAGTGTGATGTCACATATTTTGTAATTTTTACATCTCTAAATTCTAGAAGTTCTGAAATAAGTTTCATTTCCGATAGAGTTGCAAATAGAGTTAGGACTAGTCAGGGCCGTTTTCTGAATTGAGAATTTCACTAAGTAAGTAGTACCTAAGTAACGTTCTGTCACGCTCTTTTCTGAGAAATTTGATGAGACAGCACTTTACTAGATACTTTAGTAGATACTTATAATTATGATTTAATTCAATGTAATTTTTGTGACTTGATAATTCTACTTTATTCATTAAATAAAATAAAAATAAAAATATGTTTATTTATAAAAAATGAATTACAAAAAGTTTTGGTCTATTGTGACTCCCACACTAGGCGCAGCCTGTGTCGTCGTGGGTGACGGGTACTTAATAGAATAGCACCGGTTGACGAGACAAGCGAGTCACAAGCGTGAGCAAAAACAAATAGTGCTACTATGGACTCTCGAGCTTCCACACTAGGCCGAGCCTGTGTCGTGGACAGCCATTGATTGTTTTTGAAGTAGATATATCTTAGCAACTGCTTTTGCATGCCCACGCCTGTGTTCAGATTGTATATTAAAATTTATTTTACATTACAAAAATTTTGAAATAAATTGAATGATTGAACTTATTATAAAATGAATTAAATAGAAACTAGCTTGATTAAAACTAGTAAAATCAAGGGAAATTCGAACAGAAATAATTTAAATTTACATACAGATATAGATAATAATAATTTACATAATTTAATCAATAATTCAGTTTGCATGCGTAAATGTATTTATAATTAATTTAGTTAAATGAATAAAATGAATAAAAAGAATTAAAAAATTAAAAAATTCGCTCGATTTAATACATTTCATTGAATCCAATTAATTTGATTGAATTGATCTAATATAACTAAACTTATTTAACTAAATTAGTTTGCCTTGTAGCGCGGCATATAAAATTGAAGTTTATTAATTTGCGGGTTTATGTACTGAGAGTTTGTGTATGTGTGAGTGTGGGTGTGCGTGTGTGTGTGTATGTGTGTGTGCACGTATGTGTATATGCGTGGGTGTGTGTTTGTGTGTAGATGGATGTATGTGTATGTTTGTGTGTAAATGGATGTATGTTTGTATTTGTGTATATACTTTTTATGCACATATTTTGAGTAGATCTTCTATTCCTGAATAGTCTAAGGCGCTTAACCACTCTAGAACTTTTTTCTTTGCTTCGTTTGTGGTGGACAGTTCTATTTTACATTCTTTGGTGGCTTTATTGTAGATGAATGGTTGTAGGAAAGCCGAGAATTTTTGTGCGAAGGCCGTTTTTGTGGGGCGTAGGGGTGCTTTAAAGACTCGACGTTTGAGCAAGTCTGCATAGGCCGGGGAGCTTATCGTTTTTTATGTTGTGTTAGAACCATTTTCAGGATAAATAGTTTGCGTATCGTGAGAATCCCACTTTCTTCATACAATGCAGTACTTTGAAAGCGTTTTGGCTTTCTTAGCATTACCTTCAAAATGGAACGCTGTGCTCTTTCCACGCTTAGCAAAAAAGTTTTGCTGGCGCCGCCCCAGCAGCCTATGCAATAGCTTAGGACCGATTGACATAATGCGGTGTAAACTAATTTCAGGGTGTCCTTGCTCGCGCTATCTCGAAGTAGTTTCATTATATGAATAAACTTTCTAGCTCTGCTTGATAGAGATGCGGGATGTTGTTTAAATGTTAGTTTTTCGTCTAATGTTAATCCTAAGTACTTGATTGTGTCGGCACTCTGAATAGAATCACAGGAACAATTTGTGAGTGGGGTGTTGCAGGTATGAATTTTTAGTGTGGAACAGGGATCTGTGGGCCGAGATGCTGCTGTTTTATGGAAACATAGGTATTTTGTTTTAGATATGTTCAGTGTCAGTAGATTTTTAGATAACCATAAAGCGATCTCAGAAAGTCCACTAGCAGTCTGTGTTAGTACAGAGTTCCACGAGGCGCCGCTAAAGATTATTGCCGTGTCATCTGCGTAACAGATAATTTTTGCCTGTGTAGATGGTATTGTAGAACTAATGTCATTTAAGTAAATGAGAAAAAGGGTTGGTCCCAGTATGCTTCTGTGGAACGCCGTAATTTACTGTCATCGGTTCCCCGATTATATTTCCAATTTTGGTTTGGAGTGTGCGATTGTTGAGGTAGCTGTGGAACCATGTGAGGGCAATTCCTCTTACACCCATATTCTCAAGTTTTTGGAGGAGTATTGGTACTGACACAGTATCAAATGCTTTCGCAAGGTCCAGAAAAGCGCCAATACAGCAGTCACCATTATCCAGGTGTGACACGATTGTGTTAATTAGTAGTGATGCAGCATCTTCGGTTGATCTTCCTTGCCTGAAGCCGAATTGGTTAGGTGAGAGGAGCTGTTTTGATTCTAGATAGGTCACAAGTCGGCGGTTTACAATTTTTTCTAAGATTTTGGACAAAACCGAGAGCAGCGATGTGGGCCTATAGTTGCATGGGTCACTTCTACTGCCTGCTTTGTGAATAGTTGGCATATTAATTGATAGACAGTTTGCGTCAGTGAAGGAAGGCTCCCTGGCGTCTACGCTCCAGGCGTCTTTATGTAAACAATTACTCCTCCATTTTGGTTTGAGTACTTAGTGCTGCAAAAGTGAGTATAACCTGACATTATCCTTATAAGTGGGTTATGACCTAATCTACATTCTGTGAGTATGATGATATCGAATTCGATGCCAATTCTATCCAATAGTGTCGTAAAACTGTCGAAATTGTGACTGTGGCTTCTAATGTTGAGTGATATAATTTTTAAGCCGTGGTTGACAGGAATACTGTTTTTGCACTGTTCTGCAGTATCGGCTGCGTGACATGGAATTACAATATTGTTATTATTATTATTTACATTCTGTATTGTTATGATGGTGATCATTGCTTTATGTGTGTGTGTCTCAAAGCGCAAATAAATGTCTTATCTATCTATCTATCTATCTACTTAGCAAAATAATTCTCAATACAGAAACTGGGCATTAGAGTTGCAAATGTGTTTGAGTTTTTCGTTAATAGTTCAAAGTTTGTGATTTAACAGTTAGATTATAATAGGTTTTGAAATGTGACGTCACGAAACTTAGGACCCCTCCCGTCCTCTTGTCATACAATATAGTTTGCTAGCTTTCGCCCGCGACTCCGTCTGCGTGAACTTCAGTTCAAAATTTTGCAACCCCGTTCACTCCCTTAAGGGTTAAATTTAGAAAAACGGCGAAACACGTATTCAATCAATTGTGTTGAAGAGTATTTATTTTAAGTTTCAAGAAAATCAGACTACATTTTTCATACCTCCCATACAAATTTTGGCAACCCTTTTCGCCCCCTTCGGGGTTGAATTTTAAAAAATCCCGTCTTATTCCTTGCCTACACTATATTATAGACCCTCTGTGCAAAATTTCAGCTTCCTAGGTCCGTCCAACGGCTTGGGCTCGGCGTTGATGAGTGAATGAATCAGTCAGTCAGGGCTTTGAATTTTATATATCGTTTATGTTACCGTTTACGCTAGTGGCATTTTTCCGAGCGGTTTCGTGCTTCGCAAGGCACGTTAAGCAATTTTATTAGTGCCGGCTGCCGTCGATAGATGGCAGTCCTTAAGCCAAGTCAGAGGCCTTAGGGCGGCTTGAAAACTTCTGACAGTAAGACCAGCCACTAGTCTTACAAGCCTCCACCAATCCGGACTTGGCCCCGTGGTGGAGTATGGCCACTACCTTCCTCAGGGAAGAGACCCGTGCCCCTCGGAGGGGACGTAATGGGTTGATGATGATGATGATTAAATGCAAATAGCCAACCAAATAATAAATAAAAAAAAAAAAATAACCTAACCTAACTGGAAGTCGGTTACAAACTCCGCCCCTTTCAACTCCACAATGGGAGCAAACGTAAAATATTTTTAGCCATATTATATTGTTGAAAATCACCCAATCATTGTACGTATTGTTTAACATTTAGTGATCCCTTCTTTAGAGTATTTTTAAATGCCAAGGGAGATCTAACAAACGTGGTTGTTAGTTTATAATTGTGACCTTCAGAGTAATACAACGGTAACTTGATAGGAGGTCTATTTAGATTGGTTTCATGGGTGGGTAAGAGTGCTTGGTGGTTGAAAACAATTTGTATTGTTTATAATCTAACTTACTATTATACTAACCAACTACATCAAGGAACAATGGCAGTAATAAAACAATTATAGTTTAATGGTAGAGCGATGTAAATGCACTTATGCTTTTACAAACGGTGAAGTCAAAAGGTGTCGTGTGGCGATGCCTTTCTTTTTATTATTTTCCCGAGTGGCATTGTTTGGAGGGCCTTTAAGTACACATGGACCTTTGAAGGTTATGTATGACTCTCAAGATACTGACATTATTTCAGTTAGTCAGTCGACTGTATGGATTTCAATGGGATATGAATCGAAATTCAAAGCTACTATAAAATTTTTAGACGACTTAAAAAAGAGAAAAAAAAGACGACTAGGAAAAATATGAAATTTTTCCTTTTCTCAAATGTATAAAGACAGTATAGATGAAATCACCACACATGTCTTGAACATAACCTTTAACTCCTTATGCTTAGAACACATTTTCTTTCACAGCAAATAGAAGTTGGTTATTCTGTGATTAAAATTTATCACAGTTTTCATACAATAGTTTTAGCTTAATTAACTAACTTTAAAACTTAAAATGGATCCATGGATAGTTTCATGGATGTGTTGGACACTTACACAATTTTCCTCTGAATATATTTAATATACATGTTGCCCGCGACTTCGTCCTCGGGGGCTTTAGTTGAGAAAAGTTTGCAAATAGCGATATTGGCAGCGCACGCCAGAAATAGCTCACAGATGGTAGATTTTTTCCGATTTACTTGATACTTATCGTCATATTTTGGACAATTCACACAATATCTTTGTAAATTGTAGCCTATGTGTTATTCTGATGTATGAGCTTTATTATTGTAAACTTTCATTAAAATCTATTCAGTATTATAGTTTTTACGTAAAAGAGTAACAAACATCCATCCATCCATACTTACATTCTTTCGCATTTATAATATTAGTAGGATTAATATACGGTCTTCTAAAAAATAATCGTTGACTTTATTATATGCTTTTTGCACAGTGTGCCTAACACATTTCTTTAAACCGCATCGGAGGTAACTCTAAAATATTACCTATCTTGGGGAATCTCGTTGTGGAACCTCATACAGTGCCCCATATTTGTTTACTTATCCAGCGGCTTAGCACAAGTCGCCTTTGAAAATAAAAGTACCTACCTACAGTCTGTTAGCTTTTATAATATACCCTGGCTACTATCGGATAGAATCGGATATTCGTGTAATAGAGATATTGAAACTAATATGACACTTGATTTCGAAATCGGAACTAAGATGACACTTAATTTCACATAAACAGAGCAGGAAGTAGTATTGACACTCGTGTGCTTTCGGCGAAAACTGAAGCCTACTCTAGAGCCCGAGGTATATTCTAAAAGCTAACAGACTGTATCCTTTTGACATGACTATGATAATATTTTGACATTCGCGGGGATTTTTTCCAGCCAGTGTTTTTTCGCAACCCTATCTCTTTGTTAAGGGACGTCCCCCTCAAGGGCTCCGTCTTCACGGCAATACACTCTTGCTAGATTTATTGGAACGAAACACGATATGTTGATTAAATCGTTTTTTTCTTCCGGCCGTCGATGCCGTATAAAACCCGCGTTTAGATTAAAATAAAAATAAAACCAACTGCGGAAGCCGTAGGTGAGGCGGAGAAGGAAGAAGTTTGTGGCCAGAAATAATTAAATTTTTTGCTTATTCTTTTTTTTAAGGACCTTTTAGACTACTGTCATGATTATGAACAATTTTTAATGAAAAGTTACATTTAATTGTTCTGGCGTTGGTTTGCATTGATACTGTTTCATAGTGTTATGTATTTTTTTCTATGCTTACTTAGTGCTATGTTTTGTAGTTACATTTGTTTTCCTTTTTTTTGTGTACGTGTGTGTAACTTGTGTAAATAAATGAATTGTCTATACATATATCTAGTTAAACTAGTTTTTTTTACTGTTCTAATTCCCATATTGTTTTACACTACTTCAAGGAACATAATATTATCATATAAACCATGATATTATTTTCTTGTATCGACTGATTCCCATTAAAATGATGCAATTGCTTAAAATCAGTAGAGCGACAGTAGAACAGCCGAATATTATGTATAGCTCAGTTGCAATATCTGTTAGTATCGTAGTGAATATCAATAAATTAAAATTGGAATAGTCGATAACCGCAGATCAATTGTAGAAAGGAGATTAGATTCAAATGCGAATCACGCGTGACCGACCCCTTCGGGGGACCAGCCCACGGGATGAAAGGCCTGGGGACACAGAACAATACTGTGTAGAAGTTTTAGGCCACGATAGACTAGCAAAAGTTCATAATGTACCTTATGAGGCACTCCACAAGATTCTACGAAATTTCCCAAGATACGTTAGATAGATACCTCCTACGCGGGTTAAGAAAAGTGTTAAGAACAAATAAAAAATAAATAAAACTCACGCCCGTTATCCCCGAGGGGGTAGGCAGAGGCACCAGTCACTAGAACTGGACCCACGTTTTGCCGAGTTTATTAGGTCCCAAACGTGACAAGTGGCAAGCCTGTCGCCGTTATCCGGGCACAATTTATCAGCGAATATTGTTGATGTACAAATAAACAATCATTGGTACATGCGTGGTTCGAACCCAGACCCTCATGATCAAGAAGCAAGGGTCAACCCCGCTGCGCCACCAGCGCTTTGTTAAGCACACTCTGTGCAAAAAAGCTTAATATAAAATCAACGATGTTAGACAGTCCATTAAGATTCAGAGAAATATTCAGAGGACAATTGTGTCTAGTGTTCAACACATTCATTAGTGATTTTTAAGGTTGAAAGTTTTTTAGTTAATCTAAAACTTTTTTGAAAAGATTAAATGGGTTTATTTATTGGGTTTAATTGTTAGCTTCTTCGCCACATAGTCTATTAATTGTGAACTAACACCTTTGACGTTCATAAAGTAAACATTTTATATAAAAAAAAAAAAAAACTCACGCCTGTTATCCCCGAGGGGATAGACAGAGGCACCAATCACTAGAACTGGGCCCACGTTTTGCCGAGTTTATTAGGTCCCAAACGTAACAAGTGGCAAGCCTGTCGCCGTTATCCGGGCACAATTTATCAGCGAATGGTGTTGCTGTACAAACAAACAAATGTGCGTAGCTAAAAGTCATTGGTACATGCGTGGTTCGAACCCAGACCCTCATGATCGAGAAGCAAGGGTCAACCCCACTACGCCACCACCGCATTTTATTTTTATCATGGATAAAATATTTTAATTTGATATTTACTAGTAGAGGACCTTCCGCACGAGGCCACATTTATATAAATTACCTCAGTTAGGGTGTATAGTATATTTCCAATACATGTTTGTAATGTAATTGCCCTTGTTACTTAGGCACAGGGCATTCTAGTTTGCAACCAGTTTAAGGTTTTTAGGTTTTAAGTATTTATTTCTTAGAAGAATGAATTTACATTTCGTTCACTTAAAATGAGAAAAACGGGATTATGATCTGAGTAACAATAAACATAAACATTCAAGATCTCAAATCAATTTACTTACTGTGTATTACATTATGACAAAAGCCCAAATTTTATATTTGTCTTAATCGGAACTCCAATTTTGTAAGTGAATCAAGTGATTGAGTACTGTCTGGAAGTTACGAAAGGGTTTATATGTATTGGGTTTTCGGTACGCATCGTGTCCAAGTTTGTCAATGGGCAAGATCCGTAGAAATTTTCCCAAAATATAACTTCTACCCTTTCGCTTCTATGGAACCTGTAGCCAGCTACCCCAAAGGGTGTCTGCGCTGTCGCGGACAGACGAGAGTCGGTTACTATCGAACTATTGATGGGATCGCCACTTGAAGGGGTGTGAGATGTTGTGACTACAAGAGGACATATTGCCAATTATTAGATTGTATGAAATACAATAATAACTTCCCACAACAAAATCACTTGACCTGGTCCCAAACTAGGATACCCTGTGCCATGATAACCAGGCGAGGACATTACAAACATAAAGAAAACACCCAGACTGAGCCCATTTGTAAATGTACGGCGGTTACCAGTGTGAATCGAACCCACGACCTTTCTCTACAAATACAGACAATACAATCCCCCGCCGTTAAAAATTCTGGAACTAATGACTGTTAACAAAAGTCTTCATCATAATCATCATCCTGTTATACCCCCACCGAGGGGCACGGGTCTCTTCCCTGAGGAAGGCATAGGCCATACTCTATCAGGGGGGCCTAGTCCGAATCAGTGGAGCATTGTAGGACTAGCGGCTGGTCATACTGTCACAAGTTTTCAAGCCGCCCTAAGGCCTCTTTCTAAAGACACTTTATGAAAATAATAATCTCATCAAAAACATAAATGTGAATGAGAGCCAAGTTCAATATTAAGAACAGACGTCGTTATCGACTTTGCCGACAAAAGAATTGAGATCTATATGGGTGCTGCCAAGTTCTCTGTAGAAAATCATGAAATTTTAGTTACAAGATCACTAGAGATGTAAATTGTAATTCAAGCTCAAGATTTGACTGCTAGTTTTTACCAACAAACCAAATTTCAGAAAAGTCACATAGGTATTATATCAACCTAACAGCATAAGTACAATACAAACAAAAAGTATACTAACCTCCGTATGACTTAACGAAGTAGAGTTCATTAAATAAATATTATTTAGCCTGTAAGTGAAGACTAGCCAAGTCAAATCTTAAGCTTGAATATCACTTTACATCTCTAGTAGTGATCTTGTAACTAAAATTTCATGATTTTCTACAGAGAACTTGGCAGCACCCATAAAGATATCTAATTTTTTTGTCGGCGAAGTCGATAACGACGTCTGTTCTTAATATTGAACTTGGCTCTCATTCAAATTTATGTTTTTGATGGGATATCACTACTTTTTGTACAGAGATTATTGGTGTTAATCATTAATAATACTTCATTATTGCCAAAGAGCCGATAACAGATGGGTTAGAAATCGGGTACGACCATAAGACTTGAGTACAGAAACTCATTTACGTTTCAGAGAAACGTGCATCGGAACTTAGGAAGTCGTTTACAGATATTACATAGAATCAGTCAAGACATAACCATGGCGCGATGCAGAATCAAAAGCGCCATCTATTGGCAGAATTGGGAACTAAATACTATGTGGATATTAATATTAATAATTTTTAGTTTTTAGATTTTTTCCTTTGTATATGCCTAATAGATCATTAAACTTAACCAAAACATGCGTGTAAAAAAACTGGCCTGCTTCTAGCCTAAAAATGTACTTCATCACGGAGTTAGCCGTGTCTTGATAAACGACGTAAAATTGTGTGGGATTGAAATGTTGAGGTCATTGAATAGTTTTTCTACAGAAAAAAATATAGACTTTGGACTAGAATGAAATTTATTACTAAAAAAAAACATGCGTGGTTTCATGCAACGGCTAGTGGACGTCGATGACGCGAAAGTGATTTGTGATCGGGATTCTGGCAGGTAGCAGTCTCTGCTTATCCTTCTGGGACACAGGCGTGAGCTTATGTATGTATGTATAAAATCAAGTTACACAGAATATTTGACTTATCGAACGTTACAAGTAAAACTAAGGCCGACTTGCACTACCGACTAAAATCCATTTAACTTTAAGTTAAACAGAATTTTGACAGTTCCGCCTTACACTATCTGTCAAAATTCTATTTAATTTAACGCGAAATGGATTTTAGTCGGTGGTGCAAGTCGGCCTAAGTGTCCGTGTCTGGATCATTTTGGAGAAAATACGGACAAAAACTCTAAACTTTAAAGATGCAATCAGTTTCTCTTTTGAGGTTTTTTTTTGTAATACATATTTTAATGTCACTTCTAAAGATATTCATTTTAGTAACAATATGGTATGTCTCGTCGACTCCGGCTTTTACGCATTTTTGGTAGTAACAATAAATAATTTTCAAAAAAAGCCTACTACAAGCGTAAGAGGCTACAAAGAACACCAAAGTGCCCACAGAAACCACAATAAACAAAACAAAAAACAAACTGACAAAGGTATCGATCGGGGATCAAACCCGCAACCGTATCACCTGTAAGTAACTTGTCTCGGAGGCTTTTTAATCCTTTGTTATCCTTTGTTTGTTTGCTTATCAAGTAGAGAGATCGATTTTTTTCCTTTTACAAGTGCGTACGTGAGAAGGTACTCTTTCGTTCTACGTGGGAAACATAACCTTGATAGCTTTCGCTTCATTGTTAGAAAAGCCTTTTGTAAGCAGGTCAACGTAATAGATACTTATGCTTATCTAACGTAACCGCCTACAGCTACTATAATGTATAAGTTGTTTTTTTTTGCGACTTAAGATCTTGTTTACACGACCTTATACTCCGTTCCACAAGTCGAACTCTATGCAAAATTTAAGTTCCTATTAAGAGGTCACATTAAAGAAAAGTTTAAAATTAAAGCGTTTGTCAATGTAATAACCCAACGTCAATGAACCAATCACAGCCCCGGCCGTCTAAGGGATCTTAAACGATCACGAAGGTTAAGCAACATAGAGCGCATTCAGTGCATGGATGGGTGACCAACGCTTGTGGCATTTTTCCGAGCATTTTTACAAGGGACGTTAAGTGGTTGGTGCCTGCTGCCGTCGATAGATGGCAGTCGTTAAGCCAAGTCAGAGGCCTTAGGGTGGCTTGAAACTTCTGACAGTAAGACCAGCCACTATTCTTAGCAGCCTCCTTACAAGCAATCCGGACTTGGCTCCCGTGGTGGAGTATGGCCTATATACCTTCCTCAGGGAAGAGACCCGTGCCTCTCGGTGTGGACATAATGGGTCGATGATGATGATGTATCTGGTGGAGGCTTGTAAGACTAGTGGCTGGTCTTAAGTGTAACAGTAGCTTACCTATTTCAAAGAAACAAACCAAGATTTTATTGCCCTGTGGTGGAGAGCGGGCTTAAAACAAGCCCGTAAGAGAAAACAATTGAAGATTACGACTCAGTCTCCCCACAATATCCTGCCTTAATCTTCCCTGCTTTACATTTCACGCTTGAGTTTGATCTTTTGGCTCGCGTGTGCTGAAGACAGGAAATGTACAAAACAATGTCTCAAAGAGGGCAGGCCTCGAGTTAAGGAGTTTGACAATGCCCTCGCATGGTTTTGTGTGAAGTTTACTGAAGACTTTGCCGCGTTTCAATCAAGTTTTCAAACTGAAAATTTGCAACGAATGTGAAATTTTGCGCAAGTGTGTTCCTTTATTTTGTAAGGAGTTTGAAGCTCAATCAAAGTTATGATACTTCTTAAAGTATCATATCAAACTCTCAATCATTATTAGTGAATATGGCCGTGAACCTAGACGACCTCTGTGGCGCAGCGGTTAGCGCATCCCTGCCTACCCCTCTGGGATATAGGCGTGAGCTTATGTATGTATGAAATACAGATAATAATAATGCTATAGAGTAAAATGTCGTCGAATCGCTCGTAGGGGCTACCGGGGGGCTGCCTGAGTGATCTTAAACGATCCCGAAGGTTAAACAACATAGGGCGCGTTCAGTGCATGGATGGGTGATCGTCTATGACTAACGTTAGTGGCATTTTTCCGAGCGGTTCCGTGCTTCCGAAGACACGTTAAGTAGTTGATGCCGGCTGTCGTCGATAGATGGCAGTCGTTAAACCAAGTCAGAGACCTTAGAGCGGCTTGAAAACTTCTGACAGTAAGACCAGCCACTAGTCTTACAATCCTCCACGATTCCGGACCTGGTCCCCGTGGTGGAGTATGGCCTATACCTTCCTCAGGGAAGAGACCCGTGCCCCTCGGTGGGGACATAATGTATTGATGATGAAAAAGGTCGTAACGCAACTGATGAGCTTAGTGAAAAGCCCAATTCAGAAGCCAGCGGTCAGCAGGTCAAAATTAGATCATCACAGCGTTCGATTCAAGTGATTTGATTGCGAGGATTATCTGGAGTGTCACTCGGTGTGTGTCGGCGGGCCTCGGGTGGGGATACACTCGCACATTTTACCAGACCCTACTGACGTTGAGGCTGTATTATTATGGAGAAGGCTTATATACATAGACATAGATGCAGACGCAGACGCAGACGTTGACGCAGACGTTGACATAGATATAGACATTATTATTCATTACAAGTCACAATTACATTATTAATTTAAGTTTAGAAACAGAAATTAAAAATAAAATTCACAATAATGTCAAAAATTAAATGTCAATCCGTTTTTATTTGTCAGTACAGTGTAGTACCTACATGAGTAAAATAGCCCAAAACATTAAGAATATATTTTTTTTTATTAAAGTTACTAAATTTTATTAACACGAACAATTTTAACTACAAGGTCGACCTCAATAATACGAAAAGACTGTTGTCCCATACTAAAATTCGATACATACTAATCAAAAAGTATGGAACAGCTTCTATTTTTTAAATGTTTTAAGGATACTCCCACAGTAAAAGCTGTGCGTATTGTTAAGTAGAAAGTACCTAGAGTCGGGTGTTACTTTACAAATCAATACGTTGTAGAATTCATCCATTCGGTCGTGTGCTTATCACATAAGTCGCCTCCACCCTTTCGCAGCCGCTGACTGGTCTGTCAGCGACACTGCCACGCGGTAATTATTTTTATTATTGCCCCGCGCCCCTACCCCCTGCCCGCCCCTCTAAGCTCCAGTGGTTAAGCCTCCCACACACTGGCGCGGCCGCGCAACCAGCGTCCTTTATAAAACCATCAAGATGACACAGCAGAAGTAGCATGACGTCGCGGCTCGCTCATTTTGGTAATGTAACATGTCAGAATTTGTCAATTTATGTACAGGACAGTGTGTGTGGACTTTGACTTTAGTATGGCTTGGACTAACTTTTAAAATTTTGCTATGCTATCTGTAAAAACTTAGGTATTTGTAGAATTTGAGAAACTTTAAAAAATATCCAACTCAATTGTTACGATGCGTCGTTCTTACAACGATCTAGGGGCAGATTACAAAGATGTGGACATAGATATTTTTCATAAATTTCAAATATTTATAAAAGCTAACCGTGGCGCTCTGAAAGAGATAATTAAAGCAAATTAATTTAATTTCGTAAGTTGAAAAAAAAAAGTTTCAAAGGTATAACTTAGTTAATCTGAATGGATGATAGATAGGGTGCAATTTAGGGTTATTATAGGCTAAAGTCCGTTTATAAATTCAATGCAAATAAATTACGAGGTGTTATCGCTATAAAATGTAAGGTTTACTCAATAGATATTTTTTGCCGCGAATAGAAGACTCATGTGACCAAAATCCTTATCACATCAAAGACATAAAAAATTTACTACTCATAAGAGCAAAGTCTAAAATAAAACACCTACGTAGCACACACAATTTTTACTTGGAAGTAAAATAGGGTTATATTGTTTTAACGTACAGTCGACAGCACGTCAATCTTCACATTTTAATTGAAAAGTCGCCCGTAATGCAACGGTACTCCGTTGCATGGGTTGCATGGGTGCATGGGTTGCATGGGTGTATACCATGATGTGCTGTCGACTGCTCTAACAACACTCAGACATTGACAGCCTTTGGCTTGATATTGATAAGTCAACATGATTTTTTTTTGCATTGAATTAAAAAAAAATGTATGTATGATGTTTGTACTTTTGGTAAATGTGATTATAACCTGTTTTGTGTTCTAACTAAATTATTATAGGTATCGCTTGGCATTCGCAACGGTCGCCCTCGCCGCGATACAGGTTCGTTTAGTGCAGAAGCGACCGGAAAGTGTTGTAAATGAAATTAATTTTGGTACACCCTCATTAGATTAACCTTCAGTCCTGATCTTGAAAATAACCATAGAAAACCATTGTCACTTTCAAGGTCGGGACTGTAAAGGTTATGTAAAACACTTATAACCTTTTAAGTTGGTCGTTTAAAATGTTATGTCCCCACCGAGGGGCACGGGTCTCTTCCCTGAGGAAACTTCACCAAGTCCGGATTGGTGGAGGCTTGTAAGACTAGTGGCTGGTCTTATTGTCAGAAGTTTTCAAGCCGCCCTAAGGCCTCTGATTTGGCTTAACGACGTCATGCTGTTATTATTAAATTCTTTATTTCACGAAACAGAACCACGTATATATACATAGGTAATTAGGTATACGAAATAAATATATTTCAAGAATATCATCACGACATGTTGGTCGGTAGGTCGATAAAAAGGTTCGGGGCGTCATGCTTCGAGGGCAGATGTCTTGTCATCGAGCTAGTGTGTGGAAAGCTTAACATCTATTGACAATTTATTTTTTAATTATTTATTTGCATCGTAGGTTAGACCGCGCTACGTCCTTCTATTGTAAATCTTAATTATTAATTTAATTTTTTGTTGTTCTTAGATCTAATCAAGTGTTGAGCTTCGCCTTAAATATCTCTGTAGTATTGATTTCATTTTTTATACTTATTTTGTTTTTCTTTATATGTTAATATAGAAGTTGGAGTTAATATGAAATACATGACATATTAAATGATCACGTCAAATTCAAATTCACTCTCCACTGAAAAAACGCTTATTCTAAAATCAACGATTTTTTTAGAAGAAAAATACCTCTAGTGTTAAACATTAGATTAATATTAGCGGTATTTGGAGGGCAATCATGACTATTGTTCAACACATCCATGAGTAACCATTTTTCAGTTTGAAAGTTTGTTGATTAAGCTAAAACGGTTTTGAAAATAATAAATGGGGATTTGTTAGTTTCTTCTCCATATTATCTATTCATTGTGAAACTAACAACTTTGAGCACTTTGACTTTCATAAAGTATCATTTTGTTTTTACTATGAACAACAATATTTACTTTGATAACAAAAAAAAATTCTGGATAAGACGGAATATGAACCTTATATACCTACATGGCATCAGAGTACATGTCACGGTGTCTTAATTTCTGAAAAAAAAAAACACCTGTTCAATAACTGCCGAGCCGTGAATCGTAAATTGAGAAAGCTAAAAGTTCCTAACTTAGTTCCAATAATTTTAATACAATAATTCTATTAAATCTCGGTCTTTCGCTGAAACTTTCCACAAAGGATGTTTGCATCTCTGTCGCTCTTCTATGAATTAATTTTCCTTCTCTATCTCGCCAACTTATTGTAATATTGGTTTCAGAAGAAAGTACTGAATTATAGCGCGAGAGATGGACCGCATCTATAGGACATGCTCTTTCTGATATTCGTAAAAGAGACTTCCGGAGAGTAGTTGTTATTTTTCCAGTGATTTCATACAATAAATTCTAAAATCAGATGTGACTAATATCACTATTAATATTTTGTTCGACTAAGCTATGTTTAGATTAGATTAATACTCTTTGTTGAAGACCGTCATTATAAAAGTATTATAAAGGTGACTTCGTCACCGGCAACAGCGTATATAGATAAAGCAGATTGTCAGATGCACGAAAATATTTTTGTCTATGTTAGCTAGCTAAACTATCAATTTTTGTAGCAAAACTATCCGCAAAATCTCTACCACAAACTATTTTAATCGGCGTTCATCAAGTGTTTTGATGACAGAAAGTGAAAATTTGTTTCGCTAGATATTGCTTACCTACTATTCTATGATTGCCAACATATGATACTTTAATGTCTCGCTTAAAGTTAATATTTTTTTTTACTATTATTATTATATTGTAGAAAAAAAAGGTAATGGTCTCGTCTGACCCAAGGGCCAGACGGATGCCCTCCGGCTGAGGAGTCAAAGCGGCCAGAGGTCAGGGCGACAGCGAGAGAAAACGCCGGACTATCCGGGCTGTATCAAGCAGCACCGCCTTCTGCATGACAGCCGGAAGCACGCCCACACGGAGTTCCAACCGCCTCAGATGGTTAGCGAGACTGGTTGGAACTAACCCATTCGCGGATAGGACTATAGGGACGATTTTTATTATTATTTAAGGCACCGTGTTTCATTTAATAAATAACAGCGTTGATAAACTAACTATGAATACGGCAGCGGAGGCGCTCGGCGTGGGCACAGTCTCTGTCAGCGGCAAATTGAATTATACATTAAGTTGTACAGTTTCGGCCGCACGCCAGCCCAGCGCCGGTGGTTAAGGGGAAGACTGACTAATAGATAGACAAACAGACAAACCGACGGCAGGACGGGAAGACGGACGGACGGGCAGACAACTAGATAAAAAGTTTATTCGATACACCAAAAACATGCACACTAAATACACAACACATACATCATCATCATCATCAACCCATCATGTCCCCACCGAGGGGCACAGGTCTCTTCCCTGAGGAAGGTATAGGCCATACTCCACCACGGGGGCCAAGTCCGGCTTGGTGGAGGTTTGTAAGACTAGTGGCTGGTCTTACTGTCAGAAGTTTTCAAGCCGCCCTAAGGCCTCTGACTTGGCTTAGCGACTGCCATCTTTCGACGGCAGCCGGCACCAACTGCTTAACGTGCCTTGCGAAGCACGGAATCGCTCGGAAAAATGCCACTAGCGTTAGTCATAGACGGTGACCCATCCGTGGACTGAACGCGCCGTATGTTGCTTAACCTTAGTGATCGTTTAAGACCACTCAGGCAGCCCAGGCTACGAGCGATTCACGAGCGAACACATACATACTGTAACGATTTATTGATTAAAAGAAGCCTATTTAGCAAACAATAACTTTTATTTTATATTTTTATCGGGAAAGCCTAGCCTAGCTAGCCCTCGACTGACATCTCTAACAAAAACGTATCGATTTTCTTTCAAAATATTTAAATTCATACAAGACGGCTGTGCCAGCCAGTTACTAACAAGAAGAATCGCTACATTTCCCCCCCGAAATGTAGCGCTCTACTTTATTAAAATATTGCCTTGAAAGCAAAAATAATACTGTTTTTATTGTCTTTTTCGAGGAAAGACTAGCCTAGCTAGCCTTCGACTGACATCTCTAACAAAAACGTAGCGATTCTCTTTCAAAATATTTAAATTCACACAAGACGGCTGTGCCAGCCAGTTATTAACAAGAAGAATCGCTATCCCAGAGGGGTAGGCAGAGACCAGGGACTGCCACCTGCCACGATCTTGACAAATCACTTTTGCTTCATCGATATTTATTAGTCGTTGCATGCACGCACGTCGGCACACTAAATATCAGACAAAAACGTATATGTATAACCAAAAGTGGTCTCGAGCGGACATCAAAGCCGCGGCCATTGCCTTGGTAGTCAAGCGAGTTTACCGCAAAACTTTTAAAGTAATCGTATGCTATATTATTATCTGCTCTACAGCTATAATGATAAATACACCAATGCGGTGGCGGTCGCGGTGGCAATCCATACAAACTACGAGTACTACTGTCATAAATAGATAGTTAGATAAAAGCTTTATTTCTATAGGACACACACACACAGACCCACATCGTACACATAGCATAACAATAATATAAATAATATTAAAACACAAAGTAACAACACATAGCAAACATGGACAAAACAGAAACATACATAATCAATATAAACATAGCTTTAGTTCAAATGTTCATTTGTTTTATTCGTAAGCTCCTAGGGTCCTTTGTTATTGAACTTATCTTGTTCAGGTTTCGACTCGAAAATTAAGATAATAAGTGTCTAACTTGAAAAGATTATTAAAATGTATAGAAAATTGAAATTAATAATCGATTCAGAAATTTCGTATTCAGAATGGGGCGCCAACGTCCCACCGCGACCGCGACCGCGGTTTATCCTATTGAACTTCGCCTTAACTGCTTCAACTTCAAATAGCAGTTTGGAATTAATTGGTATCGGATTTGGGTTTAGTGAATAGAGACGCCACTGGCAGACGCGAAAATAAATTTTACTTTAACTTGTATTAACTTTTTGCATACTAATTTTCGGCACCGTAGATTTTCTTACTTTCATAATTTTACCGAACTCTAAGAATTATGTAAAAAAACCCTTTAAAGAGAGAGAAAGACGTTGTCTTCGTAAAATTGGTTACTTTGACCGAGTCAAGCTATCAATGAGATATCATAAATACGTCTCTAATTTCTTTCTTGTCTCCGTCTATGGTTGCCTGGAAGAAATTGCTTACAGTAATAAGGTCGCCAATTGTACTTCAATTTTTAAGAAATATGTAAATGTAATTTGTGAGTACAATAAAAAATATTCTATCTACTCCAGGTAGGTACTAGTTGACCAGGAAAACGTTGACTATATTTTTAGTTATGTCTTAATTTATTTGTTTTATCTTTGTCTTCTGTGTCTGTTACTATATTGTGCTACTTTGTTTTGTTTCTGTGATGTTGTTGCTACAATAAATATGTTTCTTTCTTAATAATCAGCCTACTACCTATTTTCAGGGCCGGTTTCTGAATTGAGAATTTCAATAAGGGCCGATTCCTGAATTAGAATTTTCGATAAGTAATTACTTAACTGTAGTGCTGTCTCATCAAATTTCTTTAGAAATGAGCGTGACAGAACGTTTTTAAGTATTTGCTTAGTGTAAATTCTCAATTCAGTGTAAATTCACTCAGGATCGAAGTTAATACTGAAGTAATGTTCTGTCCCGCTCTTTTCTGAGAAATTTGACGAGACAGCACTACAGTAAAGCAGTTACTTAGCGAAATTCTCAATTCTTCTTGCCTACAGAGGTCTCGCGTGGTAGGCAGATGCGCTAACCGCTGCGCCACAGAGGTCGTCATACATACATACATTCTGTACAGCTAAGAAATTCTTACCTTATCTCATAGCATCACGAGGACATAACGTCGAATATTTTTTGTGACACAAAATCGAGATTTTACAGAATTCGCACACTTCACGAACTCACCCGTTGAAAACAGAGCAATGGTTTTAAATTTTTAAGGCGTATAATATTTTCAGCATTTTAGCAAAAGGCAAGGTAATAAGTACCTACCCGAAACCGCAAGGTCACAGACGGACGGACGCGGACGGACGCACAGCGGAGTCTCAGTAATGGGGTCCGTTTTACCCTTTGCGTACGGATCCCTAAAAGTCAAGTAAGTTTATCCGGAATAAAGTTAACAAATGAAATCATACGAATCTTACCTACTAACAGCACTATTTCCCACGACCTCCGCATCTCGACCGATTAAAAAGCAATCCAAAGAACTTAAATGCTAATAAACATTAAAAACCGCACCCCACGCTGACCCATTTGGCACAAAACCGACAAACAATACTTTAAAGCCCGTTAAATTAAAATAATCGCCGGCCGGCCGCCATGTTGTTTGGCCACGTGACCGGGCGGCGCGCGCTTATCGCGTTCCAAATTTAAAACTTCGAATTCGAATTGACAAATCTCTGCTCTTGCTAATTCGTTTTGACAGTTGCGTTTTGGGTTTTTTAAAGAGAGAAAAAAAAGCTGGCTGAAAAGAAAATGTAGCTACGTGGTTAAAGGGCTTATTTGAAATTGGCGTGTGATAAAGGTGCAAAATATGTCATTTTTATTAATCGGTTTTGCTAGGTGAGCTATGTTATGATCTCGAAGCAGAATCATATTATGGTTGAATTTAAATTCAACCATAATGTAACCTCTTAGAATGTAATGATGTAAAGGTTGATTGATGTGCGGTCGACTGTATTCCATATTCATTTGCGAATAATCATCAATCATTTATCCTTTTTGCTGCAAAAATTGCGATGTCATATCAAGCTTGTACGTGAGTACGTCGACTCTGAAATTGTTTATTGCTTTTAATGTTTCGTTCCACTTAGCTAACATTTCTTTAGCTAAAAAGCACTTTCCGATTTTAGGGCTCCGTACCTTAGAAGGGAAACCCTTACACGATCACTCCGTTGTCCGTCTGTATGTCTGTCAAGACTCTATCTCCGGAACGCGTCGTAATTAATATACCATTGTTCTCTAAGTAACATTTAGCTCGTGTATGCGTAAAACCATGTGTTTTTATGTAATTAAGAATTTAAATAACAATAATAATGAACAATCTATTGAAGCTGTGCTAACATTAGTCTGGCCGCAGCATTGGTGTTTTCTTACCTATGTAAGTATAGTAAATAATATTTTGACATTGCAAGTGTTGATTGCACTATGGAGTTTCTTAAGTAGATGGATATTCGTACCAACGTATGGATAAAATTTAAGGTGATTTGAGAAAAGATGTTCAGATTGCAGTTTTTTTTCGCTGCCTTTTTCTCCTCTACATTCCGCCCCAAAGCGGCAGTAATAAGTATGTACACTGATATTCAACAAACAGAATGTAAATTCTTTACATTGAAATAAACTGATTTCTGTGCTGGAATAAATGTATATTTTGACACTCGAGGGAATCGAAGTTTGGTACCTCGAGCTAACTCGGAAATTTGATGCATTATACCGTCATATGTAGCGATACCGAAATATCTAAAAAATAATACGTTTCTAATTAAATCACAAAAAAATGACTTCGAAGTTGGCGGAAAGCTCCAAAAAAAAAGCGAGATTCGATTACTAAACTATTTATGATGTGTAAAGTTTCTACAAATCTGTACGGAACCCTCGATGGACGAGTACTACTTGCCCTTTTTCCGTTTTTGTTAAAGTGTTTCCGTACAGCGAAAGATTTTGCATGCAAAATCAAAGTTATTTTCACCTCCAAAGATACTAGATGTAGATACCTAAATTATTCAATAACAGAACTTATACTAAGCACCATAAGAGTTACTTAGCGGTAACCAACACTGCAATAACTACTAAAGACGAAATAGTTCCAAACATTTTCAGTGAAACTTAACAAAACTTAAAATGTAGGTTCAATGTTCAGCTCTGAGAACAAACAGTAACTTTAACTCAAACAGAGACAAAAACCTCAAATAAACACCGATTAATGACCATGTCCGCGAGCTAACTTACCAATGCCTCCCTTGTAGGCTTTAAATCTTGAGCAATAAAGACTAAATTCCTTGGTCAAGAGGCTATTGTTTTCATTGCAACAACGGTAGATATACGTGCTTCAAAATTAAATGGAAATTCAAGTTTCTAAAAATGTCCAAATATTCCGTAGCTTACGTTGGGACACAGAGAAACAAATTACAGATGGCTTCCTCTGAGTAGATTTTGTAGATAATCGTTGTTGTCGTAATCAAACATCAAAAATAAAAAATAGACAAAAATACTGATCCAATTCCGAGGCTAAAGTTATAGATAAAGAATTTGTTTGTAAAAAATCAGTAATAATTTGATGGTATAGTAACAGTCATTAGGAAGTCCAGCATTTTTTTGCCATTTGAAGCTTACAAATATTGAAAATTTAAAAAAATATAGATCATGCAATATTTTTTATCACACAATGTCACTTGAACTAAGAATAGCAATAGTATGCAACGATTCATATTGTCAAAACAAAATAATTTAATAAAATATTAAAGACAGGTATGACAAAAAAAAAAAAATTAATGTCACGTAAATTAAATACAATAAATCTGAATTTGCTGTGTCATCGGCAGTGTCGGCTGTGTAATTGCAGTCGTGAGACTATCTAACTTTCTAGTCATGTATTCATAATATTTTCTGACAGTAAGTAATATAGTATATGTACGTATTTCCACATAACTTCCACACTTTCGCACAACACAATCACTTGACGGTCCCAAACTAGGATACCTTTTGCTATGGTAACCAGGCAAGCACATTACAAACATGGAAAAACACCCAGACTGAAGCCATTTGTACAATTTGAAGTAAATTTTATTGATGCACCGAGGTACATTATTATAGACGAGTGGAGTCGATCTTCTGTTGTCGAATGGAACAGCGTACGGTTTGAGTAGAGTGACAAACAGTGCCACTCAGCAAACAGCCAGAATCTGGGCACCGAGGTGATCGAGCGGGCACCGATCGCGTTACTCGGCGGTACATTCGCGGTCATAAAGGCTTAACTCGAATTGATGTTCTTTCAATGATGATGATGATTATGATTTCCTCTTATCCCTTATCAGGGACATAGGGCTCGTAGAAGAGTACTCCATTTCTCGCGGTCTTGTACGGCAACTTCTAACTCGTTCCAATGGGCGTTTTTCCTTTCTTTTTTTTTCTTAGTTCCTTGAGATAGGTGCACTAGATGGCGTCATTCGTTTCTTCATACGAATTTGTGATTCGTAGCAATCAATGTCAAAGTCAGTCCACAGATCACTAAACAAGAGAAGGAACCAGGGTTGCTATTCGGACGAGGTTTCTCGTAATAAAAATAAAAATTTAAACCCACAATCCATAGCAAAGACTCCAAAGTATCCAAAAGCGCACTTATCACCAAACGACAACAGCATTTTTTCTTCTAGGTAACCAATCATCACAAATTCCACAGAACCATAGTATTATTTTTTGCTTTGACGTTTATTATTACGGTACGGCAGCGCCACCTAGGGATCCTTTTAAAACTAAATTTGACATAAGGAAAAACGCTCATTGAGTTCGTTCGTTCTTTCAAATAAAATGAATACAAAATTCCTTCTCTGTGGAATGTATAAAGAATATTTTATCTATCTATCTATCTATCTATGTAGGTGATACTTATACGTATGTCGGTACATACAATGTATGTATTTTACGTTGTTTTCATCACCTGCCTTGTTGATCCAGCCGCTGAGGTGCTTACCAACCAAGACAGCGGTCATGGGGTCGATTCGCATAAAGAAATGGCCTCAGTCTAGGTGTTTTTTCCATGTTTGTACTGTCCTTGCTTGGAAACCATAGCACAGGGTCTCCTACTTTGGCGCCAGGTCAATAGATGGTGTTGTGTGGAAGTTATTCTTAACTGTAAACATCTGTTATTATTAACTGATCTGAGTTAAAAACAGTTCAATACATGAGTTGTAAATAATTAAAATTTTAGAGTAACTATGTATGTAACCTCTGTTAATAAAGGACTTTTGAAAGGACTAAATTTGGAGGTTTTTTGTCCATTTTTCTCCAAAATGATCTAGAGTTTTGAATGGAAACCTATTATTAACCTGTTGAATTTGTGGTGGCCCGATCGGGTGACCATAACAATGGTCTATAATTATTATTTTCAAGTTCATAACGTAACTGATTAAATCGCAGTTTCTGCACTAATTGGAATAAAAAAAAAAGATTTGATTTGTGCATTTTAAAGCTGGCAACTTTTCCTTTCCCAAATTTTCCCTTCACCACTTTTCTGCGCGAATGTCCCAATACAAAAACAGTCGTGTCTTTGAAGCGGGTTAATTGCGAGCAAACAGACGGATTAAGCAAACCCACTGATTAAGGGGTTACGTCACTTTGTCTCTACTTAACTTCACAAAGACACTTGAGATTTCCAAATCTTTTATGTATTTGAAAACATGTCTACATACCTATGCAGCAAATTGCGATTATTTGTTAGCCGAACTCGGTTATTTGTCAGGATCATATCAATTAAGTGGACGTCCCTGGTTTCTGCCTACCCCTCTGGGATACAGGCGTGGGCTTATGCTGTCTATGAACTTAATTGCCTATCTTGTTTGTGTATCTAAAAATAAACCCCAGGTCTTAGATGTGTACACGTTTGTGATGTGATGACGCTGTTTCTGGTTCCCACGACACAGGGCATTCTAGTGTAGGGCCAGAAGCAATGTATGTGCCTGTATGTAAATGTTTATATATTTACTTTGCAACTGAAAACAATACATATTTGCGCAGTTTGGGGTCGAGACATTGGGCCCGTGGGGCTCCGAGGCGCGTTCGCTCTTTAAAAAGCTGTCGAAGCGCCTCATCGACGCCACGGGAGACCGGGGGCTGGCGCATACCTCACCAGAGAATAAAGCCCATTACACAATGAAAAAAAAAAAGGTATAAGAATAAGAAATAAGAAATAAGGAACAAGGAATAAGGAATAGCGGAATCTAGCAATGGCAGCACCGTTGAGCAAGACACAATTCAAGAATAAGGAAGACAATTGATTTCTTTGCTATTCCTTATTTCTTATTCTTATACCTTATTTTTTTTTTCATTGTGTAATGGGCTTAAGTTTGGCCATCCAAAGGGGTTGCCAGCATTCTGGGCTCTCTGCCGCGGGACACCGCCCTGGAAGTTTTGCATTTATAGATATATAATTAGAAATTAGTTTACATAGTTTTATTAAGTATGTATTATTAATTTATTTTTATTATAATTTATTTGTTTTGTTCAAGCTTTTATTGAAAAGCAATATTGAACTGTAGGTATCCTCTTTTCACCTTGGAAATCGATAGAGCAGGACTTTCCGTAATAGAGGTTTTTACCTGTACGGGGTCTCAATCCTTTTATAAATTGTAAAATTTTATAATTAATAATATTTTATTTATTATTTATTTATGTTAATTAGTTTATAGATTACTTTAATGGAGTGTAAATTAAGTTTTAATTATATTATATTCATTGCATATACAAAAAAATTAAACTAAATATGTATCTTGCATAAATATAATATCAACATTAAAAAACCGGACAAGACCGATTCGGGAGAGCCATTTGATGCCCACAGCAGGACTGCCTCCTTCATGGTATTCCGAGCTTCCCTCGTCCTTGTCTTGTGCCGCCCGCATCCACCAGCTCCCCGCCACCGTAACCAGGTCATCAGGCCATCTGCTGGGGCCTGCCCACGCCGCGTCGTCCGGTCCACGATCGCCAGATCAGTTCTCCGAGCTAGGTGCCCCGCCCACTGCTACTTCAAATGAGCAATTCATCATCATCAACCCATTATGTCCCCAGCGAGGAGCACGGGTCTCTTCCCGAGGAAGGTACAGGCCATACTCCACCACCGGGCCAAATCCGGATTGGTGGAGCCTTGTAAGACTAGTGGCTGGTCTTACTGTCAGAAGTTTTGAAGCCGCCCTAGGGCCTCTGACTCGGCTTAACGACTGCCATCTATCGACGGCAGCCGGCACCAACTGCTTAACGTGCCTTGCGAAGCACGGAACCGGTCGGAAAAATTCCACTAGCGTTAGTCACAGATGGTGCCTCAGGGCGGCTTGAAAACTTCTGACAGTAAGACCAGCTACTAGTCTTACAAACCTCCACCAATCCGGGCTTGGCACCCCTTGTTGGAGTACGGCCTATACGTTCCTCAGGGAAGAGACCCGTACCCCTTGGTGGGGACATAATGGGTTGATGATGAAAGCAAATCTGTCAAGAACGCGGCAAGTGGCAGCCCAGGTCTCTGCCTATCCCTCAGCGACTCAGGCGTGGGCTTATGTCATGTTGTATCGAGTGAGTATCGGCCCTCGGCAGTCGGCGTCCCATGACCAGCGCGAGTGTTTGCCGAGGGGCGAGCCCGCTCGTTTTTTACCGCTCGCCACGCGATACTCGTGGGCTGGTTGAAAGCTGCCGACTTAACAAAATAGCTAGCATGGTGGCAATGCAGGGCCGGAGTTTAGGCTGTGTGAGTCCTTCATTAAATTGGATGTTGCAAAATCTATACAAAATACAAAATTCTTTATTTCGTTATCTACTACATCTTAGACTACCTATATACATTGACAGTATCTACTAGTAAGTATCTATATAATTATACATCTGTGAAGGGGATGCTTTTCCTCCTCAAGAATGAAACGAACAGAAGGGCTTAGGATTCAGCAGGATATAATTTGGTGCGCCAGAAAATTTGTGGCAGTAAAAATGGCGACTTGACGTGACTGTTTTTATGACACTGTCGCGCGGTGGCGAAAGTATTCCGCCGCGCCGGACAGCACGCGTGAACGCTCCATGTAGGATGCTCTACACAACTACCATATAAGTGCCGTTACTTTTCTAAAAATTAATAAAACCTTTTATGTGTGAGTGTGGACTCATTAGTCTATTTATTGCACATTAGTCATAGGAACTAAACTGAAACAGCATAAACCAAATTCGAAAATGACACAAGTACAAAAAACCACATCTATAAAAAAGGGAAACTAGGAAAACGGGTGTTTTTTAGCACTATGTAAAATACTATAAGTGTAAACACTAGCAGTTAAAGTTGTTTATGTAATAATTTTTGAAATAACATTTTTTCACTGAAAGCTTCTCATAGGAAAACAAATAAACATTTAAACTGCCCGTAATCTAATTATGTATCAAACTCTCACACTACAAAATGTGAGATTGTGCGAGCGAGACAGCATGCTCTACCTAACAGCACCCAGAACGTGTTTTTACGATTTAAATAAGTATGATCATACAGAATGACATATTTCCTATCGTGTACACCAATGATTTTAGAACTAATATTAGCTGTGATCAGAACCCACTAAGATCTCCGGTGTAAACTATACGAGTAGGATACGAGTAGCCATAATATTTCAGGTCACTCGTTCTTAGCCCTAAGTCCGTCCCAGCGCTAGCTTGGCTACAACAGTACACACTCGAGCGCGTTCGGTTATTTTAACATTTCCCGGCCTCAGGCTCTTTGACCCGCTCTCGCCGACTGTACACACTTGTGGCTCACTGTACACACTGGAGGACGCTGTGGGCCCTTTTAAATGACGTCACTCCTGTGGCACTCGCCAGCGGCCGATACAAAGTTGACGGAGTTTGTCGACGCTCTGAGGAATTCTTGTGGTCGTCGATGGAAGTTCAATGCCAAACAATATGTGCGTAATTGTGTAGTTTTGGAAGTCAAATATTTTTACGAGAAGAATCTTGTGGCACGTTATCCAGCAACATAGGGCGCGTTGCATGGATGGATGGCCGTTCTATGATTAATCATCATCATTCTGCCACAAAAAGTCCACTGCTGGACATAGGCCTCCTCCATGGATTTCCAAAAAACCGGTTGGAAGTGGCTTGCATCCATTGCTTTCTTGCCACTTGGATGAGATCGTCTGTCCATATTGTGGCTCGTCGTCCTATAAAGAATATTCTTATCTTATCTTGTTGAAAGTGGCTTGAAGTGGCTACGTTTTCACAATACCATTTAGGGATGAAAACCCTTAACTATTGGCAATTAAGAGATGAAAAAAGCGAAAGGCAATAAAAAGGAAGTCTTAAGTTGACGTGAAGTGTGTCTTTAAGACAAATGAGGGTTTGTCGCGTGGCGAAACCCTTCCCGCGACGCGGAGACATTGCGTTTTAGTACTTTTTTATATCTTTTTAACTGGCGCGAGGGAGGGTCAGCTATTGACTGACTGCAGGGCTGCCAAAATGGTTTTGTAATAGGTCGATGAAGCTTTCTTGGTGGCGAAAACTTGTAGATTTACAAGCGTTACTGGGAAAATTCCAGTTTCTAGACAAACTCAATTGTTTTTTTTTCTGTTGAATGTCCGGTGTCATTTACCGAATAGAGATTAATGTATGCCTTTGTAATCATCATTATCATGATCATCATCAACTTCAACCCATTATGTCCCTACCGAGGGGCACGGGTCTCTTCCCTGAGGAAGGTATAGGCCATACCTACTCCACCACGGGGGCCAAGTCCGGATTGGTGGAGGCTTGTAAGACTACTGGCTGGTCTTACTGTCAGAAGTTTTCAAGCCGCCCTAAGGCCTCTGACTTGACTTAACGACTGTCGTCTATCGACGCCACAAAGCTGATATTTACATTTTAAGTTTCCAGCTAACTAGCACAAAATGGGTTTTGCAGGCGCGACGCCTCGGGCTAAGGAAAAAAAAATACTAACGAAATACAAAAAAACTAATTTTGCTGAAAAAAATGTTTGTCGGATTTTCCAGGCGCAGCGACGATCCAAGAGTGTTTTCTGTGAAAGTTGTTTAAAAAAACCGTGGGCGGTCACAGCCCTGCACCAATTTTTCTCGCGGAAGACGGCAGTGACTTTCGCACGTCATCACAGCGGAATGTCGCGGTAGAGTTGCCGTAAAACACAATAACTGCTACATACGTAATGAGATGGGGCGTCCGAAACTTGTGGCAGGCTTTTTGGATAGGAAAGAATGTTAAGATTTAAACAGTTCAGTGTTGGATACCACTTAGTACCTGTACGATTTTTTCTGAGATTTTAGTTAAACACTTTTGTAGTGTCCGATAGGATCCATAATCAGCAATAAAGTGTTATCTATCTATCTACAGACTGACATATAAAACGTTAATTTTATATAGCATTTGTCACTAACTAGTGACAAATTAATTAAATTAAGTAGTCTGCAAAACAATAGCAGTATACCTAATGTAATCTCTCCCGAAGAAGATCGAATCGCGCGGGACGCCTAGATACCTACCTACGTTGCACGGGTTATAACATCGGAGTACGATGTACCAGTATCTAGTCTTAGTAGTGGAATATCACCAGTAGTGTCAATGAAACAACCATTAACACGTTCGGCCTAGCAACGTCTAATCACGTCGAAACTATAGCACATGATACTGCACAACGTCACTACACGGTAAATTTTTGAACTTGAGAAAAGATAGAACGTTCGGTCACGTCAATCCTTTCATACATTTCCTAATACAGCATTTTGTTGTGCGTCTTCTGAGTGACACCCGATTATTTTTGTGCTTAATCTGAAGGTATTTTTCATAATAGGTAACGGAACACTCACACATGTAAACATTCTCTTACGCACATATACACAACGTCATGTGACGTCCGTCTTGTTCAGATCTGTCAAACGTTAGTCAGCGTGTGCGAAGCTAGGCGCAAACGCACTTCCCGCGTTTGCGCCGGCAGCAAACAAAGACATGTGTTCGTAAAGAGGTTATTTTTTCGAAGATTAATACTTTTTTCTTACTCATTCGTACAAAGTTATATGTACTAACGTAATATCAATATAAATTAGTAAAATTATTGTTCATTTTAAATTTAGACGGACGTATTTGAAGAAGAAAAAGCTCGCATAGAAAAACTCTGCCGACGTCAACACCCCTCCAATGGAAGAGCCTAGCAGTTCTTCGCAATCTTCTCAACATAATCCCTTCAGCGATGATGGTGAATAAGGCTCTGATCAGAATTATAACCCAAATGAAAACTCCATGGATACGTCATATTCGTCAGATTTAATTGGACGTCGAACGTGTAAAAACGTTGTTCAACTTAATGTAGGTCATAGCTTACACGTAAATAAAACAACGTCACCATACGTCCCGTCACTATGTATGAAAAATCTTGTGCGTTTTCACGAACTGCCAACTAGGTCCATGTTAGGCCGAACGTGTTAAAGTATTTATTCCTAATACTCTTTTCAACTACTATGCATTTTAGAGACTCAACCCCTGCCTAGGAAACTTTATTTCGAAAACTACCTTGTCATTAATTTGTCGAGTTCAGCCTCCATCTCAACGTATAACTATACCAGCAAGTCAGCTTTAATTGAAGAAGAAAAAGAAGACGAAGAAATCCCATATTACAGCAACAGTTACACAAAATATTAGACATACATTGAGATACTACAAAACAGAGCACTTGAAACATTTACAAACAATGATCACGATGTGTCTCGGCTGCTGCAATAGGCAGCTGACTCAGCATACTGCCGAGTGTATTAAAATTTCAAATCCAAAATTCAATAATTTATTCACAGTAAAAACAAAATGTGTAATAAGCAAAACTTTATGAACATCGAAGTTGTTAGTTTCACAATTAATAAGTAAATTACGTGGAGAAGAAGCTAACAAAGAAACTTCAGATTATTATTTTCAAAACAGTTTTTGCTTAATTAACAACCTTTCTAACTTCAAAATTATTACTCATGGATGTGTTGAACACTGGACACAATTTTCCTCTGAATACATCTATATATATATATAAAAATGAATCCCTATTTCCCTTGGTCACGGCATCACGCCTGAACGGCTGGACCGATTTCGCTAATTATTTTTTTGTTCTGTTCGTTATTATCAGGAGAAGGTTCTTATGAAAGAAAAAATTAAGGAAATTGCGCGGAAAATTAGAAAATTTAAAATTACTTAACCACCATATAAAATTATTAAACCTTTTTTAATGTAACCTTAAGACATTTGACATAGAATTGACTGAATGCGTGCTGCAAATATAGTCAAAGAGGATGAAAAAAAAAAAAGACGTTTAAAACGGATTCTTCTGTCAATCTTATTTTATTGATAAACAATACATTTAAAATAATTAATTTAAAGGATCTAAGAAACCTGATTTTCTTAGTTCACATGACGGTTACTTTAGAGCCATCAGGCCTAATATTAAAAGTTCAATTTAATATGGAATTTTGGTAATCGGGTCAGCTAGATCAACCTGACAACTTTATATAATAAAACAATTAACTTAATAAAATCAAAAATCTGCTCATTTATGGCGTCTAAGGCGGAACAAAGTTCGCCGGGTCAGCTAGTAATATCTACTTTTGAATTCGGTGCAAAAAAAATGACGCGGTGTTACCGTTATCTATATATATAAAATGAGAAGCTGACTGACTGACTGACTGACTGACTGACTGACTGACATATCAACGCAGGGCCTAAACTATAAGGGTTAGAAACTTGAAATTTCTCACAGGGGTTCCTATTGTAACGTAGGGGAGCACTAAGAAAGGATTTTGGAAAATTCATCCCCTAAGGGGGTAAAATGGGGGTTCAAAGTTAGTATGAAACTTTGCCGTTTTTTAAGTTATTCAAATGAAATTTGGTACGAAGGTTTTTCATTTAAAATTATGAAACACATGTAAAATAGTTTTTCAAAAATCATCCCTCAAGGAGGAAAAAGGGGGGTGCAAACTTAGTATGAAATTTTGCCGTTTTTGATGTTATTCGAATGAAATTCAGAATGAAGGTCCTCCATTAAATGTCTTGAAACACGTGTAAAATAGTTTTACGAAAATCATCTAATAAGGGCATAAAAGGGGGGTGCAAAGTAAGTGTGAAACTTTGCTATTTTTGAAGTTATTTGAATGAAATTCAGTATGAAGGTCCTTCATTGAAAGCTATGAAACACATGTAAAATAGTTTTTCGAAAATCATCCCTTTAGGGGGTAAGAGGGGGTTGCGAAGTTAGTATGAAAGCTCTTTCGCATGCGCTAAAAGTATCCCTATATTATTTCCAAACACTTTACTCAACTAAAGCCCACGCGGACGTAGTCGCGGGCAACAGCTAGTAAAATATCGTGTGACCAAAATCCTTATCACAAAAGATATTAAAGTTTAATACCTCATAAGAGCAAAGTCTAAAAAAAACAACTACGCAGCACAATTTTTACATGGAAGTAAAAGACAGACTTTTAGACATCTTTATCTTCTATGTAATCGTTGATTTTATAATAACCTTTTTTGCACAGACTGTGCTTAACACACTGCTTGTGTTTTTTCTTATTTAAGCACATGTTAAGCACACTCTATGTGCTTTGTGCTTAAGTGATTTGTCAGGATCGTGGCAGGTAATAGCAGTCCCTGATCTCTGCCTACCCCTCTGGGATACACGCGTGAGCTTATTTATGTGCTTAACACATTTCTTGAACCGCATCGGAGGTAACTTTAATATATCACTGCTGCTACCTATCTAACAGGTATCATCATCATCAACCAATTATGTCCACACCGAGGGGCACGGGTTTCTTCCCTGAGGAAGGTATAGGCCATACTCCACCACGGGTGCCAAGTCCGGATTGGTGGAGGCTTGTAAGACTAGTGGCAGGTCGTACTCGTAGTATATTACTCCTCAGATCAACACCAGCAATTGTAGTTTTTTCTCCAAACAGCCCGGAGGCAGAGGTGAACCCCTATCACGCCGAATCACGCTCGCCGCTCCACAATACTGTTTCACGCTCGAGGTGAACGTGCCCTAAGGCGAGTTAAGGTGGCTCTCGACTAGGAGCGCAAATTGAGTTGTGAAAACTTTGCAGTCGAATTTAATGTTCAGAGACGAGCAACCGACGACGCGAGCTCCGTCTCTGCTCACCATGGTTTAGCTCTGCGAATCGGAGCGAAACGTGGTCGGACTATTCTGACAAAAAGTCAAGTAAGTGGAATCGGCATAAAGTTATTAATATTAATAGGTGATTATCAGAAAATGGCTCAAATTGCAAAATTTCTTTGGCGCCTTTTTTTCATCAACTTCATCTTTTCATTCAAATTTCAATCAAATTTTCATTTTTGTCAACTATAATCCATTTATCTATACTTGGCATTTTTTCAGACTTTAAACGACACTAAATCAAAAACCTTTGGCGGTAGAAGACTCGAAACAGTTTACATATTTAGTGCTAGCTAGTACTAAATTTTGCAAACGGTATCGAATTTTTTACCGCTAAAGGTCTTTAATTCAGTGTCGTTTGAAGTCCAAAAAAAATGCCAAGTATAGATAAATGGAATATAGAAATCTTATGCTACAGACTGTGATGGAAAAACTTTTAGGTTTCTGTTGACCTAGAATTATGACGTTTGACAAGGCAGTTAATTCATCGCACACAATATCTGAAAATATAAAAGAGTATTTCATCGATCTGAAAAATGCCTAAGGAGATTAATCTCCTTTAAAGTGATGCTGAAGTAAGGTATAACATTTAGGAATTCGACGTTAACTCCTACAACTTTCGATTGCGGCCTAAAAGTTTCTAATGTTTATGTTACTAAAGGATTATTGTTAACTTCGCTCGCAGCTCCGGCTGCCTGAGTGATCTTAAACGACCACGAAGGTTCAGCTACATGGGGTGCGTTCAGTGCATGGATGGGTGACCGTTCTATGACTAACCATAGTGACATTTTTCCCGAGCGGTTCAGCGTGCTTAGTGCGAGTTTTTTCATTCACTTTCGATAGCGAGAGCGTTTGTAATTTGTATAGGAGTGACAAAGAGACAACTAGGTGGCGCGCTTTGTCACTCCTATATAGAATATGAGTTTACCTAAAAAAACTCGCACTAAGCACTCAGTGCTTCGCAAGGCACGTTATGGAGTTGGTGTCGGCTGCCGTTGATAGATGGTAGTCGTTAAGCCAAGTCACAGGCCTTAGAGCGGCTTGAAAACTTCTGTCATTAAGACCAGCCACTAGTCTTACAAGCCTCCATCAATCCGGACTTGGCCCCCGTGGTGGAGTATGGCCTATTCCTTCCTCAGGGGAAGAGACCCTGCCTCTAGATGGGACATGATGGGTTGATCATGATGATGATTGTTAACTTTAGGATTTGACATTAAGTTCAACTAAATAGCCTAATCAGTTGCGTTACCTTGAAAAGAAAAGATAGATAGTAAATGAAAATTCAAGGCCCAATGTATCGCCACCTTTACAGATACCGATCAAGCTAAACGAAACGTCTTTTTCAGCAGCCACTGTCTACAATTACTCGCCTTTGTGAAACAAGCACCTGCGTCTCTTTTTGGCCTCCGCAAGGGGGCGTAAACTTGTCTCTCTCTAAACTTGTGCTTCAGAAACCAATTTGAGACTTCCGCTGTGGTGCGGTGGGTTTGCCATTTGGTGCCCTGAGCTATACTTCTGACAGTAAGAGCCACTAGTCTTACAAGCCTCCACCAATCCGGACTTAGTTCCCGTGGTGGAGTATGGCCTATACCTTCCTCAGGGAAGAGACCCGTGCCCCTCGGTGGGGGCATAATGGGTTGATGATGATGACACAGGGCTTCTCTCAGAGAGAGTATGATTCTAATCACATGTGAGCCCACCGCGGATTGCCGATTTCAAACGCTAAGGTATTGAATAGTTCAGACACTCAGGTTTCCTCACGATGTTTTATTTTTCAGTTGGCGAGTGCTAATTGGGTGATTCTGAGAAAAAGGTTCAAATTGCATAATTTCTATGCGCCATAGATTTATTTCTATGCGCCATTTTTTCATATTAATTCAATAAAAAGTAACTTAAATTGTAGCTTTATTGGCCCCTGAAGATTGTATTGTGACGTTTTTGTAGGTTTTGGTGGCATCAAAATCAAAATCAAATACTACCTACAATATATTATTATATTGTAGTATTTGAGTTAATAAATAAGTATAAACACATAAATTATGCAATTTCACAAATGTAGGTACATAACTTGCCCGCACTGGGAGTGGAATGAGGGTTTCCGCTTCCGAATCCTTACTTTTATATTTATTTATTTAGTTATTATTATTATTTATTAACAGTATAGTAACATAATGTTACTAGCTGTCCCGGCAAACTTCGTACCGCTAAAGTTTTCATAATTTTTCCATATTTCCTCACCATTTAAACATTTCCTGGGCGTCCACAAATATAAAAAATCAAAAATCAGCAAAATCGGTCCAGCCGTTCTCGAGTTTTAGTGAGACTAACGAACAGCAATCCATTTTTATATTTAAAAAAAGGAAGAAGATTATTATGTTAACCTGTTAGCTTGTGACAAAAACCATTGTAGTATGGTGGTCAGATCAGCCCGTTGTTCTTTGGTAGGTAACCTACTTACTAGAAAACGATAACAAGACAATTCTTTTGTTCCGCGGTGGGCACGCGGGGTGATTAAGCCCTATACTCTCTCTCTCTCTCTCTCTGAGAGACAGAGTATGGTCCTTTGTCCTACATTGGGACGTGTACAAGCTTCGGTTTTTTACCTTCATTTAGAGTATTCAGCACACCGGGTTTCGCTATTTCCGCTTCGGGTATTTGATAAAAAGGTTGTTTTTGTGTTCGAGACAGTTGTAAGAGTGGCTGGCTTTGTGTGATCTAAATTAGTTTCCTACCAGTCGCCGAGGCTGTGGTTGTACGGTCGCCTGTGGCTGGCTGAATGGTTTTCTCGGTGTTTAGGTAAACCTAATTTTTAATTTAGCGCTAAAGCGTTTCTAATTCATAATTCCTGATTTTTAAGAGTTTAAACTCTTATCGGTCCTACCAACTCCTACCAATGCGGACTTGGCCACCAATCCAGACTTGGCCCCCGTGGTGGCCCCGTGCCCCTCGGTGGGGACATAATAGGTTGATGATGAAGAGTTTAAAAAATATATTAAATAAATAAATAAAATCACGCCCGCTATCCCCAAGGGGGTAGGCAGAGGCACCAATCACTAGAACTGGGCCCATGTTTTGCCGAGTTTATTAGGTCCCACACGTGACAAGTGGCAAGCCTGTCGCCGTTATCCGGGCACAATTTATCAGCGAATGGTGTTGCTGTACAAACAAACAAACGTACGAAACTAAATGTCATTGGTACATGCGTGGTTTGAACCCAGACCTTCATGATCGAGAAGCAAGGGTCAAATCCACTACGCCACCACCGCGAGTTTTTTGAACTTATTAAATCTCCTTATGAATCCCTAAGATACAGGGTTTGCCTAGTTTGGGGGCTGACATCGAAATCTAGATGTTAAGTAAAACATAAACTTGCATGTCTGTGCATCAAAATCCGTATGGAACTGTGTTATTTCAAATAAATATTTTTAGTTTTACTTTTTATTGTGACAGTGTTTTGAAAACCTAGAAGAAGGAAGAAAAAACACATTTCGCACCTCCAGAACTAAAGAGACCTAACTCAACTTGCAACTTTTGAGAAATGAAGAAAATGTATTCGGCGCTCTGAGCGAGTTGCTCAAGAAAAACAGACCGAAATATTCCTCCATCTCTCTCTGACCAAATAAAGTCGTTTTTTTTATTATAGGCACGAAAGAGTATACCTTTTTGATTCATTCTGAGTACTTAACTTATTTTACACAAATTTTGAGTTTGGTCACTTTTGTTCTGGGGGTGCGATTTATTAAAACCACCATTACACAACACATTAGACATATTCAAAGTAAAGTAAAGTAAAGTAAAGTAAAAAATGTTTATTCAGTTAAAAGCACATAGTTATAAATTTGTGAGGCTTAGAGAGCTTAGAATTAAGACATAGGTAGAATGGCACAAAATATTATAACATCATATAGTAGCAGTGTCCCCACACTAGGCATAGCCTGTATCGTGGGCGATCGTAATTCATAATATAATATATAAAAGGTCGAATGCAAGAACGAACAACTACGAACATGAACAAAAGACACAATGAAATTAAAATAACTTAAATAAAAATAGATAGACTTGAACCCACGAGCTATGCTCCGGTGGGCAAGTGCCTAGTCCGTAGGCCAACGAGTTAAAAGCCCGGCCGCCGCGCCGTCCGAAAAGGATTTCTCCACCATCCGTCAAGCCCAGCCAATCAGACACACGCCGCCACTTATAAACGTTTTAAGAACAAATTAAAATTAACCCCACATTGGCACCCCTTCGCCTTTCTCTTGATCTAAACGGCATTTTTATCCACCCCTGTATTGCTTTTAGCACGAATTTTAATTTGGTGTGGAGCGGTGGCGCAGCGGTAGAATGCTGGCTTTTCATTCTAGAAGTTCTGGATTCGATAACGGTGGGTGACAATGACTTTTTTCTAAATGTACTGTTAACATCTGTCAGTTTCTTTCTCTGCATGTACGATGTCCAATGTAATCTAATTTGTTCACATTCACTCTCTGAGAAATAAAAATGTAAACAGTGTTATTCACACAACCGCGACTTCTCCAACACCAAACAAGAAACTATGTTTTTTTTTAATCTGTGGCTATATATATATTTTTCTTGTAAATTCTCCGCCACAGACTATTTTAATAGGGGATTTTTGAGTGATTTATTATAGAATCCAGTTCTTATAACTAAGCTCGTAACCGGGTACCGGCTTCGGCCGGCGCGGACCAAAACCAGAGGGAGGGGGACGTCCAGTGGCTTGCGCTGCTGGATGTCCCGCGGGGTCCACTATGGGCCTCGTACCCGTAACCCCACACTGAGTGGGACCGGGGGCCTTCGGGCCGCGAGGAGACAACCTTTATAAAAAACACACGGTGGGGGCCCTCCTCTATGTCCCTCTGTTCAGCAGAGGGCATAGAGGAGGTTGAGGGATGGTCACAGACGGCAGGTTGGGGGACCTGCCGTCAGACATCGTGACGGGAGAAGGGGGTGGGGGGCCCATGCCCCTTCTCCAGTGAGGGTAGGCCCGACTCCTTGCGAGTCGGGTCGACGTCGCCGGGGGCGCCGCTGTAGTATTCGCAACGTGGTCCAACACAAGCGAGATCCGGCGGCGCCCCATTGCACGAGCGACAGGATGTTTTAATCGGTATACCTCTCCTATTATTAGGAGAGGAGAGTCCGGTACACGGCCGTCGCCCTCCCCCAAGGGTGGAAGCATTTCACCTCGTCAAAAAAAAATAGGGTATCCTAGTGTGGGGCCAGAAGCAATGTATGTGCCTGTATGTTAATGTAAATGTAAAATGTTAAATAATATTATTATTATTTATTCAGTTAAAGCTAATGCCATAGAAATAGCACCTAATAACGCAAATCCTTAACACTCCACTCGGAACAACTTCTAGAGTAGGAGGGGGCGAATTCGGCAGAAGACCCGTGGATGCGGATGGCGAAAAGTGGACAGACGGAGCAAATGCAGCAGTGGACGGAGGTGGTCCGATGACGACGATGAAGATTTCTCATCATTTTCCCATTTCGCGACACCCCTACCATCACGGCACGCGTGGCGGGGATTAGCAGAGTTAATTAAATACCGCAGCGCGCATTGGCGGAATGTTTGGGAGGTGGGAAGTCGTTGGGTGATTGCACGCGTTATTTCTTAAATGTGTCAATGATAGTTGTTATTCACACATTTAAAAAATATCAGTCTCTTTTGTGGAGGTAATCCACTTAGAGCACACGCCTAAATAGCACTTGAGCGAATAGCACCTGGCCTAGTCCACATTCAGCACCTATTGATATTTTCGGCAGGTGTATGACACTAATATTATAAACGTGAAAGTTTGTGTGTGTGTTTATATGTTTGTCAGTCTTTAGCGCTGAAACGGCTGGACGGATTTTAATAAAATTTGGTATGGAGTTAGCCGATACCCTGGATTAAAACATAGGCTACGTTTTACCGCGGGGAAATATCTTATTCCTACGGGAAAATCGATGAACCGCGGGTAACACCGCGGGGCACAGCTAGTATTACCTATAGAATTGAAGCGACAAAGGAACTAAAAATCCATGATCATGCAGTTGTCATTGTAGTACAATGCATTAGCAGAATCTATGCCCTGAGCTCATATTGCAGACATGGCCAGCACAGTCTCTGGGTATCCTAGTGTGGGGCCAGAAACAACGTAGGTATATCATCATTCATTATCAACCCATTATGTCCCCACCGAGAAGCACGGGTCTCTTCCCTGAGGAAGGTACAGGCCATACTCCACCACGGGGGCCAAGTCCGGATTGGTGGAGGCTTGTAAGACTAGTGGCTGGTCTTACTGTCAGAAGTTTTCAAGCCGCCCTAAGGCCTCTGACTTGGCTTAACGACTGCCATCTATCGACGGCGGCCGGCACCAACTGCTTAACGTGCCTTGTGAAGCACGGAATCGCTCGCAAAAAATGCCACTAGCGTTAGTCATAGACGGTGACCCATCCATGGACTGAACGCGCCGTATGTTGCTTAACCTTCGTTCAAGATCACTCAGGCAGCCCAGGCTACGAGCGACCTATAGGTAGGCCTATAGGTATATGCACATAGGCTACGTTTTATTGCGGGTAAATATCTTAGGCTCATGAGAAAATCGATGAAAATGAATTCGCGTATAATATATGAGGAACTTGGCTGGCAAGAGCTGGATGAGAGTAGCCGAGGACCGTGCTCAGTGGCGTGCAATAGGAGAGGCCTATGTCCAGCAGTGGACAACCGTAGGGTCATCATGATGATGATGATAAGAGGAACTTTGTGCATAAACTTTTCAAAAACTTGTTTACTGTTAATACACAATTTATTTTCCCTAATTAGGGTTTATAAGAGGAACGGGACACAGCTAGTAAATAATACAAAGAATAATCTATCTATGTTATAAGTTTATAACTTCCACACAAAAATCTCTTAATAAGGACAACCGAATGATGATGATGATAAGAGGAACTTTGTGCATAAACTTTTCAAAAACTTGTTTACCTACTGTTAATACACAGTTTATTTTCCCTAATTAGGGTTTATAAGGGGAACGGGACACAGCTAGTAAATAATACAAAGAATATTCTATCTATGTTATAAGTTTATAACTTCCACACAAAAATCCCTTAAAACTACGCAAGGACATTACAAACATGGTATACACCCAGACTGTAAAGATAAAGATACATTTATTTGCGTAAATATTGTGTCAATAATAGTACAGTCATGGGCCTATTATATGGTACAGTAGAGTCAGTTCAATAAGTCAGTTTACATGGGGTAATTACAGTGTAACTGAAAAGTAGGATATGCGATTTCTTAGCATTTCTTAAACTTTCGCAAAACTTTTTATGTAAAGTACCTATCTTTGGTTGATCCATGTATGATTCTTCAGAGGGTTGCTATATAGTCCAGTCATTATAGACATTCGAAATCGAAAATTTAATTATAATTCCAAAAGTTTTCAAACTTCGGTCAAGTGAATGGTACATTGGGACGACAATAAATCTCATTTTGCAACCTTGTCCGCAGTCCGGAACATTGTTAAAATTGCAATTAAATTAATTTTTGCTGTATGGTCGTGAAAAAAATTCCAAAAGTTCTGCAAACTTGGGGAAGTTTTCGATATAATATTTCATATCACTTATTAAATTTGCAACCAATCTAAGTGTACGGAACATTTTTTGTTATTGAAAGTTAATGTTTTTTTTTATTAAACTGAATGAAAACGTTCCAAAAGTTCTGCAAACTTGACACATATATCGGAAAAATACACCGAACGGTTGTATAAATTTGCAACCTTTTTCGTTGACCGGAACATGTTTATTTATAATTCTTTTTAATTCTTGGTCATTTTTTCGAGTAAGGTGGTCTCGGAATGATTACAAAAGTTTTGAAACTTGGTTGCAAACTTCGAAAACATCTATTCTGATGCATTTACAAATTTGCAACCTCATACGCGATCCGGAACTTTATGCAATTTACAAAAATTTTTTTTTTTACCTTCAAGAAAATTTCAAAAGTTCTGCAAATCGAGGGGACTGTTTAATTTTGGGATTAATGTCAGTATTTGAATTTGCAACCTCTCACGCAGTCCGGAATCTTGTGTGATGTCGGAAATTTAACTTTATGGCTTTTTTCATTTTCGAAAAAATTGCAAAAGTTTTGCAAATGCATGAGACATGCTGAAAAATACTAAAGAAACTACCTAAAATAATTTCTGTATTACGTTTATAATTTCTCATATAAAACAAGTAAATGTCGACACTGACGATTGTTACATTCAAGCATTAAAAAGAGTTAAGTCTGCTTATTTCAATGATGAAGTTGACTTACACAAACGTAATCCAAAAATGCTTTGGAAAACTGTAAAGGCTATCTGTGATGCTCCACAAAAATCCAATACTTCATCTGAGCTCCTAGCAGCGGACCCATCTCTTAATGCGTCTAATAAGTTTTTCACCTCGGTTGGCCCAAATCTGGCCGAAAGGATTCTCAACAAGCTTGATAAAACCGAAACCGAACTCGCAGCGGAAATTCAAATTCCCCAAAATCCTCACTCATTCTTTATGAGTCCAACCGATACAGAAGAGATAATTGGGATTATACGCAATCTCAAATCAAATAGTTCTCCCGGTTTTGATGGTATATCCAACCATTTACTAAAATCGACCCTTTCAAGTCTGGCAAAACCGCTCTCACACATTTTCAACCTCAGTCTCGCATACGGCATTTTCCCTTCTTGTTGGAAAGTTGCCTCCGTAACACCTATTTATAAGACGGGAGACCAGGCAAGCCCAAATAATTATAGACCCATCTCCCTCCTCAGTAACATATCGAAAATACTAGAAAAAATTGTAAATCGAAGAATGACACAATTCCTAGAGTCAAAAAACTTGCTTTCTCCAAGACAATTTGGATTTAGACAAGGAAAATCCACGGAGGATGCCGTTTCGTCTCTAGTAAATGGCGTGAGCTATCAACTTGACAGGGGCAGGCCCTGTGTCGGGGTCTTTCTGGACTTAGCAAAGGCCTTCGACACGGTGTCTGTGCCCATTCTCCTTGAGAAGCTCCAAAGATACGGGTTCAGAGGCCCTTCGTTGGAATGGTTCCGTAGCTACCTGACCAACAGATCCCAAAGGGTAAGGGTAGGGCTTGAGAACGTCAGCGACCCTGGGCTGCTTTCCTTTGGTGTCCCGCAGGGAAGCATACTTGGTCCAATTTTATTCATCTTATACTTAAACGATATAAACTTTGCCGTAAAACACCTTAAAAATACTGATCTCTATTGCTATGCAGACGATACGGCCGAGTCTTCCACGAAAATGACTGGGGATCGGCAATGAAACTTGCTGAAACGGGCATGTCATCAATTGCTAGTTGGTTGGATGATAACTTGTTGACCCTGAACGCCGCCAAAACTAAATTTCTATGCTTTTCTAAGACCAAAGCATATGCCCCAGCATCAACCGATGTTATCACTGTTCACACCTGTCCCAAACTTCAATTTTCAAACTGCTGCTGTGATTCTATCTTAAGAACCCCTTGTATTAAATATTTAGGTGTAGTGCTCGATGAAAATCTTAGTTTTGCCCCACATATATCCTCACTTACTACCAGAGCCCGAAAACTTATTCATCTGATGAAACAAGTTCGTATTATCAAAGATAAAAAGGTCTTACACTCTATATATTTAGCGTTATGCCAATCAGTTATCTCCTACTGCATCTCATGCTGGGGCGGAGCAGCCAAATCCCACTTAATCACCTTGGAAAGGGCCCAGAGGTCAATACTGAAAGTCTCGTACTATAAACCCTACAGATTTCCCACCACAGATCTTTACTTACTAACTCAAGTTCTCTCAGTCCGCCAGATTTTCATTTTTGTAACTCTCACTCGCCAGTACCATACATTTCTACTCTCCCCTGACTCTCCAACATTTTTGTCTAAGCGATGCGTACGAGTCCCACTTCCCTGTTGTAAAACTAAATTTGCGCAACGTTTTCCACCCTTTCTTGGACCTTTTTTGTTTAATAGGCTGTTCCAGAAATGCCAGCTAAGAGGGTCTTCCCTTTATCAAGCTAGGCGTAACATTTTGGACTACCTCATTGGCCTAGGCTATGAGCCCACCGAGGACATTCTAAAAATTGCTAAATAAATCCTATGAGACTTCACATACACACACCACACACTCACACACACACACACACACCCTCACACACACACACACACACACACACACACACACACACACACACACACACACACACACACACACATTTAATGTTTCTGCATTCTCCACTGTCTCCCCAAAACAGTGCTTTATAATTTTAATTTTATTTTATTGTGTTAATAGTATTTTTTCAAAATCACTTAAACAGAAAATTTTGAGACTGTTTCCTAATCGTCGCCAAATGTTAAAATGTCAACCTACTAGAGTAGTCCCCCACTATACAGACTATACCTAGTCTAGTGTGGGGGTCGCCGGTAAACACTGTCATAGAATCCTTACATAAACCTATTAATTCTTACTTTCTCCTATTCTATGTAACATTGTGTAAAGTGGTTTAAATAAATATTTTTATGTTTTATGTTTTTATTTAAAGAAAAAAAAATCGAATAGATTGTCCGTAAATAATATCTTTTTTCAATATATGAGGTCAGTTAATAAGTGTTAAAACCTTACAAGTTAGCGATAAAATTTTTAAATGCATGTTGAATGTAACAATCTGTAATTGAAGATACTGAAAATCTGATTTATTTGAATTTCGTAGAAATACATATCCGAAAAGAAATAATTATGAGCATTTCAATTTTTTGTGTGGGAGGGATCCTGGATCACCATAATGTTCTTCCAGTTCCGTGGTACATTCCGATGACATTTCACATTCCACAATTGTATTATCCGGTGCACCATCTTCTGCATCTCCACGGTAGCCTTGTTACCATAGCAACGCGACCATTGGCCGTGTTACCATAGCAACGCAGGTATACGACGTCGCGGCGGCTTCGTGTAGCACAAAGTTTAGGCCCTGAATATATAACAGCGATGTGTACGGAAATAATATTTTGCGTGAATGTGATTAAAAATATTTCCGTATTCCGGATATGGTTGCAAATTCAAATAATGACATTAATCCCAAAATTAAACAGTCCCCTCGATTTGCAGAACTTTTGAAATTTTCTTGAAGGTGACAAAATAAAAAAATTAAATTTTTGCAAATTGCATAAAGTTCCGGATCGCGTATGAGGTTGCAAATTTGTAAATGCATCAGAATATATGTTTTCGAAGTTTGCAACCAAGTTTCAAAACTTTTGTAATTATTCCGGGACCACCTTACTCGAAAAAATGACCACGAATTAAAAAGAATTATAAATAAACATGTTCCGGTCAACGTAAAAGGTTGCAAATTTATACAATCGTTCGGTATATTTTTCCGATATATCTGTCAAATTTGCAGAAATTTTGGAACGTTTTCCTTCAGTTTAATAAAGAAAAACATTAATTTTTTATAACAAAAAATGTTCCGTACACTTAAATTGGTTGCAAATTTGACACGTGATGTAAAATAATATATTTAACACCACTCCAACTTTGCAGAACTTTTGGAATTTTGGTCTCAAGAACTGAGCAGATTATCATTTATTGCATTTTTAACAATGTCCCGGACCGCAGAACAGGTTGCAAAATTTTATAGTTTGTTTTAATACCATTCCCGACCTTACATCAAAATTTGAAAACTTTTGGAATTATAATGAATTGATTGTCTTGACTGACTGGACTAATATCCTACTTTTCAATTATCAAAATTCAAAATTCAAACATTTTTATTTCAACGTAAAGAATTTACATTCTGCTTGTTGAATGTCAATGTACATACAGTTATGTATAATGTTAGCCGCTGCCTTAGGGCCGTCTGTAGTGGAGAAAAAGGCAGCAAAAAAACTCCACTCTCACCATCTTTTTTCAAATCAACTTAAAGCTAATACAAATTAGGTATGAGTGTAATTAACCCATGTAAACAGACTCTAACATGCATTATAACATTGTCATCGTATCAATTTCGGTCCAACATGTTTTGCCGAGAATAGCGTGCAAATAGGAGAGGATCGCCATTAACATTAAATTATAAGAAGTGTGTCAAAACAAAATGTCAAATAAAAAATTGACATTTATAGAAATTCATTCAGATTATAGTGTACCTACTTACCTACTTTGACCCGACGTTGTTAGAATTTTTTTTTATAACCAAAACACTTTTCTTTCCGTAAGTTTATTTTACACTTTAAAACAAGTACACTGTTCATTGTAGTAAAGTTGTAATCACATGTAACATTATAACCGATTTTAAATGTACGACATGGTAGTCAGACAGTAAGAAATGTAGGCATGGTAATCAGACGTGATGCCGATAGGATAAATGCTCCACATTCCTCACGGGCAGTGCATTGTTAATGTTGAGCTTTAATAAAATTATAGAAGAAAACTTCTTACGCCATCTATTGAGGAAAAGACGTACTAAAATTAATAATTGGTTCAGCGTTCAAATAATTAGCGCCATCTCTTGTCAAGTAGCAAAAGCTTAGTAGCCTGTGCCGAGGTAATAACTTTCGTGACATCATTTAGTTATGAAGCTTTGCACTAGATGGCGTCCTAGGTTTTTTGTCTTGTTGACATTTTCGTTTCTGCTTCTAGGTTAGGAGTACGCGTTTACTTAGCATAGAGTGTTAATTTTATTAATTAGTTAGATCCGAAAAATTTAGGATCCTGGTTATGAAATAGGTAAGTAGGTAGAGACCCAATATAGATTGATACAATCTTGATGGACCACAGTTTGTAAGGCGGTGGTCCACACATGTAATTTACTGCAGTAACTAGGTACCTACCTACCTAATGTTTATTTAAACACTGCCTACTGCAGGTGACCGTCATTGCTACCTCACCCCCACCGCGTTGTTGTGCTTTACCTACCTCCATAAGGACGGTACCTATTCTAGTGATTAATTTCACTGTTGCAGGCAACAGAAAATTAGAAAGAAAGAAAAATTTATAAATAAATATGTATATTATATACAGGGTGTTTGGAAGCTGGGTGCAAAGCCTAAAGGGAGTGTTAGTACAGAACTACAGACCATCTAGGTAGAACATTTTGAGCCATATGTCTTAGCCAGAGTCTGATTGTTTTTTTTTAGGGAACTTTTAACGATGTTAATACCAAAATCCCAAAATTTTCCAATTAAGTTCTAATGAGGCAAAGTTTAAGTAGAAATATCGTGTGATTTGTGTTGAATGATATTAAATCATTTTATAGCACTGTTCTTGCTGAAAAAAATATTTTGGACCTAAATTTAAAAAAGGCCTGAAAAACAAACAATCAGACTTTGGTTAGGACAAATATTTGCACCCAGCTTCCAAACACCCTATATATTTTGAATTAATTATAGGTACATTTTACTCTTTAATTACATTTTACTCAAATCCATTATTCTTTATTTTAGTTTTTGTACTAACTGCCATCACTCTGCTTAAGCCTAACCTTAGTTACCACTCTACCCCGTTGCATTACGGGCGACTTTACAACTAAAATAGATAGATAGATAAAACATTTATTCACATTTACACACACACATATACAGAAGAGAAAAGCGGTGGTGGCGTAGTGGGGTTGACCCTTGCTTCTCGATCATGATGGTCTGGGTTCGAACCACGCATGTACCAATGACTTTTAGTTACGTACATTTGTTTGTACAGCAACACCATTCGCTGATAAATTGTGCCCGGATAACGGCGACAGGCTTGCCACTTGTCACGTTTGGGACCTAATAAACTCGGCAAAACGTGGGTCCAGTTCTAGAGACTGGTGCCTCTGCCTACCCCTTCGGGGATAACGGGCGTGAGTTTATTTATTTATTTATTTATTTACATATACAGAAGTAATACAAAATATAGGTACAGTGTACAGCAAACAAAGAGAAACACATTAAACTAGTACAGTAAAACATTGCACAGAAAGAAAAATAATGATACACATGAAAAAAGTAAAGTAGGTATAATAACGGGGGGCAAAGCTGCTCGCGTCCGCGGGCTTTAACTCTAGATACCCCGCACGTGCCCCCTGGGTAGTGCTAAATGAGCAACAATATCTGGTGGTAGGCTTCGGCCGCGGCTTGTCACCACCCTCCCAACTAAGCCATGTCGCAAAGTGGCGTCAGTCGTGTTCCGGCATGAAGTTGGGAGTAGCCACAAGAGAGAACGGGTCTGAACAGAACTGCCGTGTGTGCAAACCGGTTTGCAGTATCGTGGGTCGTACTGCACTGGGTGCCTGGCCACGGAGGGCAGCGGGATCCGAAGCACGGTTGATCCGCTGGCCGACCGCAGTTAGTAGGGGGCCCAAGTAGTGGTTTAGCCAACCACGAAAGGCTGCCCCGCCAACTAGCGAAAAATCCTGGGATGCGCTATCGTGCCGGTTGGCGACCGGATGCGAGGACCCGATAGACATCTTCCAGGGGGGTTCGGGCGTCCCCGCGGCCTCCGGGTCAGGCTCCCATAAGTGCGGTATACTTCTACGAACTGCTGGGTGAGCTGCATGGCATCTGTTCAACTTCCGTTCACTCCGCCTATTCACTCAAAAAAAAAAAAAATGAACAAAAAACTGAAAAAGAGTAAGGTTCAACAGCGGATGCACTTCCTCGCACGCAAAGTGCACCTCGCAAACATCCGAGGTCTGCACTCAAATCTCGCTACAGTTCACCACCACCTCGAGACTGAAAAGCCTCACCTACTCTGCCTCACCGAGACACAGATCAGATGTCCGTCAGACACGGCATATTTGCATTACCCAGGGTATTCCCTGGAGTACACGTTTATACCACACGCTGGAGTCTGTGTATATGCTCGTGATGACATCTGTTATCGGCGTCTCCGTAACCTTGAGGCTCCCAGTTTTTCCACCCTTTGGCTTCTAGTGGACACGGGTATTGACCAAATTGTCTACGCCTTAGTCTACCGGTCGCATAGTGGTGATCAGGAGACGACCAGGCTATTTGAACATCTCAGTGATGCGGCGGATATGGCTCAGCAACGGTACCCGCGTGCTGAGTTGGTATTTCTGGGGGACTTTAACGCCCACCACGAAGAGTGGCTGTTCCCATACCGGATCACCGACCATGCGGGGAGAGAGGCGCGCAAGTTTGCGTTATCGCTAGATCTCACCCAACTGGTCGACCAACCAACTCGCATTCCGGATGTCGCTGGCCATACACCTAATTGCTTGGACCTTCTGCTGACAACTGATCCGGACAGGTACAATGTGTCGGTATCGTCCCCTTTGGGAACTTCTGACCATTGTCTGGTGAAGTTTGTGTCAACACATTCTCCGCCCGATCTTAGCCCGAGAGGCACCCGGCGAGTTTGGCGATACAAATCAGCAGATTGGGATGAGATGCGCCATTTCTTCGCTTCTTATCCTTGGCAGCAAGTCTGCTTCTCTAGTGATGATCCGTCGAGCACCGCGATAGCCATTGCCGATGTGTTGCGTCAGGGCATGGAATACTTCATCCCATTCTCTGATGTCGCACTTAGTGGTAAAGCTCGCCCATGGTTTAATGCCGAGTGTGCCAGCGCTGAGGCGCTAAAGCATTCGGCTTACCAGTCTTGGGCTGATGCTCGGAATCGCAAAGCTCCGGATGTACACGTTAAGAAGCAGACGTTTAACAAGCTCGCCAAGTCCTGCAAGAAGGTTCTACAGAAAGCTCGCTTCCTCCACGTTGGTCGTATCGGGGCTAGACTTGCTTCGTACCCCTCGGGGAGTAAAGCATTCTGGTCCCTCGCCAAGTCGGTGGAGGCGAATTTCTGTCGCCCATCATTGCCGCCGTTGCTGAAACCTGACGGTTCGCTTGCCCACACTGCGGGAGAGAAGGCGAATTTGTTCGTTTCTCTCTTTGCGGAAAATTCACGTCTTGATGCTGGTAGTGCAGTACCTCCCTCGATAAGTGGATGCGAAACTCGGATGCCTGAAGTCCGTATCCACCAGAGTGAGGTGCTTAAAGCATTGCGCTGTCTTGACGTGAATAAGGCCAGTGGTCCCGACGGTATACCAGCAATAGTGCTAAAGGCCTGTGCACCTGAGTTGTCTCCTGTACTAACACGCCTGTACCGCCTTTCCCTGATGAAAAATCAAGTTCCGGAGTCATGGAAGCTTGCTAACGTGCAGCCTGTGCCCAAAAAAGGTAGTCGTGCCGACCCGTCGAACTATCGACCAATTGCAATCACCTCCATACTGTGTAAGATTATGGAGCGTGTATTGAATACCAAGCTCCTCGCGTACCTCGAAGGTAACGATCTCCTTAGTGACCGACAATATGGTTTTCGCCAAAATCGGTCTACTGGGGACCTTCTGGTGTACGCCACGCATATATGGGGCGAAGCCATGGACAAGCACGGAGAAGCTCTAGCTGTGTCGCTCGATATCTCCAAGGCTTTCGATAGGGTTTGGCATGACAGCCTCATTAGCAAGCTACCTGCGTACGGAATCGCGTCTGGTCTGTGTTCTTGGATCTCCGACTTTCTGAGGAATCGGTCAATTCGTGTCGTTGTGGACGGTTGTTCGTCGGACTCGATGACGATTGATTCGGGTGTTCCTCAGGGGTCGGTACTCTCCGCGACACTTTTTTTGCTGCATATCAACGATCTGCTTAAGCCCGGTACATTTGGGTACGCAGACGACAGCACAGTCACGGAGAGTTACGTATCCAACGCACGGACCAGTAACGCCGAGATTGAGTCTCTCAGGGAAGCCATGGTAGAGTGCACGAACGAAACCTTGAGGGCCGTGTCCGTTTGGGGCGATGCCAACTTGGTTAAGTTCAACGCCACCAAAACACAGGCGTGTTTATTCACTGCAAAGAGGAGTCCATTCACATCGACTCCTACTTTCCAAGGTGTGTCCGTACCGCTAACCAATCACCTTGAGCTGCTGGGTTTGGACCTTTGCTCTAACCTAAACTTCGGCCGTTGTATTGAGTCCAAAGCGAAGATTGCTGCCAAGAAGCTGGGGATCCTGTTTAAAGTGCGGCGGTATTTCACACCGGGACAGCTCTTAAATCTTTACCAAGCACAAGTCCGCTCGTGTATGGAATACTGCTGTCACCTCTGGGACGGCTCGGCCAAATATCAGTTAGCTGCTTTGGACTCCGTAGAGCGTCGAGCGCGCAAGCTAATTGGTGATGCTCCCTTGGTTGAGGCCAAACTGCAAAGCCTCGAACACCGACGGAAGGTGGCCTGTTTGGCGGTATTCTACAGGATACATTTTGGAGAGTGCGCACGGGAATTACACGATCTTATCCCGCCATCTCCTTTCCATCACCGGACATCCAGGAGAGGGGAGCGACTTCATCCTTATGTTGTGCAGACACCTTTTGTGCGCACGAAGCGTTTCGCCTCGTCGTTTCTAATGCGCACCGCTAAGGAATGGAATTCGCTCCCTTCCTCTGTTTTTCCGGAAAGGTACAATTTGGGTGCCTTTAAGGCTAGAGTGAATAGGCTCTTACTGAACCAACGAGGAACATCGTCGGCTCCATCTTCACTTACCATCAGGTGAGATCGGGGTCAATCGTTGGTCAGTTTTTAATAAAAAAAAAAAAAAAAAAATAACGCAAGAGAGGATTGGAAAATATGAATGTTTACGTGCTGTCGACTGTACGTATGTTAAGGGGTGGTTGGAATTATATCACAAACAACACACAGAGGTCATTAACCCTGTATCGAGAAAATACAATACCTAATCAATAATAATCTTGTCAGAGAAAGTCTTTTATCATTGAAAATGACGTTTCCGATTTATCTGAAATGACAGGAAAAGGTACCTATACCTATTATGGAAACCCACAGCGTTGTTTACTCAGTTGCGTTGACCTTGAAAAGAACAATTTTATTAAAAACCAACAATTATTTCAGTCTCAAGTGCCAACATTAACAGGGTAATTTCAATAATGTGCAATTCTTGAAATATGTCGACGGTTTGTCATTTACAAAAAGTCTTTTAAAAATTTTTTGGTTAATTTTCCATATTTGGATTTTTTTATTTTACTGTTTTTTTTTACCTTTCTGAACTAAAAACTTCGTAAGCACTAGACGTTATTAAAAAAAAGTCTTCAGACAACCAGTCAAGTAGTTAAGTGTGTCCGGAATAAAGTCCTGTAGACTCACCATAGCCATGGATTTTAACTGTTCTTTTCAATAACCCAACTGATTAAACCCTCAGGTCTAGAACATTTTTGTTTCACAGCTAAATTAGGTATTCAAAGAGCAATATTTGAAATTTATCATAGTTTTCAAACAATTATCATCAAAATTCGGTTCAAAGTGCCGTCGCTAGTCCGACCGGCGGGTCTACGAGGCCAGAGTGCTTATACTGAGTTTTTTCATTCACTCTCGATAGTGAGAGCGTTTGCGATTTGCATCGGAGTGATAAAGAGACAACTAGATGGCGCGCTTTGTCACTCCTATGCAAATCGCAAACGCTCTCACTATCGAAAGTGAAGGACAAAACTCAGTATAAGCACTCTGAGTTTGTTCATTCACTTTCGATAGCGAGAGCGTTTGCAGTTTGTATAGGAGTGACAGAGCGTGCCACCTAGTTGTCTCTTTGTCACTCCTATACAAATTGCGAACGCTCTCGCTATCGAAAGTGAATGAAAAAACTCGCACTATGCACTCTGACGGAATGTAGTTCACATCGGACCCGCCGGCGGCCCCTTAGGGCGTGAGGGATTCAGGTCTCTAACTAGCGTACTCCACGGTAACCACGCAAGGTCATCACAAACAGAAATACACCCAGACTGAGGCTGTTTGTACAAATATGCGGTGGCCTTCAGTGGGAATCGAATCCACGACCTCTAGCATAGACGTAATACCGCTGGTAAACGAGGCAATCAACATTGTATATTGAACATCAACAGAATGTACAGATGTAGAAATACATTTTCAATTTCTTGATCCGTAACTAATTAAATCAAATAAAAAAATTAAAATGAAAAAAATTAAAATTTAAACGCTGCATAAGATCGCTTTGCTTTTGGCTGTGTTTTATTTATCAAACTGGTATATTTCCAAAACTGATTTTTTTCTCAGTTCACTTTTAAGGATAAAAACTTAATAACGAGATGAACTAACTCATAATTCAACCGAACTTGACCGACATTTGTAACAATAGCTAAGCGGTTCAAACTGTACCATATTCTATTCATCTCTGAGCGTTTCCACATTGTCCGATCCGATATCGCTGTCTAACGACGGTCGCAGACCTGACATCATGAGCTGTTTTTACATATTTCCGACTAAATCGGTTCAATACGATCGCGTATCGAGCTCTTCGCACACAGACAATTCAGATACAAATAAACTTTATTTCTCTATCCACAAATTAGGTACAATAGCTGATGTGATACAATACGGCACAATAAGAATAGATACACTTACAGTCGACAGCACATCATCTTATACACCCATGTACCCTACTCCCTTGCATTACGAGCGACTTTGCAACCTAAATGATGTTCTGTCGACAGCACACATACAATATTTACATTATTGTCCGACGGCTCGCGTACTTCCGATGGGGCCGCCAACATATCGATGTCGGGATGTCAAAGACAGGCACGTATTTAATTTATTTTACCTACTTAACCCGATATCGAATCGGCATCCCACACAGATATCGGATCGGATAGTGTGAAAACGCTCTCACGGTAGGGAAATATGTGGTCAAAACTCGAGATGCAAGTAGACACACACAGAAAGTTCGCTCATTCAATGTCTGCTGGCTGGAGTAAACTCACAGACTTGCTACATATGGCCCAACTACGAGGCTAAGTGCGGAAAACTTAATATTTTTTGACACCTAGAATTCTAGGTATTCGTAATTACGAATAGTCATGCAACTGTCATTGTACTGCAATTCATTAGTGGATCTAGGTACTGGTTACTGCAGCCACCTCTGAGATGGTTCTGCCAAATACCAGCTTGGGGCTGTGGATTTATCACACTAATATTATAAACGTGAAAGTTTGTGTGTGTGTTTATATGTTTGTCTGTCTTTAGCGCTGAAACGGCTGGACGGATTTTAATAAAATTTGGTATGGAGTTAGCCGATACCCTGGATTAAAACATAGGCTACGTTTTACCGCGGGGACATATCTTATTCCTACGGGAAAATCGATGAACCGCGGGTAACACCGCGGGGCACAGCTAGTTATTAATATTATCTATTGTTAAACAAACAAAGTCATTGATTATTAAAATCGGCTGGTTTTATCTTATCATCTTATCAAGCGGGTCCTTAAGGTGAATGCACATTGTGGTACTGCGGTTGCTTAGTGGAACAAATTTCGCATCGTGACTATTGTCTTAGGGCCGTATTCTGAATTGAGAACTTCGCTAAGTAATTTAATTACTTAACTGTAGCGCTGTCTCGTCAAATACCTTTTCCAAATTGAAAAATCACATTTGGTTTGCGATGTCGCTGTTTCTGGTTCCCTCGACACACTAGTATGTTTAAATTATGTTATGTTAAATTTATAATATCGTAAAAGAAATATCTTTACTTTTTATAGAGTAAAATTTTGTTTGATTAACAAAATATTACTTAAGTAATTGCAATGTGGCAGCACCATTAGACCTAATCTTCTGAATCTTCTCTTCTCCGCAGTTTATCAGACGTTGGGCAATGCACTCGGGGCATCACTTCGACCAAACTACCTTTGCACTTGATGCGAGGCAAACTAGACCTTCGGTAGCTCTTCGTAAGGCTCATGTGGGAGGCATGTGAGTATTGGCCACAGTCTTTTGTGACAAGACAAGAGTGATTGTGACATCTCGCGGGATCAGTCGTAAAGTGGAAGTGGACTGAGGAGGCTGTTTATGGTGAGGATGCGCCCTTAGTTTTAAGTTTTTGTCATTTCATGTTTTTTATTTTATTTATTTGTTTTCGTGACCTACTTTTTGTGGTCTAGTTTTTCAGATTACTTAGTGGTTTGATAAAAGTGGATGTAAATCTTTTAGTAACTTCAGGTTGCTTTTTCAGCCGGTTAGCATTTAGGGTGTTTATTTGGCGGAAATCTTTTGTATTTTATTTGCGTTAGTAAGGATTGAAAAGTCTGCCTCTAATTGGTGGATAATTAAGCTTTAAAACGTTAAAAAATTGTTTGTGATGGTGTCGTGCAGAAAGTGACAACAATAGTTTATTAGGTATACATTATAATTGTTATTATTTTTTTCTAATAGAGAATAAGCAATGAGAAGTTTTAAAATGAAAATAGTTCTTCAAGTTGAGTTCAATTATAATGACTAGACATGATATTATATTGCACCTCCCCGGGCCAGTTTCTGAATCGAGAATCTCACTAAGTAACTACCTAATTGTAGTGCTGTCTCAACAAATTTCTCAAAAAAAGAGCGCGACAGAACGTTACTCAAGTATTTAGGTACTTAATGAAATTCTCACTTCAAAATCAGCCCCTAAAACATCTACCTACCTCTAGGTATTAGCATAAAGTTAGCGTCTACTGGATCACAATATCACCACTGTGCACAAAAATGGCTCTAGAATAGTCAAAAGATTTCCACTTTCAGTTTTCTGCACGGGTTATGTCCTTACATAAATGTTTTTCCATTCGCCGGCCGGTGTAGATCATGTGACGGTAGCGTCAGAGTTTACGGCAAGGTGGCGCCACTGACGCGAAAATATACGCTGGCAGAGCACGAGTTCCACACCACGATAATCGACTTCAACTAGATAGTATTATGCCAACAAACAAGTTATCTAATAAGTAGATGAGTTAGCTAGGACGTACTAGAAAATAACGCTCGACCCTGGCTTCGTGTATCTACTGCTCATTATATTATTATGTATTTGCATGAACCCAATTCTGAATGATTCCAATCGTCTGTCAGATTCCATATTATTAATAGCTGTTGCAAAAGTCTTTGTACGCCTAAGTTTCTCCACTGCTCCGGTCCGGCGTCGCAACCGGAATCAGTCATAAGAAAATTATCGGATACCGGATTATGCTTTTGCACTTCATCCGACTATTATCAGCAATGGACGTGACGCAGTGCTTTATTAAAATTCCTCGGTTTTTCTATTCGAGGCAGGGGATGTTTTGCACACATTCTATTAAGGTAAATAAAATAGTATGGGAACATTTTTGGATTGTATGGACAGTGCAAAAACGTTTATTGTTTTTGTACGTAAAATACCGGTAAAATACCGTTCCGATCTAGCAAATTATCGGACCGTTAAAAACCGGATTCCGGAGTAGTGGAGAAGCTTATTAGTATTCTTGTGTTTGTAAATCGGATCGGTAAATTAACTTTTGCCGGACCGGAGCAGTGGAGAAAGGGCCTAAGGGCCGGTGTCTGAAGTGAGAATTTCACTATGCGGACCCACGGCGGGTCCAATGTAAACTACGGCGCATTCTGTCAGGTCCCGCAGACCCACTGGCGCGTAGGTCTGCAAAGGCACTTTGAATCGAATTTTGAAGATGATACATACCACTGTAGAGATTTATCTCTTCTGCTAATCCTCGCAATAAAATACGACGACTTTTATAATAGAAAAATTTTAATGACACAGCGTGCTGCTTGGGCAAATTATATTTTTACACAGGGAAAAAACACAAAACACTATCTATCTATAAAAGAATAAGTTTGAAGTAGCAAGGATGTTGCGTACTATTTGGCTGGCGTAAACAACCACAGTTATATGAACATGTTTTATTCTTTGAAAACTGTGATAAATTTCAAATATTAGGTAGGTACTTTGTGAATAACTAATTTGGCTGTGAAAGAATAATGTTCTAGGCCTGAGGGGTTAAGTAACGTTCTGTCACGCTCTTTTCTGAGAAATTTGACGAGACAGCACTATAGTAAAGTAATTACTTTAGTGAGTAAGAGAAATACATAAACAATTGTTATTTCCAAGGTCGGGCCTTATGAGGATAAGGTTCGGTTGAGAAAAAAAAACCGGAAACGAGCGAGTCGAGATCTCTCATAGAGGATTCCGTACTCGCCGTTTTTTTCGAACTCATCCTATTAGGTATCTAAGACAATTTCTTTATGATGAAATTTTTTTTTTTCAGTATTTGCAGTAGGTACTATATTACATGCCAAATTTCGTAGTTCTAGGTGATCGGGAAATACTCTATGAATTGGAAATATAACGTTATTTATTTATTTATTGATACTTTTCGACTTGACAATTTCAAAACCTAGTAAGTGCCTTGAGACAATAATTGACAGCCAAAAACGAGTTGGTCACTTCGAGAGCTTGCCTCACTGAGAATATAAGAGCTTAGACTTGAGAGTTGGATCAAAAGATGCTATGTATCCTTGCCTTTACAAAGAAATTAATAGTTATCATAAATATAGAATTGATCATATTTTATGGCCCTTACCATTAAATTTATGCCCTTACTAATCATTATTGTGTTTTTTTAACTGAATGCATGCCTGATTGACAACTTTAAAAACCTAGCAAGGGCCGTTGCTAGGTTTCTAACTAACGTTCTTACTAGTAATTAGTTAGTTAACGTTGCACGATGGCGCGCGAAGTCCAACCGTCTTTGTCAATTTCAGAAACTTAGCAAGGCAAAAAACCATTTTAAAAACCTACTTAGGGGTGGTCCTCCAGCATTTTAGGGTTTTTCTAAATCTGACTTCTAATGTCTTTTTTTGCCTTTTGAAAAGCAGATCAGTGCCTTGTAGTCGAGTAAGCTGCAAAATTCTTGTCCAGCCGTTTATTGTACTTACGTGCTTTCAAAAACATATCAATACTTACGTAAAAGTATTAATAAATGAATTAATAAAATATGCTGTCAAACATACAAATAAAATATTCATGATATTAGTAATTGCCTTACAACAATCTGAAGTACTAAACTTTATCACCGTAACTTAGTACCTACCTACTTACTAGTGGGAGAAAGCGGAGATATGTCACGAAGCCGGTTGTTTATAGTAATTATACAATTTACACAGTGTATAATTTATAGACAATATCTTATTTGTGATGGAGTCATCAAATATATCGTCTGCGGTAAATAGTTCACTAATTTTCGGTATACCAGAGGGAGGTATCATCTTTTTAAGTAGGTATACTTTTACTGAGGTTTTTTTACACATTATTACAGTTTTTTAAACGAAGTGTTAGTAAAACGAATGGTTTCAGTCGCTCACCATAACCGCCATAACTTTGTATCGTTGTTTTGTTTCGCGCAGGATCCGTATCAGTTTAATGGTATACAATAAAATACTATTGTGGTCAAGATATTTTCTCAAGATAGCCTTTGTTATTCAGTTTCTCATAAGTTCTAAGTCAGTTGTCTGCACAGGTTCTTTACTACAAAAAGGAATTGGTTAAAACTAAAAACGAATCTAACTCTAAAAAAAGTCATACCTACATTTGTTTTGTTGTCAAGAAATGCCGCGTGTTTTCGACTATTTGAAGCTAAGGAGATCGAGTTGTTTGAGTGAAAACGAGGGAATGGACTTCAGCGATAGTGATGAGGATAGTTGTTAGTACATCATCCACCATATTTGTCCCAAGAAAAAGTTTTCCAATATCATCAAAATTACTTTCATCGCCTGTGTTCATCATCAACCCATTATGTCCCCACCGAGGGGCATGGGTCTCTTCCCTTAGGAAGGTATAGGCCATACTCCACCAAGGGGGTCTGTCGCCTGTGTTAGTACAGATGTATTTTTGTGATCAACTCAATATTTTGCCCTATACTATGCCGCACTTCTAAGGAGAGGATATTCTCTCAAAGAGCAAGACAGAGATGTCTAAAGATGGTTTAATCACCACGTTATGTCCAAAGAAAATTTATAATTACTCGAGCCGAAGTATTCTTAAGAAACTCTGATACCTACTCGGATTTCTCCGCGAAGATTTCCTTCACAATTTTATTCTTATGTTACTTCCATTTCCACCCCAAATTTTTAAGGGCCAGAGTTCTGGTTTTTTTCCCTATTATAGTAACAGAGTTGCCTCATTTTAGAGTCGACTACGGGAATGAAAAAATGAGATTCTGTCGTTTCTGTGTCAGTTCACTGTATCAACATTGGCATTCCGTTCAGCGCGACAAAAATCGATGATAATCGAAAATGACATCTATATTGTATTATTATTATCTATTTTGTAATCTGCAACTGTGTATTCCGAAATAAAAGCATGTAAAATATAAACATTTACATAAAGGCACAAACATAGCTTCTGGCCCCACACTAGGATACCCTGCGTCGTGGGAACCAGAAACAGCGACGTCACAAACATCTAAACATCAATTTAAATAATTTAATTTAACCACTTCATCTTTAATTACAGCGGAAGACTGCATGAGCACAACCGACTTTGAGCTCCGACCAATCAGAAATAAACTAACCCTAAATCACCCGAAACAATCAGCCAAGATGGTTGACATAAAACCCGACAGACTAATCCTTGAGCCTGGCCAAGATATCAGGCCCAATATCGACCATGACGGAGTCAAGTTACTGGTGGAAAGATTGTACGGGATCTCTGCCCTCGAGCTGACAGAGCTCGATGGTTATGACGACAAGAACTACAAGATCATTGAGGATCCGAACGTGAAGAATCCGCTGATTACGGAGCACTGCGCCGATGGTTACGTTCTGAAGATCATGAACTCCATGGATTCGCGTAATCTGGAGGTGGTGGAGGCGCAGAATGAAATCATGAACTTCTTGAGTGAGTACCGTTGGTCTTCGTAGCGACTGCTGGCAAAATAACAGTCCTATAATATTATATGTATTAGACAAGACCTTTCATTACACATTATGATCATATAAAAGTCAGTGTTTTGAAACTCTGTAGATAAAAAATAAATGCAGCTTTGGTAGTCCGAAAGGAAGAACATGAAGGAACTTAAGAATACTTTAAATCATGTTTTGTACCCGTGTCACTTGTGTACTTACAACTTCAAATATTTCTAATTGTGGAACTTATAATTGGGGTTTTGTTTTGTGCTGTTAGTCTTATTTTTGATATTGTCCAACTTCGTATTATTCTAAGAATTCTCAAAACCTCAAAGTCGTTCTTTCAATTGAGTCAACCAACTTCTCTCTCTCCTAGACGCGCGTTCCGTAGTCTGCCCGAAGCCTATCCGCAATGTTTTCGGGCACCTGCACTCGGTTGAAACCCTGGGAGGCAAGCAGCACGCCGTGCGGCTGCTGCAGTTCGTTCCTGGTGATCTGCTGAAGCAGCATGCCCCCAGAGACGCATTGTTGTACCAGCTGGGACAGACCACCGCTAACTTGGACAATAAACTGCAGGTGACTTAATTTTATCAATCCATTAGTCTGTATTCCTCCACTGGTAGACACATCCCTCCTCAAGACATGATCATCATCATCAACCCATTATATCCCAACCGAGGGGTAGAGGTCTCTTTCCTGAGGAAGGTATAGGCCATACTCCACCACGGGGGCCAAGTCCAGATTGGAGGCTTGTAAGACTAGTGACTGATCTTACTGTCAGAAGTTTTCAAGTCGCCCTAAGGCCTTTGACTTGGCTTAACGACTGCCTATGGACGGCAGCTGGCACCAATTGCTTAACGTGCCTTGCGAAGCACGGAACCGCTCGAGAAAATGTCACTAGCATTAGTCATAGAATGGTCACCCATCCATGCACTGAACGCGCCCTACGTTGCTTAACATTCGTGATCGTTTAAGATCACTCTGGCGGCCGCTACGAGCGATTCAGTTTGTTGAATGTCATGTAGGTCCATAAGTGGTTCGAATATTTTTGGACTCAGAAACCCGAAAGACCCGATCATGATGCAAACATGAATAACCTACTCCTGTATCTGAAGTTTTTGGCGACGATATGGAGGTGAAAATTAGGATTCATTTCACACCTAAACTATTCGTGCTTTATCAATCACACACATCTCAGTTTTTCCGCCAGACAATTTGATGGCTATCGCTATTCACCGACAAACCATTATTTACGTTGTGGAGTACAGTCCACAGCAGGCTGTCATCCTTTACAATCTGTTGCAAAGTAGTCCGTAAAATAAGTAAATAGAATGCACGAATGTCATTTTCAATGCATCGTTGAAATGTACTATGTAGCGAGCGTGTGTAATACATAGCCTCAGTTACACCATTGTCATGGCTGCCAAGGTTACACTAGAGTGGGGCATTGTTGAGATTCTTTACGTTTAGCTCTAGGCTTATAAATACTTCAGCAGGCAATATTCGTCCCGGCATTGAAGGGTACAGACGAAATTGCGATTGTTCCCATTAGTCCCCACTAGCCCTAGCCCCCGGGGTGACAGCTGGGTTGTCTTCCCGGTTGTCACCCGTGTGACAATTCGTGCCGTTGAAACGGTCCCTACCTGGTACTTATTTTATAAATTAAACCAGTAGGTCGTTCAAAACAAATTTAATATAAAAAAAAAGGAAAACAAAAGGACCCCAGGGTGGGTCGTAGGTTTTTACTGAAGATTTTACGGATCTCGCTACGAGTTTGAGTACTCCCCTGAAGGTGAAGCCGAGGTGGTGATGGGCCTCCAGAGTCCGGGCCGCTGCCGAGATGGTGATGGCCACGAGAAGCTGGAACCGCCTCCAAAAAAGTCCCGTCGAAAGTCCAACTAGCTAGTGGAGCGGGATGGAGCGAAGGTGTACGTGCAGCTCAGGCGAAGGAGACGGCCAAGCACTAGGCTATCCAAGTAGCCCTGGCGTTGGACCCCAATATGGGGAATAAACACTGCACTGAATTTGGTGAAGCTCAAGACGTCCTATAATAAAGCCAAGGATACACTAGGGGACAAATGTCCTGCGACATTGTATCGGCGACATGTCAAGCGAAGCCGGCCGATTTCGGCTGACATATCTGGCGTCATCGCGCGACTTATGTCCGTACCGACGTCAGGCGAAGTCGTGCGACTTTGCGTAACTTCGTCTGACATATCTGGCAACATCGCGCGACTTATGTCGTCTTATGGCGACCCGTGTCGCGCGATGTTGCCAGACATGTCGCGCGAAGTCCGGCAACGTCGCGCTACTTCACCCGACGTCCCTGGTGACCCGTGTCGCGCGATGTTGCCAGACATGTCGTGCGAAGTCCGGCAACGTCGCGCTACTTCACCCGACGTCGCTGGCGACACGTGTCGCAGGACATTTTGTCCCCTAGTGTATCCTTGGCTTAAGTGTGTGCAGGCAGACTGTTCCCGTTGGAAGCTGACTAGAGGGGGGGGGGGACAACTGGGAAGTTTGTTTCTCAGTGGTCACCGGGGGCAGTGGTGATAAGCAGTGAAACATGTAATTAGATTTCAGTCTATATTTGCCATAGAAAATATATAATTTTCTTTTGATTCTATATAACTTTTTGACATTTTTGTTTACTTAATTAATGGTTAAAATTAAAAGGCTGAAATATAATTAGGTACATGTTTAATCGCTTGTGAAAGATTACTCCCAGCTGTCACCCCGGGGGACAGGGCTAGGGGGGACTAATGGGAACAATCGCGAAATTGGCCTCTGTGTCGCAGCGGTTAGCGCATCTGCATACCATGCGAGAGGTCCCGAGTTCAAATCCTGGCTGGAGAAAAAAAAAACCCCAGGCCTTGGATGTTTACATGTTTGTGACGCCGCTGTTTCTGGTTCCCACGACACAGGGTATCCGAGTGTGGGGCCAGAAACAATGTATGTGCCTGTATTTAAATGTTATGTTATTATTGGATAGAAAGTGAGCAATTCACTACGCGTGCCCACAGCAGATTGGCTCTCTTACGCGCTGATATTAGTGGACACCTCAGAGACTCGGGTTTCTTCACAATGATTTCATTCACACGCACTGTGTTCTAAAAACTCTAAGGGGGTATACATAATTTCACAATCACTCGTTAAGTGGGAGGGACGGGGTTGACGAAGTGTGATATTGTGTGACGAGGGGGTGGGAGGGGTCCTACATTTCGTGACGTCACATTTTAAAATATATAACAATGTAAGTGTTGATACACAAACTTTGAACTATTGAAGAAAAACTCAAAAACATTCGCAACTCTATCGGAAATAAAACGAATTTGGTACTGCTGTTTTAATTCAATAATTTGGAGATGTAAAAATTCCAAAAATATGTGTCGTCACACTAGGGATTCTCAGAAATGTGACCAGTTGTGACAAGTTATGACGTGGAGCGGTCAACATCAACAATTATGAATTCGTGTGACTTTATTATGAATGGGCCCTAATCTCCTCTCATTGATTCTGGGCAAGATTCTGACCCAGCTGTTCACAATGACTACTTAAATAATACAGTTTACTTCTTTTTGTGTTCTGAGGTTTACTTAGATTTATTTTTCGAACTACAAATCACAGTTAAAAAGTTTCATTTGCTGACGGCTGTTCAACAGTTTATAACTGTAACTCAAGTCTTATGTACCTCCGAATGGACCCTATACATTGTAACGCGTTGTGTCCAATTGATTCGATGATTCGCGAATTAATCAGTGCAATTGGCCCGCATTTTTCGAACGTTTGCTGAGTCGATGGGTCGATTACACCCGAAAAACTTAGTTCTGAAGTGTTACAGCTATACATTGTTGTTTAATCGAATTCTTTTTAATCTAGATAAATAGGTTACAACAAAGGCCTAAAAATAACAGATAATGTTACATACGAAAATGAATTCAACTCGTAGAATGAGCATCCCCTCACTAGGATACCCTATTAACATACGCGAGCGCCTTCTCTGCTCACCATGATGAAGCTCTGCGAATCAGAGCGAAACGTGGTCGGACTCTTCCAACAAAAATCAAGTACCTAAATGAATCCGGAGAAAAATTTACAATGTGTAGTGTGCTGAAAAGTTTTTGTAACCAAAACCCCTTACTTGCCCCCAGAACTTCAACCACTCGGGCGTGATGAACCGGGAACACATCTGGATGCTCAGCAAGGTCCCGGAGCTGGAGAAGTTCAAGTACGTGCTGAAAGAGACGGAGAAACTCGACCTGGCCGAGGAGGTAAAGTATGTCCCGGCTGGGGACAAAAAAAAAAGACCCAGGTCTTGGATGTTTACATGTTTGTGTCGCCGCTGTTTCTGGTTCCCACGACACAGGATATCCTAGTGCGGGGCCCGAAGCAATGTATGTGGCTGTATGTAAATGTTATGTTATGTTATTTAGTTAAAAAGCATAATAAACATTGCTTATATTAATATGGGTGATTGGCAAATGGTTTGGTATAAAATGGTGAGCCCCTCGGTAGGCAATCAACAAATAAATAATTCCACACAACAAAATCACTTGTTCCGGCCCCAAACTAGGATACCCTGTGCTATAGTAACCAGGGAAGAACATCACAAACATGTAAATACAATCAATACATAATGTTATCCGCTACGTTCCCTTTGTAGAGGAAAAAACTCCACTGTGACAATATTTTCCCAAATGATCTTAAATCCAAAACTAAGTTGGAAAAAGTAAATTTGCATCGTATGCTCCCGTTTTCAGGTGTCTAGTGGTGGGAAGTGCCACTGGCACTATGTTAAATTTATTACAGATGCCTGTGCAAACATTTTAAACAATGTTGATTTTCGGTACTCTTTGACGGACTGAAGATCAGTTCAGCCAATCTGTGCATTTCAAAGGGCCGGTTTCTGAGTTGAGAATTTTCACTAAGTAAGTACTTAAGAACAGTGCTGTCACGCTCTTTTCTGAGAAATTTGACGAGACAGCACTACAGTTAAGTAGTTACTTGGCGAAATTCTCAATTCATAAACTGGCCCAAGTCACAGAGTCACCACTCAAGTCACTCTCTTACAAGGTCACCATTCACTACAACGTTCTTTTGTAACAAAGTCATCCACCACTCAACACAGTGCCCCCTCGACAAAAATCCTTCAGTCAGCCTTCTTACAAACTACTACACTCTACTCGCCACCCACTACAAAGTCACCAGTCACCTTGTCACAAAGTCACCCCGTACAAGTGACGACGATGTATTCCAGGTGATCGAAGAATTCAAGTACGCGGTGGTGCCGCAACTGGGAGACCTGGAAAAGGGCGTCATCCACGGGGACATCAATGAAGCTAACGTGCTCGTTACCAAGGCCAAGGAGTAAGTATTTCTTCTCATCATCAGCTTAAGACTGCCCTCCGTTGAATATAGGCCTATTCCCCATTACGCAACACCTCGCGGTCTCTCTCCATTGGCATCAACGGCACCCCGCCAATCTGGCCACGTCGGCCGACTATCGGGGTGTTGTTCAACCGATACAGCCCGATTCTAAGCAGAATCTATCTCCCCTCTGGGTCACTAGTTCTGCCAAGGAGTACACCTGTTAGTACTAATCACACAATTGTGTATCACTAGTACTACTGGTACTAGTATCACGCCATCCGGCAACTCGGCATTCACATCCACGGTCCACCCAGCCATTCATCCATCATATCAGACCACGAAAAGTTCTTAATGATGTGCAGAAGAAGTCTCTTTCCTAACAAGTCAACCCCATCGCTTCACAAGGATCGGAGACATGTGGGCGCCATTATAAGAGTCCAAAATTTAGGGACTAATTTAGGGACTGCATCAAGAACATCACCGGCCTTTATCCAAGACGGAGCCAGATTTTAATTTGCATTCGTATTATAGTCTCTAAGTTGTCAAGTAAATATGGATTATTTTAGTTTGTTTCGTAGTTATAGCGGGAGAACATTGCGAGGACTGCTAAAGGTTAATCGAATTGTGAGATTCGATTAACCTTTAGCACCTATTGCAGTCACCTATTTCCCTCTGAAATGGTTGAGACTGGTCATGGCTGACCCCCGCATTATGATAGTGAACGGGTGCTGTTCGTGTACGCGGAGCATTAATGTTTCCCTTACTATTGTAGGAAAATTAGCTAATGTTTTGAATTTTAAAGTTATGGTGATTATAGAATCTTATCATTATGCTTAGGCTCTGATGTATTAACTATAAAATTATTCTAGAAATGATGGTCCCCGCTGCCTTTTTCTCCACTACGAAGATGCCCCGAAGGCAGCGGCTTACATAGTATATTGACATACAGCAAACAGAATGTTAATTCTTTACGTTGATATAAATTATTTTGATTTATATTTCCAATCAGAAGCAACGCTTCGTATCAAATTTATGAAGACAAATCGATTTGACATTGACAATGAAACTGCAGAAAAATCTAGCAACGAATCGATCAAACATTTCACCCCACATTTACGTAGATAGGTAAACGACCTATTGTACAGTTAACTGCGGGGCTATTTACAATACTACAGCCCATAAAATAAGTGCCATAAATATGAATTTCGAACAAAAAAATATCTATATGTTTACTTGACTGTACAAGATCGTGCAAGATACGAAGAATGCCCGCGCATTTATCTAAAATTTTATCCAAAAATAAGTTGGTAAACAAACAGGTCTGATAAGATTGTCACGACTGAAGCTGTCGCTGGGTGGAGTAGAAGACATGTTAAATAACCTACTTGCTAGCTTTGTGATTGATAGAGCAAATAGAATCTTCACCCCAGGATGATTAACACTAAACAGAAGATCGCTGTAGATATCAAGAATTCCTTTCATGAGAATAAAATGAGAGAGTGAGATTTTTGCTTAAACACGAAAGGAAGGATTTTCAGGCATTGGATTTTTGGCATGTTTATTCTGCTTGGTAACATTTATTTTTGTAATTATGTGTTTATCTGCCCAGCCAGTAATTAGAGCACACTTTTTTATGACAACCTTATTCCTGATATTCAAGAACGCTTGCTAATAATGTGCAGCACCACTTAGCTTAGTTAGATGAGGCTGACCAGGGCCTCTATTCTGTTAATGCATTATAGTACGATGACAGATACACGGTCGGGTCACGTGACGTGTTTTTTCATATCATTGACGCAGAATAATTATTGATGCACTTTCTCCCGTTGAGTGAAGCCGCAATGAAACTAAACCACATTGTTCGTGCAACAGTCGTCATTGAACTGCAACGCATTAACAGAATCTAAGCCCAGGATAATGCGTTGACGATCTAGTCTAACGGTATCTTGTCTGATTACAATGTCGAGGGTTCCGTTCCCACTGGGGACCGCCGCACATACGCGATTGGCTTCAGCTGGGCGTATTTCCATGTTTGTGAAGTTCGTGCCTGGCTACCACAAAACAAGGTATCATAGTTTGGGACCCGGATAAGTGATTGTGCTGTGCGTAATTTGTTATTTGGTTCCAATTCCAAAGAACTCATAAGCGATCGGAAAAATGGTCTTGAGTGGAAACCGTGAATCGGAAAATGCCCATCTGCTTGCTACAGCGATAATCTGAAGCAGATTGTCGTTGGATGCTGGATGAATCCTCATCCTAGGACGGTACCTGCTATTTTAAGAAATCAGAAATTTATTTTAACGTAAAGAATTTACCTACATTCTGTTTGTTGAATGTCAATGTGCTTATAATAATATAATATTAATGTTAGCCGCCGAATGTCAATGTACTTATAATGTTAATGTTAAAGAAAGTCTTCATCAAGCATTGTACTATTTTAAGCTAATGGTTTGGATACAAATACATAGAGGTTCTCTTTCACAATTTTAATCCTCAACTCTCCCGCTCCGCAGCAAAGATGACTACCAGATCTCCGGGATCCTGGACTTTGGAGACATCCAGTACGGGCCCTACGTGTTTGAACTCGCCATCGCGATGACGTACGCGATGCTCATCGGTGGCGGACCACGAGCCGGGGGTTTGGTCCTGGCTGGGTATCAGGTCACCAGGCGGGTGCCCCGTGAGGAGTACCGACTTCTGAAGGTAAATACTTGCGCAATTGGTTCCTAAAGATTTAGAATAGTCAAGAATTTGACGACCTCTGTGCATTTGGGGCAGGGCATTTGTCTACCATGTGAGAGATCTGGCTGGGGACAAAAAAACCCAGGTCTTGGATGTTTACATGTTTGTGATGACGCTGTTTCTGGTTCTCACGATACGGGGTATCTTAGTGTGGGGCCAGAAGCAAAGTATGTGGCTGTATGTAAATCTTTATGTTTGTTTAATGACTTGCAAAATATCCAGAGCCCTGTAAAGCTAAGACGATCGGAATCATCTGGCTTTAACGTTTTTGAAATTATAGTAGCAATAGCACTCAGCAATAGTGAGGGAAACATCGTGAGGAAACCTGATGCACAGAGATGGGTCATTGTAGACTACCAATTTGCCTGTTATTTAACAGGTGATTTAGCTCAATCACGAGTATTAGTTGAAAAAAAAAAAAAAAAAACTCACGCCCGTTATCCCCGAAGGGGTAGGCAGAGGCACCAGTCTCTAGAACTGGACCCACGTTTTGCCGAGTTTTTTAGGTCCCAAACGTGACAAGTGGCAAGCCTGTCGCCGTTATCCGGGCACAATTTATCAGCGAATGGTGTTGCTGTACAAACAAATGTACGTAACTAAAAGTCATTGGTACATGCGTGGTTCGAACCCAGACCCTCATGATCGAGAAGCAAGGGTCAACTCCACTACGCCACCACCGCCATTAGTTGGACTTAGTGTGAAAAGAATACGAGGATCCCTACACACTGAGAATTCGTGTTAATCCGTGCAAGTTCAGAAAGATCGGCAATTCAATGCATATCTTCATCATCATCATCATCAGTCCGCCTCTGCCTACTGTTGGGTACAGGCTTTTTCTCAATAACGCCAAACCTGGTCCACCTGACGTCTTTCCGCCTCGTCAGGTGTCATACATCGCCATTTCATACTTGAGATCCGGTCACCAATTTCGTCGACACTTGTTCGACGTCAGATGTCAACATTGGGTACCCTATCCAATACATAATATGAAGAAAAAAATTCAAGGCGTATAAAACCAGCGCCATTAACTAGCAACGATATTGCGGAGTCCCACTATTAATGCCGTTGAGCAAAGAAACAGAATTAATTTCCGGACTGAAAAGAGAATTCATATCTGGCAGATGAGACATTGATTCTGCTACTCTGTTTACCCTTTTGGGACTTAGCAAGACAGCGCATGGTCTTTCACTGTTTATCCTACGTCGTTCGTTGTCCTGGCCGGGTATATTTGGGACTTCAATCTTTGAAACACTATGGCATCATACTAGTTTGAGCAAGAAAATCTTACCGCAAGTAAATTAACACCAGTTTTTGCTTCCAGACGCTGGTATCAGCCCGTCTAGTCCAGAGCTTAGTCCTGGGCGCGTATACACGCTCTCAGCACCCTGGGAACGAATACGTGACCTCCACTGAGCGTCTGCACGGCTGGCAGCTCCTCACTGATCTGCGCAAGCGCAAATACGCGCCAGAAGAGCAAGACCCCACTGATTGGCAGGCCATCGCTGACCAGTACCTCACCAGGAGTTAAGAAGTGGTCGGGAACAACAACGTCGAAGGAAGAAAAGTTACCACAGTTCAGGCCAGTTTATAGGCCTAAATCCTGACCTTGAAATTAACAACCAAAACCAACCTAGAGTTATTTTCAAGATCAGGACTTAGAGATGTAAAGACCTGCTTGCAAAGTGTCTTCAAGTAACATTGTGTCGCTTATAATTCAACACCGCGAATATGCATTTTTAGCGTAATTAACTTTTTGAGAATCGTACAGCGCGTTTTTTCCGCCAAATTCCAAATCCAAAATTTTCGCCCAATTTATGTATTTCATTATCATTAAATTCATTCTAGAAAATAATTACAAATGAAACGGCTCCTGAAAAGTCAGTTTTTTTCGATGAAGTTAATAATGTATAGTAATTACCTACAAAAGTTTTAATTCCTGGAGAATTGTCTAAATGCATGTTGGCGATGTTGGAGAATAAGAGAATAAGTGACGATTGGCCTAGGGTTGCCATACGATAGCAGTTTGCCGCTTTTTATTATATCGGCGATTTTACGAAGAAATATAAGCATTATTAGAACTTCTAGTAGCTTTTGTCTGTAAAAGGCAAAAGTCACTTTGGAAAATTGATGGGGTACAGTTTGTTTTGAGGATTTTGGATAACAATATCGTCTGTGCATTAAAGTTTCATTTCCATCTTGTTTCGTTCAAGTTCCATTTTGATCTTGTGTAGAATAAGGGAAACTTAAAATTGTAATGCATTCCTTTCTCTTACAAAAAAACAGAACTTGTAAAAAGTAGAATGTTAAAAATGATTGACTTTAATTAAGTTGTTATTTTTGTATTTAACTGAATTGTAGAATCTAGCATAGGAGTTACCAATCTTAGTCAACTTAAACTTGTGGCAATAATTTTGTCAATTATTATACCTATGTATAATATATTTTATTGTATCATATCAAATGCTAAAATGCTAATTGTATGAAACTTAAATTTAGGCTAGTTAAAACAATGGTGAGTATTAATATTAAAGACTGCTTTACAAAAACCATTGTAATGTTATTTCCAAAGATATCTCAATATGGGGAGATGAGACAAATTGTCTAATCTGTATAGAGTTTGACTGTCGCAAGTTCGAGCACCATTAAATAAACACAAGAAACTTGCACACATGAAAACAAGTCTAACTAGATCTCAAAAAAGCAGCAACATTTGCGGCATTTAAACGCATAGAAAAACAAATTAATATTTCTCGCAATTTCCAATTCTTCCATAAGAATGGCCGCGTTCTCATTATTCCTATAATCAAAGCGGATGAAGGAAGAAAGACTGACGAAGCAAAGCGTATCCAACCTGGTTGGCATACCTAAACTTCGTGTTGGTCACCCGTCGGAGCCCCGCTATGGGGAGGAGGATTCTGATACAATTTTGTTGGCCAGTGATGAAACAAATGGCAATCGACGGTGAATAAAAACACAAAAAGAATAATACATTCTGTCATAAATTGTCGAAAGCGATATAGTACTTCCGGAGATCTCTTGACCTGGTCCCGAACTAGGATATCCTGTGCTATGGCAACCAGGCAACATTACAATCGTTCAGTCCATGGATGGGTCACCGTCTATGACTAACGCTAGTGGCATTTTTCCGAGCGGTTCCGTGCTATGCAAGGCTCGCTGAGCAGTTGGTGCCGGCTGCCGTCGATAGATGGCAGTCGTTAAGTCGTTAAGGCTTGAAAACTTCTGACAGTAATTGATTCTGTTAGTGCATTACAGTTCGATGACAGATAACACGGTCGGGTCGCGTGCAGTGTTTTTTCATACCATTGACGCCTAGATTGCTTGATGTGAGTGCGCGCGCAAACTTGAAGCGGCAATGAAACTAAATCGCCATGTTCTTGCAGTTGTCATTGTAATACGATGCATTAACAAAATCTAGGCCCTGGGGTGTAATTACGTAAGACTCCGCTGTATGGAGTTGTCTGTTTTAGACCTTTTGTTCCCGATATGTCACACCACCTTATGTCACACGTTGTCGCAAAATAGGGGCTTGAGGGTGCGGTCAGTTGAGTAAAAGAGGGTATGTTTGGGAGGGGTTTTATTTATAAGGTAAAGGAAAGGCACAATTGATGATTATAGATAATTAATATTGAGAAATGGGTCAATCGACAATCCAGGATGTAATAAAGTTGTGGTAAAATAATAACGATGTTCAGGTCCACCTTGGATGGAAGCTGAGGATTGGCTCAGCTACGTCCGTCCACGGTGGCGAATGTCAAAAACTAATTAAATTTGGAATAGTAGAAGGCCGAAAATAATAAAAAGCAACGAGGGGTCTTTTTTCCCAGCAGGGATCTCATACTCCTACTGCGAACTGTGATATAAATTCTTATTTTAATTTTTCAAGTTGTCTAAATGCTTAACCCGATAGAGTGGACAGTTACGTAATATAGGGGCAGGTCAAGTGATTGTGTTATGTAGAAGTTATTATCATTAAAAAAAACCGTTATCCAGTAAGAAACATCATAACATCTTCCAAAATCAATACTTGCGGGCGACTTCGATATGGAGACGGAATGTCTATGCGCTGCCTAACAAGGTTATAGATATCTATCCCAATTAAATTACTGTGTGAACCAGACAGCTCGCAGCTCGATCCAGATAAGCCTGGAGCCTCCAATAAGGCTTTATGCTCCGACAGGCGTCTACAATCTAGATCTAAAGTGGCCATACGGAACGCTGATCCAATTTCCACTCGGTTCTCTGGAGAAAGCTTTCTTGAAGGCGTATGTGTTAAAAGCTTATTATAAAATCAAACAGTGGCTTTGAAGCACAAAAGTGATTAAAATATCATTGATACGTAAATTAAGTTAAGCTACTTCTTTGAGAGATTGATTACACCATACATATTATATTGATTCATCATAAACCCATTATATCCCCACCGAGGGGCACGGGTCTCTTCCCTGAGGAAGGTATAGGCCATACTCCACCACGGGGGCCAAGTCCGGATTGGAGGAGGCTTGTAAGATTAGTGGCTGGTCTTACTGTCAGAAGTTTTCAAGCCGCCCTAAGGCCTCTGACTTGGCTTAATGACTGCCATCTATTGACGGTAGCCGGCACGAACTGCTTAACGGCCTTGCGAAGCACGGAAGCGCTCGGAAAATTTATTATATTCATTATTACATGTTATAATAAGCTGACTAAAAGAGAAATGTATGACAACCTCTGTGGCGCGGTTAGAGCATCTGCCTAACATGCGAGAGGTCCCAGGTTCGAACTCCGGCTGTGGACAAAAAAAGCCCTAGGTCTTGGATGTTTACATGTTTGTCATGTCGCTGTTTTTGGTTCCCACAGGACCCCTCCTCCTGTGGGAACCAATGTCAATAACCAATAACAATAACCTTCTGGCCCTACCGGCAATGTATGTGACTGTATGTAGGTAAATGTTTGTTTGTTTAAAGATTATTTAGAACATAAAGATGTCTGGTCTTAAACAATAGATTAATATTAAAGGTAATCAGAGGACAATCGTGTCTAGTGTTCAACACGATGGTGATAAATGATCGAGTGGATAAATGGCCTCCCTTTTGTATTTTAGCTCGCTGCATACCATACGCAAAATAAATAAATAAACACGATGGTGTAGGAAAGAACAGTCGTAAATAGGTACACTTAAAAAATATATATTTTTAAGTGTACCTGTAATAATCTATTGGTACGTCGATAGGTTTGATTTTCTTGTATTGATCGTCTCTGAGCTAGGCCGGGATAGCCATTTTTTAATACCAGAAGATGTAGCGTATATTCTTAAGCTTTCATTTCTTTGTATTCTGTCAGTACCCGGCATCAGATACGAGCAGGACTTCAGGTTTTCTCACGAGGTTTTCCTTCGTAGTCGGTAGACAGTAGGACCGGTCTGTTATCATTTGCGTTTACATACTAACTTGACTGCTGGAGCTCACGCTAGTAAATGTTGGACAGTTTTACATTAGACGGTAACTGTGACGACCGTCGTCATTGGACTAGTATCTATGCAACATTCACACGACACAACCGTAAAGTAACTACATAATACATAAATGATTAAGTTAGGAAATGAATATTTCCAGAACGAGTCCAATACAAATTAATAATAATAATTAAGTTGAAATAAAATTGAATTGCATCTTACTATTAGAGTAGTATTTTACATAGGTATCTATTAAGAAATTAAAATGTAATTCCTCCTTCTTTTCCTTTTTTTTCTAGTTTTGAAATAAAGTGTTCTTAGATAGAGAAAAAAAGATGCGTTTTTAGACTCTAGGCCCAGATCGCTGATGTCGTGTCGATACCGTTACCATCGTGTCGTGGAGTGTGAAACGGGCCGGTGGTTGAGATGTCGACTGTACATTTTCACAGAACGTCCGACGAAGGAATGTGTTTTTTTCATCTTTGGGCATCGTTCATGGACAAATTGCGGCCAGTAACTGGTTTAATTGATAAATTATTATCAATTAGGGTCAGTTTGGAGCGGATTCCTCTCATAGTGGACATAGTTATTAAGATTTCGGTCTTAACTAAATGTGGTTTCGGTTTTTTAGCCTGACAACCGCCATCGGTGGTCCAAAGAGGGAGCGGCCAACGGCCAAGGACCACTTGGAATAGATCTTTACTCGTAGAACAAGTGTCCAAGTCGATCGGCTGGAATGAATTGATAATGAATTGAAGATGCTGGATGAATGAGATGATCGAATTGGAAGCAGCCGGGAACAACCGTCAGAAGTGGAGATTTGTGGTTGAGGCGAGGCCCTATGCTCCCCTAATAAGACGTTATGAGTGGTCCAAACGGTAATTAGTGAAGGGTTGGCCTTCCTCTATCTGAAAAACAAAAAAATGTGTTTAGTAAAAGTGTCATGGTTTTCGAGATATTTGAGATCAACGATTTTTTTTCATAAGTAGGTATTACTTTTTCGTGTAAAACCTGTAAATGAAAGATTACTGATATAATATTTTATTTATCACACAGAGGTATTTTAGTAATAGTAATAGTAATAAATACATTATTTGCAATAATTTCTAAACTAAATATAAAATATTAAACTAAATAAGATTACTTTATTTTCTTTGCGAATATTTCTGACCTTACGAGCTACTAGACGTAAATTTTTTTTTTTTTCAAAATTCTCATTGATTCAAAATTCTCATACAAAACGTTGTGGACTGAAAGAGGATGTAGGACTAGAATTAAGAAAGGCATGTTGCGTTGGTTTAGACATGTAGATGGTGAAGGAAGAAAGATTGACGAAGCAAATGTATCGAGCGGTTGCGGATGTATTAGCATAGGGCAAGATAAAAAGTTTCCGAAGCCGGCTAAGTGCATGCAGCGTCTAATGAATGTCGATGAATCGAATGTGATTTCTGTGTCAGGATCTTGGCAGGTGATAGTCCCTGGTATCTGCCTACTCCTCTGGGATCCAGGCGTGAGCTTATATTTGTGACCCAATATTTTTATTAATAATACAATATTAATATACAATTTTTTTTTGTGCGACACCCTCCGAACACGGCCGCACAAGTTTCTGCTGAACGCACACAAAATTCTATCGAAAATTGTAATCGGACGCGTAATCGATGACTTAGCGATTACTCACCGATGTGTTAAGCTAAATGCGGCCTATGTCGTATGGTTTTTGTTTCTACCCGCATCTTTTCTAAGGTTGACCAGGTTTTGGCAATTCGTGCGTGTGTGAAGTGAAAAAGTTTAGTTTTAGGAAATTGTCTTGTGAAAGAGTGAGTGAGTGATAATGTGACCCTAGGATTTTGGTTCCTCATTCACTAAGCAGGTAAGTACAAAATAGTAACTTAATAATAATAACTTTTGAATAGCTCGTAGCCCGGGCTGCCTGAGTGATCTTAAACGATCACTAAGGATAAGCAATATACGGCGCTCAGTCCATGGATGGGTCACTGTCTATGACTAACGCTAGTGGCATTTTTCCGAGCGGTTCCGTGCTTCTCAAGGCACGTTAAGCAGTTGGTGCCGGCTGCCGTCGATAGATGGCAGTCGTTAAGCTAAGTAGGCCTTAGGGCGGCTTGAAAACTTCTGACAGTAAGACCAGCCACTAGTCTTACAAGCCTCCACCAATCCGGACTTGGCCCCCGTGGTGGAGTATGGCCTATACCTCCCTCAGGGACCCGTGCCCCTCGGTGGGGACATAATGGGTTGATGATGAATCATAACTTTTATGCAACACAGACATTTGTCCTTGTCCAAAACTAGGATGCCCTCTACTATAGGAAATAACATCACTTACATGGAAACAAATCCAAACTGAGGTCATATTTACAAATATACAAATGCACGAAATGGTTTTCATTGGGAATCGAACCCATGAAAACCAACGGCAATGTAATCAGACGTGATACCACAGACCAAGAAATCAATTAATGTTATTATTATTTATTTATTTAGAGGAATTACTTAAGCAATTACAAACAATTACTTAGCATATTTCCATAATAATTAGAATGTTTAGGTATTTGGCAGGCCAGAAATGGAAGTAGGCGAACGGTAAACAAAAACTAACACCAGATAAGTTCTATTAGGTACATACATACATACATAAGCTCACGCCTGTATTCCAGAGAGGTAGGCAGAGGCCAAGGACTGCCACTTGCCACCATCCTGACAGATCACTTTCGCTTCAATGACATTCATTTGTCGTTGCATGTACGCACGCTGGTTTTGAGTACTTTTTATCTCGAGCCTTTGTCTTAATTAATGCGTCAATAGGATGCTGACTACTCTTATACTTAATACCCCAAACAGCTGCTTGTCCCACTCTAAAGTCTGGCCTGTACGCACGCGGCGTATCTGGAAGGGGCTGAATTATTAAAATCGCCTTATTTGCGCGGCCGGGCGTTTGTCAAATGCCTCTCTAAGTAGGCGAGATAAATTGTCGCTAGACGGTGCCGCCTGCCGTGGCTCGGGGGCGACGCACTGGGTCAGTAAACGCCTCGTTTTCTCGAATCAATAAAAATATAAAAAGGGTACCTGTGGGCTATCCAAATGAACTATCAAGACAAAGTTTTTGGGTTAGATTGCCATTGGCAACTGTACATTAGTACAAAATTAAATGTAAAAATTAATATATCTCAGTCACAAAATGAGCTGTGGAAAAAGCTATGCTCGGAATTTCTCTATGAGACCGAATCAGAAATGATGAGGTCCGTAGACAAACAAAAGTCGTCGACATCGGGTCAGTAAGTTGAAGTGGCAGTGGGCGGGGCACATAGCACGCAGAACTGATGGCCGATGGGGCCGACAAGTTCTTGAATGGAGACCACACATCGGCAAGCGCAGCGTAGGACGACCAGCCACAAGATGGACAGACGATCTCATCCAAGTGGCAGGAAGACGCTGGATGCAAGCCGCTTCCAAGTGGTCTTTTTGGAAATTTATGGAGGAGGCCTACGTCCAGCAGTGGACTTCTTGTGGCTGAATGATGATGATGATGAGTATATCTCAGAAATTATTATTTCACTTATTTTGTACATACGTCTATCTACCTTCTTCTTCGATATTTTGCTCCAGTCCATCAAAAAGGATGTCAGGAAGAGATTACAGACCGCCGTCTGTACTCTTACGTCTGTCTTTTCTATCATCTATCATCTGTCCTCTTTTAGAATTACCTGTGTAATCTCCTTTTTTATGTACAATAACGTGTTCTCTATCCATCTATCTATCTTTCTATCTACAAATGTCTTTAGTCTAGGTGTATTTCAATGTTTGTCTTCATCATCCTCGCCTGGTTTGAGCACAGTGTCTTAGTTTGGGACTAGGTCAAGTGATTGTGTTGTATGGAAGTTATTTTTTTATATCTACTAGCGATATTAGCCATGTTTGGGGTGGCCAACAGGTCTCTGGCTACTTGAAAGCCCCGATGCTCTTTTCACCGCTCTATCCTCTTCCATTCTTTCTATATGACTGAGCCAACGGATTCCGTGGGAAATTATTCATTACAACTTGGGTTTACAACTTAGGTTTGGACATAAGTCTTGGAAGTTTACATGTTTGTAATGTCGCTGTTCCTGGTTCCCACGCCACAGGGTATCCTAGTGTGGGGCCAGCAGCGATGTATGTACCTGTGTGTAAATGTATGTTTTATGTTTATTACTTTGCAAAATCATCTGGAGATCAGCGTGTTTTTACCGGAAGCGTTTTAAAACCCGTCGCGTTTTCCGGCACCGTGCGTGTGACTTCGCTAGTATTTCCATACAATGGTGACAGGCGCGCGGCGGCTTCGGCGGCCGAATGGTCCAGATTCCTGCCGCTACACCGGCACACGTCAGCGATACCACTGTCACTGCCCACATGCATACGGCCCCTACATAGTTGCTGGTGCTACAAGTATTTTAATCATTTATTTATTTACTAGCTGTTGCCCGCGACTACGTCCGCGTGGGCTTTAGTTGAGCAAAGAGCTTGAAAATAAGATAGGGATACTTTTAGCGCATGCGAAAGTGCTTTCATACTAACTTCGCAACCCCCTCTTACACCCTTAAGGGATGATTCTTGAAAATATATTTTACCTGTTTTGCATGACTTTCAATGAAGGACCTTCATGCTGAATTTCATTCGAATAACTTCAAAAATGGCTAAGTTTCATACTAAGTTTGCACCCCCCTTTTTCCCCCTTAAGGGATGATTTTTAAAAAACTATTTTACACGTGTTTCATAATTTTAAATGAAGAACCTTCGTACCAAATTTCATTCGAATAACTTCAAAAACGGCAAAGTTTCATACTAACTTTGAACCCCCATTTTACCCCTTTAGGGGATGAATTTTCAAAAATCCTTTCTTAGTGCTCCCCTATTCTCCCTAAGGAACTCCCATGCCAAATTTCAACCCCCTAGGTTCAGTAGTTTGGGCTATGCGTTGATTCTAAGTCAGTCAGTCAGTCAGTTTCTTCTTTTATATATTTAGATTAAGAGGATGAAGATGGCGGGACGCCGTAAATGTATTCTTACCGGGATGGTACGAGATGGCTGGAGACAGGAGACCTTGAATTGAGGTTTCTTCGCGATGACAAATCTTGCAAAGCAAACCGCGATCTTGGCGATCCTCTGTTAATCGCAATCAATCCGTTTTATTCACGACCGGCGTGTATCAATACAAGTACAGTCAACAGCATGCCGACTTTAATAATTTTGAAAAAACACCCGTAACGTAAGGGAGTAAAGAACGTTGAAGTGACAGTCGATGCCGGTCAATTGTACTTAGTTAGCTTACACCGACATGTTAGTATTATCTCGCAACTGGGATCGCAGACCTATCACGCGTCTGAATCTACGCTTGGTAATTAATTACCCCAGTCTTTTGGCCGTAGCATGAGAATACGCGACTAAATTTTTAGACATTTTTTTTTATATATTTTTTTAATATTTTTTTTTTTATTAATTTTTTTTTTTTGTGGCTGGCCGTCCTAAGCTGCGCTTGCCGATATGTGGTCTCCGTTCGAGCACTATTCAGCCCCATCGGCCATCAGTTCTGCGTGCTATGTGTCCCGCCCACTGCCACTTCAACTCCGAGGGCAGGAAGACGCTGGATGCAAGCCGCTTCCGACCGGTCTTTTTGGAAATTCATGGAGGAGGCCTATGTCCAGCAGTGGACTTCTTGTGGCTGAATTATGATGATGGTGATGAATGTTTTTAAATTTTTTTTTAATTCAAGCTCAACTATTTTGCAAATAAAAAAAACAAAATGTTTACTTGACGAACGTCGAAGTTGTTAGTTTCACAATTAATAGACAATCTATCTAGGAGAAGCTAACAAAGAAACTCCACATTTATTATTTCCAAAACAGTTTTAGCTAAATTAACAAACTTTCAAACTTAAACAAGCTCAAGTTCTATAAGCTTCACACTATCTACTTTTACCTAAATAAACATTTTTACTTTACTTTTTTTAAACATTATTACGCATGGATGTGTTGTACACTGACACGATTCTCCTCTGAATACATTTGAATATAAATCTAATGTTTAACACCACACATTTTTGTCTTCTAAGAAATTGTTGATTTTATAATAAGTTTTTTTGCACAGAGTGTGTTTTTTACACATTGCACGGTGTATTTTTAATATAATAGCAATAGTTACTTGACAGTTTTCTAAAAACCATCTCATATTTTTTGGTGGTGTTCATGGAGTCCACAGAAAGTGGTCATTTTAAATTCTTTCGTGTATTTCTTCTAATAGCGTTTTGGCGGCTTATTTCATAAGTAAATTTTTGTTTGCCTTTACAAAAATTTACTTATGAAATAAGCCGCCAAAACGCTATCTTGGGGAATATGGCATCGCACAGGCATTGTGACGTTAGGTACATCCCAGAAAACCAACCAATGAACGTAAGAAGTTTTCGATACAATGGATGCAAATACATAATTATCAAATTTTATCTTGTGTTTTTTACAAATCATAATTATTTTTTTTAGTTAAAATCCCTTAAAGCGGTTTTAACACTTATAATTCATACGAATACGTATAAATAGTACTGTTTTTTCACGCTGTCAGTTCGCCTATTGCCTCACTCCTGCCGAGTCAAAACAATAAAGCAGTGTCAATCGCGCCATGAAATAATAAACAATGTAAGACTGGAATGTCCGATAACTCGATGCGTACTCCGGTAGTTGAATCGCTAGTTTTCCGATGTTAGGTTAGGACGCGTATACACCGGTCAGCTATGGAATGACGGAACATTAATTGCTTAACGGCCGGTTTTTGAATTGCGAATTTCACGTAAGTAAATACTTAAGCAACGTTCTGTCACGCTCTTTTCTGAGAAATTTGACGAGACAACACTAGAGTTATGTAGTTACTTAGAAAAATTCTCAATTCAGAAATCTCAGAAATTCAATGAGCCCTTAGATTTTCGCACTAACCCTCGGTTCGAAGGCTAATGGTCTTTTTATCTCCTGTAAACTTCAAGCAGCAGAAAGTACCCTACTTAAGCCTGATTTTTAATAGCTTTATTTTCATGCTTTTCAAGCATGCTTTACGTAGAAGTGGAAAAGAATAGAGAAGGCAATTCCTTATGTAAGTACATAAGCAAACAAGAAATCAGTAATGGTTGGTTGTATAGGAATCATCATCATCAACCCATTGTGTCCCCACCGAGGGGCTCTGGTCTCTTCCTTGAGGAATGTATAGGCCGTACCCCACCACGGGGGCCAAGTCCGGATTGGTGGAGGCTTGTAAGACTAGTGGCTGGTCTAACTTTCAGAAGTTTTCAAGGCACCCTAAGGCCTCTGACTTGGCTTAACGACTGCCATCTATCGACGGCAGCCGGCACCGACTGCTTAACGCGCCTTGCGAAGCACGGAACTGCGGTTCCGCTCGTTCCGCTCCCGGTTAACCGCAAATCTTCAAAGAAATCAACATCCTAACAGTTGCAAGCCAATACATTTATGAAAATATTATGTACGTTAGGAAAAATATTAAAGACTTCGAAACACTTGGTAGCTATCATAACGTTAATACTAGGAATAAACATAAATTGTCATTTCCACGATTTAGACTTGCAAAAGTTAATACTTCCTTTATGGGGCACTGTATAAGGTTCTACAACAAGATACCTCAAGATATATTAGAGTTACCTCCAACGCGATTTAAGAATTGTGTTAAGCACACTCTTTGCAAAAAAGCTTATTATAAAATCAACGATTATTTAGAAGACAAGGACGTACTTTAAATAGTAGTTTAATATTAAATTTAATCAGAGGATAAATGTGTCTAGTGTTCAACACATCCAAGATATTGTTTTGTAAGTTTTATTTGTATTAGCTTTAAGTTGATTTGAGAAAAGATGGTCAGAGTGGAGTTTTTTTCTTTCGCTGCCTTTTTCTCCACTACAGACGGCCCCAACGCAGCGGCTAACATTATACATAACTGTATGTACATTGACATTCAACAAGCAGAATGTAAATTCTTTACGTTGAAATAAATTTCTGATTCTGATTCTCATTCATTTTGATGAGCAAGTGGAAGGAAAGAGGAGGCCGGGCAGTAGAAGGATGTCATGGCTATGCGATATCAAGGATTGGACCTGTTTTATAACCGGGGAGGAACTGTTCAGAATTGCACTGAACAGATACTGTTGACTGCCAACCTCTAGTGCTTGACGACCTCTGTGGCGCAGCAGTTAGCGCATCCGCTTACTGAGAGGTCCCGGGTTCGGACGCCGGCTGCGGACAAAAACCCCAGGTATTGGATTACATGTTTGTGAAGTCGCCGTTTCTAGCTGAAGCGGCACAGAGTATCCTAGTGAAGGCACATACTTAGTCGGACCAGAAGCAAAGTATGTGCCTTTATGTAAATGTTTATGTTTTATGTAACTAAGCAAAACTGTTTTGAAAAGAATAAAAGTTATGTATGTGTGTAAAATATTAGAATTTGTATCTTGAATAGATAGTACATAGGCTGCTACTTATGTATGCGGAATCTGGGATTCCAATAATTTTAAACGCAATGTCTGACCTCCATGGTCAAATTCGTTCTTTTTTTAAATACTGGCCGCTAATATTTTTCTCTTATATACGTTAGTGTTTTGTTTTTGTTGGGTTTAAAATGTCATATCGCTGAAAAAATGGAACTCACTCGTGAAAATATTCGTGCTATGATTTATTACGATTTTCGACGTGGTTTAACGCAACAACAGTGCGTAGATCAATTAACTTCGACTTTTGGTGGTGAAGCTCCATCAAAAACGACTGTGTATCACTAGTTTAGTGAGTTTAATCGCGGGCGCAATAAGCTCACGGACAAAGTTAAAGAAGGTCGCCCGAAATCGGTGGTTATGCCACAAAATATTGAAGCTGTGCGAAAACTAATAATGCAAGACCGCCATGTTACGTATCGCGAGATAGAGGCTATTCTGGGCATATGTATGACGAGCATTCATAGGATATTACATGAACATTTGTCTGTAAAAAAAATTTGTTCGCGTTGGATCCCGCACAACTTAACTCAGGATCAAAAAGATGCTCGCGTGGAATGGTGCAAGAAAACCTTAAAGAAATTCAACGGAGGCTACTCAAAATCTGTTTATAATATCTACACAGGTGACGAATCCTGGATCTACGCGTACGATCCCGAAACTAAACAACAATCAACAGTTTGGGTGTTTCAAAATGAGCCGAACCGTACGAAAGTGGCTCGTGCAAAAAGCACTGTAAAGCAAATGGTGGCCTGCTTTTATGGTATTAATGGCCATGTGGCGACAATACCACTGGAGAATCGCAGAACGGTTAATTCGGAGTGGTACACGACCATTTGTTTGCCGGAAGTATTTGAAGAAATACGCCAAAACAACCAGCGACGCAGAATCATACTTCACCATGACAATGCCAGCTGTCATACATCTCAGGAAACAACTACATTTTTGGATGGTCAAAAAATAGAATTGATGGGTCATCCACCGTACAGCCCTGATTTGGCTCCCAATGATTTCTCTTTATTCCCAAATGTAAAGAATAAATTACGTGGTCAACGATTTTCGACCCCTGACGATGCCGTAGATGCGTTCAAACAGCACGTTTTGGAGATACCTCAATCAGAGTGGAAAAAGTGTTTTACAAATTGGTTTCATCGAATGCAAAAGTGCATCGATCATAGTGGAGAATACTTTGAAAAACAATAAAAGCATATTTAGCCATATACATTTGTTTATTTTTTCTTTTCCGCATACATAAGTAGCAGCCCTCGTAATCCTGTGTGACATTGTAAAACCGACCATCGTGAAGTGATCTTTACATTCCCCGACACCTCGCACCCGATATCGGTGTCGCAACGGAACCCGGAGACAATGCATCACGATATACACAGTTGATTGTGTTATGTTATGGCTTAATTGCAGCGCGTGCCTCAGTTGATCCATCGACCATCGGCTGCCCTTAATTGCATTAGAATAGAGTGCTAGTTGGGCAATCAGGGCAGGCCCGTCGCACTACGCGTGTAGATATCGAACGCGTAAGTACATGCGGCGGCCACTCCAGAGTGGCTGATAAGTAGGGGAACGCAAGAGCGAGCATTGACGCGCGCGCGAGTTACGCGGTAGAAAGAGAGGCAACATGTAGGTGAATATATAAGGTCCTAACAAATCAAACGCAAATATTTTAAGAGCCGATAGAGTAAAAGATAAATAACAATTTAGAATGTTAAATACATAAATTAAACAATTATTATTAGGAATAATAGGTCCAATAAAAAATCGATTAATTGATTTTGCGGAGTGAATCTTCTGTACCTATGTATTCTGTGATCAGGGTTCGATTTCATAAGCTACAATTCATGGCTCACTATGATGATAGGCTATTTGACAGTGTGAAAAAAAAACCGTATTACTTATACGTATTCCTATAAATTATGAGTTTTAAAACCGCTTTACTGCATTTCAACTAATAACAATATTAGTTATAAAAAAACACAGGCCTATTCTATGATGACGTCACAGCTCAGTAAAAATGGCGGCTGTCATTCATGTCGTTCTTACGTTGATTGATTTGTTTACTGACCGTGACGTCACAATTCTTGTGCGACGCCATATTGCAAAGGATAGCGTTTTGACACATGTTTTGGTTTCTCAGCACAAAATTTAAATGTACAAATTATATTATACTTTTGAATTCCACCCACATTGTACAAGTAAAATAACTCTTTAATACAAATTAGTATTACTAAACATAAAACTAAAAGAAATGTGAAGTGAAACAAATGCGTCTTTTCTAAGCCCGCATACTATGTATGGTTTATGTTACCGTAACTATCTATGAATAGTGTTCCATGGATTGTATTGTATAATTCTCCTGTCACAAATTTCCAAATAGTTGTAAGTACTGGTGAAATGCTTAAGATTAAGATTTAGATTAAGGAATAATTAACGTTGACTATGTTAATGTTAGTTGCAACATTTGACAAACTAATTCTAGTTTTCTAATTTCTAAAACGAAGCTGTAGCTGATCCAAATAGGGTCATTACTTTTACACCACCCGCTTTAAGATATTTTAGTGCCAGTTCTTCACTGGGCCCCTGACCTCCCTCAGACTCAGCTAATAGCTTAAATTAATCTACTACTGTACGCCTCATTTAATTGAAAATAGATTTAATCGGATTACTGATTTGACTGGTCGTCACGACTGATCAAAGCAGCCGACTCTAAAAGCCGGTTTCCGAATTGAGAATTTCGCTAAGTAATTACTTACTTACTATAGTGCTGTCTCATCAATTTTCTTTCGAGAAGAGCGTGACACATCATCAACCCATCATGTCCCCACCGAGGGGCACGGGTCTCTTCCCTGAGGAAGGTATAGGCCATACTCCACCACGGGGGCCAAGTCCGGATTGGTGGAGGCTTGTAAGACTAGTGGCTGGTCTTACTGTTAGAAGTTTTCAAGCCGCCCTAAGGCCTCTGACTTGGCTTAACGACTGCCATCTATCGACGGCAGCCGACACCAACTGCTCGCATGGCACGTTGCCTTGCGAAGCACGCAATCGCTCGGAAAAACGCCACTAGCGTTAGTCATAGACGGTGACCCATCCATGGACTGAGCGCGCCGTAAGTTGCTTAACATTAGTGATCGTTTAAGATCACTCAGGCAGCCCAGGCTACGAGCGATTCACGCAAGAGCTGAACCTTGGTTTCTGAATTAAGATTTTGTCTAAGAAAATTTTCACTTTAATTTTAGAGTATTCTGTATAGACGGCGATATTTACCTGGGTTTTTCGTAAACAGCAGGCACTTTTTGTTTTAAATGAGCTCTGGCCAGCTTACCGCTTTGACAATGTATTAAAGATTAAGATACAAAGAGCTAGGTAGTTTCTGAATTGAGAAATTTACTAAGTAAATAATGCAGCTAGTAACGCTCTTGCTTCTCGATCATGAGGGTCTGGGTTCGAACCACGCATGTACCAATGACTTTTTGCTACGTACATTTGTTTGTTTGTACAGCAACACCATTCGCTGATAAATTGTGCCCGGATAACGGCGACAGGCTTGCCACTTGTCACGTTTGGGACCTAATAAGCTCGGCAAAACGTGGGCCCAGTTCTAGTGAGTGGTGCCTCTGCCTACCCTCTCTTGGATAACGGGCGTGAGTTTTTTATTTGTTTTTTTATTTAACGTTCTGTCACGCTCTTTTTTTTTTTAAATTTGACGAGACAGCACTACAGTTAAGTAGTTACTTAGCGATATTCTTAATTTAGATATCTGAGCTGAACGTCGATTCCTGAATAAGAATTCGACTAAGAAAATACTTACCTTTATTTTTGAGTATCTAATCTGAATACCCCATTTTTTCGTATACATCAGACAGGATTTTTTATCACGTTTTTTTTTGGCGCCAGCAAGGGTTCGAACCCGAGACCTCTCGCACGGTAGGCAGACGCGCTAACCGCTGCGCCACACGGTCGTCATAACACGCGTGTGGCATGTCTCGTGTCCGAATGGACAAAATGAAGCCAGATGAACCGATAACGACAAGGGACATAGGGCTTTGTTGTGACAGGTGACATATGACATGATAGGCTTGTAAGCCCGCGCGCACGAATATCAAACCAAATCAAAGTAGTCTATTCAAAATAACACAGAAACTGTTGCTTAATGCAGGTCTACCAAGACAGAGGTCGTGGGTTCTATTACCACTGGGGACCGCCGTATATTTGTACAAATGGCCGCAGTCTGTGTGTTTTTTCATGTTTGTAATGTCTTTGCCTGGTTACCATACCATAGCACAGAGGATCCTAGTCAATTAATTAATGTGTTGTTTGGAAATTTATGTAGGTGTCCATTTCAAAGTCTACATCGTATGTTTTTTATAATTTATTTTGAAAATATTGACCATTTCAAGATACTTATTTCGGTAGATTGAGTTTGAGTTGTTTTAATATTTTCTTAAAATTTTGCAGATGTCAGACATTATTATTATTTATTTATTTAAATTGCATAATATTACAGTGAAAACCATTGCGTTAGACAGTTCGAACATAATAAAGTATACAACTATTTTATACAATACGCTACTTGACTCGCATCAAATTGGACGCGATAAATGGATATTTCCTGTAGTATCTAACGTAAGAAACTGAAATATATTGACTTTGCTAAGTAAATATGCAGGATGGCTGCAAAATTTGCAAATTAAAAAAATATTTTTCGCTTTTAAATCGGAACGGTGAAAACACTATCCGCCATCTTGAAAGCACCTTTGGTTGTAAACAAACATCTGTCAGTCGTGCGTGCGTAGGTTCTATTGTGACTCATACTTCTTTCGTGGCACGAACTCTACCTATGTTGAATGTCAAACTTTGTTTACAAACGTAGAGGACTTCAAACCATAGACAAAAATGGCGGACCGCGTTTTTGGCTATTTAGCAAAGCAACGTTTTAAAATAATGTTTTTGTTGCTTTTAGGCCCTCAAAAAATATACTTAAATATTTTTTGGTCTAATGGAAGAGATATTTAGCATTTAAGACTTACTTGAAAAAAGAGTCAAGTAGCGGATTCATTAATTAACTCTCCAACTATCATCATCCGTACCGACCCGACGCCGGACCTTGTTAATGTTTACGTCAAGTTCGATCGTGGATCTCGGAGGTTGCTACCGTCATAGAAATAAGGGTCAAAATCTTACATGCACTAATTCTCTTCTTCGCCGCATTCGCAAGTGCAGCGCTAGTTGTACCATTAGTACCTGAATACACATTGCCCAGTTCACTATCGAACGCACGTTCGAACAGGCTTGCAGAATAGCTCTGCTTCTCTTTATATGTCCCACATGCGGTAGGGGCTGCCGCTCTCGAATTGGACTTTTCAGTCACTGAAAAAAGTGTCGAAGTCCCACAGGATACATCCACAGGCACTGCTTGAATCGTCCGTAACGGACGCGAAGGCATATGATGATGATGATCATCTTCCCTCCTCGTTGGACCCAGAATCTCCCTCAGGATTTTCCTCTCTGCAACCAGTAATTTGAAACGAGAAATGTAGCATGGCCGATTTGCTTGTTGTTTCTGCGCCATATTCTCGAACGGGAATCTAATTACCACGATGTTGGACCGATTCTTGTCAAAACTAATCCCGGATTTATGACAAAATTAAACCGAATGTGTTTACGTAGAAACGGTTCAGTTTACGTTTAGGTCCAAAATAACTCCTTTGTGGACGCTTTGGGATTCCATGTAGCGACGGTCGCTATCGACGGCAGATCTACCTTTACGTGTTTGTTGCAAACCTGCCCGTAATCCGTTACATTAATAACGTTACATTAATGGTGGTTTTGAAACTAGAATACACCTAATGTAAAGATTGATTTGCGGTCGTAAAACTGACATAATTACATGAATTGCACGGAGCTGGTAGAACACATAGATATAAATATGGACATACAGCGTGTCCCAAAAATGACACGTCACAGTGATACTGGAGGCAGACCTGCTCTGGAGGCGCCGAACCAACCTAACATGACCTCAGTAAAAGTGGCACGGTTTTTGAGATATGGCCAATTTATATTTGTTCTAAATTTTCACTTTTTTTAACAACTTTAGTGCTATGCTAGCACTTACGCTAAGTTAGTAAGTTCGTGACCGAGTACAAATAAAAAAATCAAACACGAGGGCTATCTAACTTAATAATAATATAACGTTTATTTCAGACTTTAAATCAATCCATATTACAAACAAAAAAGGTACAAAAATAAAATTTTAGTTATAAACACAGATAATTGCTTACACTATATTAGTACTTATTATTACTATTTAAATGAATCCTAACCCAGTGGGTTAGGAAGCGACCGTCAAACCGGTCCGCTATGCACGCCAGGATGCCGTTGCCGCTGGCCCGCAGCCTGCTCAGTGCTGAGGCGCAGCGCTTGCGCAGTGTCGCGTTAATGCTAGCACTAAACTTGTTAAAAAAAGTGAAAATTTATAACCAACCTAACATGAGAGGTTGGTTCGATGCCTTATGAGCAGGTCTACCTCCGGTGTCACTGTGACGTGTCATTTTTGGGACACCCCGTATAACAATTATAAAACATTATATTTGCTTAAGTGTTAAGCCAAGTCAGAGGCCTTAGGGCGGCTTGAAAACTTTTGGCAGTAAGACCAGCCACTAGTCTTAGAAGCCTCCACCAATCCGGACTTGGCCCCCGTGGTGGAGTATGGTCTATAATCTTCCTCAGGGAAGAGGCCCGTGCCTCGGTTGGGACATAATGGATTGATGAAAGAATAAGGGGGGGTAATTCATTCCTATTATACAATTTCAATTTATTTCAACTCCTATTTCAGAGGATTGCTTGATATGTCCTAAGAAACGTACGTCGCTGTTTCTGGTTCCCAAGACACAGTGGGGCCAAAAACAATGTACCTATGTTAATGTTATGTTATTAAGTTATGTTATATCGGAAACAGGTAGTATGACTTCACTTTGCTATCTAATCTGTCTCATCTCTCTTCCCTGAGGAAGGTATAGGACATACTCCACCACGGGGGCCAAGTCCGGATTGGTGGAGGCTTGTAAGACTAGTGGCTGGTCTTACTGTCAGAAGTTTTCAAGCCGCCCTAAGGCCTCTGACTTGGCTTAACGACTGCCATCTATCGAAGGCAGCCGGCACCAACTGCTTAACGTGCCTTGCGAAGCACGGAATCGCTCGGAAATATGCCACTAGCGTTAGACATAGACGGTGACCCATCCGTGGACTGAGCGCGCCGTAAGTTGCTTAACCTTAGTGATCGTTAAAGATCACTCAGGCAGCCCAGGCTACGAGCGATTCGAAAAACAAAATAAAAAAAAAAAATGGTGCAGCGATTAGCGCATCTTTTTACCATGCGAGAGGTCCCGTGTTAAAACTCCGGCTCGGGAAAAAAAAATCTTAGGTCTTGAATGTTCAAGTGTTGGTGATGTTGCCGTTTCTAGTTCCCACGACACAAGGTATCCTGAGTGCGTATACTGAGTTTTGTCATTCACTTTCGATAGCGAGAGCGTTTGCGAGAGACAACTAGATGGCGCGCTTTGTCACTCCTATGCAAATCGCAAACGCTCTCACTATCGAGAGTGAATGAAAAAACTCAGCATACGCACTCTGGTGTGGTGCCAGAAGAAGGTAATATGTATGTGCCTGAATGTAAGTGTTGATGCTTACGTTATTAATTTTACGCAATTTCTTAGACAATCTGGAATGCCGTGATGCCTTAGATTGCCAGTAACACAGTATCGACAGCAGATTATCATAATGTACAGTATTATTTGTGGAAGTCACGTTTGACGTAACTAATTAGAGTTTTTGTTGTCGACTGTACAAGTTTGTTTGTGTATTGGCATTACGTGGGCGCTCTCGGCGAAACATTAGAAAATAATTTTTGACGTGATAGCGGACGTCCACTTCACTGGACTAGGGTTGGTCTGAGCCTAAATTCTTATTTTTACATTTACATAAGGCACATACATTCCTTCTGGCCCCACACTAGGATACCCTGTGTCGTGGGAACGAGACTTTTTTGTTGTAGACACAAAATGATTAAAATAGAGTACAAAAAATAACTTTCCATGTGCTTATAAATTTTTTTTAAATCAATATTGATTTATTTTTTCTGTATTTTCCTGAATTACTTATTCATTACTTTATGTCAATCACCATTTGCTGATCAAACAACATTTATTGCTGAAAGATACGATTTCACTGCTGACCAAACCCCTATTTTTGTCACGAAGAATGAAGACTAAAATGACTAGGTACCTAATATGTTTTAGTTTTAGTTGAAAACTTTTACGATAATATTGATTTTATTAATAGTCAAAATCTCAGTCGGGCGGATGTTCTTGCATATAAATTAACCTCATAGAAATAATAAATTCCATAAAAATCCCTTGCGCTAGTCCCAAACTAGTATACCCTACGCTATCGTAATCGTTACCAGGGAAGGACATCAGAACAAGGAAAATAAACAAAGTCTGAGGCCATGTGTACAAAATTAAATGTACGGCGGCCTCCAGTGGAAATCGAACCCACAACCTGCGGAGTGGTAATTAGCCGTGACACCGCTAGACCAACGAGGAAGTCTTATCCAGTGGGTTGCGAGTCTTTGTGCGCCTCAGACGAGACGTGACAGTCTGAGACTCTCGACACTAATATCGCTCGCGGACGATTTCGTTGACATTACTAGTCACGACATGGCTAGACTGGTAGGGGTCTAGATATCTAGATATACCAACATGTGCTTATTTCAAGAATCGCTCGTAGCCACGGCTGCCTGAGTATATCTGAATATACCAATATGGGGTTATTGCTTATTTCAGGAATCGCTCGGGGCTACGAGTGATCTTAACCGATCACGAAGGTTAAGCAACGTAGGGTGTGTTCAGTCCATGGATAGGTGACCGTTCTATGCTTAGGGACTTCACACACGGCGGCTATAATATACATTACATCCCAGGATGTATCGGTCAGTACCTATAAGATACGAAGATGTATTATACATTATAGCTGTCGTGTGTGGTCTCCTGACGATTTCTATGGAAAGATGTAATGAGATATATCGTGGCATAATATACATCTTTACCTTACAGCCGCCGTGTATGGAGTCCCTAACGCTAGTGGCATTTTTCCGAGCGGTCCCGTGCTTTGCAAGGCACGTTAGGCAGTTGGTGCCGGCTACCGTCGATAGATGGCAGTCGCTAAGCCAAGTCAGAGGCCTTAGGGCGGCTTGAAAACTTCCGACAGTAACACCTGCCTGCGGTCTTACAAGTCTCCACCAATCCGGACTCGGCCCCCGTGGTGGAGTACGCCTATACCTTCCTCAGGGAAGAGACCCGTACCTCTCGGTGGGGACATAATGGGTTGATAATGACTCATTGAGCCCATAATAAAAAAAAATCGAAAACATTTTGTTGCACTCAACAAGGTAATCATGATACTACAGTGCGCAATATGGTTTACCTTCTATTTTTTAGTTTTATTTATTATTTTGTGGCAGGAAGGCGCTGGATGCAAGCCGCTTCTAACCGGTCTTTTTGGAAATCCACGGAGGAGGCCTATGCCCAGCAGTGGACTTCTTGTGGCTGAATGATGATGATGATGATTATTTTGTAGCCGGATCGGCATGGACGACATGATCATTATTTTTTAGCCCGATCTGGGAATATTTTACTTGACCAAATATTTTTTGTGAGAAGTCGGCATTATGCAGCTCCGCTACACGCAGATACAGTCTCCGATACATACGCAGAGTGAAAAATTCTTGGTGAAATGATTTTATGAAAATAAAACGTGATTCGTTACAAATAACCCGTACGTGTGATTAAGTACTAAACTTGATGATTTAGCAACTCCGCGGTTGCGTGAAAAAATTGTTTTTACTTACAAACACACATACACAGTTTACTAGATTAGGTCTGTAGGTCACTACTAGCTGCGCCCGCGACTTTGTTCACTTCACACAAACATCCTATAAATTATATCAAACTCATACATAGGTCTGCCCTTAGAGAGAGACAGAGATAGAGTATTTGGTTACAGTGCCACCATCTTATCTGTTCAGTTGATAGCGGCGCTGGTGGAGAATTTAGTAGTAACATTTAAGAACTTTACCTAGAAAAATGAGAATATTTTAACCAGTCTTTCAATTTTAATGCAAATATATCTATAAATCTTAGTAAGTGAATAAATAAAACAAAAAATGGAGAACAGGATTTACAATTGATTGGTTAGTTACAATTTTGCCCACCTGAACAGATAACTTGGTGGCGCTGTAAGGGCTTTTAGTGGGCTTATTAACGCCACCAATAAAAAAAAATACTGATTGTAGGTATTTGCGAAAAAAAAAACAGCGCTGAGATTTCACACCCTCAGCACAACGCTCACTTGCCTTTTTATGCCTTTTGTAGCAACCTTGACATTATCATAGACTATAGTCATATTTTTGGTTCATAATCATCATCTTCAGGCTATATTTTTGGTTACCTACGTTTTAATCTACGTGTTTTTTTGGCTGTTGTGTTACTATACTATGTTACTTTTCAGTTTACTTTGTTTCTGTTGCTATATTGCTATAATAAGTAATTTTCTTTCTTTCCTTTTTTCTTTCTTTCTTTCAAAAAGTATTTGTACAATTTCCCAATCATGTTGACAGTGATTTTCAAGACCCACAACAATGAACCTAGGAGATCGAACATGGGTGTTTACCATAAATGCTATAGAGCATTTATGGGAATAGGCCTTTTTTGGCGTTATGCCTAGGACTTTTTCCTTTAGGTTCACGTCTATGCCAAAAAAAAACAATGCTATTGAGATATTGCAGAGACAATATTTATAAATACGATCTGTATAAAAAAGTAAAAGTTTATTTCAACGTACAGAATTTACATTTTGTTTGTCGAATGTCAATGTACTTATAATGTTAGCCGCTGCCTTGGGGCCGAACGTAGTGGAGAAAAAGGCAGCTCAAAATCTCCACTTTAACCATCTTTTCTCAAATCACATTCAGGCTGACATTCAGAGACGAATCCTAAGTTCACGCTTAGATCAGTCTTAGCAAAGTAAACTAAAGTCGTACTTAGTAAAGCGCCGTAATTTTCGTATTCACAGATGATTCACAGTACTTAAGAAAGTCATCTATATTGTCTATCATTTCTTAGTGATGTAGTTCTTACCGGTTTTTTAAATTTGACATTGCTACACGAGAGCAGGACAACATCATACAATTTTATATATGTCAGAGTGAATAAAAAAATCCCACAGATAATGCTCGTAGAACATCAGTGAAATGACGTTTGGAGCAGTCTGTGAACAAAAGGATTAGAAGTGACAGTTCTAAGTTCACGTAAAGTCACCGATATTGACTACTTAGACTTAGCTAAGCACCATTTCATACTAAACTTGCTAAGATTCGATTCTGAATACGAAATGTTTCTAAGTACGTGATTTTGACATTTCTGAGACCAGTCTTTGCTTAGTTTTCGTCTCTGAATGTCAGCCTAAATCTTATACATAAGCTGGTATGAATGCCCATCTATCTAAGAAGCTCAGTACCCATGAGTGGAACAACACTTTTTATATCAAAACATGTTCTGTCTGGAATTTAGTATCCGAGTTCAAGAATTCAAAACTGTGGAGTCATTTCTGTGTTTTGGTATGACAAACCGAAACACCCAAACATATTTACTGACAAACACCCAAACATATTTACTGACAAACACCCAAACATATTTACTGACAAACTTTCGCATTGAATAGTATGATTTTGTAGTACTTGTAAAGTATGTCAAGAGTTCAAATATTTGTCAGTTTGTTGTTTGAGCTGCCCTTGAACGGTTGCATTTTTTGTGACTAATTGTTGATGATTTGGTGCTGTTCAAAGAAATAATTGAAATCCCAATTAGATGTGCCACTTAGACGGTTATGCCCAGGTTTGAACTTTGCCAGGTAGAGCTTTCATAACTGACAATGGAAATGGTAAGTTTTTTTAATAATTATCTTCTATGCCTGAAAAATATCTTTAAATTTTGTATTTTTTTAGTTGAAAAAAATTGTGTAATTTCTGTTCTTCAAGTAGTAGACCTGACCATGTAACTGCAATTGAACTATAATGCACTAAGATAATCAAGGCCCTGGGAATATAACTACCCTATCCTGACAACAACAACAGTAACTGATGTTGACTGACAAGTTTTATTATGGGGAAAACTTAGGAAAACTTATTACGCAGAAAGCGTAGTAATAATTCTTTTACTATTTCGGAGATTATTTTCGTCTTCTCAAGTAAAAGTTGCGTGTCGACGCATATAGCCTCTCATTTTCGTTTGTATTGTGTACATCTTGGGTTGAGTTTCTGAAACTACGGTTCGTAGTTTACTGTTACAATTTGTCAATCTGTGGGTTGATTGACTTTGCAATGAACACCAAATTACCATAGTAAACCATAAATATGAAACAAACTCTGTATAATTAATAAAGTGAACGGATGAAAATGATCTTTAAACATGCCGCGCTCGCAAGGGCTCTTTTTCCAAAAGATAGAGCACATAATAGTTAGATAAGTCACCCCCTTCATAATCACTGGCCCCGCTCCAAAAATGTACTGTATCGTGCATCTGTGACTCACATACCTAGTTTGTGTAGAATCCTGTGCCGCTGCCTAAAAACCTGTCGCCGACTGTACGGCAAAGCGCATAGAGTGTACGACCAACTCTTGCGCGGAGCGTGCGCGTTCACATTTCAATCCGTGTTTCTTCTTGCGCGGGAAGAAAACGAACTGTCAAACTATTTTTTTTTTGTTTTTGTTTGTGGCCAGTGCGTTTTTTATTTTTTTGCGCGTCATAAGTGGACTAATATTGGTCTGTCAAATTTTTTTTTTATAAACATTGTATTTTGGTTTTAGCTGCGTTTTTTATTAATTTTTTGTGTACGGCCAGACGTTTGAGTGTAATCGACAGTGTTTGTGTTTTTTTTTGTGTTTTAGTGTAGTGTGGACAAATACATCGGTACCTACTTTCGATTGATTTAATTAGGAATGAATCAGCGCGAATAAATTTAATTAAGTAATCGATTTATTAGTACTGATCGATATAGGGCGTGGGTGGTTATTACCGACGGTCAATCAACCTTCGTGGCTTTTTAATTAATTTGTTGATTGTTATCTGTTTGAATACCTATCACTTCCACTTACAATTATCGCCAATCTTTGTTATAACCCGACGTATATTAGTTAACACTTGAGATACTATTTTAAGATAAAGCACAAAATGTAGGCTTACCAAATAACTAAGTACCTGTACCGAAAAAAAAGCCATACAATAAAACCCAAATGGTATTTTAGCTTTACATTAAATAAAATCTATATTCAGCACACTGAGAAAATAATCTTTATGGTTGAGACAATACAATATATTACCTAACTTAACTTTAATCGACGTTTTATGTATTATCTATTTAGCTTAAAGGTCGTTTTTATCGCGATAAATCTTACAAAATAAGACGAAATAAACCAAGTTTTATTTCGCACATACATGACGATGTTTTGCCATGTTATTAGCATACGACCTTTTCTCATATCTACTTAAAATACACAAAAAAAAAACATAAAAATCAGTGAATCAGCTTAGGAGGACTTCGATAACAAATAAGATACACGATTTTTTGTATATTAAAAAAAAATAAACTCACGCCCGTTATCCCCGAGGGGGTAGGCAGAGGCACCAATCACTAGAACTGGGCCCGCGTTTTGCCGAGTTTATTAGGTCCCAAACGTGACAAGTGGCAAGCCTGTCGCCGTTATCCGGCCACAATTTATCAGCGAATGGTGTTGCTTTACAAACGAACAAATGTACGTAACTAAAAGTCATAGGTACATGCATGGTTCGAACCCAATCCCTCATGATCGAGAAGCAAGGGTCAACCCCACTACGCCATCACCGCTCAATACGCCGCTCACTCACCGCACCACCGCCACCGCCCTTTTTTGTATATTAGATTTACGAAAATGTTCCCATAGCATAATTGAATAAATGAATGAATGAAATAATTAATTTACACGAAAAGTGGTACATAGTTCAAGCTGGTAAGACAAATAAATAAAGTTTCTTCACAATTCACCTTCTTAGGCATGCAAAAATTAAATTCAAAATAAAAATAAATAAACTCACGCCCGTTAGGCCCGGGTTATTAATTAAATTCAATTAAAATAATATGTATAATGTCAAAATATACTGTTCTTTGCAAGATAATCACATTTACAATATCCTACATATTCCTTGCTGTTTATTATTGTTATTAACTTTATTCTTGATACACTTACTTGACTAGTGCTAGTATTTGACTATCCCCGGTTGTTAACAATAGATTAACAGACTGTTAGCGTGCAAGAAACCGGGGGCTTACGAAAGGTTCAGTTAAAAAATAAACGAATTTGTTGAGTTCGAAATCCGACAAAAACTTGGTCAGTTTTTTTATTTGTTTTTCCTACGGCGAAAGATACGCTGTTTTAACGCTTGACATTATCGTTTATTAAAAAAAAACGTAAAACTATTTTATTACAGTCTGTCAAATTTTCAATGGTAACGTTAGTAATTACCTATATTTAAATAAATGTTATTATTTTATAATTATCCACAGAATAGCATTGTATCATACCTTTTGGGACAGGACTGGCTCCTAGGATACAGGTCCCCACCTAGTTCAGTAGTCAGGGCACAATGATATTGTAAAAAAAAATATATATTTGTATTCAAATAAACAATTTTCTTATCTTATCTTATATTCCGGATACACTTACTTGCCTGGAATCAGACAAGCAACCGACGCGAGCTCCGTCTCTGCTCACCTTGATTAAGCTCCGCGAATCAGAGCGAAACCTGGTCGGACTCATCCGGCAAAAAGTCAAGTAAGTGTATCCGTAATAAAGTTTATATTGTTCTGATAAATCAATACATAATATAATGACTGTAAGTTTGTGTTCACCCGCGACAAAATAGAAAAAACATCTTATATTAATAAAAGTCCAAGAATCCGGTTGAAAACTGGTACCGTGGTAATTTCAAATTTGCATTTCGGAATAACTATCAGAATCAGAGACAGTGTCTAAAGATATCAACTCGGGGTCTTCCTTAAAAAACATCATTTTTAAGGTCCCGTACTTCAAGGCTAAAACAGATCCTATCACTGAGACGCTATCCGTCCGTCCGTCAATTTGTCACTAGGTTGTATCTCATGAACCGTGATAGTTAGACAGTTGAAAATTTCACAGATGATGTGAAATACCTACATGAAATACAGTTGCCGATATAAAAATAAAATAATTATTTAAGGGGGCTCCCATAAGCAAACGTGATTTCTTTGCTCGATATTGATAACGGCAACAGGTAGACGCTTGAAATAGTCACAGAATATTAGTTACATATTAACTTAAAAGTTAAAGTTTTTTATTCGTAAAACATGAGTACATGATGATAGAATTGTTACATATGAGTCCTATGCATGTTTTGCCTTAATAAGCACACGAATTTCGAGAAGGCACCTTGAGAGGAAAAAACAGACTCTTATATTGAAAATTTAAAGCAGAAAATCACCGCAAACGCAAATTATCATTAAAGATATGTCAAGAATTATTATAATATTAAACATGTTCATTTCAAACTTAAAAATAAAACTTAATATATTGTATTAATTAGGTATGTCATCTTAGTAATATTAATGTCCATGATGTCAATGTCAAGATCTGTCAGTAACTGACTTAAAAATAATAATTCAATTACAACAGACATGATTTTTTTGCAATTTTTATAGATAATGGTACGGAACCCTTCGTGGAACTTGGACATACATTTGGCCGGTTTTAAAACACTACTCAGATGCAGTTCGATTAGTCTGTGGCACCCTTACCACTCGAACTATTTGACTACTACATCTGAGGATACATAACTTACATACATGAAACCAAACATACAAAACTCTATATAATTATGTATTAGTATGTAATTATTTAATATTAAGTGTTAGTGTGTATTGTATTATATTATTGTTATTTATGTGCTCGCACCTTACTTTCAAGTATCTATTTTATCTTTCTTTTTTGCATCTCAATTTTTGCCTCTCCTGGACCTCCTGTGGGTTGACTGGTAGAAAATGCCATTAGCATTAAGTCCACCTTTTGTACACTATTGTTTGTGCAATAAAGAATTAATAATAATAATAATATAAGCACTCTGAGTGCTTATACTGAGTTTTTTCATTTCACTTTCGATAGCGAGAGCATTTGCGATTTGTATAGGAGTGACAATGAGACAACTAGGTGGCGCGCTTTGTCACTCCTATACAAATTGCAAACGCTCTCGCTATCGAAAGTGAATAAAAAAACTCAGTATAAGCACTCAGGGACAGGCAACTGTCACGATCCTGACAAATTACTTTCGCTTCACTTACATTCGACCTCTGTGCCGCAGCTGTAAATGCATCTGCCCACCATGCGAGAGGTCCTGGGTTCAAATCACGGCTGGGCACAAAAAAAACCAGGTCTTGGATGTTTACATATTGGTATCCTAGTGTGGGGCCAGTTATGTTCATTTTTATGAAGAGACGAGTTAGAGAAAGAGGTTTCGCTCCAGTTTAAAACAGCAATAGAAGAAAAGTGTGACAACATCCCACCACAACACAAGATATTGTTACTATAATCCGTTCGATGAAGGATGCACTGAAACAGTTAAACTAAAGTCCGGCCGCTGGGAGGATACGATCCTGACAGGTCGCGATCGAACGGACGGACGTAACTTGGAAGTAACATAACATAACATTTACATACAGGCGTACATTGCTTCTGACCCCACACTAGGATACCCTGTGTCGTGGGAACCAGAAACAGCAACGTCACAAACATGTAAGCATCCAAGACCTGAGTTTCTTTTTTTTTGTCTTCTTAAAAAAAACGACCATTCACATAGGTAAACAGTTTAAGATTTCTACGAATAACTGTTACAACACACCTACTTACTTAAGTTTTGACACATGATGATGATTTTGGCAGTGATTGATTAGACAATTTTGGCAACGGAAAAAAACTAATTGGACTTTAATTAAGTAGGGATTAGTGCGGGTATCGCTGGCAAATTGTAATTATATTGCTCTGGTCTCATTTTTGCATTTCGGATACAGAACTGACTTGTTACAAAAGGACTGCTTTGAAAACCCCTAGAAGATGAAATTTTACATGAAAATTCTGTAAAAAAAATGTGTTCGATGTATTTGTGTTTGAACTAATCTTATATTACTCATGATTGTTTTATAGGGTTTTGTAGGGAACCCTCTAAAACAATGATGAGTAATGTAAATCAATAATAACAATAAGAATAGTAATGTAAGTCAGTAAATCGTGAGTAAACCTGAATGTTTTTGTAAATAGTATTTATAGATAAGTAAATCTGAGCGTCAGCGCTGACTAAGCCCATACTCTCTCTCTCTCTCTGAGAGAAGGCCTGTGTATTAAACCATTTACACACAGGCACATACATTGCTTCTGGCCCCACACTAGGATACCCTGTGTCGTGGGAACCAGAAACTGCGACGTCACAAACATGTAAACATCCAAGACCTGGGTTTCTTTTTTTTTGTCCCCAGCCGGGATTCGAACCCGGGACCTCCCGCATGGTAAGCAGATGCGCTAACCGATAGGCCACAGAGGTCGTAATGCATTGTAGTTCCATGACAGTTGCATGAACGCGTCATTTTTTTTTCATTGCCGCTTCACGTCAACGTGCGCACGCGTATTAATAGTTGTAGGCGTCAATGGAATTAAAAAACACGTCATATGACCCGACCATGCAACTGTAATTGAACTATCATGCATTAACTGAATCGAGGCCCTGGTAAGGTGAAAACCTTACAGGGAAATCTTTACTACAAAAATTGCCTCTGAAGAGTGTTTTAAGGAATCTTGTTTTATAAATAACACCGTAAAATTGATAAGTAAAAAAACCCGATTAAATGCGAGTCGCACTCGCGCACGAAGGGTTCCGTAGGTACCATCATCTATAAAAGACGGCAATAAAATCATGTCTGTTGTAAGGGAGCCCCCTTAAATATTTATTTAATTCTAATTTTCAGTGTGTCTTGTTATAGCTGCAACAGAAATATATAATCTGTGAATACAACTGTCTAACTATCACGGTTCAGAGATACAGCCTGGTGACAGACGGACGGACGGACGGACAGACAGCGGAGTCTCAGTAACAGGTTCCGTTTTACCCTTTGGGTACGGAACTCTCAAAATATGTTACATGCAAAAAATACTATACTTGAGCCGTTACAAACGTTCGAACCGATTCGAGTCATCAAAGTGCGAGCGAGAGTTCCAATATGCCTGCAAAGGTAGTACGAGGACGCGAGTCGCGCGCGACAACGTCGAAAGTCGTCAGAATTTGACAGTTAATGTACTGAAAAGACGCGACTTTTGACGTTGTCGCGCGCGACTCGCGTCCTCGTACTACCTTTGCAGATACACCTCCTGTGTGAGAGAGAGGTCTGATACAAATGTTTATGACTCAGTTTGCACGTTTGTAATGGCTCAAGTATAGGTCTACGGCTACAAAGAAACCATGTCTTACTCAAAGTCTATCAAACAGAGGTATTTAAAGTGGCCCAAAAGTTTGTTATTTATCAAACTGTTACGACACCGCAGCGATTTATGACATCACGATCTTACTTACGAACGACTCCTTGTGATACTTTTGTCTCTCTTTATTACTACCAAACTTGCCGTTTAAGGCGACTCGTCGAGCAACTCCGTACAGCTGTTTCTAAAAACCCAATAAATTGTATGTTTAGTCCGGAAAGCGAAAGTTCCGAATCGAGTTTAGAATGTAGGAAACCAACAAAACGGCGGGGCTGAGAACCAGTCTCATTTAAAAGCTATATTTATTGTTAGATTTCACTTTTTAATGTGCTTCTCTATATCTAGTTCACTTATCTGCTGTGGCGACGCAAATATCAATTTCAGGCAAATGTACGCCTCCTAGTACATTATACAATCTGTTAGCTTTTAGAATATACCTCGGGCTCTAGAGTAGGCTTCGGTTTTCGCCGAAAGCACACGATTACTATTGCTCGTATAAAAAAGTTCTTCACTATTTTGAAAATTTATGTAAAGTTATAAATAACAATACAAAATAAACCTTACCTTATTGCAATATAATCGGTTTTTGATTGCTCAGTTCAGTTATATTCTAGCTAACAGACTGTATGTTTTTAACCGACTTAAGATTTATTTTACGCTTTTAGCGGACACTCACTGATATTCTTAAGTAATGATTTTGATGACAGGTTTATGTACCGGTAAAGGTGGCAGTGGCGTTTTCTCACGAAGTTCGAATTAACACGATGAGAGAACTGCCAATGTGTCGTTTTTAATTTGTCGGGCGCTCCAAATGGCTGGATCTCAATTGCAACTGTAACACGATATATCCTGTCTACAAAACTGTATCGAAAGTTGCGGCGCGGCAAAATAAAAAACGAATTGGGCGTAATAAGAACTTTTACATACCGACATCGTAGTATCCCTAATTGTGCCTAATTGTGGATTCCTTCGAAATGAGATTGTACTCGTAAAATGTCCATTCGCTCGATCGTAAAGAGCAAACGGTTATTGTTATTGTATATTCCATTTCATTCGGCTTGTGTCTCGGTGTAAACAAACACTTTTTTTGAATAGTAACATAGTCAAGCCTCCACCAATCCGGACTTGGCCCCCGTGGTGGAGTGTAGCCTATACCTAGCTTCCTCAGGGAAGAGACCCGTGCCCCTTGGTGGGGATATAATGGGTTTATGATGATCATAATCAAGTACGTAACAATAATTTTATTTATTAATTTCTATTTCTCTATTTAATTTCTGGACGATGCCCATCTTGAACTATTGATATTTTTAATATTATTAGGTTTATGTCCAAGACATGTATTCTTTCTTGAACAGAAATAAAAAAAAAATATTTTCTAAGTTACCTACATTTGTCAAATTAACAATACCACAAAGTGAAGGACTACATCGCGAGGAAATCTGAGTATCTGAACTGTTCAAATACCTCAGCGGTTGATATTGCTAATCCGTGGTGGGCACGCGTGGTAACTATTCTCTCTATTTCTCTCTCTCTCTCTCTCTCTCTCTCAGAGAGTGATAAAAAACAAAGGAGCGAAATACATAGTTAGATATTAAACGGGTCTAATCGTGATTATTTATAAGGTAAAATTAAATTACCTACCTTGTATCCCGATGTTCGGTGTTTTTCCCAACATCTAAGATTATTAAGACTTATTTAATTTAACCAAATAAATAGTTAATATAAAACAATGTGTAATCATTGCGAGTCATAAAAAAATACAACACAAACAGATAATAGATGTTGGTCGTTCTTGAGTGAACAAGTACGAACGATGATATGGATAGACATTATTAACTTTATTCCGGACAAACTTACTTGACCTTTTGTCGGAAGAGTCGGACCAGGTGTCAGAGACGAATAACCGACGATGCGAGCTCCGTCTCTGCTGACCATGATTAAGCTCTGCGAATCAGAGCTAAAGCTGGTCGAACTCTTCCGACAAAAAGTCCAGTAAGTATATCCGGAATGGAGTTAACAATTATGGATAGACAATTTTTTCTCAGATTTTAACGGTTTTTATCAAGTTTGTTTACATTTAGTCTCAAGCAGAACGGAATGGAATATACCTATTTTAACTCGCTCAATTAAAGAAAGGGATTGTAAACTTTGCCATTTCGTCGGTGCTCTTATTTGCCTTCGCCTCTCCCTTGGAAGCAAAAAGCAGTTTTCTATAGTGATTGAGATTGTCTTGGAAAACCACCTTTAAAAGACGATGATCAGTTGGAACCATGATCATGTAGTTCGATCTAAGTATGATTGAAAAGTGGTGTTATTATAGCACAATTTCAATCTCTAGTATTTTTGCGAACTCTACTAAAGCTTGTTCTTAAAATCGATTCATACGAAAATGAATAAATACATTCATATAACATGTAAGAGGTATAGATGCGTTAAATAAAGATTTTCAATATGTTTAAAAAATTTGAAACAAATATAGAACTGAGTGACGCCGATGATTAGTTTTTTTTATTCTTTTTACTTCCATCTGGATAAAATTATTGTTTGTTCATAAAAAAATACTGCATGATTCTTTTTTTTTCTGGCTGTATCAAATAACATGTGTATAACATTTATTCATCCTTAACCTGTAGAATTTTTGGGTTAAGCATAACAATGTTTTTGAATTGTTATTTTCAACGCCATAACGAATGTGATTACAATGTTGCTAACGTTTTAGATATTATTCTGTAGAGACGTGAAATGTTTTAAAAGCACGGTTGAAGGTTGATTGGCTTTCGGTGAAAATATAACCATTGGCCGTCTTTGATGTCACGATGTTTACGGTCCAACGTAAACAGATTCAACATTACTGAGGTTTAATGAATACAATGACCTAAATGACCCAACATTAAGGAAAACTTATCGAGAACATGCAATATGAAAGACAGTGAATGAAAATGCTACTTTACAGCAAGTAGTGACAAAAGCAACATGGCGTCAAATTCTCAAAATTGCCGCTTGGCTGAAAGAAAATCCGACGTGGCTGATGATGAAGAAAACATTAGCAAAAATGCAACAGAACTGAACAAAAATGGAGGAATTTTCATAAACGTCGACCTGTCAGATAATGGCGCTCCAAATGACAGCTCTAACGGAATCATACTCCAAGATTTTCAAGATGGCGTCGCGAAACTCAACGGTGTGGAACATTCCAACGGTTTCAACTTTAGTGCGGACAGCGACGTAGCTAAGCCCAACGATTTATTGGGCGTGCCAAGAGCGGGGCACAGGATGTCTATAATGGAGGAAGAGAATGCAAAAGAGCGGCTGAGGATCTCGCTTCTGAAGCAATGCTCCGCCATTTTGAAACAGAGCGACCAGCGGTATACGAAGGAAAGCCTGCACAGGGTTTTTCAGGATGAGGTATGTCACTTTATTATTAGAACCTGGATGACCGAGCTTTGCTCGGTATTTTTTTTGTTAAATCATGTTTTTTGGAATTTTTTTGTATTTCTTTTAGAAAATATATTTGGGTACGAATTAGGTGCGTTGATCTAATAATAGTTTTTCACACAAAAAAGGAGCTTGAAAAAAAAAGAGAAACTTCATGCACAAGTCTCGAGACAGTGTCTTTTGTTTAAGGTCTCGTCCTATTTCCCACCTGGGCATCGACAACCTAACTGATTTATGCGATATTTACGTTATAGGGTAGCAGTTATTTCTTTGCCCAAAAACACGGTTAAAACGACGTTTTCTTAAAATGAAACCTAGCTGGATCAATTATTCGCCCCCGAAACCCACTGTTTACAAAATTTCATGAAAATTGTTGGAGCCGTTTCCGAGATTCTAATTATATATATATATACAGTGTGGCCCTGGATAAAGTGCAATCCCGAAAGGGGATGAAACTAGACCATGAATCATTGACTAGAAAAATATTAAAAAAAATAAAAAAAAATTATTGTAGGATTTATTGGTATTTTAAGATTTTCATGTTTCATTAAGGACTCTATGTACAAAAGTATTGATTTCTTCCAAAATAATGGGTCTATTTCTTTGAAATAAAAAAAAACAGTATGCCTAATACCTGGCGATGACCATGAAATAATAAATAGTCCGCAAAAAAGTAACTATCTTGGGTAAAAAAAATTATTTTTATGAAAAAAATGATTTTTTTAGACGTTTATTTTAAAAAACTTCAAATTACTAAAAAAATGTGCCCTATAACTATGTAATTTTATAGCTTACTTTTATTCTTTACCATTTTAGCTTCCAAATAAAAAAAAAAACAATGTTCTTACTAAAAAAATGGCTAGGTAGGAGTTATTTACATTTTAGTAGGTAATAAAAGTCAGACTTTAATCACAATAACTTTATTAATAAAATTATCGGTAATTTACAATTTTGCATTTTTATTTAATTCATTAAATGTTCAAAATGGCCTCCTCGATTTTGCAAGCACATTACTGCACGAATATTAATTTGGTTAGTGGCTCTGCGAATCATTCCTGGATCATTTTTAATGTCATTTGCGCACTGAATTATTCGGTCGTGCAACTGTGAATCGGTATTTATTGGCGTGCTGTATACTCTTTGCTTCATGACACCCCATAAAAAATAATCTAGGGGTGTCAGATCAGGTGAACGCGCTGGCCAGCCTACTGGCCCTCCTCGGCCAATCCACCGGTTCGGGTAATTTTCGTTCAAAAATCGCCGCACCTCCCGCCCATAATGTGCAGGACATCCATCCATTTGGAGATACATACGCCCACGCCGTCTCGTAGCCAGGGGAACATCTTCCATCAACATGGGTAAATTTTGTAGTAATTCTAAAAACGTTCAGCATTTAGGGTTCTGGGTAAAATGACTGGACCAATTAAAATGTCGTCGATTAAGACTGCCCATACGTTTATTGAAAATTTTACTTGAAAAGTAGATGCCCGCTTCAATTGTGGATTTTCGTGAAACCACTGGTGCAAATTTCTGCAGTTTGTAATGCCGTCTCGGGTAAATGTCGCTTCGTCCATCCAAAAAATGCGTTTGGGAAAATTTGGGTCAGCTCTAATTTTTCTTAGAATCCACGTCGATATTACGCATCTTGGACGATTATCTACATTTTCGTGTAAATGTTGTACTCGTTGGTAATGGAAAGGATGCAATCCCTCCTTTTTCAAAATTCGCCAGACAGACGTCTTCGATATGCCATGACGCAACGCTAATCGTCTTATGCTTGTTGTAGGGTCATCAAACAGATCGTTTAAAATGGCCTCTTCTATCGCATTGTCAATAACGACAGCTGGTTGCTCACGGCGATCTCGTGCCAAACCAAGTCCAATGTTGGAGAGGCTCCTATGAATCTCTTGAAATTTTCGAGCTGAGGGTATGAGTCTGCCCGGGAAAGCATTTATGTATGCAGTCCGAGCGACTGTTGTGCGACCATGTGACATGCCATAATAATAATGCATGTCGGCTATTTCTCGAGGTGAGAACTCTGTCAATCGCGGCATTTCGTCAACACTTAACAGCAGAACAGGAACAGTCCAAACGTAACGAACAGTAGAAAACGTAACAGTCAACAATGTAACAAAAACTTAATAACAAATCAACGAGAACACAATGCGAGAACGAGAACAGTAGTAGCAGCGGCGACACGGTAACACGATTAGGCTCCACTTTAAAAGTTCGTAGATAGCGTGTTTTTTTAGTTAGAACATTGCTTTTTTTTTATTTGGAAGCTAAAATGGTAAAGAATAAAAGTAAGCTATAAAATTACATAGTTATAGGGCACATTTTTTTAGTAATTTGAAGTTTTTAAAAATAAACGTCTAAAAAAATCATTTTTTTCATAAAAATACCTTTTTTTACCCAAGATAGTTACTTTTTTGCGGACTATTTATTATTTCATGGTCATCGCCAGGTATTAGGCATACTGTTTTTTTTATTTCAAAGAAATAGACCCATTATTTTGGAAGAAATCAATACTTTTGTACATAGAGTCCTTAATGAAACATGAAAATCTTAAAATACCAATAAATCCTACAATAATTTTTTTAATTTTTTTTTATATTTTTCTAGTCAATGATTCATGGTCTAGTTTCATCCCCTTTCGGGATTGCACTTTATCCAGGGCCACACTGTATATATATATATATATATATATATACATTATACTCGTATACAGGAATTGCTCGTTTAAAGAGATTAGATAGATAGATAGATACAGCCTGAAGCTTTATTCACTGCCCAAATTGTAATATTCAGTTGATGGTGATAATTACTTGCTGATGCTGAGTACCTACTACAACCTCAGCTGAGTCAGGATCGTGGCAAGACAGTCCCTGATCTGTGCCTACCCCTTTGGGCTACACGCGTGAGTTTAGTCTTTTGTTTTTTTTCCGTTGCCTTTATCTCTACTAAATTCGGCCCCAAGGAAGCTGCTAACATTATTCTTCTTTACATTTTTATTGGTCTTTTTATTTTATTGTCTTCTTTTTTGTTCTGTATAATAAGGGATTATTGTGGCGTTGAGTCAAGTCAGAGGTCTTAGGGCGGCTTGAAAACTTCTGACTGTAAGACCACCGACTAGTCTTACAAGCCTCCACCAATCCGGTCTTGACCCCCGTCGTGGAGTATGGCCTATACCTTCCTCAGGGAAGAGACCCGTGCCCCTCGGTTTATGATGATGATTGTGCTTTACCATGTTTGATGTAAAATAAACATTCTATTTTTATTTTGCTTCCAAGAACCTCCTGCTTATTTAGTCATGGTGCAAGTGGATACCTACTAAGGCCCGATTTCTAAATTGAGAATTTACCCTAAGTAAATACTTAAGTAGCGTACTGTCACGCTCTTTTCTAAGAAATTTGGCGAGACAGCACTACACTTAGGTAATTACTTAGCGAAATTCTCAATTCAGAAGTCGGCTGTAAGTCTGAAATAAACCCGTGATTAATTAATCGCGCTGTTTTGTCAACAGTTGTCGGACAAGTCTAGGTTAATTCGCGAATTCGCCAACGCTTTGTCGGCGGATAGATCTGTCAATCCAGTTTATGTCACACCTTGTATTCAGAAAAAAATACCACTAAGCGCGGGGAGTACTCGCTGACACAGGGTTCCGTAATTTTGTACCTCTTTGGTGATTTGGTAAATTTTGGTAACAGAAATAAAACGATAGTAACGTGCAAACATAATTTCACAGAACGAAAAAGATCATAGTGGTGGTGTGAATTTTAAGGTTTGCTTAGGTTGGGAATTGACCTAAAAACATTCGTAAGCGCAACTTAATATTGATCTGGTATGCACTGGTAACAAAGTGATTAAGCATTTCTTCAAGCAAAATCTAAGCATTTTGTCTTAACAAATATTTTCCATTTGTCGTGTAAATTTTAAGGACTTATATTATGTACCTGTAAAGTACATTGAGGATGTAAGTATATTTAAAAAAAAATATTTGACCGTTATTTTTAAAGTTAAAATACATCATTTAACCTGTAGAATTTTTGGTGCGCCGATAACTATACCATAACAATGGTTTTTATTTGTTCTTTTCAAGGTCATAACGCAACTGATAAAAACCATCTATAGTGCCACCATCTTATCTGTTCAGTTGATAGCGGCGCTAGTGGATAATTTAGTAGTGACATTTAATAAATTTACATACAGGAATGCGAATATTTTGACTTATCTTTCAATTTTAATGAAAATATATCTATAAATCTTAGTAAGTGAATAAAGAAAACAAAAAATGGGGAACAGGATTTACAATTAATTAGTTAGTTACATTTTTGCCCACCTGAACAAATAACTTGGTGGCGCTGTAGTCTGTTTTTTAGTTCAATGCAAAAAAATAAAACTGTCACGTTGACATCTCAATACAATCCAAAGGCTGTCTATGTCTGAATGTTGCTAGTACGCAAAAACTAAATAGCCCCATTTTACTTCCAAGTAAAAATTGTTTATGCTACATAGGTTAGTTTTTTTTAGACTTTGCTCTTATGAGGAATTAAATATTAATGTCTTTGACGTGATAAGAATTTTGATCACACGAGATTTCTATACACGGTAAAAAAACTATGTACCGAATAAAATTATACAGGGTGTCCCAAAACTCGACGTCAACCCGGAGCCGGGTGAAAAGGCAAGCCAAGCTGGTTGTCAGTAAAATATAAAAAAAATCTAAGTTTTATGATTTCAAAATTATAGGCATTTTTTTAAAAATCGCAAAATTACACACCCTGTGACAGTCTTTTTACTCCTGTTGCCACAAATCTTTACTTTTTCCAATTATTTTTTTTGCTGTGTAACCCTGAATAATGCTTCTCTAAACTGTAATCAAAATTTTGAAACCAGCTGCTCTAGCTTGCATAAAAAATAGGACTTATTTCCTAGAAAAACTTTCAAAATAAAAAATTGCCTATTTTTAACTGACTGTATTGAAAAAAAATGTACTACGCGAGTTTGGCAAGTTATGTCAAAAGTTGGCGCATTTAGTAAAGATTCCAAAATGGTATAATACTTGGTAAATTGTAGCTGATAACATGGATAAAAAAAAAATCCTGTAAAACCCAGTTTTTAACAAATTTTTCTTACTTGGTTAAAAATTATTCTAATGGGCGCAAGATTTTCCAAAGAGTCGTAAATTGTAGCTTGAGATAAATCAGGCATTCTAAGAAGTATAAGCGAGATAGGTATTGACGCTTAAGTGACTAAGACGGAAAGAGTCACCTTATCAAGTGCGAGCTTGATAGGTATGGACGCTAAAGTGACTGAAACGGAGAGAGTCATCTTACTAAGTGCGAGCGAGACAGAGAGTGACGCCAGGTATTCGCTTTTGTACTCACACATCACAATCACAAATCAGTACGTTACGCTCCTTCGTTTACTGCACTTGTTTTCGTATTCGTTTGTGTTGATTTCGTACTAACTACTTTTGGCTTCGTTTTGCTTGTGATTTGGATCCGAACTGTTTATTTTCCCTCAACGACGACCTTTTGCTTTCTCCTGGACTATCGTGTGACTAGTGCCAAGATGTATGCGTATACCACTCGCGAATACGCAGAGTGTAATGCCAGTGCTGCCGCCAAACTTTACCGTGAAAGGTACCCAAACGCTGCTCGTTACCCTGATCATCGAGTGTTTACGAATGTGCATCGTTTACTCTTCTCAGAGGGCCACCTCCCAAATCAAGAGCATGGTGGAGGAAGACCCGCCAACCCGATGGAAGACGAGGTGCTAGAAGCTGTCGAAGAAGACCCAAGCACTTCAGTTAGGGCTATTGAAATAACCACCGGAGTGCCCAAAAGTACAGCCCATCGTATTTTAAAAAGACATGAATTACACCCATACCACGTACAGCGAGTACAGACGTTACTACCCGGGGACTACCAAAATCGAGTAAATTTTTCCCGGACAATATTGGAGAGGTACAGGGATGACCCGCTTTTCTTAACGAAAATTTTATGGTCTGATGAATCGACATTCAAAAAGGACGGCTACATGAACATGCATAACTTGCATGAATGGCATGTAGAAAACCCTCATCTAACGAGGCAGGATCGGTCCCAGTACCGATTCAAAGTAAACATGTGGACCGGAATTTTAAATGGTCAAATAATTGGTCCTTTTGAGTTGCCTGATGCGTTGAATGGCGAGGTCTACTTGGACTTTCTACAGAACCATCTACCAAGTTTACTAGAAGACGTGCCGTTAAACATTTACAGAGAAATGTGGTTCCAGCAAGATGGGTGCCCAGCACACTATGCTCGCTCCGTTCGACAATATCTCGATGAAGAGTTTCCCGGGAGATGGATCGGACGGTCTGGCCCAATCTCGTGGCCGGCCCGTTCACCGGACTTGAATCCATTAGACTTTTTTACTGGGGAGCAGTCAAAGAAAAAGTGTATTCATAGCCAATTGAAAGTGAATTTGAACTACGGCAAAGAATAGCAGAAGCAGCTGAATTCGTAAATAATGGACGATTCACTCGAAAGATAGCTCGATCATTTTTAAAGAGATGTCGGGCTTGTATTGCCGCCGAAGGAAGACATTTTGAACATTTGTTGTAGTAAAAATAGTTGTATTGGTACATTCGTGAAAAATTTTAAAAATTATTGTAAATTAATAAATAAACCTTAGTATTAAAAATTTTGTGTCAATTAAAATTTAAACTTTAAAAAAAAAATGGTGCCTATTTCATACCACACACAAAGAGAACTAAACTAAATTTAGTGGACAATCTGTTTTTTCAATCGGTTTATGATAGACAAGCACAGGTACAATTAAGTTAAATTTAATCAGTGTGTGCACTGGAATCGGCTCCAATGTAAAAAGCAATAAGTTTTGCCATTTTCACCAAGTAAGAAAAATTTGTTAAAAACTGGGTTTTACAGGAAAACATTTTTTTTATCTGTGTTATCAGCTACAATGTATTATACCATCTTTACTAAATGCGCCAACTTTTGACATAACTTGCCAAACTCGCGTAGTACATTTTTTTCAATACAGTCAGTTAAAACTAGGCAATTTTTTATTTTGTAAATAGGTATAACACATAGTTTTCCAATATAAAGACAGCACTTAATTCGGATAACTTACCTCTTTATTTTGACTATTTTTTTGTCATCTTGCGTATTTTATTCCAAACAGGTTAGATTATCTTTGTGGCCGTCTGATTACATTGTTTACCTGTAAACTATTTAATCGTATTTTGCCGACTGCAATGCAAGGCACTTCTAAAAAAGGTTAACTTCTCGTGTCACTTTTCCTGTCTGACGGCTGACAGTTGCCACAGAGTAGTAGGCTTACTCTCAGCGGCCGCATTCCAGAATCAAGATACTTTTGTTTGGCCTCACTCCAATATATTTTTTTTTTTTCTTGTTTTTGTTATGTGTAAATCTCAAAATGTATAATTTATCTTTACCTATGTTATTTCTCTGGTGAACCGGCGGTTGATGTTTCGGAGCTTGTTAGTCCTAATATTTATTTTTCAGTATAGTTTATTACGATATAACTTATATATTATTATATTTAGTATATAGGTAATTTGTTTAGCTACTGTATTATTTTATTTATATTTATTATGGATCTATCTGTCGACTCTGAATTGTTCCACTCCTTCACTTCAACCGACTCGTTCGCGGATGCCTTGGATATGTCTGAGGTACCTGTTCCGCTGGGTGATCTGCTTCACGACACTTTCTCTCCACATCACAGGAATCTGAATGTTTGCCATATTAATGCCCAAAGCATTCCTGCACACTATTCCGACCTTCTCACCACCTTCACCAGCAATCACATCCATGCGTGCCTAGTCTCCGAATCATGGCTTAAACCCACGCTACCCTCATTAAGTTACTGTTTACCCGGCTACGTGTTAGTAAGAAATGACCGCATTGGTAAACGAGGTGGTGGGGTTGCCATCTACATGAAATCTGAAATAAAATTTAAGATAATCGACCAATCATCGTCAGTACACTCTGGGTCATTGGAATACCTGTTCCTGGAATTAAATTTCAACACGGTGAAATTTTTTCTCGGGACAGTGTATGCTCCACCAGGTATCGACTACTTCGGCACGCTGGAGACATTGCTGGTCACACATCTGCCCAATTATGACCATGTTGTCATCATGGGTGACTTTAACACCAATCTATTATGCGAAAATAATCGCTCTCGTCAAATTCAGTCCCTGATTACCTCCTTAAATTTAAATTTTCTCCCTCTTGGGCCTACTTACCACGTTAACGATTCGCATACCCTTCTCGACCTGATTCTTACTTCTAAACCCGACCGCGTTCCTGCCCACGGCCAGATTACTGCGCCAGGCTTTTCCCATCACGACCTTCTGTTTGCTTCTTATAAGCTCAAAATCCCTAAATTCAAACCTAAAATTATCTTGCAGCGTAACTTTGCCCGGATGGACGTGAATAAGCTTAAGGCGGATGCCGAAAGTTTAGACTGGTCACGGTTGGAACGGTTGGGTACGGTGGATGAAAAGATCGACCACTTCAACAGTCTCATCCTTGGTCTGTACGACGTTCATGCACCTGTACACGCGGTAAAAATGAAGCGTCCTCCAGTTCCGTGGTTGACCAAGGAAATTCGAGAATTGATGGCTAGGAGGGACTATCTTCGACGCAAGCATAAGAAGAATCCTACTGAAGAGAACTGGTATCTCTTTAAGGCGGCCAGGAATCGGTGCAACCAGGTGATTAGGAACGCCAAACGACGTCACATATACTCGTCTATTGAACGATGCTCTCCCAACAACATCTGGAAATTTTTGCGTTCCTTAGGTTTTGGTAAGTGTCGGCAAGACTTGAACTCGTCTATCGACGTCAATGGTCTAAACCGACACTTTTCATCTCCCCCACACTCCATTGATCCTCTGATGAAGGCTGTAACTATACAGACCATCTCAGCTTCTCCCGTAGCTTCACACCACCCCTTCTGCTTCACCCCAGTTACTGGCTCTGATATTGAGAAGATCATCTTATCTATCCATACAAAGGCGGTAGGTCATGACTCGATTGGGCGTGACCTACTCCTGCCAATCCTCAATTCAATACTCCCTGCCCTTACACACATCGTCAATTCCTCCCTCTCCTCCAGTTCCTTTCCCTCTCAATGGAAGTTGGCGTATATAGTGCCTATTCCTAAAACCTCTATTCCTACTGAATTTAAACACTACCGGCCCATCTCAATCCTTCCTTTCCTATCCAAGGTTTTGGAACGTGTGGTGAATCGCCAGCTAATGGCTTTTCTCCACACCAACCAACTCCTAAACTCCTTCCAGTCCGGCTTTCGTCCGTCCCATAGCACATCTACTGCGCTCATTAAAATCACTGACGACTTCCGCTACGCTAGGGACGAACGTCAGCTCACTTTGCTTACCTTACTTGATTTCAGTAGTGCATTTAATTGCGTTGACTATGAAATCCTCCTTTCCATCCTCCGATCGCTCAACATATCGGAGTCAGCCGCTGTGTGGTTCCACTCATATCTCCACGGTCGCCAGCAGCGCATTCGTGCGGACGACGTTCTCTCCGATTGGTGCGACGTTACTGCTGGTGTTCCGCAGGGAGGAGTGCTCTCCCCCTTACTTTTTTCTGTTTTCATTAACACCCTTGTTAAAGTAGTAAATTTCAGTTCCTATCACCTGTACGCAGACGATCTCCAGCTTTACTTGCCGTTCAAGCAGGATCTCCTCTCTGTTGCTGTCCAAAAAATGAACACTGACCTGATGGCAATAAATGCTTGGACTGAACAATATGGCCTGCTAGTAAACCCGAGTAAGACGCAGGTTATGATTGTTGGGAGTAGGGCTCTTCTGTCTAAGATCGACAGGGATTCCTTGCCCCCAGTATGTTACAATGGAACCCCTTTACCATATTGCAGGGAAGTGAAAAATCTGGGTCTTCTCATTCAAGACAACCTGTCGTGGGAAAAGCATGTCAGTGAAATAAGTAGGAAGATCTTTTCATCCATGCACTTGCTTAAACGTATGCAGAAGTTCCTGCCGTACTCCGCCAAAGTTACGTTAGCCAACTCCTTGCTTCTCCCCGTCATTGACTATGCAGATGTGTGTTACCCCGACCTCACTGAGGAACTACTCGATAAGCTAGATCGCTTACTGAACGTATGTATTCGTTACATCTTCAGCCTCCGTAAATATGATCACGTGTCCCAATTTCGCACTCAGCTTGCTTGGCTAAACATCCGCTCCCGCAGGAATGCCCACATTGTGTCACTTCTCTATGGCATACTACATGACCCCTCCGCCCCTCAGTATCTTCGCGAACGCTTCGCCCCTCGTGGCGCGCATGGTCGCCTTCAGCGCCCATGCAAAGACTTGCTTCTTGAATCCCCCTTGCATTGTATGGCAGGCTATTCGGATTCCTTTACTGTGACAGCTGTGCGCCTGTGGAACGCGCTACCGCTGCACATACGCCACATGCACGATCCAGGAACATTACTTTGGACTTCAGAGCAATCCGACATAATTTATGTATATGAAAGTATTTATTTATATATCTTTTTATTTATTTATGTATTTATAGTAGGTATGCATAAAATAATGGTACATATCTATGAAGTATTATAATATAGTGTGTAGTATACGTATTAGAAGTTTGCGAATTTGCAAGTAGGTAATTTATCTTTTTTATTGTTTCTTATGACCTCTATAGCACTACCTTTTACCCTTTCCTCATCACCCATGGTTAGCTGGTAGAAAATACTTTATAGTATTAAGCTCGCCCTTGTACAGAACACTGTTTATTGTGCAATAAAGAATTTTTCATTCATTCATTCATTCATTCATTCATTCATTCAATTTTTTATTTTGAAAGTTTTTCTAGGAAATAAGTCCTATTTTTTATGCAAGCTAGAGCAGCTGGTTTCAAAATTTTGATTACAGTTTAGAGAAGCATTATTCAGGGTTACACAGCAAAAAAAATAATTGGAAAAAGTAAAGATTTGTGGCAACAGGAGTAAAAAGACTGTCACAGGGTGTGTAATTTTGCGATTTTAAAAAAATGCCTATTATTTTGAAATCATAAAACTTAGATTTTTTTTATATTTTACTGACAACCAGCTTGGCTTGCCTTTTCACCCGGCTCCGGGTTGACGTCGAGTTTTGGGACACCCTGTATAATATTATAGCGGTAACACCGTGTTATTTTTTTTGCATCTAATTAAAAAACGAACTCTAAAAAAACAGTTCAATTAGTACGGCTTACGTGTTGTCCTCAGTTATACGGAACTCTAAAACATCTAAACCAGTTTTAGCAAATAGCTTTCTGTCTTGACGAATTTATTTACAAAACCTGTGGAGCCTCAAGCCAACAATGCGATAATAATGGAATCTTTTTGCATATTTTTCTTAACAATTAAAGAAGCTGAATATCTACAGGGATCACGGATTGCAATAAAATTTTATTTTGGTAGTTTTTTGGAGATGTAATTTTGTATCGTAAAAAGCGAACTGGCCGGAGCATTTAAGCAATGCGGATAATTATTTTTGTCCACTTAAAAATTGTCCTGAGGACAATTTTTACTGTGCAAGGGTATTTGCCCCACATGTTTATAATTTTCAATAATAAGCTTATAAGCTTAGTAATTTAAAAAGCATAGTTTTTAGGCACTTTGCACTTTTGAAATGAAATGACTACCGAACCTAGTCATTGAAAGGCAAAAAGTAGATTTGGATGTTTTTGGCACTTAGTCCATTTGTAAATTCCACGCTTCTATTACCAAGCATTTTCTTAAAATACTATAACATAAAAGAACCTCGATAATCTAGGTGCAGTTAGGCAACAGAAAAGCTAATAAGTTTTTAAGAACATCACTGACATCAACAATGTTCCCACGCCACTAAAGTGATTTGATAATAATTACCGACCGACCTTCATAAGAAATCGATGTCTAAATACTTGCTTGAAGAGGCTATTTCACATATACATCCTAAGTAATTTTTGGAAATTTAAGCTGCTATTTCACTTTACCGATCTATCGGCAATAATACCATGTCATTATCATAATCATCATCATCATCAACCCATTATGTCCCTACCGAGGGGCACAGGTCTCTTCCCTGAGGAAGGTATAGGCCATACTCCACCACGGGGGCCAAGTCCGGATTGGTGGAGGCTTGTAAGACTGGTGGCTGGTCTTACTGTCAGAAGTTTTCAAGCAGCCTCTGACTTGGCTTAACGACTGCCATCTATCGACGGCAGCCGGCACCAACTGCTTAACGTGCCTTGTGAAGCACGGAACCGCTCGGAAAAATGGCACTAGCGTTAGTCATAGATGGTCACCCATCCATACACTGAACGCGCCCTATCGTTTAACCCTTTCAGACCTGACTTTGAAAATAACAATGGTTTTCTATTGTGATTTTCAAGGTCAGGTCTGAAAGGATCACTCAGGAAGCCGGGGCTATGAGCGATTCGTAGTAATTTTTATCTTGCCATTTGCTAATACATCCCCTATTTGGTCGAAGTATGTCCGTCTGGCAAACAAAACAAACAAAGCAACATAAACAGAATGTTAATTCTGAACGTTGAAATAAATTTCTGAAAAAAGACTGCTAAGCTACGTCAGACCTCGTAGGGTCAATATGGTCATATGGTCGTCATCTCACTACGGTCCAAAGTAACTTTCCCTCTCAAGGCAATATGTCAGGCCTAAGCCAACTAGGCTTAGACCAGCCTACTTCGCTGAGCAAGAATAGACATTGTTAGACCTAGGCTGAGATAATCCGGCGTCACGAGTTCCTCATTAGTGATTTATACACGGTGACGTTTTTGTGTTGGTTATATACAGTTGAAGACTTGAAAAAATCGGCTAAGTGCGTGTCGAGCCACTTGCAGTGTAGGGTTCCGTAGAAGGATCCCAACCCAAAAATGTTCTCATACTATTTTATTTACATTATTAGAATGTGTGGAAAACGTCCCCTGCCTCGAATAGATAAACCGAGCAATTTTAATAAAGCACTGCGTCACGTCCATTGCCGATTATAGTCGGATGAAGTGGAGAAGCATAATCCGGCATCCGATATTTTTCTCATGACTGATTCCGGTTCCGACGCCGGATCGGAGCAGTGGAGAAAGGGCCTTATACTTACCCTTTGCGTACGAAACCCTAAAAGCGGCTTTAATGATGTATTATGGCATTCACAATAAATATTACGGAACCCAAACAAAGATCGTGATTATCTGTTGAGTAGGGACAATGTGAAGCGTCGGTTCGTGAACCTTTTGTTTGTAGTTCTGTGGCAAATGGCACTGCGGTTGTGTGTGACCCTGTGGGTAGGACAATCGACTCGGAAACGAAAGACACAAGTTCAATTCCCAGTGCGGGCATGTACCTACCCGCCTTTACTTATTTTTAAAGTGACGTAGATCTCCTGTAGTATCAATACCTTGGCGAAGGAAAGCATCGTAAGGAAACCCGCCCGTCCATCTGTTTGTCAATATCTTTTATCTCGGGAACATGTGCCGGACTCGAGGTGAAATGAAAACCATACACTCAGGTCAACAGTTTCTTAACATCAGCAGTCCTGACTATGAAACAATGGTTAACTTATGTTCTTTTCAAGGTCGGAACTAAAAGATCAAAGCTGTAAAGTGAAGAACTATTTTTAAAATAACTTCTTACTTACTTACTGCGATGGCTCAGCGACCCGAAGTGGATCTTGGCCTCCGATACAAGAAGTCGCCACTTGTCTCTGTCCTGCGCGGTCTCCTGCCAGTCACCGGCCTGGAGCTCGCGCAGGTCCTTGGCAAATAACTTCTTAGATAATTTAAAAATAGATACGGCCGTATATGCCAGAAAAAACGTACATTGTGATACTCAAGGCAATAAAAATTTGTATAGTGATATCGTCTTATACTTTGAGTACAGAGGAAAATCTGAAAACTATACTTGTGTGATTAAGTTAGTGAATTGGCGGAAAAAACTGCGAGACTATCTTCCTGAACATTTATAATGTAAGCTCCTAAATAGGCGTAGAAAGTACGGATCACTCAGTGAGCGAATCCAATTCGTATTTTTCCGGTTTTTAACCGAGAAAAAAGGAAGAGGTTCTTAATTAGACTGTATTTTTTATGTTTTTTGAACATAAAAATGCGCTATGTAAAAAGGCCTATAGATTAGACGACTTTATGAATGATGTGAATCCTTGGCAGTAAACTAATTCCACAACGAGATGGTCGCTGGTGTTCCGTAAATAATCATGAATATTTGTTTTTTAAATTTTACAGAAATGTACAGACGCTGTGATTGCATACCAAAACTATGCTATTATTATAGATAATTGACAAGAACTTTATCACACAAGTTTGCCAAAGGCCATGCGAATGGTGACGTGGTGGCCGGGTCGCCTATTTCCCTCAAATATGGCTGAGACTGGCGATGGCTGACCCCTGCGTTATGCTCGTGAACGGGTGCCGTCCGAGTGTCTGGCCGCAGCATTGGCGTTTTCATACTTGTTTAAGAATATCAAATAATGTTTGACATTGCAAGTATTGATTGCACTCATGGGTCTTGAATTTTGACATTCTTAGGTAGATGGACATTCGTACCTACCAAACTTTGTATTAGATTTAAGATGTTTTGAGAAAAGATGGTCAGAGTGGAGTTTTCTTGCTGCCTTTTTTTCACTACATTCGGCCCTAAGGCAGCGGCTAACATTATAATTTTATGTACATTAACATTCAACAAGCAGAATGTAAATTCTTTAAGTTGAAATAAATTTCTGATTTCTGATTTCTGATTACAGTCTTTGAACTTTTACCTGTTTTAAAAATACATACTTGCTTAGTCTTACTTACTTGTTTTACAATTATTGTTAGCTTTGGAGTCGGTGTAATTATGAATAGATATATAGGGCTGCCTGAGTGATCTTAAACGATCACTACGGTTAAGCAACATACGGCGCCTTCTGTCCATGGGTGGGTGACCGTCTATGACTAACGCTAGTGGCATTTTTCCGAGCGGTTCCGTGCTTTGCAAGGCACATTAAGCAGTTGGTGCCGGCTGCGCCGTCGATAGATGGCAGTCGTTAAGCCAAGCCTTAGGGCAGCTTGAAAATTTCTGACAGTAACAAACACCAGCCACTAGTCTTACAAGCCTCCACCAATCCGGACTGGCCCCCGTGGTGGAGTATGCCATATACCTTCCTCAGGGAAGAGATCCGTGCCCCTCGGTGGGGACATAATGGGTTGATGATGATGGTGATATTTCGTTGGCTGAAACCTACTTCAAAACTAGCAATAATTGTAACGTAAGTAAGTAAGAATACGCAATTATTTTCAACTTTTTTGTTTGAAGTAGTTTTTTTTTTGTTAAAATTTTTGTTTTTTCGTTGTGTATTATACCACTCTATGAAACGAGCACTCGAAGAAAATCCTCCATGTGCACCCATTGGTTAATGCGCTTAACCTTCAACATCCAATGCCCTATCGCTGGCCGTCTCGCTTATTGTGTCGCCAATCTCTAGGCGCACGCATTGAATGATTGATTTACCAAACATTTCCTACCTGTTGCTAAGGCCTTTAGGTTTGCCCTGACCATTCCCAGGTTCGATTCCCGGGCCGCGGTCGGCCTGTCAGCCGCTGTCAGCGCGCACCGCTCAATCAGGTCAGCGTGTGACGCTTCTTGCAGACCATTATGAAGTCTATCTAACTATATTCGGATGGCGCTGGGGCCTGGGACATTTCCGCGATCGAAATTGTCTTGACATTGTTTTTGTTAAGGGATTTATTATTATTAAAATTCTTTATTGCATAAAATACATAGTTTCGCACGTAGCTAACCAATGTAAGTAACGATGACGGCTTAGTGGCTATCAAAATAATCAAGCAAAGATTAACAAACAAACATAAATATTTATATTACCTCTAGATCTTGCAAAATAGTGGCATGTAACCGATCTGGGCTCCTAGTCTGTTAGTGCATTATAGTTCAATTATGGCCGAGTTACTTTAGTTAAGCTAGTGTCAGTAAGCTAGCAAGCTAGTACTTCTGGCCTCGTGTAGACAAAACTAGCTTCATTTCAACAACAGAACTAGCATGTTTCAAGCCAGGTCAGCAAGCCAGGACAGTACTAGCTTCATTTCAACAACAGAACTAGCATGTTTCAAGCCAGGTCAGCAAGCCAGGACAGTACTAGCTTCATTTCAACAACAGAACTAGCATGTTTCAAGCCAGGTCAGCAAGCCAAGACAGTACTAGCTTCATTTCAACAACAGAACTAGCATGTTTCAAGCCAGGTCAGCAAGCCAGGACAGTACTAGTTTGCTATCCTAGCTTGAAAAACTAGCCTCGTGTAACTCGGGCATTACACTGATACATGATCGGATCACGTGACATGTTTTTTTAAATTCCATTGACGCCTAGAATTATTGGTACTCGTGCTCGCGTTGACTTAAAGCGGCAATAAAACTGTTGCCATGGTCATGCAGTTGTCGTTGTACTACAATGCATTAGCAGAATCTACGTCCAGGTCCATGCCTACTCCTCCGGTAAACTAGCGTTCGTGTGTATTATTTACTAGCTGTGCCCCGCGGTGTTACCCGCGGTTCATCGATTTTCCCGTAGGAATAAGATATTTCCCCGCGGTAAAACGTAGCTTATATTTTAATCCAGGCTATCGGCTAACTCCATACCAAATTTTATTAAAATCCGTCCAGCCGTTTCAGCGCTAAAGACTGACAAACATATAAACACACACACAAACTTTCACGTTTATAATATTAGTGTCATTTTGTTTAGTTTATTATATGTATACTTTTACTGCTCTATCGAATGAAAGTTAGAGAAAAATATCTCTGGACAACAGAGTAAAATTCCAAACAACAAAGATGGAAAAAAATATAAATGACAATGACAAATGTACAACATGGAATCGACAATATTTTATAATAAACATACAGAGCAGTGGTTGTTGACAGTGTGATTTTAATACGCCAAATAAAGTGGTAAAATGAAATTTGATATTTTAAATTTGTCATTGTTGGCCACACAATCTAACTTACAAAATAATACATAGTAACATAAAAATAATAACTAACCAAATCGATTCAGCAATCCTCTTAGGCCAAATATTGTTTCAAGTTCCACGATCATTTCTCGCTATTTGCTACCAACTTTGACGTTCATAAAGTAAATATTCTATTTGTGCTGTGAATAAAATATTTGAATTTGAATTTTTGAATTTATAAAAACCTTCCTCAGGGAAGAAACCCGTGCCCCTCAGTAGGGACATAATGGGTTGATGATGAAATGCTAAAAACTCTTTTTTCAGACGTGTTTCACATTTTATAATGAATACGTATATTATTAAGAATGTTGATATTTCTTTCAGTCCTTGTGGAAATTTGGTAATTATTTTAAGACATTATTGAGAATAAGCAACATCAGTGATCAAGTAACGTCAGTGTTTTGAAAACCATGCTGATGTTTTGTGATTTTTTTGTTCCTAATGAGCATCCCAGTGGATCTCAAGGTTTAGACGTAATATTTTTTCTCCTTATTTTGTACTAGTAAAAACTGATAGTATTCATAATAAGACGAAAAAAATGATGCGTTAAAAAAAAAGACTACACTACAGGTTTTTAAAAAAAAAAAAAAAATTTAACTAAAGCAATATTTTACAAAGCCGCGCGTCTCCAGCTAAACTGCAACTTATCAGTCGCCAAAATGCCGCAATCCCGTGTCACGACTCGTGCACGACACGCCGATAACCTATGAATAATGCAAGCGGCGATAGGGGGGAGGGCGCAGGAGAGGGGACACGCGACACATCGATCACGGCGCCCGCGCAGCCTCTAATGATCTACTATCTGGCAGTGATCTATACGTGTTGGGGTGTCCATGCGTTTTTATTTTATTTGTATTTCTTTAAATCTACAAACAGAATACAGTCGATTGTAGGTACAATAAAATATACTATCAAACAAAATCTTTCTAAGTAACAATGTTCTCTTTTTGTTATTTTTCTAATTTTTTTGTCATTATTTTATTTTTTACGCGTTAAGTTTTGTGGCAATTTAAATAATAATAAATTATAACTTCCACACAACAAAATCACTTGACCCGATCCCAAACTACGATACCCTGTGGCAATCAGGCAAGGACACTACAAACACGGAGAAACACCGAGACGGGAATCGGACCCGCGACCTGGTATCTAAGCGCCTTAACGGATAGACTAATGAGGCAGTATATGTGGGCAAATATATTCTTTTTCTCTTTAAATATTTTGCTAAATTAATGATTTTTATTTATTTATACTTTTATTGCACTTACATTAAAAGTTATATTTTACAATACCCCAAAAATCCCGATCTCAATTCCAAAGAATGGTCATGGTCACTCTACAAATCAAACCATTCTTCATGCATGCCCGGGGCGTCCATTATAAAAACCAGAGCGAAGCTTAGTCATTATCTCCGTGAGCTTTCCCATTCTATTGGGGAAAAAACCTGTCGCTAGTTACTAGTAATATACTAGTTTGAAGGAAGACATCGCAACTTTTCTATATTAAATAGATTCTTTCAAGTCCCCAAAGATCACAGAACAATTCGGTATTTGACACTATCAACAATAAATTATTTTATATGCTCGATTAAAACAAAAATTACAAAATGTTTCGGAAAATGTATAACTTTTAATCATTTACTAGTTATGACAATTTTTAAATAAATGAAACATAAAAAGAGTGCTCTGAAATGTGACGTCATAAGCCAGTATTTTCATACAAAATTCCGTTTTAAAAGTAACTCATTTGACATTTTGTCAAATACCTAATTAAAAACGATGTTTATTTTTTAAATAAAACTTTTGTCAGCGATAAACAATATTAATTTTATTCCGGACTTATTTACTTGACTTTTGTCGGAAAACAAGCAACCGGCGCGCGGCGACGCGAGCTCCGTCTCTGCTCACGATCGGAATCTTCCGACAAAAATACGGGTCTCTTCGAGTGGAGGCTTGTAAGACTACAAGCCTCCACCAATCTGGACTTGGCCCCAGTGGTGGAGTATGGCTTACATCTTCCTCAGGGAAGAGACCCGTGCCTCTCGGTGCGGACATGGTGGTTTGATGATGATGAGACATTGTAAACTTTATTCTGGATACACTTCAAACTTCTGACAGCAACACCAGCCACTAGTCTTAGTGGCTGGTCTTACTGTCAGAAGTTTTCAAGCCGCCCTATAAAGGCCTCTGACTTGGCGTATCGACTCCCATCTATCGACGGCAGCCGGCCAACTGCTTCACGTGCCTTGCGAAGCACGGAACCGCTCGGAAAAATGCCACTAGCGTTAGCAACTATTACGTATTCTGTGGCGTTAGTCATATATGGTCACCCATCCATGGACTGAACGCCCTCAATGTTGCTTAACCTTTGCGATCGTTTAAGATCACTCAGGCAGCCGAGGCTACAAGCGATTCAATAATATCTATACGAAAGTTTTAGTTCAAAAATTAATTATTACAGTTGGCAACAAAAGGTGTGTGCTCAGCATGTGCCGCCAGAGACATGACATGCCTTTTGACATTGCTGTTTCAGCCCTAACCTGTTTAAAGGCCAAATAAGGATCCACACCGAACAGCCCCACCTTCCCACACATGCACACAAACACACCTCTCTAATTACTATACTCACCAATATTTGTAAAATTTGAGACGCACAATATATTAGAATCATGAAATCTGTAATCCATCTGTACATTAAGTATGTACATTGGATTACTAATGGTTGACCAAAAAATTATTGACAAATGGTCATTCGACAAACAACGTTTAACCAAATGTTCATTTGGCAAACGAGACATTTGACAAAAGTATCATCTTACAAAAACTCACTTAGCAAATGATCCATTAGCAAACACTACATTTGTTAAATGTTTTGAATATTAAAATGTCAATTGACCTTTTTTAATTTCACCAAATAATATGTTTCGCAAATGAAGCATTTGTCCAAATGTCATTTAACAAAATGTTGAACGCATCAAAGTCGAGTCTGTTTTCGATCTTACATAGAGAACCTAACGCTCCGACGCGCTCCGCTTCGCTACGCGCGTCGTCGCACCTATATTTCTGTTGTCACGTATTCTTTACATCGCCGACCCCCCGTTCGTAAGATTGATTAATAAACGAAACATTTGTCAAATAATACATTTTATCAAACGTTTTTAGACCAATAGTAGTTTTGTCTGATAACTCAGTTGTTAAATGTTCATTAAGTAAAATAATTATTTGTAAAATGTAAATTTAAGTGTTGATCATTTGGATAAGTGAGTCATTTGTAAAATGATTAGTAGTAAAATGATCAATTGGCGAAAGCATTTTTTGTCAAACATTGTTTGTCAAGTGTAATTTTGCCAAATGACTTTTGGTCAAACAGCAGGACCCCATGTACATTATATCACTAATTGCCAAAATACAGGACCACCTAGTTTGGCAATTTGCTGAATTGATAACTGTACCAATAGCCTTTATGTGATTTTGTAAAGCCCTCAAGGCTCGTAATACGCTGTTTGTTGTTTTTGATTTTATGGTGAGAAATAAACTTTACTTTACTTACTTTCTTCCACCCGTCAATAGTCGCCAAACCACAAAAAAGCGCACAAACACTCACAATAATTTTCCCCGCAGCCGCAGAAACAAATCAATCCACTCCTCCTGGAAACACAAATAACTTAATGCCTCGTTGAAACCCCATCCTGCTGCGCCAATCATTCACCCATAAATCGACTAGGGAGGCCAAAGAAGGCGATCATTAATGGACCCCTTTATAAGTGAACTGGATGCAAGAAGGCCGGGAAAAAGTGAAGCGAAGGTGTGCGCAGGATTGTGGTCGCGGGTGCCGGCGTAGGGTTGACCAAAAAAGGCGCTAGAAAAAGATTGGGGGCAGAATGGCGCTTTCCTAGTTTGTTCGGTGTTGGTTTATAATTACAGCTTCTTGTAATAGCTGTACCGTTGGTTTTGTACCGTTACTTTTATCCACACACACACGCGCACACATACACACACACACACACACACACACACACACACACACATACACCCTCACACACACCTACACTCACAAACACACACAATGCATGTTAGATTTAATTTTAATTATGTTTAGTCCTAGTATTTTAATGTAAAACAAACCTTGTTAACGACTCCAGTAATGTCACCAATGTCTAACCAAACCGTCTCGTTAGAGGCACGGGCCTGCTGCTATAATACAGGCTACTCAGTAGCCTAGCTATAGTAGCAGACACCTATCTACTTGTTCCATTCATGTCTTCTCTTTTGTTAGAAATAGTAAGAGGTTAAACTGAATGTAAATGTAACCATTTAACTATCAATAAAGATTTTATGTACTATTATAGTAAGATAAGATAAGATAAGATAAGAATATTCTTTATTGTACCAGAAAAACAAATACAGAACATTAACAATAAGATGCAGTACAAGAGGCGGCCTTATTGCTTAAAGCAATTTCTTCCAGGCAACCGTATATTATCGTCGCTGCGCCTGGAAAGTCCGACATAATTTTTTTTAGCAATGTTTTTTCTTTTTTGTTAGTATACTATTCTTAGTCAGAGGCGCCTGTAAAACCCATTTTGTGCTAGCCAGCTTGAAACTTAAAATGGAAATATCAGCTATATATTTAATGAATAAAAAAAGGCGTCGTAGCTACGAATTTTGACGACCTCTAGTCTGTGGCGTAGTGTTTAGCGCATCTGCTTACCATGCGAGAGGTCCTGGGTTCGATCCCCGGCTGGGGAGAAAAAATAAAAACTACAAGTCTTGGATGTTTACATGTTTGTGACGTAGCTGTTTCTGGTTCCCACGACGCAGGGTATCCTAGTGTGGGGCCAGAAGCAATGTATGTGCCTGTGTGTAAATGTTATGTTAATTATTAAGTTCTTTTTCTCTTGGTTTTTCCAAGCGCAACGACGAAATACTTTTGATATTTTAACAAAAAAAATTGTAGTAATTTATCTATTTGAGTGCCTCGTTGGTCTAGCCATTAAGGCGTGTACCTACCGAGTGAGAGGTCCTAGGTTCGATTGCCACTAGGGGCTACCCAACATTTGTGCAAATGGCCCCAGTCTGGGTGTTTCTCCATGTTTGTAATGTCCTTGCCTGGTTATCCTAGTTTGGGACCACGCAATAAAGACATAACGGGAAAATCCATAAATCAAATCAAACGTATATATTAATAAAATTCTTATTTTTATGAAAGAGAACGTTGTTAGTGAGTTATTAAGAACGTTGTTAATCTTATAAATAGATTATGTGGAGGAGAAGCTAACAAAGCCACTCCACATTTATTCTTTTCAAAACAGTTTAACTTAATTAATAAACTTTCAAACTTAAAATTGTTACTCAAGGGTGTGTTTAACACTAGACACAATTCTCCTCGGAATAAATTTAATATGAATCTACAACAGACATATTTTCTTCTAAATAATCTTTGATTTACATCATTACAATTCTTGGTGACATAATGGTTAAACCTTCCTAAATACCCATTTCTAAATAAGCATTTATAAAATAAAATTGAGTGATCATTTTGGGGAGCCCCAGAATGGATAAATGATCATTCAATTTATTTCATAAATTGTTTTGGAAACCTTGCATGAGAATTTGACTTATCTGTCGTGGTAGAGATTTCGAGTATATTGATTAATGCAATTGTTTTGTATTTTCAACACAACAACTAATTTCAAAAACAGAATCGCTCGTAGCCCCGCCGCCTAAATGGTCTTAAGCGATCACGAATGTTAAGCAACATAGGGCGCGTTTAGGGCATGGATGAGTGACCGTTCTATGACTAACGCTAGTGGGATTTTTCCGAACGGTTCCGTACTTCGCAAGGCACGTTAAGTAGTTGGTGCCGGCTGCCGTCGATAGATGGCAGTCGTTAAGCGAAGTCAGAGGCTTAGGGCGGCTTGAAACTCCTGACAGTAAAACCAGCCACTAGTCTTACAAGCCTCCACCAATCCGGACTTGGCCCCCGTGGTAGAGTATGCCTTCCTCGGGAAAGATACCGGTGTCTCTCGGTGGAGCCATTGGGCTGATGATGATGAGCTAATTTTAACATAATCCTAAACGGGTCGCGCTGCTTAAGATATGTCTCGACCCTTTTCGAGCAAAAACACAAATAATGCTTCGTAGAAAACGATAAACTGAAAGATCTAGAGCAAGATATTGTATTAGGTAAGTCGCAGAGTGTTTCTCACGGCGACATCAAAGGCGGACTATCTGATATCATACTTTAAAACTTTGATTAAGATAAACCCCACGCGTGATAGTAAATCAGTGGTTTTTGCTAAGACTCTCCAGTCAACACGACACTAGCCCTCCGAGGCGCATCTCGAACCAAACGGAAAATCCGCGCTATCGGTCTTATGTGGGGTTTACACGGGTGACTAATGCCGCACGATTTTTGCCGCACGGCTGAAATCAGCCGTCTAAATACTCGTAGCAATTTGGCTAGGCTGCAAGTGACTAAAATCGCAAGCCCCAAAGTTGGCGCTTGCCGACTTTTGCCGTGCGGTAAAAAAATCGCATGCGGCGGGTGACTAAAATCGACTGTGTAATCGATCAGTTGCAGGCAATCGCCCGCCGCGTTTATCGAGCACGTTGTTCCACTACCGCAATTCTACGTACCTACAGATCGTTTGGTTAAACAACCATGGATAAAAATAATTCCGTACAGTTTTTGAAATACTATGAAAGTCATGCTTATTCACCCATTCTGCTCAACATTTTGGAAGAAAATGACCGAGCCACAGGCTATTATTTAGTCACCTGTATAAATAGGCAAGCGATGCGACTGGATGAGGCGATTTGTGAAGCAACTAGCCGCACGGCTAAAATCGATCCGTGTAAATAAATACCCCTTAAAAAAACATGGCGTGCGTGCTTGTTAAGACTAATGAATGTCGATGAAGCGGAAGCGATTTGTCAGGATCGTGGATAGTGGCAGTCCCTGGTCTCTGCCTACCTCTCTGGGATACCGGCTTGATTTTATGTAATCTAGTTATATTTCGGCCCTTTGCCAGCCAGCCACAGGTTATCTGCTTCAGATTTTTGATACAGCAAGCTGAATGGCGTCCCATTTATGTTTTTTGGCGGTTTTAACTCAAGAATCTGTTGCTTTAATTCACTTCAACGTTAATTATTAGTCGTTGCATGCACGCATTTCCCTTTTGGGTGCTTTTGATGTTGTCCTTCACTAATAAAATATAATATTTTTTTCATACATAATCTTATGACGTGGCTAATTTCTACATTTTCAAACTTTTGCAGAGTGTTTTTTATTTTATTTATTTATTTAATATTAGGAAGACTAACAGCACATAACAATGATTAACATATTATTTAAACACACAGAAGGCCAATTCTAAGTCTCCACTATTAGAAATAGCTTAGGAAAAAAGCACTTTGAGCAAGCACTCAAGCAAGGTAGTTTTTAAGCTGTCATCTTAAAAACTACCTTAATACTACATTCTAGAAATTAAATTTACTTTTGACAACTGAAAAAATCTGCACTAAGTTTTACCCTCAGATTATGAGATTTTATTTTGTTAATAATAACTAATAAATATATGTTTGTTACAGAAACTTGTTGTTTATATTATTTGGTTCTTAAACTCATATATTGCATTGTAAATAAAGGACAGCTACGACCTTTTTAGAATTGAAAACGTCTGCGTTCAGTTCGTGATAGGGCCTGCCTCTCCGCTAATCTCACAAAGGCTGTCGTTGATATTCCATTTTCATTTCTAAGTCTTTAATTTTAAGAGCCACCAGTGGGCACGTTTTTGTCAGGTTAGTAGTATGTGGAGATTGGTAAGGCAGTCACGTCGGGTATGTGCTGACATTACGCGCGGGTAGAGTAGTGAACGGTGCCAGACTACGCTGCATCAGAAAAATGTGTGCGTGCGTGCTTGCGTGCGGTACGTGTGTGCGTGCGTGCGTGTGTGATTGTGTGCGTGCGTAAATACATACATACATAAGCTCACGCCTGTATCCCAGAGGGGTAGGTAGAGTAGTGAACGGTGCCAGAGACTACGCTGCAACAGAAAAATATGTGCGTGCGTGAGTGGTTGCGTGCATGTATGATTGTGTAAATGCGTGTGGTGTGTTTACGTCTAAGTGTGTTTCTGCGTGCGTGTGTGTTCATTGGTAAAATCTTATTTTCGAAAATGAAGCAGAGTATTCGATTCAGCGTCACCGACCGACTGGTGTTTACCGAGTTTATCTGATTAACGGTACCACTTGCTGTTACAATTGCAGTATCTGTACCTTTTTTTTTGATGTTTTCTGTTAATATTTTGTTTCGTATTTCATTGTGCAATAAATTTGAGATCGCTGTAAACGATAGCACCGCCCCGGTTGTATGTGGACCTACACTCTGCAGCTGATATTTAAGATTTTCCCGTACTATTATAATGTATGATGTGCAATAAATATTATTAATCTAATTTAATATAATCATCTGATCTGAGAATCAACTGATGGTGCAATATTTTTCCTGAACTGAACTGAGAATCAACTCATATTTTTTATATATTTTTTCTCTTTCATTCTTTCTTTTCTTTTATACCGTTGTATAAACCGTTTTATACTTTTATAACGTTGTATGTACTCGTAACTATCTACTAAAATATTTAATAATATTCTTAGCATGAAATAATGAGACACTGAACTAAATAAAATCCGATTTCGAGCGGTTTTTTTTTCGAAACACCGATCTCTCTCTATCATTATAATATATGCATATCACCTTATTGTCTGAACTCGTGCTGGCACTCTCTGTACCGCACCCTACACTCAGCTAATCCCAAGATGGTGTCGCGCAAAAAGATAAAGCTCAATGATTACCACATAGCTCACAATCCGAGCCAGGTCCGTTACCGCGACCCTAGCGCCTTGTAATAAAGCCTATTTAGATGCAGCACGGGGCTATATTTGTTTCGTAAAAACTGTATCGGATAAAACATGTGCGTGCATTTTGAGGGCCATAGGTACAGCGGGCGCTTACGCTTAGCGAATTCGCAGGTCTGTGGTCTTAGTGCCCTGCCTCCCTAGGACGCCATGGTGACGTCGCCAGCTACGTATCCAAGCAGTTTGTATTGAATGGCGACGTTGCCAGACCGTCGCCAAATGAGTTAGGCACCATACATTTCAATATTAACTGCTTGGATACGGTCACTGGCGACGTCGCCATGGCGTCCTAATGAGGCAGGGTACTTAGACTCTGCTAATGCATTTTAACACAATGAATATGGCGATTTAGTTTTATTGCCGCTTCAATTGAACGCATACACATGTATCAATAATTCTACGCGTCAATGATATGAAAAAAACACGTCACGTGACCCGACCGTGCATCTGCCATCGTACTATAATACACTAACAGCGAGGCCCAGATCAATCAATCCTGACTGCCTCGTTGGTCTAGCCGTTGAGGCACTTGCTTAATAGGACAGAGGTCGTGGGTTCGATTCCCACAGGGGCCGCCGTATATTTGTACGAATGCCCTCAGTCTGGGGGTTTCTCCATGTTTGTAACGTCCTTTCCTTGTTTTTATTGTGTCCAGCCGGTGTTCGGACCCGGGACCACTCTCATGGTAAAGTCTGTTCGCTATCATAGTGTCACTTTGATATTTACCGCCTCGGCAGGAAGCCGACGCGGCGCAAACACGCCAGTGAATTCTACTCGCAGCTCGTCTCATTCTACTATTAACATAACATAACATAACATTTACATACAGACACATACATTGCTTCTGGCCCCACACTAGGATACCCTGTGTCGTGGGAACCAGAAACAGCGACGTCACGAACATGTAGGTAAACATCCAAGACCTGGAGTTTTTTTTTTCCCCAGCCGGGGATCGAACCCGGGACCTCTCGCATGGTAAGCAGATGCACTAACCACTACGCCACAGAGGACCACTATTATGTAGATCACGCAATTAAAGAAGTAAATTAATCAGTATTTTAGAATGGATTTATAGCGAAACGATCCTGCGTCACTTAGGTAGGTACCTATTCTAAATACCGGTGGAGATGAATATTCTGAGGACACTTTGAGTGATGAAGAGTAGTGTTTTATTTTGTGCTAGGTATATTGTTTACCATGTTTTTTTCTATTGAAAGTGTTTTGGCCGTCTAAGTTGTATTATTGAAATAAATGTTTTTTACTAAAACCAAGATTGTCTTCGTGTGTACCGACAATATCTAAGCGAACGGACTTTAAGCTCATGTACTAACCTTGGAGCATTCACACGGCGTTCTCCTCGCACACGGAAGCGCGGTGCGTCGAGTGGGCAATCGTTTGTGTCTGAACGCACCTGAGCGAGGCTTATTTCTCTGAAGTGTTTACTAGCTCCGTCTTAACGGTTGGCATTAACACGCCGAACGTATGTACGCGATAGGAAATTGACTTCCGCTTAAGCAAATACCTCCTCATTGGCCGTCATGTTTATAAGCACATTCGTGGTGTTTGCGAAAGTTGTATCGGAGCGGCGTTTTGATCCGTAAATGTATTGCAAGTGGCATATTTTACAAGTGTTGCCACATTACTTCGTCTGAAAAGCATCTATAGCATCAATTCACTTCAGAAACATTTAATAGAAGACGACCCCAAATGTATCCTTGCGGAACCTTCAATGGGGTTGTTCATCTCATAAATTAAATATTTATCATTTCTGGAAATTGATGATTTGTTTCAATTCGTTTTGTTTGTTTGATTTTTTGTCAAAGATAGGGTCATACATCCTAATATCAGTGTGGGAAGGCGAAGGCTCAAGACGATGAGATAAGAATGTTCTTCTAATCCATCTTTTAGAACTTCCTAACTCTGGCCACGTTGCTCCATTTCAGCATAAATATGAATATGTAGATCGATAAATAGAATGTTCTTTATTGTATGTACATCAGGGATTAAAATGAGACTTCAAAAAAACAGTACTGTACAATTCTCGGCCTTATTACAAAAAGTTAATTTCTTTCAGAAAAAGAAACGGAATATAGTGCGGCTATTCAGCTATCGAATGCGGCTGAGAATGATGAACTAATCCATAGTCATATTTTTGCAGCAACAGACATTATATTCCATAATAAGTTTAGTTGATCAATTTTAACTCTTAGGTATTTCTAACAATATTCTTATCTTATCTTATCTTATTTATCTTTCTTGTATGCAATAAATAATATTATTTTATTATCTAACAATACACTACACATAACTAAAAGTAAATTTCTTGCAGACTCATTGCAGATTCATTGGCGAAATAAAAATAAAATAAGATAAGAATATTCTCTATTGTGAGAGCTGTAAGAGCTGGATGAGAGTAGCCGAGGACCGTGTTCAGTGGCGTGCAGTGGGAGAGGCCTATGCCCAGCAGTGGACAACCATAGGCCGATGATGATGTTGATGATGATTCTTTATTGTACACAAAGAGAAACACACAAATATAAAAAAAACATAAAAATATAAATATATTACGGCTATTCTACAATCAGATGCTGCTGAGAATGATTGATTTCAGCGCAATTAAACTAATCCAAAATCAGATTCTTGTTACAGCCGACATTGTGTTCCATAATAAGTTTAATTGCTCACTGAGTGCTACTGATATCAGACCACGTATCGGCCGAGTGGGGCCGTTTGAAAAAGTGGCCCCATTAATTTACTTAATTGCGATATCGGGTATTTACGGCTCCCGCTCTACACTGTCACTCAGTGGCTAGTGCTTTGCTACAGGATGAGTATTTATGCCCATATTATTATTCTTAAACACATTTTATTTAGTTGGGTGGGGTCTTTTGATTTTTGGGACTTTTGATTCAAGATTAATCGTTTTGTCACTTTATTCACGTTTTGTCTTATCACCCACATTTAATTGAAGAACGTCTTTTTGTTTCTTTTCTACATGGCGTGGAATTTACAAATGGGCTAAGTGCCAAATCAGAATAATTTTCAAAGGAAATAAAATGGATTAGTTTCTGAATAACCATTTATTAGGATATTTTGTCACAAGCTTAGTAATTCAAAAAGCTTAGTTTTTAGGCACTTTGTACTTTTGAAATGAAATGGCTACTAAACTTAGCACCAGAGAAAGGCATTGCTTTCACCAATCCGGACTTGGCCCCCGTGGTGGAGTATGGCCTATACCTTCCTCAGGGCAGAGAAAGGCATTGCTTTGTTATTTCATTCAGAATACACAAGTTGTATTCAGCGTTTCATTCAACTGGGTTGAAACTTTCAATCAAACAAAATCCATACACACAATTTAATTTCATGTATTTATTGGAAAACCATGAATAGTTCTTTTTTAACTAGTAACATGGACCTGGTAAGGACAATCACTTAACCTTATCTCAATATAGAATATCCCACAATTGATTAAAAAACAAGGACATCATCAGCAGCACACCGTTGCCAACTGCTGGGTATAGGCCTTTTCTCAAATGCCATTTCACACGGTCTCTCGCCATTCGCATCCACGGACCTTTCGCCGACTCAATAACATCGTCCAACCATCGGGCCACAGTTGTGCCCTTGACCGTCGTCCTGTTCTCGGTCATCACTCTGTGATTGTGATTGAACAAGAACATCACCAACATGGTATTTTAAATTTCTATTGTTTCTCTCTGAGAGACAGTCGGTGCCTTGAGTTGACACCTTTACAGGATTACCCTGATGTATTCCAGTAACCGTTCCAGTAACAATTTCCTGATGTATTGCCTTCCATCTAAACCTTTTATTGTAAAGTCCTGATGGAGAGCTCTATCTAAACAAATAAATGGAACACCCTGCTTGGCTTCCGATCCAATAGAGTGCTGATTAAGTACGTGCGCCTGCGCATTCAGTACCTCGTTCTAAGGCTGATGTCACACTTGCCTCGTGACTGTGTTTCGGGTGAAGTGATTCCTCAACGAGCCTGCAGCGTACAACGCACGTGTGATAATCCAATAAATTAGTGTAGAGCTCGCTAAATTTTAAGTAACAAGATTTTGATGTATACCAGAAAATTTAGGGTTGCCAGAGTTGGCAACTAGTACTGACTAGTAGAAAAACTTTATATTACTTTATATATATACTTTATGTTCATTATTCGAATTATTAAGAATCATGCATTCTAACTTTGAGTTTAGATACCTATTATGTATTTATAATGAATGAGGGAGGCTTGTATCTTTCATCATCATCATCAACCCATTATGTCCCCGCCGAGGGGCACGGGTCTCTTCCCTGAGGAAGGTATGGCCATACTCCACCACGTGGGCCAAGTCCGGATTGGTGGAGGCTAGTAAGACTAGTGGCTGGTGTTACTGTCAGAAGTTTTCAAGCCGCCCTAAGGCCTATGACTTGGCTTAACGACTGCCATCTATCGAAAGCAGCCGTTCGGAAAAATGCCACTAGCGTTAGTCATAGACAGTAACCCAACCATGGACTGAACACGCCCTATGTTGCTTAACCTTAGTGATCGTTTAAGATCACTCAGGCAGCCCAGGCTACGAGCGATTCTTTAGTCGCTTAGATCGCTTGTGTCTTTAGTGGACGTCAAATGGCCCATGATGATGATGGTCTCATCATCATCATCATCATCATCTAGACATAGAGACTGTCTGCTCTTTAAGTCTCTGCCATAAACGCGCATGCTTTTTTGTCATAGTAAAAATGAATTATAATTCTATGTAAGGGGCCCAGTATGACCAGGCCCTAAGAGGCAAAGCATGTCTATTTAATGAACGCCACCGCGCGTCACTCTGCTTACACTCTACAAGCGGCGGCAAAAAGTCAGCGGGGAAATGGCCGATGGCCACACTAATGGCCAATGGCCACGCTAATGGCCCAGCTCCCTGTTTCCTTTGCCAGCTCGAGGGCGCGATCGATAGCCAAATTAGATAGGTGAGGTGCTATGAAGAGTGGTTGCTTGCATTTTTGTCTTGCATTAACGGTTCTTTCCTGTTTTTTCCCTGTCCAGATTACGAGTATTATTTTATGTTATGACGTACCTACCTATATTTTTGCCTCTCTTTGACCTCATGTGGGTGGAGTGGTAGAAAGTCTCACTTAGAAATAAAGAAAGAAAGAAAGAATAGTAATTTATTGCCATGCAAGTATTACAGTGGTTATATTACAGCTCGTAGACAGGACTCGACAATAACAAACTTAAACTAATGTGGTTTACATAAGATCCTATCAGTTGTAATGCATGACAATTGGACATACGCTCAGCATAATGCTGTTGGATAGATCTATCCTAAAAACAGCGCTGATTTTCAGCGCAGCCTAGTCTACTAATCCTTACTAATCCTAGTCCACCTTTTGTACTCTATCCTCTACCCTTTTGTAATAAATTTCATACAAATGTGCAGACGCTGTGATTGCATACCAAAACTATGCTATTATTATAAATAACTGACCTTTTAAGAAAATTAAATAATGTTTGACTTTGCAAGTATCGATTGCACTCATGAGTCTTGAGGTTCTTGCTAGATGAACATTTGTATTAGCTTTGAGGTGATTTGAGAAAAGATGGTCAGAATGGAGTTTTTTTTGCTGCCTTTTTCTCCACTACAGACGGCCCCAAGGCAGCGGCTAACATTATACATAAGTTTATGTAGGTACATTGACATTCAACAAAGAGAATGTAAATTCTTTAAGTTGAAATAAATTTCTTAAATTTCTTCTTAAAAATAAATAATTAATAACTATAATAAAATAATATTAGAAGGGACCCGTGCCCCGCGGTGGGGACATAATGGGTTGACAAAACGGGTTGATTTTCCATTATTAGTGAATTACGAACTGGTCAAGCACGATTCGGGTTTGAGCACCAAGGTCTTTATAAAATATAATATTCAATTGGCCAGTTTCTGAATTAAGAATCTCACTAACTAAATACTTAAATGTAGTGCTGTTTCGTCAAATTTCTCAGAAAAGAGCGTGACAGAACGTTGCTTAACACGTTCCCAGTTCAGTGCACCATATATACCTAGGACACGCTAGGCAAGACCACCGAATCCGTGTATCACATCTGGTACACGGTCAAGGGTTAGCCTAATGGTTTCTAACTTTGTTGGACTTGTGGTTATGTATGTTAAAGTAAGCAGGACTTGTCAGTAAGGTATCTATCTAAACCACCAGGTTACTATTGTACATAGTGTTATTTATCATTCTATACCAAAAGGCCCCTGGGAACTATTTCCTTATGTCCCATATGTCAAAAGTCCCCATTCATTTTAACGTGTTAAGTATTTACTTTGTGGAAATTCTCAACTCAGAAACCTCTTAGTAAAGTAACAATTTACTAATAATTTCAAATAGTTTAATTATAATTCAGGGCAAATAACTTCAAGCGTTACAGTGAACTGCAAAAGTAAATATAATATTATCGCGACCATTTCTCGCTGTAATCTAAAGAGCATCCTCGACGAGTTTTCAACGCGACTGTATCCATTAGAAATAACATGCGACATTAGTAAGTAGGTCATCGGAGAGCGGTGGGTCGGTAGTCGAGATTTACAGACGCTGATTGGTCAGACACATTTCTGTGCCGGCCAATGGAGACACGATGGGCAATTACTGAATCTAGAATTAAATGTTATTGGAAGAAAATAAACTGTATTTCCCTTAGCTCTTGCAAAGAACGCCGCGCGATTTCCACTCAATACAGTCGTTAGTCCAAACCGGGAAATCTTTTGCTGTTACCATATTCAATCGACTACGGATCAGGGTCTCGATTCTGTTAGTGCATTAAAGTTCAGTTACAGTTACATGAATCGCTCGAAGCCTGGGCTGCCTGAGTGATCTTAAACTATCACTACGGTTAAGCAACATACGGCGCGTGGCATTTTTCCGAGCGGTTCCGTGCTTCACAAGGCACGTTAAGCAGTTGGTGCCGGCTGCCGTCGATAGATGGCAGTCGTTAAGCCAAGTCAGAGGCCTTAGGGCGGTTTGAAAACTTCTGACAGTAAGACCAGCCACTAGTCTTACAAGCCTCCACCAATCCGGACTTGGCCCCCGTGGTGGCCTATACCTTCATCAGGGAAGAGACCCGTGCCGGTCGGTGGGGACATAATGGGTTGATGATGAATGAACAGTTACATGGTTGGGTCACGTGACATGTTTTTTAATTCCACTGAGGCGTAGAGTTACAAAGCGGCAATGAAATCAACGTCGTCATGCAACTGTTATTGTACTACAATGCGTTAACAGAATTGAGGCCCAGGACGATGGTATGTGGGCAGGCCTACGGCCCGATGGTCAGACGATGTCGTTGAGTCGGCGGAAGGTCCGTGGATGCGAATGGCGAGGGACAGGATGGCATGGATGGGGGAAAGGGCCAATACTCAACAGTGGGCACCTGCCCATCGGCGCCCACTGTTGGGTAGTGATCATATTCATCATCCTGTACACGTTCACTGCTAGACATAGACCTCTTTCAAGGCACGACGCTTCTTGCTGTACTCAACTCATCCAGCTGTTAACAGAAATCAGCTTCAGATGGCCGACCTAGCTAGTTGTGCCTCGATTCTGTTAGTGCATTATAGTACGATGACAGATACACGGTCGGTCCACGTGACGTGTTTTCTCACACCATTGGTGCCTGATAGGTTTGACATGATGTCACCAAATTCTTGAGAACTCTTGAGTTAAAAGCTTTTTAGTAAAAACATCTAACCTAACCTATGTGTATGTAAAGTCCATATCAAAGTATGTTTTCTATATAATTATAAGACATACTGTGATGTCAGTGTGTCCTACCTGTTATGACCTACGGAGCCGAGACATGGACACTCACGAAAGGGTTGGTCCACCAGTTTAAAGTCGCTCAGCGAGCTATGGAGAGAGCTATGCTCGGAGTTTCTCTGAAGGATAGGATTCGTAACGAATACATCCGACAGAGAACCAAAGTTATCGACATAGCTCAGAGAATTAGCAAGCTGAAGTGGCAGTGGGCTGGCCATATTTCGCGAAGAACCGACAACCGCTGGGGTAAACGTGTTCTTGAGTGGAGACCGCGACTCGGCAAACGAGTGTAGGACGCCCTCTAACCAGGTGGGATGACGATCTGCGAAGGACTGCAGGCAGATGCTGGATGCGGCAAGCCGAAGACAGGGCGCTATGGCGCTCATTAGGGGAGGGCTATGTCCAGCAGTGGACTAATATAGCCTGATGATGATGATGATACTGTGATGGAGCTACTAGCTTTTATTATAATTTTAGTGCATGCCTTATTAACTATTTTGTATATATCCGTAGTAAAACCATTGCACGCTTTGACGGGCTTAAAACAGTAGTCGTTTAAATTAAAATTTGTAAAACGAAAATAAGAGTCCTCAAGATACAGGATTTGCCTAGTTTGGGGGCTGACATCGAAACTTAGATTATTATTAAGTAAAACAAAAATTAAATTAGCTTACCTAGAGTTAGTAACTAATATAGGTTAAGTAATACTAATAATTTTTATATGGATATACTCCGAAATAAATAAATAATAATAAACATGCATCAAAATCTGAATAGAACAGTGCTATTTAAAATAAATATGTTTAATTTTTACCTTTTTAAGATAACATAAGAATAATCTTTATTGTACTCTGGAAAAAACAAAAAATGCCTTTAATCAGTGAAATTCTCAATTCGGACACCAACTCCCTATCTTTAATTCATTTCATGGTTATTTCAATGAAGAAACTCTATTCAGCGCTTTATCAACATTATAATAAATTAGGTGATTTATCTTAAAAGGTAAGCAGTAACACAACTCCTATTTCTCGTTGGCCAAGAATAGAGCCTTGTCTGGGTCTAAGCTTTATTATTGCAGGTGGCTCGATCAATAATGTCTGTGCATTAACCTTTCTAAGATACATGGTGACTATTCCAACATAGGAGAACACACTGACAATGAAGTAAAGTGTATAGTTTGACCTGTATTTAGTACACATTTTATATAGCCTATAATAATATAATCATCATCAACCAATGTTGTCCCCACCGAGGGGCACGGGTCACTTCCCTGAGGAAGGCATAGGCCATACCTACTCCACCACGGAGGCCGAGTCGGATTGGTGGAGGCTTGTAAGACTAGTGGCTGGTGTTACTGTCAGAAGTTTTCAAGGCCTCTAACTTGGCTTAGCGAATGCCATCTATCAACGGCAGCCGGTACCAACTGCTTAACGTGCCTTGCGAAGCAAGGAACCTCTCGGAAAAATGCAACTAGTGTTAGCCATAGAACGGTCACCCATCCATGCACTGAACGCGCCCCATGTTGCTTAACATTTGTGATTGTTTGAGATCAATCAGCCAGCTGGGGCTACGAGCGATTCGAACGAGGATAATAATACAATGAGGGATTTTCTTTTTATTTTTTTTAAACTCTTCCCTTCTTGCTGGATAGATGGCGCTGAACTAGGTAAGTTACTGCAAGGAACGGAACGTCACATTATTTTTTGATTATTGCACTTGGATGTAATTATTAGATCGTAAAACGAAACGTATATAAAAAAGTAATTGATGTCATTCATTGTCACATCATTGCATCACACATATAATAACAGCAAGGAGAATGAGAAAATATTTACTATTTTTTTATTGGTTTTTCACTCCAGAAAGAAAATGTCCCAAGAGAAAAAGAAGTGAAGTCTTTGGCTCGTGGATTTGTGTAAAAGATAAAACAACGAAACTAAAACTTACGAAAACAACAAACAAAGGAAACTGAATTTTAACAAAGCGCGAGAAAACTAGCTTACATTTTGGAAGCTTAAGCAAACGAAAGTGTATTTTAAAAGCGTTTTGGCTTTGGCACCCGTAACGTAGTCTCTTCAATGCCATCTACCGAGTTCTTGGAAACTACGTTTTTTTTTACTCAAAAAGAAAACCTCTCATTCAAAACAAAGTAACTGCTTACATAATACGAATACAACTAATCTATATCATTATACTCTCTAGTGCTGTTACAAAATAACAACCAACATTCTTTCAACACCCTCTTCTAACTCAGTTTATAGCCTATCATTTAAGTGTCCATTACTCTCGCTCGACCATGCTGTAAGCTGTACCTCCAATAATTTTATGTTATGTTCACAGCTTTACTAAAAATTACGTTACTTTAATGTTACTTTTATGTTACCGTAACCTAAAAAAAATTATGTTACCTTATGTTACAAAGTGGCAAAATTGGCGGCCTGACCCAGTAACTTACATTTGGATACTTCAACATAGTTCTTATTGTCCTAGAAATAAGAGTGAATGTCAAATATAAAAGGTAAGCTGTGATGTCCAAATGTACCGTCCAAGTAAAGTGTACTTTGCTATGGAGATGATTTCCCTCGACGTCAACAAATAGTTTTAAAAGCCAGCTAAGTGCAAGTTGAGACACGGCCAGAGTAGGGTTCCGTAGGCCCTCCTCCTTCTTTACACTCATACCTAATTTGTATTACGTTCAACAAACAGAATATAAATTCTTTACGTTGAAATAAGTTTATGATTTCTTAAGACAGTAACACTGACAACAACAATGCAGTCTTAGGTTATCAAACCGCAAAAAAGGAAGACGTATGGATTAAAACATCGAATACAAAAATACAGAAAAGATTGGGAGTAAAGCACTTGCTCAATATAAGCATGCTTTCGTGCTACTAATGAGCACGTGTGTCAGTACCATAATAAACTACCAATCCAACAATCACACTAAGAAGGGTATCGTCGATTTGCTTGTATAGGCGGCAAAATAATCATCCCTTATTTAAGTATAGAGAGATACCCTAAGAGTAGTTCTTTGATATTTTATTTCACCCTTTGTCAGCGTAATAAATATAATATCTATGCCAAACAACTCATACTTACGAACGATTCGTACTAATCGTCTTGGTGTTACCACGTGGACAGACAGACAGAAACTGTAGGTAAGGGTTTCCTTGTTAACTATGCAACCCTTAAAACTAGAATACTGTGCGAAGTTACTGATCGCATTTTTTATTATTAAAAAGCTATTTATTATACTTGAGCCATTACAAACGCGCGAACCGAGTCATAAAAGTGCGAGCGAGAGTTCCGATATGCCTGATATGCCTCCTACATGTGTGAGAGAGAGGTCAGATACAAATGTTTATGACTCAGTTCGCACGTTTGCAATGACTCAAGCATAGTACCTAAGGATCTTGAAAAAAAAAAAAATATGGTGAGCAAATTGGACCACGAAAAGGTTAAATATACAGTACCTGGATGACCGAGCTTAGCTCGGTATGTAGGTTTTCACACAAAAGAAGGAACTTGAAAAAAAAAAGAAAAATTATTATCAAGTCTCGAACCAGGGTCTTCTGTTTACGGTATCGTCCTATTTCCCACTTTAGCTATGACAACCTTACAGATGGTTGCGAAAATTTCCTTCTTGTAGTGTAGCAGTTATTTCTTTGCCTTAAAATACGGTTAAAAATACGTTTTATAAAAATTAAACCTAGTTGGATCAATTAATCGCCTCCAAAACCCCCTGTTTACAAAATTTCATGAAAATCGTTGTAGCCGTTTCCGAGATTCTGATTATATATAAATATATATACAAGAATTGCTCGTTTAAAGAGATTAGATAGATAGATTAGATATGAAGATGTGATATGTCGTATTTTCGGTTTTCGGTGTTTTTTGGGTGGAAAAAAATTGTAGAAAATTGTAGTAAAACTAATTGAAGTGAATTCAATTTACTCAAAATAAAAAAAATCGCACTTATCACCTTCATCCACTCACGTCTTCACAATAATAATTAATTTTAATTACACACCAACATTTAAATCTATTCCTTGGGTGAAATAAAACCTAAAAAAACGATAAAAAAAACACATAAAAGAACAAAGAGTATGGATTAAAACTTACCATAGCTTACATGTATAAAGTCATAAAATAAAATAAAAGATCGGGAATTACCAACTTGTAATAAGAAAAAGTTGAATACAAAACTCAAAGAAACAGTCACAATAAAATGAAAATGTGTTATCGTTGGTACTTTTGTAACACATTCTCAGCTGAGGAAGTAGTTATTTGTTTGTTAGTTATAATATGTGAAGTTGTTTGCGGTGGTGTGGTTGGGATCATTAATGCTGTACAAACTAGTTGAAGCCATGGTTTTGTTGTTGGAGTCGAACATTTCCGCATAAAATGCAAATCCAGTAGGACGGCAAGGCGTCTTCGTCGTCGGATCATAAGCGACTACCACAGTCATGCTAACATAGCCTCTGCTCTTAACGAATTGAAAAATTTCATTCTCCATCCTTCTCCATTCATTTTTTTCTGACGGAAATTGTGGAATCACATTGTAAACGCTCGCTGGGCCGCCGAGTATATCAGAAATCAGTCGCGCCTTTTCGTCAAAATTACTCGATTTTGCTTTCGGTGTGATCGGACTCATTTGCGAAAAGTTTTCATCCACTGAGTCTGGGAACATTGTTATAGGGGGTCTCCCGATGGTCTGTTTCGTGATCTTGGCGCGTAACACGAGCGGCAGAATCACTAAATCTGCGTGCTCACTATGCACATGCCGTATTGTATAATTCTCCACGGGGTTAGGGAATTCTCCACCCTTTCTTCTAATCGTAGGGGCTGCCTTGACACCACGATACAAGCGTTCATATTCCTGAGCAATGGCTTCAATATCGGGGAAGTTTTCCTTCGGTTGGTTGTGATCTAGTTTGGCTGCACGCGTAATTGCATTCGATGTGTTGATAAGCATATCTGTGTAGTCGGGATCTAAATAGCAACTGTCCCTGACACCCCAGGTGTTGTAGCAGTGCGGTGTAAGTGTAAACTTGTTGATTATGAAGCAGGGTGTAGTGCAGACCTTACCACAGTATGTTGGGTACTCGATAACTACAGCGATGTCATTTGGATAGCACCGTAGCCACTTACCGGTGATAGTGAGACACCAAGTGCCGTCATCGCGTTGTACCTCACATGGGCCGTAGCACGGTAGGGTCACGTTGGTCGACTTGGCCGTCTCGTATCCTCGAATTGACGTTTGCGTGCTGCAATGTCCGCTGAGAGGCCTGAAGAAAAGATTAAAGGTTTATTGTTGAAAATATTAGCTGTCCTGAAGGGTCGAGCACAGTATTACATCTGAAGAGACTGCAGGAAGAATACTTCTATAATTGAAGTGTCGAGAATAAGGCATCTACTCTTGGCACTGTGAATACTTCAAAATAAAGAAGATTATTAAAATTGTTACCTCTGTAACTTGATAGGTAGACAAACGTAGAACAATAAGTCAAGTTTAGACTAGGCTTAATGCTGCTCTGTAGATTTGTTTATTAACAGGAATGTTTTTAAATTAATTTAATATGACATGTGACAGTACATCAAAACTTTATGGAAAATACGTATTCAGACAGAAATAGTTTTTTTCTGAAACGTAAAGTGTTATAATTAAAATAGCCAATGAAACTGTCTGAGACCAAATTATTGACCGCGATATAGTAGTTATGAAGAAAATCACCTCCCTTTCAAAACATGAACGATGCACGATTCGTAGTCTTTCCCGAAATGGGCACAATTACTGAGACATTTTACGTTCCAGAAAAATCTGTAAGGAACGATTGGTTTGCCGGTGTCGACACACTCCGCGACCCTGTGCTTATAGTCGTACACACAAGTGTGTCTCCCGTCTGACCTTTCCTTACATTCTTCCAAGCAAACCAAATCGGGCTTATCCTTCAAGTACGCAATAGTTTGAGAGTATTTAGGCGATTGAACTGTGAAATGGATTGGTAAGATAACTAGTAAAATAAAAATATTCGGCGAGAGAGACATGGCGAATGACGCGCGTTGGCAGGCAATTGCATTTATATATCTACCCCCACGTCGCTACTTACGGATACAGTGCGACTCAACATGAACTGCAGTTGATTTTAATTCAATTTTATTTGAAGTAGCGCACTACCTACTCCCCCAGGTCTTGGATGTTTACATGTTTATGATGTCGCTGTTTCTAGTACCCACGACACTGGTTATCCTAGTTTGAGGACAGACAGAAACAATGTATTGCCTGTATGTAAATGTCTATGTTTGGTGGGACTCTTCCGACGAAAAATGAAGCAGGTGTATCCGGGATAAATTTAATAATAAAGCAGACAATTTTAAAAATTCATACTATTACAGTTTTAATAAGTGTTCTGTAGTCATCAACAAGGAACCCATAAAATATAATTTTTCTATGTACCTTCCGTATGCGCCCAGTGTAGACATCATGTAAATTGTCTGTATGTAAATGTTTATCTTATCTATATTAATAATTTCGTTCCGGTCTACGGTAGACTCGAATGAAATGCACATCAAATTGAAGAGCGTAAAAAAAATAGTCGATCCGAGTCGACAACATAATTATAGGCGGAAAATTCGGATTATCAAGTATTTTCAATATACTCGTAAAAATAAAGAAATTTCTATATTAAGGTCAAAATAACAAAGCCCATTTTTGACTAATTTCGGTGATATTTTTTATTTATGCTCTTTTAGTGATATTGATGTTTTAACATTATTTTAGAAAGCATTTATAAAAGTAAAATGTTAGCGGCCCTGAATAATTTTTAATAGTTTCAGATTTAAAGCGTCCCCCGAAATTTCATGCCCACCGAAATTAAACTTTTATCTACCACCGAAATTATACTTTTAACACACTGAAATTGAAAGCAATGCACCATTATTATGGTGTTGCAAAGTAAACATGTCAATATCACCAATGTTGGGTTGGTGTCACGTCACCACGTGTCACAGGTGTCATTGTGAACTCTATGCTCTAATTAGTTGAAACGAACAAGTGCAAGTCTACATTTTAGACGAGCGAAGCCAGGTTTTCATCTAGTGTTTAATATTTCCATAATTGTAAAAAAAAATAACTTTCATATTACAATACTTTCATATTACTTTAAATTTTACCTTCTACCGTATGTTATACCTCTATGTTATAAATCATTGCATCTACACGGTTTCCCCACAAAATTACCCCATAGCGCAGCCAGGAGTATGCGTAGGCATATTATAGTATGCCGACCGTGCAGTTTCGGTAATTGTACTATGTTTCAGCTCAAATAAGGCTTAAGTAAATTAAGATAATTTGGCTTTTATGTATTGTATATGGCTTTTCCAATTTAAGTTTGTATCGATTTTTATACTTAGTAGGTTGAGCCTGTTATTTGTTCTATATTGTGATTTTCAAAGGTTATGTTGATATCTAGGGGTGTTTTAATTAATTAATAAATTTATTTCTAAATTGTGATCGTGAAGCCAGCTAGTTATTTGTGTGATAGCGTCGATCATTACATTTGTTGGGTCTGAATCTCTGTCTATTTTTAGTAGTGCAGAAACGTCGTCGGCGAATAGTATTGGGTGGGAGATGTCTGTATTCAGTACCTTGGGTAAGGCCTTTATACAGGGTGTCCCAAAACTCAACGTCAAGCCGGGACCGGGTGAAAAGGCAAGTCATACCTACTGGCTATCAGAAAATAAAAAAAAAATTGCGTGAAAAAAAATTATTAAAAAAAATTATTAAAAATCCTAAAAAATAACTTAAAAAATTGCCTATTTTTAATTGCCTTTTTTTTGCCTAAGTTTTTATTAGGTTTGTGAAATTTCTTGAATAAATAATCGTTTTTTTATATTTTTCTGATAACCAGTATGACTTGTTATCAGTATGCTATGCTTGACGTTGAGTTTGGAGACATTCTGTATGTATAAGAAAGAGTGCACATCCTAAGACACTTCCTTGGGGTATAGAGTTTCTTTGATGTTTTGATTTATCTTTCTTTTGTAAAAAAAATAAACACCTTTCTCAGTTATGGTGTTGTAACGCTCAGCCCAGTCCAGTGCCATGTCAAGCCAGCCATAGCCAAGCCAGCCATAGCCAAGCCAGCCATAGCCAAGCCAGCCATAGCCAAGCCAGCCATAGCCAAGCCAGCCATAGCCAAGCCAGAGTAGCCGTGACGTCAGCATACGTCACCGCCGCGCGCCGCGCCGCGCGCCGCCCGTTTGCCCCACCTTGCTCGCACCGGCCGGTTGCGAGGGTGGGAGAAACAACGCCTGCCTATTTAAGCCGTTGCAAATGTTGGATCGGCTCTTTTCCTGTTGTAATTATTTTATAGGGCGAAGCTTTGCCCAAATAAATGTATATTTGATTAACTTTGTTGTTTGAGTCCCTGCCCTTCTTTACAGTGTAAAGCAATCGAAAAATCTTTATTGGATGATGGGTGTCGCTCACATGCAACTATGTTTGTTTGCTATAACGCAGCTCATAATGGCCACGTGGAAGCGTACTGCAATCTGAGTACTTAGTTCCCAGTAGTGACAAATTCAAGAGCTCGTCTTCTAATAGAAATCACTATAACATAATGGCTACAGAAATATAAAACTATTTTGCATTGTAAAATAATGACACGCTGCAAAAAATAAACCTATAAAAATCTGGTCAAGTGCGAGTTGGAGTCTCGCAAGACGGGTACTCTACAAAATGTATCAACATAACACAAATATATACAAAAAAAGCCATAAAAATCACGTTTGTTCTATGGCAATATTCATTCATAATATTCATTTTATGTTTGAAGTAAATCTAATCTAATATATAATATAAAATTCTCGTGTCACCGTGTTAGTGCGCGTACTCCTCCAAAACGGCTTGACCTATTTTGATGAAATTTTATACATATAATTGGTAGGTCTGAAAACAGGTCGTTATCTATATTTCATAGATTTCCGGCCCTATAATATCTATTTTTTATTTTTTCTAGCTGCATCAATCACTGCTTAGACTGAAGTTAAAAATACAGGGGCGCATTCTGAATTGAGATCAGTGTTAATTAAACAGTAGATTAGTAAAGAAGATTTTTAATATCATTCCAATTGACGACCTGACGACCTCTGTGGCGTAGCGGTTAGCGCATCTGCTTACCATGTGAGACGTCCCGGGTTCGATCCCCGGCTGGGAAGAAAAAAAACTCCAGGTCTTGGATGTCTACATGTTTGTGACGTCGCTGTTTCTGGTTCCCACAACACAGGGTATCATAGTGTGGGGCCAGAAGCAATGTATGTGCCTGTATGTAAATGTTTAAATAATAAGTATTGATAATTGTGTCTCGTGCTCAACACATCCATGAGCAATATGTTTAAGTTTCAAAGTTTGTTAATTAAACTAAGACCGTTTTGAAAAGAATAAATATGAAGTTTCTTTGTTAGTTTCTTCTCCACGTAATTTATTAATTGTGAAACTAACAACTTTGACTTTCATGAACTAAACGTTTTATTAGAATTTTGGATAAAAGCTTTTGAATTTGAATTTAAGAATTTCACTAACGGACCGACTTTATGAACGGAAATTACCCTCCACCAATCCGGACTTGGCCTCCGTGGTGGAGTATGGCCTATACCTTCCTAATGGAAGAGACCCGTGCCCCGCGGTCGGGACATAATGGGTTGATGATGATGATAAAGTGCAATCTACCCAGAGTAGGGTTCCGTAGGACCTCCTCCTTCTTTACCTGCTTTACAGAAGTCTTCGTTTTTTTATCTTTAATAGACGTTTTCTTTATAAAAAATTATTCGTTTTTTTTTTGTTTTCCCCGGGGGCTGTCCTACATTTGTACAAATGGCGGCAGTCTGGGTGTTTTTTCATATTTGTAATGTGCTTGCCTAGTTGCAATAGCTCAGGGTATCCTAGTTTTGGATCAGGTTAAGCGATTGTGTTGTATGTATGGAAGTTATTATTATAAATAATTGAAGGGTACAAGGCTAGAACGATGAATGTCATTTTTCCAACATTTCGAGATAATCGAGTTTGAAGTTTAAACTCTCAGCGTTACTGCTATGGAGCGGAATATTTCTTTTTGATACATCTCTTGACTCACAGCGTTTGGACATTTTCGTTCTAGCCTTGTACCCTTCAATTGGTCTTTTAATACTCGTATCTGTAAAGCCTACTTAACCGTGATAGTTTTCCTTTTAAGGTCTTTCTATGTACTCCGATAAAAGATCTCGTTCCAAAGCTTCATTTTATTATTTTATTTTAAAAAACAGTCATTTAAAATGTGTACATATTAATGTGCTAATACTAACATAGTATAAGTCACCATTGTTAATAACACTGTATGGGCATTCCCTGAATTAAATCAATACAATACAATACAAATCCTTTTTTTATGATTTCTCATAATTTCAAAAACGAAATTTTTTTCAAGGTGTATAAATCGAAAGACATCGGTGAAACATCGTTCGGGAAAGAGCTGCGAATCAGAAATTACAACCTTACTTAACTTAATAATTCACAAACGGGACCCCAAATCGAAAAATGTCTGTGTACACTCACAGTATTTTAAATAATAATGGTACTGACACACGTACACGCAAAGTATGCTTCTATTGAGCAAGTGCTTTACTCCCAATCTTTTCTGTATTTTTGTATTCGATGTTTTTGATTTGCGGTTTGATAACCTAAGACTGCTTTGTTGTTGTAAGTGTTACTGTCTTAAGAAATCATAAACTTATTTCAACGTTAAGAATTTACATTCCGTTTTTTGAATGTCTATGTGCCTAAATACACAATTATTATATAATTACACACCAAAATATAAATATATTCACTTGGCTGAAATTTAAACCTAAAAAGACGATTAATAAACACACAAAGAAGAAAGAGTATGGTTTAAAACTTAACATGGCTTACATGTTTAAAGTGGTAAAATAAAATAAAAGATCGGGAATTACCAACTTGTAATAAGAAAAAGTTGAATACAAAACTCAAAGAAACAGTCACAGTAAAAAAAAAGTCGTCGGTACTTTCATAACACATTCTCAGCTGAGGAAGTAGTTATTTGTTTGTTAGTTATAATATGTGAAGTTGTTTGCGGTGGTGTGGTTGGGATCATTAATGCTGTACAAACTAGTTGAAGCCATGGTTTTGTTGTTGGAGTCGAACATTTCCGCATAAAATGCAAATCCAGTAGGACGGCAAGGCGTCTTCGTCGTCGGATCATAAGCGACTACCACAGTCATGCTAACATAGCCTCTGCTCTTAACGAATTGAAAAATTTCATTCTCCATCCTTCTCCATTCATTTTTTTCTGACGGAAATTGTGGAATCACATTGTAAACGCTCGCTGGGCCGCCGAGTATATCAGAAATCAGTCGCGCCTTTTCGTCAAAATTACTCGATTTTGCTTTCGGTGTGATCGGACTCATTTGCGAAAAGTTTTCATCCACTGAGTCTGGGAACATTGTTATAGGGGGTCTCCCGATGGTCTGTTTCGTGATCTTGGCGCGTAACACGAGCGGCACAATCACTAAATCTGCGTGCTCACTATGCACATGCCGTATTGTATAATTCTCCACGGGGTTAGGGAATTCTCCACCCTTTCTTCTAATCGTAGGGGCTGCCTTGACACTACGATACAAGCGTTCATATTCCTGAGCAATGGCTTCAATATCGGGGAAGTTTTCCTTCGGTTGGTTGTGATCTAGTTTGGCTGCACGCGTAATTGCATTCGATGTGTTGATAAGCATATCTGTGTAGTCGGGATCTAAATAGCAACTGTCCCTGACACCCCAGGTGTTGTAGCAGTACGGTGTAAGTCTAAGCTTGTCAATTATGAAACAGGGTGTAGTGCAAACCTTACCAGTGTATGTTGGGTATTCGATAACTATAGCGATGTCATTTGGATAGCACCATAGCCACTTATCGATGATAGTGTGACACCAAGTGCCGTCATCGCGTTGTACCTCACATGGGCCGTAGCACGATAAGGTCACGTTTGTTGACTTGGCCGTCTCGTATCCTCGAATTGACGTTTGCGTGCTGCAATGTCCGCTGATAGGCCTGAAGAAAAGATTAAAGCTTTATTGTTGAAAATATTAGCTGTCCTGAAGGGTCGAGCACAGTATTACATCTGAAGAGACTGCAGGAAGAATACTTCAAGAACTGAAGTGTCGAGAATAAAGCATCTACTCTTACACTGTGAATACTTCAAAATAAAGAAGATTATTAAAATTTATTGTAACCTCTGTAATGTGATCGGTAGACAAACGTAGAACAATAAGTCTAGTTGAGACTAGGCTTAATGCTGCTCTGTAGATTTGTTTATTTAAAGGAATGTTTTTAAATTCATTTAATATGACATGTGAAAGTACATCAAAACTTTATGGAAAATATGTATTCAGACAGGAATAGTTTTTTTTCTGAAACGTAACAGTGTTATAATTAAAATAGCCAAAGAAACTCTCTGAGACCAAATTATTGACTGCGATGTAGTAGTTATGAAGAAAATCACCTCCCTTCCAAAACATGAACGACACACGATTCATAGTCTTTCCCGAAATGGGCACAATTACTGAGACATTTTGTGTTCCAGAAAAATCTGTAAGGAACGATAGGTTTGCCAGTGTCGACACACTCCGCGACCCTGTGCTCATAGTCGTACACACAAGTGTGTCTCCCGTCTGACCTTTCCTTACATTCTTCCAAGCAAACCAAATCGGGCTTATCCTTCAAGTACGCAATAGTTTGAGAGTACTTAGGCGATTGAACTGTGAAATGGATTGGTAAGATAACTAGTAAAATAAAAATATTCGGCGAGAGAGACATGGCGAATGACGCGCGTTGGCAGGCAATTGCATTTATATATCTACCCCCACGTCGCTACTTACGGATACAGTGCGACTCAACATGAACTGCAGTTGATTTTAATTCAATTTTATTTGAAGTAGCGCACTACCTACTTCCCCAGGTCTTGGATGTTTACATGTTTATGATGTCGCTGTTTCTGGTTCCCACGACACTGGTTATCCTAGTTTGAGGACAGACAGAAACAATGTATTGCCTGTATGTAAATGTCTATGTTTGGTGGGACTCTTCCGACGAAAAATGAAGCAGGTGTATCCGGAATAAATTTAATAATAAAGCAGACAATTTTTAAAATTCATACAGTTTTAATAAGTATTCTGTAGTCGTCAACAAGGAACCCATAAAATATAATTTTGCTATGTACCTTCGGTTTGCGCCCAGTGTAGACATGTGTCTTGTGTGTATGTAAATGTTTATATTATCTATATTAATAATTTCGTTCCGGTCTACGGTAGACTCGAACGAAATGCACATCAAATTGAAGAGCGTAAAAAAATTGTCGATCCGAGTCGACAGCATAATTATAGGCGGAAAATTCGGATTATCAAGTATTTTCAATATACTCGTAAAAATGAAGAAATTTCTATATTAAGGTCAAAATAACAAAGCCCATTTTTGCCTAATTTCGGTGGTATTTTTTATTTATGGTTTTTTAGTGATATTGATGTTTAAACATTATTTTAGAAAGCATTTATAAAAGTAGAATGTTAGCGGCCCTGAATAATTTTTTATAGTTTCAGATTTATGGCGTCCCCCGAAATTTTATGCCCACCGAAATTGATATCTACCACCGAAATTATACTTTTAGTACACTGAAATTGAAACCAATGCACCATTATTATGGTGTTGCAAAGTAAACATGTCAATATCACCAATGTTGGGTTGGTGTCACGTCCCTACGTGTAACAGGTGTCATTGTGAACTCTATGCTCTAATTAGTTGAAACGAACAAGTGCAAGTCTACATTTTAGACGAGCGAAGCCGGGTTTTCATCTAGTGTTAAATATTTTCATAATCCGCTACTTGACTCTTTTTTCAAGTATGTCTTAAATGCTAAATATCTCTTCCATTAGACCAAAAAATATTTTAGTATATTTTTTGAGGACCTAAAAGCAACAAAAACATTATTTTAAAACGTTGCTTTGCTAAACAGCTAAAAACGCGATCCGCCATTTTTGTCTATGGTTTGAAGTCCTCTACGTTTGTAAACAAAGTTTGACCTTCAACATAGGTAGAGTTCGTGCCACGAAAGAAGTATGAGTCACAATAGAACCTACGCACGCACGACTGACAGTTTTTTTTTTACAACCAAAGGTGCTTTCAAGATGGCGGATAGTGTTTTCACAGTTCCGATTTAAAAGCGAAAAATATTGTTTTTATTTGCAAATTTTGCAGCCATCCGGCATATTTACTTAGCAAAGTCAATATATTTCGGTTTCTTACGTTAGATACTACAGGAAATATCCATTTACTGCGTCAAATTTGATACGAGGCAGCGTAGCGTGTTGTAAAAAAAAATAACTTTCATAATACAATACTTTTCATATTATAAACTTAAAATTTTACCTTCTACCGTATGTTATACCTCTATGTTATAAATCATTGCATCTACACTGTTTCCCCACAACATTACCCCGTAGCGCAGCCAGGAGTATGCGTAGGCATATTAGTATGCCGACCGTGCAGTTTCGGTATTTGAACTATGTTTCAGCTCAAATAAGGCGTAAGTGAATTTAGATAATTTGGCTTTTATGTATTATAAATGGCTTTTCCATTTTAAGTTTGTATCGATTTTTATACCTAGTAGGTTGAAACTGTTTACTTGTTCTATATTGTGATTTTCAAAGGTTATGTTGATATCTAGGGGTTATTCTTATATGTTCTAAATTCTATTTGTTTTTGTTTTATTAAAATTTATTTCTAAATTGTGATCGCGAAGCCAGCTAGTTATTCGTGTGATAGTGTCGATCATTACATTTGTTGGGTCTGAATCACTGTCTAATTTTAGTAGTACAGAAACGTCGTCGGCGAATAGTATTGTGTGGTAGATGTCTGTATTCAGTACCTTGGGTAAGGCCTTTATACAGGGTGTCCCAAAACTCATCGTCAAGCCGGAACCGGGTGAAAAGGCAAGTCATACTGGTTATCAGAAAAATAAAAAAAAATTGAGAGTGCAGTATAAGAAAGAGTGCACATCCTAAGATACTTCCTTGGGGTATAGAGTTTCTTTAATTTTTGTTTTATCTATCTATTGTAAAAAGATTGAATACCTTTCTCAGTTGCGCTGTAAAGCAATCGCAAAGCAAATGCAAAGCAAAGCAAAGAAGAGTCTTTATTGGATGATGGGTGTCGCTCAGATGCAACTATGTTTATTTGTTACTAGTTTTCGCCCGCGACTCCATCCGCGTGTACTTTAGTTTAAAATATTGCAACCCCGTTCACTCCCTTAAGGGTCAAATTTAGAAAAAAGGCGAAACACGTCTTCAATCAATTGTGTTGAAGAGTATTTATTTTAAGTTTCAAGAAAATTATACAACATTATTTATGCCTCCCGTACAAATTTTGGCAACCCTTTTCGCCCTCTTAGGGGTTGAATTTCAAAAAATCTGGACTTATTCCTTGCCTACATTATATATAAACCCTCTGTGCAGAATTTCAGCTTCCTAGGTCCAATGGCTTGGGCTGGGCGTGGATGAGTGAATGAATCAGTCAGTCAGGACTTTGAATTTTATTTATATATATAGAAGATAACGCAGCTCAGCTCAGGTGTATGGCAAAATTTATTGAATAATGACCACGTGTAAGCGTACTGCAATCTGAGTACCTACTTAGTTCCTAGTAGTTTATATAGGTACATAAGGGGGAAATTTAAGAGCTCGTCTTCTTATAGAAATCACTACAATATAATAGCTACAGAAATATGAAACTATTTTGCATTGTAAAAAAATTACACACTGCAAAAAAATTAAACCTATAAACATCTGGTCAAGTGCGAGTTGGACTCTCGCAAGATGGGTTCTCTACAAAATGTAACAACATAACACAAATATAGGTAGGTTTACAAAAAAAGGCATAAAAATCACGTTTGTTCCATGGCAATCCCCTTTGAATATTAATTTTAATTTATCTTTGAAGTAAATCTAATATATAATATAAAATTCTCGTGTCACCGTGTTAGTGCGCATACTCCTCCGAAACGGCTTGACCGATTTTGATGATTTCTTTATTTTATTTTTTTACATATAATCGGTAGGTCTGAAAACAGGTTGTTTTCTATTTTTCATAGATTACCGGCCCTATAATATATATTTATTATTTTTTCTCGCTGCATCAATCACTGCTTAGATCGAAGTTAAAAATAAAGGGGCGGTTTTGTGAATTGAGATCAGTGTTAAACAGTAGATTAGTAAAGAAGATTTTTAATATCATTCCAATGATTAAGTATTGATAATTGTTTAATTTGTTTGATAATATGTTTAAGTTTGAAAGTTTGTTAATTAAACTAAAACTGTTAGAATAAATGTGGAATTTCTTTGTTAGTTTCTTCTCCGTGTAATCTATTAATTGTGAAACTAACAACTTTGACTTTCATGAAGTAAACATTTTGTTTGAATTTTGGATAAAAACTTTTGAATTTGAATTTAAGAATTTCACTAAGTTAATAATTAATTCTGTCAAACTCATTTCTGAGAAATTTGACGAGACAGCACGTCTCGCGTTACTTAGCAAAACTCTCAATTCAGAAACTGGTCCATAACAACGTAACATAGCATTTACATACAGGCACATACATTGTTTCTGGCCCCACACTAGGATACCCTGTGTCGTGGGAACCAGAAACAGCGACGTCACAAACATATAAACATCCGAGACCTGGGTTTTTTTTTTGTCCCCAGCCGGGATTCGAACCCGGGACCTCTCGCATGGTAGACAGATGCGCTAACCACTGTGCCACAGAAGTCGTCGCATAGTTTGATATTATGTAGGTAAATTGCGCCTGGTGCTGACTATAAATAGGATAGTGTTCACATAAATAATGCTCACAAAGCTGCGCCCGCGGCTGTGTCTCTGCGCTTGCGCATAATAACAAAACTGTACATGGGGCGCAGTTCTACTAACCTAACTATAATTTTAATAAACATTTAAACATTTTTACATAGAGGCATGTACATTGCTTCTGGCCCCACACTAGGATACCCTGTGTCGTGGGAAACAGAAACAGCCACGTCACAAACATGTAGACATCCAAGACCTGGAGTTTTTATTTCTCCCCAGCTGGGTATCGCACCCGGGTCCTCTTGCATGGTAAGCAGATGCGCTAATCGCTACGCTACAGAGGTCGTCGTAATGAAAGCTATCATGCTGCATTTGGGTTCCAGCATGGTTCAAGACTGATTTGCTTCTTGTTTTAATGCCTCTTTTGTTGATACCAGGAAGTTTAATAAATAAAAAAATAAATCACAAATGAGTTTTCTGTTCCCTTTTGACTGAGTCGTCGGTCTAGTCGTTAAGGCGCTTATTTAACAAGACAGAGGTTGTGGCTTCGATTCTCAGCGAAGAACCGATCTATCGACGGATTACCTAATAGAACCAATCTGTTTGGGGTACAACCATAGACATTTGGGATACAACATTGATAACAGGGTAGTTTCCAGGGTCAAAATAATTAAATTTATTTAGTCCGTATTTTAGATTATAAAAAAATATTGGACACGTATTTTTTCTTTTTTCGATTAAACAAAAAATAACAAAGATATAGCCCATTAAAGTTACGTGTGACGTCACTCCGTGCTAAAAAATGCAGCACGGCGTGACGTCACACGTAACTTTAATGGGCTATATCGTTGTCATTTTTGGTCTAATTTACAAATAAAAAAATACGTGTCCCTTATTTTTGAATAATCTAAAAGACGGACTAATTAAATTTTTAGGGCAACTAGCCCATTATTAGTTCTAAGTCGCCGTCTAGTCTCTACCTGTCCCGCCGGGGTAAAGGTATGAATTTATGTATGTAAGATAAAATGAGTATATTCGTTATTGCATAGGAGAAACAAAATATATTTAATAAATAAAAGTTACAATTCTTCTAAATAAACTTGTGTCGGTAAGAGTGCCGAAGGAAAAACAGACGGGTGGTTGATAAAAATACGAATCATCGTCATCATCAACTCGTTTTGTCCCCACCGAGGGGCACGGGTCTCTTTCCTGAAGAAAGTATAGGGCAAACTCCACCACGGGGGCCAAGTCTGGGTTGGTCATTTCGGCGGATGAGGTCATTTTCTGACTATGTCACTTTCGGAGAAGGTCACTTTCGGACTAGGTTACCTTCTGAGGAGATTATGTCCGTTTACATACCTACAGTTCTAACAAATCATAAGTATACTAAATCCTACCTATAGAATGAAGCTATCTT